>CM060918.1:126830128-127455128 GCA_030737875.1 Allium sativum | reverse complement strand
ACTTACAGAGAAGCCTCCTGCTTCCAGCTCCTGAAACTCCAAGCGACAACTAACCTGGAAAATATGTTCAGCATGACCCGAGCACATTTTGAAGCAAAGCAAAAACACCTAGATCAGTCTAGAATACTTTCAGCATTAAATTCACATCTAACAATCGGCTTAACTTTAGAAAAATCTTTTGAAAGAAAAGGATAATAGTAAGACCAGCCCACAAATAAATACGGACGGTTTTTACCTTACTATAACCCATAACAATTTTGATATATCAAAATCTAGTGATATTATAACAATGTCTATCAAATCACAAATAAATAACCGAGTAGTAAAACGCTTGCATCTCACGCTCTACAAATATAGTAAAAAAAAACGCATGGCGCTTATTGGAGATTGGATTCCAACTATGGCAAGGTATAGGACAACCTTCCCAACCAATGTACTCTATAGGAAAATACACTGGGGTTCGACAAGAACATCTTGCAACCCAGGCTAAACATGACCGGTCACTCATTTAGCTTGAGTGAACCGAATGTATTATCACCCTACGGTTGGGATCAGCAACCGTTCCCGCCGGACAACATTGAAAGATTAAAGAAGGAAATGGAATCTCTTGATGGTGATAATACAACCTGCTTGGGGGCGACCCAAATAGTCATGCGATCTACCCGATTTTTGCCTGTTCCAATTGATGAGGCTTGAGGTCAGGTTTTACCTTTTTGAACACCACATCATATTCAATTGAATGCCATATCGTCAAATCCATCAATATCATTAATTGACATCTCCAAATATACTCTAGGTGTTAAGCAAGAGGATTTCTCCAGCACCAAACTTGGTATATTTGTAAAAATCAACGTACGTGAGTTTCAGGAAATACTATGTCATACATTCGTCCATACAAGTCATCCAGGAACAGGATGAACCGAAGGCACCCTCCTACCGCATCCTAGGAATAACTCTACACATCAGTAGCGATAAGACCTCGCAATCCATAGATTCCAACCACGACAGAACCACAGTGTATCTCTGGGAGCTAAGCAGAGATTATAAGTAGTTCTTCCGCTTTATGCAGATCTACGGTCTTCAGTTGCTCCATCTTTATTCCTGCAAGTTAGTCTCTTATGCAACGTCAATTCGAAGTGGTTTTTGGTCTAGTCCCCATCCCGGTCTCTTCGAAACAACACATCAAAAGGTCCAATAATATATTTCTTAATAGTTTGGTGGTTTAACTATCAACACACAACAGTATTGTCAAGTATCTTGGCAGCTCAGGCCCTCATTGTTTAAAAATCATTTATTAAAATCCTTTAACGAAACATTGAAAAATCATTTCATATATTTAAGGTCGATTCCATTTTCATACCTTGACAACTTACCTTTCGTTTCTTCATTTGGAAATAATACCTTTCCTTTATTCATACTTCGCTTAATTCTTCTATAATTCTGAAAATATTTCTATATTTACTAAACCATTTATCTTCCTTAAATTTTGAAATGTCAATATATCAATACATGGTTAATAATATAATCCAATTACCAATTCTTATGCGGCAAAAACCCTGTTTAACAACACATGCTTCCTTATTAAAACTCAATATATTAAATTACATTTAAAACCTTGCAAATGAATTGCAAATATTTTATGAAAGTAATAACTCATTTCAATCTCTCTATCGTTACAAACTAATATCATTTAGTTCAAGTTGGGGTATTTTATTTACATATCAGACCTTAATCGACAATGTTCTTATATCAGAATAGATAGAAGTTTGAAACTTAAAACCCATACTCTTATAACACCACTTAAATCACATTTTCTGTTTAAAATGTGGTTTTATGGATCATATCCTTACTTTTGAAAATCTCAATCGACTATAACCATTTTACTTAAGATTTTATTAAGTAAATCATTTACTAAAATATTATCCTTTTGTTTCGAAACTTCTGTATAATATTCTATTCATAACTTTGATTCATTTACTATACTTTATTCAAATTCTTTTAGCTTAAAATTCCTTATTCGCAAGTATTCTATAACTCGATTCCATTTCTTAAGTCATTTTCCATTGCTGAAGTAAAAACATATTACTTTATTATTAACTAACAATATGTTAGTTAATATCATTAAGATAATACTTTACTTAAAAAAATGAACTATTTAATAATCATCTTAACTACAGTTACTTAAGATTAATTAGCTTTTATAAACAATCATTAAATTAAAATAATAAAATATCATTTAATTGTTTCCCTTGGAAACAATTATCCCCTATTATTAACTCTTCGGTTAATATTTGACTTCTTTATGTGTTAAACTTATATAAATTATTTTAACATTTATTTTTATAAAACAAAGCCACAAATATCATTTTAGTAAAATAACTAAAATAAAACTGAAACTTCGAATCAGTTATAAAAATAAATTTTATAACTCTAAAATAGGTTAATATACCTGACAGCAAACTAATATCTCAAACCGATGGATTTTAGAACCTCCGCTGCCAAATACTTAATCCATACTGACTATTGATTAAAACACAACAATTAGATTCAGCAATCAACGTTCATTCAATCATCGATATCTAAACAAGATATAATATAAATTTGAATAAATAGTTCATAATTAACAATATGAAACAACCAATAACAAATAAAAATCATCCATAGCATTCATAGCATCCATTTAACCAATTTATACTTATTAATGATAAATATTAATAATGTGAATTTAACACATCACAGCACTCCAGAAGTGTGAGAATTAACTCACCATTGTTGTTTTCGATGATGTTGCGTCATTTTATATAGTTTGAAACTACATAAAATCCCATTGGCCTCTGAATCACTCCAATCCAGTTCGTATACGTCGGCACCGTGATTACGAACCCATCGGCACTTGTTTCGTCCAATTCTGATGACCCAACAAAAAGTTATTAACGTTATAAGGTGAAACAATTTAATAATATAATAATAATTATTACTTTTATTAACTTAATACTAAATAAATTACTTGGGTAAGGAATTGCAGGCCAAACTATTTCGTTAATGCTGAATTCAAGTTGGCAGGCCTCCTCAATCATCATTCTAGCCCATCAAAACTTATTTTTCTTTTTTTCATATTAATTCCAGGGCCCAAGCCCATAACTCAAGCCCACAACTATACTTCTTCTCTTCCTTCTTTGTTAGATGTGAAACAGTGCTTTTGAAATAATAACACCCAACTCAATGACCTTCCGCCATCCCTTTGGCGTGCTTCATAGAACCACCAACTTCCTCGTTGAAAACAAAACCATAGCTTTTTTTTCTTTACACTATCCTTCAATCCTAAATGTCACAAACCGACCCTTCAACGAGCTTCTCACTTCATTTCCATTCGTTCATGTCTCCCATTTAAAAAATGTGTGCCCTGACCTCATAGCAGCACCAACGACCTACAAACCATCCAGACTTCCAAAAATCGAACCAAAGCTTTCCAAAGAACAAAGTTACAGAATTGACTGGGTTCAACTTACTGCTGTCACCATTTATGTTCCACCAAGGGTCGTCACACCTCCACCAATAAATGCTGCTCCTCCCGACACCCGTACACACCTGAAAACATATGACAATGCCCCCCTTACATCTCCTTCCCATGTTAAACTTCCTCCCTCATGATCTTCTTATTCTAGGCAACATAGTCTTCCTCTCGATCAACCCTGGCCTCCTCCGGTGATACACCACTCCCGCAACCATCACTGCCGATCTTTACACCTTCCCCACATCTTTGTTCTTCACACATACAACTTATCCCCCTAGAGATTCTCCCTCATCCCGTCATCACATCCCACTTCTTTCCAGAAAAGGTTTGCGACTTCGGCCAGTACATTCATCACAACATCCATCACGTTATCAACCCAGTTGCCAATCTTCTCGTTATCTCTCCTCAGGCTGCCGTTCTTGAATGCTCCGTTGCCTAGATGCTCCACCAGGTTGAGCTCGATGCCTCCTGCATCCAGTCGTCCTCGAGCTCCATTCCTGGTACAGTAAAAGAAAACTCCGATCCCTTTTGTGGCCATCTATCACCAAAACTAGCTAGAACCTTCTGCCCTCCATACTTTCATCTCCAACGTCATATTTTGGAAGGCAACCCACACTGCCCGAATTTTAGCGATGAAAAGTGCAACTGGATTCGATACTAATGCTACTGATGGGAAGAGGGAGTTCACGCCAGAGCAGTGGACCAAGAATAGCGTGATTTGGCTATAATTTTGGTTTTATAGGAATTTTTGAAATTTTAATATATAAGAAAAAGATGTTGTGTTTTATAATTGGGAAGAAAAGGTCCATGCTGCGGTGTTTATATAGGAGAGAACCATTAGTTTATGTCTATATTTTTATTATTTTCTAATCGTAGGTATGCACATGGTTCTTAGAATCCTCAGAGATTTTTTTTTCCTGCACACATGGTTACATCGTTTCTCTGATAAAACAAACACAAAAATGAAGCATGAAAAGATCTGTGTGCATAGGAATTTAATTGCGAGGTGACAGAACGAATTTTTATATTGAGGTGTCCAAATATTTTTATTGACGGTGACTAACGATATTTTTCTACGTGCCTATCACCAATTCTAAACACTATTTATTAATTACATACAAACTCCATTCTTGCCGAGAATGGACGTCATGATATAATTCGATGTTACGGCCCTAACGACTCTTGTTTCATCGAATTCCGAGTCCCATTGTGCAAACGACACTTGTTCACGTCCAAACAGTCGATTTATTTGCATTTAATTTTGCCGTACTCACAGGATAACTCTATTTTGCGTGAAACTTGAAATCTAGCAGTAATTAGCTGTTACGGTCTTAATAAAATTTGTTTAGTTCAAAATGGAGGTCGTTTGAATAAAGTCCTTTTTAAGGGTCTAAATTAAAATAAAATAAACCAATTTTAAAACACCTCAATATAATAATAATAAAATATTATAATTGGATATACTTGAGCAGAATTTTACATATTTTCAAAATAAAATAACCCAGGTTGAATTCCAAGCCAAAACGATATTTAATAAATTAAAAACCCTTTATTTATATATAATAAATCATTATATTAGATAAACGAATTCTACAACGACTATTTGAAAATTTGATTTGGACATAGAACAAAATCTACAACACGAAAAATCGATTTTTCTGCTTTATTAGAAAATTATTGTCAAATAGGTTCGAATGTTTCTTCTTTCGAAGAAATCCAACTTAAATTGGATCTTGTACAACCATTTAAAGTTCAAAACGAAATATTACGAACTACCGCGCTGCTGTTGCTCGTTATATAATTAAATTATAAATTAAATGTTTAAATATCATTCACTAAATGAATACGATAATATATTTTGATTATAAACTAAATTAATTCTTTTTATATCGCCAAATCATATAAAAACTGCTAATCCAATATATTTCGACTAATTTGGAATAAATCATTATTTTATATTAATAAAATATTCAAAATTATTATATTCAAACCATTTCAAAATTCAAATCAACATTTAAAACAATTTAAATATTAAAATAAACAGTTAAAAATCTGGGCTGTTATATTCCTTTCCCCTTAAAAGAATTTCGTCCCCGAAATTACCAAGGTAAGAAGAATTCTAAAAACCATTACTTTTCAAAAATCCATTTTAGTTAAAATTCCCACCTCCTAAATTTTTAATTAAAAACTAATCTAAGTAATTTTAATCAAAAAACAAAATTGTTTTTATTAACAAAAAATTTCAGAAGATTTGACATTTTTCTAGCACCATAAATTTTGAATTGTTTTGGGCAGAGTCTCCCCTGTATGGTGGGACATTTGCAATATTGCAGAAACAATATATACATTGACCAACATTGTAACGACCCGGATTTTTAGCCGTTGAATTCTGAATATTTAAATTTGTTTTAAATATTTTAATTGAATTATATATAGGAATTTATAAGGAAATTATTTAATAAAACGATATTTAAACGTATAATTTATAATATAATTTAAAACGAGCTCGAAATAGTCGCGGTAGTTCATAATTTACGATTTAAACTTCAACTAAATATAAAGAATCCAAAATAAGTCGGATTTCTCTGAAACAAGAAACGTTCGGTTCTGTTTAACTATATTTTTCTAACGGAAGAGAAAATTCGAGATTTCGTCATATATATTGTAAGTTATGTCCAAATCAAATTTTCAGAAAGTCGCTGTGGAGTCGTATATAAGCCATAACGGTTTATTTAATATAACTAGAGATTGGTTACGAATTTGGGCAAGATTCTTTTGAGACGTAGTTATAATTAAATTTTTAGAATTTTTCTGTAATTTTTAATTAATTAAATACACAACTTTTTATTTGGAGTATTTTGCACCTTATATCAATATTTTGGGATTTCATAATATAAGTTAAACTACCGATATTATTATATTTTTGGGATCATGGCACATCGCTTGACACGATAATATTTTTATTTTTGTCCATAGCAGTCAGTACTTGAACGAGATTTTTCGTAGTGGAATACGTTTCATTTTATAACAAGGAAATCAAATCCAGTTCTTGGCAAATCACGTCTTGAAATAGCAGGGTAAAGAAAAAGGGCCGCAACTTCATTTCCTGTTGCGCGAGATGAAAAGCTACTACCCTATATTCATGTTTTCAAAATTTAAAAGATACCACCCTATAGTATTGATTAAGCAGACCTAGCTACCTACGCTACAGCTATTACTTGCCGTGGGTGTCAAATTTTCTAACTGTCGTGCCTTCCAAGTAACTTACTACCCTGCGTTCCAAGGAAATTCACCCTATATAACAGGCTGTTTCATTTATCCTGTTGGTTTCTTTTGACTCTTAAAAATCAAAGCTGGCATCATCCTCTTGTTTTCAAAAACAAACCCAATTTATTTCTTCTATAGCACGTATAAGACAATTGGACGACCGAAATACACTCCTCATTCTCCTCGATTTCATGTTGAATCCACTCTATAATTCACGAAATCTTCAATCCGAATATCATAGAGGGCTGCGAGATCTTCAATTTCTTCGGTGGTGATGGATTATATGGTCGCCAATCAAAGGGAACCGGAGCTAGAACGCATCTGAAATCACTCTCGATTTCTGAGCTAGGTTAAACATTATGGAGCGGCAGGGGTAGGGGAACGGAACGGAGGCCGTTGATCTGGTGTCGGCTGTCAGAGGGGGTGTGCGGAAATTGGAATACTGATTGATGTCTTGGTTTTTGCGGTGCGGGATTTAAACAGGAGGCAGAAGCGTTAAAAGTGGAGTAGCGTTTTAATATTGATGAAGGAATTACTGTAGGAAGTAAATGTAGAAGAGTGGATTTGAGATAAAAGGGCAGCATGCGTGACTTGTTGTTCGAAGGAGAAGGAAGCAGATGTTTTAACACTGGGCTAAAGGAAAGTATTAAGGAGGAAGGAATCAAGCCCGTGTAATCAGTGGCAAACGTTGAGTTTGAAGTGGTAAATGTGAGGTGTAGATGTATATTTGTTTGAGGGAAGAGAATTAAGGGGAAGTAATGTTTTTCAGCAATGAAATAGTGTTTACACCTTTGATCTAAAAAAAAAGACAAGTGGATTTAAAAGTTAAAACTTCAGTAGTTGCATATTGACACGATGTAGGAGAAGGATTGAAATGGAGGAATTACTGTTAACACGGTAATTAAAGGATTTGTAGCGGCATGTGATCTGGTAAAGCCAAAGTAAATAAATGTTTGTGAAGTCGGTTTCTGCTCTGTTGTATTGGAAGGAGTTTGTAGTGAACGAGATTATGGTGGATGGGTGCATATTTTCTTTAAACAGAAAGAAGAATTGAAGCCTGATTCGAATACGATGAGAGAGAAGCACATGCGTGTAAGAAGAAAATTTGAGACTGGGTCTGGAGATCATGGGGACCCGTAGCGGGGAGGATTGATGAAAAGTTCGGTTACCCATTATGGTGCTGTAGCAAGAAATAAAGGGCGACAGGGGAGATAACGCAGACAAAGGGTTTGATTTTAAATCGAATTAAACACGATTGGACCCGTTGGTACCATAACGACTAGGTCTACATCATGGAACTATTTTCCGCTAGGAACAGAGCTACTTGAATCTCTTGGAAAAATCAAACATCTGTCTGATTTTAAAATGAGACCAAAGCTGAATCATCAACCGCAAAACAAGGTGAGTAAACTCACTAACTTTGCCTCGTTTATATTTTTATATAAACGAGTTTTGAAATTTATTTACAGTAATTTTTATACTGTGTGATGGTTGCTTGGTTGAATAGTCGATAAAATTGGTTGATAGGATTACATCATTGATCGATTATTAGTTCTGATATTTCATATTGATGTGAAATAATATTATTGATGTGGTTAACATCTGTGGATGCAGGGAAACAGATCCAACTGGATTCCTCAATATTTATATTACTGTTTTCCTTGGTTGTGATGTATGATATGATATATATATATATATAACCAGTAATTGACTTTGTTGTGTTTAAACTACCCTGACCTAGAGTATTGGTATTTAAGTACTACCAAATATTTTCAGGTATCGAAAAGGAAATTGGAGTGTTAAAAAGGAAACTTATTTTCAAAATAGAGATTTAATTTTGAATAGAGTTGAAAATAGAAAACTTGTTCAGATGAATGAATCAAGGATTTGTTTATGAACATATATTAATTGAATTATTTATCATTGGATATATTGAAATATAAATTCAAATTTGAATTTATATGGAGAAGTGGAAATCGGCTTTAAAGCCAATAGTTGAAATGAGATGTAAAACTTAGCTATTATCAAGAATATGTTAAACGAGATTTTAAATGATTAAAATAAAAAGAAATGAGACTTATGTGAGTCATTCTGAATAAAGGGTATAAATAGAATTTGGGGTTTAAGATATTATTTTTAAGTATGAAAATCAAACTGATTTGATTTTTATATAAAAGGAATATATTTACGATTAAAGTGAATAATGGGTCAAAGAAAGTATTTTGTAAATGAATTATCTACAAGGGAAATTTAGATTGGAAATATAAATCTAAATTGGAACTTGAATGAGAAAGGGGGAAATGAGTAATCGTTTTAAAAGAAAGTGAGGTGTTTTATCTCAAAATTGGGATTAGAAATCGAATATAGATTGTTCGAGAGAAAGTTGTTTATTGGAATTCGATTATATCGAATTAAGGGAAGTAGTTACTTTTGCTTTCCGTTTTGAATCAAATTTAATTATTTGATTATTTACTTATTAATTGAATTAATAAGTACAAGTATATTTTTATATAAATCACATATTTGGAAACACAGTGATTACAATGCTACTATAATAAATGTTTTGAAAATTCTAGATAGTGATTTTAACGCTACCGCTATAATAAGTGTTGGTAAATTCTAGACAGCGATTTTAGCGCTGCTGTTATAAAATATGTTTTGAAAATTTTAACAGCGATCTTAACGCTATTGCTATAATAAATGTTCTAAAATTTTAGACAGCGGTTGTAACGCTGTTGTTAAAAGCAATGTTTTATAAATCAAATATTTGGAGACAGCGATTATAATGCTACCGTTATAATCAACATTTTTTTGTAAAGGAAGTGTGTTCTTAGATTAGAATCCGAGAGTTACATAAGAAGTTGTTAAGGATTTAAAAGATAAACTTTGACCATTTCAAAGTTAAAAACGTTGTTCAATTAAGGTCTGAGAGGTAATTATACCCCAACTTGATTGACTTCCTTCTTAACTAAGGAATGGTAAGGTTTGATCATGAAGGAGTTTTGGAAATGTTTTCCAAACGAGAATCAGAAATGTTTTCTGATAATAAAAATAAAATTTAGAATATATAGAAACATGAGATAAGTAAATTTATGAAATAAAGAGATAAATGTTGAATGATGATTGATCGATATAATTTCCATTTGGAAATGATATCATTGTTTGCACACTTGTTTTTCTTTGATAGTTAACTCACCGACTATCGAAGTTTTTGACTATTTTAACGTTGTTAATATGGAGAGACCGGTTGGATTATTACCCAAAGAACCACTCTGTATTGGCATAAGCGTTGCGAATCATATATGTCAAAGATAATTGAAGACGGAGTGAAGTGCAAGGGCTATTATATAAGTCTTAGATAACAGTGCCTAAGATGGATGTACGGAATAGTGCCTTCGGTTTGTCCAGACCTAGGACAACTTGTATGGACGAGTGTCTGACAGAGTATTTCCAAAAGGGATTACGTACGTTGATTCCTTCAAACGTACGAAGTTGATGGCATAGAAGGGAAACTTCTTTAGCCTAACAATCTGAGTATTTTTGTGGGAATCAATTAGTGATTTCCGATGAATCTGACGATGTGGCATTCAAAGTGGATGATGGCCAGATGTTCTGGAAGGTAAATTCAAACCTCAAGCCTCACAACCCGGAATTGACAAAAATCGGGCAGGCAGCATGGCTATGTGGGTCGCACCCATTAGGATGTATAATCACCTATCTAGAGAAATTCCATTTGTTCTTTAATCTATCGATGCTGTCCCTTTCGGGAAACGGTTGCTGATCCCAACCGTTGGTGATATACATTCGATACACTCAAGCGAAATGAGTGGTCGGTCAGGTGAGGGCCGGGTTGCAAGACGTTCTTGTTGAACCTAGTGTATTCGTCTCTAGAGATACACTATCGGAAGGTGGTCCCATACCTTGTCGTGTTGGAAATCCAATCTCCAATAAGCGCCGTGCGGTTTTTGATTTTATATTATATATGGAGCGTGAGATGCAAGCGTTTTGCTAGATGGTTATTTATTTGTTGTAGACATTATTATAATATCACTAGATTTTGATATAAAAATGTTTTGGGTTATCGTAAGGTAAAAACCGTCCGTGTTTATGTGTGGATCGGTCTTACGATTATCTTTTCTTTCGAAAAGATTTTTGAAAGTTAAACCAATGGTTGGAGTTTACTCACACCAGTCCCATGACTGACCCAGAGTTTATTTTTTTTGTTTTCCCCTAAACTCTTGGGTGCCCAAATTTGTACGGGCAGTCAAGTAGTCGGGATTTTTCAGATTTCACCTGGAAGAGCTGGAAGCAGGAGGCTTCAACAATTAGTTATAGACTATCACATTGTTCGCTGTGTACTATGTGGTATCTGGAAACAGGTGTTTATAACTGTTCCAGGGATCACCGTTGTGCTCTGATAATGGTATGTATATACAGTTACTGATTTTTATTTCAAAAGTTATGTTATTTAATATATTTTATTCGTTCCGTTGTGAGTTTGTGATCTTCATTTTCTTCTATTCTAATATTTCTTTCTTTCTTTTTCTCATCCTCTAACTTCTTTCTTATAATGACTCGTATTTCTGTGTACTTTGGGTTGGTCGTGTGGTGTTATTAGTCGACTCAAAGAGTATGGAAGTCCGGGTCGTTTCAGTTGGTATCAGAGCTGAAGGTTGAGAAGTAACCTTGGCTCTGTGGCGTGACTCAATAGAGACGGGGTTAGTAACACCCTAGATTGAGTTTTAGTGTATATATATATGAGCGCGTAATTGTAGATTTGATATAAAATTGTTTTATATTGTGTTGGCTGGTTTGTTGAGTGGTTTATGAATTCTGGTTGATACAGGATGTACAACTGTATCGATAGGTGTTTCTAAGCTCTCGAACAAAACAATTCGACGTAGTATTGTTTTAAAGTGGGTAAATGAAATAATTTTGCCTGAGAAATTATTTTGATATAAAAGGAATAATTTCTGAAATATTATACTATATAGATTTGTTGATTGTTATTACAATCAAATGGAATTATAAAACATTGAAATGATTATATAACCAAGATAAACTAGAATTAAATTCAAACCATAATTTGAATTTAAATCCCGGATATTTAGAAAAATATTTCTTGAAATATTTTAAAGGTAATATAGCATTGGTTTGAAGAGATTTTTGAATTAGAATGGTTTTAAACGGATTTGAAAGTGATTAAGCACTGAAATCACTTCAGTGGCGAGAAAATAGTACTGATAATGGGTCGCGACATTATCGGTATTCATTTTCGAGTTTCTGAGTGACGAATTGCTACCATAGTAATTTGGGAATGAAAAATTTGTTTGCAAAGGACAAGTTGTTTTAAAAATTCAAATGTTTTGAATTGAGTCGATTATAAATATATGTGTACAAATATATATGATTGCAAACCAATTTGAAATAAAGCCCGTGAATTTGAATTCTGAAATTAAAATTTAACTTGTATAAGTTGAAATGGTAAAAATGTATCAAATGGATGGAAATTTAACTTAAGTTAAATGGAAATTGAAACTCAAACCGAATAAGTGGATTGATTCTGAAATGAAGATCAAGTGGAATCGATAGGATGGAAGTGAACTAATCAGAAGTTGATTAGAGATTTCAAAACTGGAAGTTGGATTGATTTGAAACCAACTGGAAATGAATATATGTATGCTGAGCAGATATTGAATGGAAGCAAGTGCAAGAGATAGAATTTGTGCCCGACAAAAAGGTACATGTTTACAGTATTACTTGGGTTTGATGATTTTATGAGCCTATGGGGCAAGCCACTTGGCTTTTTGATTTTCTTTTGGATTAGATGAGGCCTATAAAGGCGAGTGGTGGTTGTACCAATTGAGCCGTGCAGAGGAGATGCTGCCGAAATTTTTCAGAATTTAAAGTGTTAGAAATTTTCAGAATTTTTGAAAATTTTCGTTGGTAAGAATAAATAAATATTTTAATTGAAATAAATTGGTCCAGTTAAACGGAAGTTAAGAAGTGAAGAGAAAAAAGAGATTTTTGGATCCAGTTAATAGGGTACGTAGCATCTTTTACTACCTTAGCAATTTCGAGGACGAAATTATTTTAAGGGGGAAGGAATGTAACGACCCGGATTTTTAGCCGTTGAATTCTGAATATTTAAATTTGTTTTAAATATTTTAATTGAATTATATATAGGAATTTATAAGGAATTTATTTAATAAAATGATATTTAAACGTATAATTTATAATATAATTTAAAACGAGCTCGAAATAGTCGCGGTAGTTCATAATTTACGATTTAAACTTCAACTGAATATAAAGAATCCAAAATAAGTCGGATTTCTCTGAAACAAGAAACGTTCAGTTCTGTTTAACTATATTTTTCTAACAGAAGAGAAAATTCGAGATTTCGTCTTATATATTGGAAGTTATGTCCAAATCAAATTTTCAGAAAGTCGCTGTGGAGTCGTATATAAGCCATAACGGTTTATTTAATATAACTAGAGATTGGTTACGAATTTGGGCAAGATTCTTTTAAGACGTAGTTATAATTAAATTTTTAGAATTTTTCTGTAATTTTTAATTAATTAAATACGCAACTTTTTATTTGGTGTATTTTGCACCTTATATCAATATTTTGGGATTTCATCATATAAGTTAAACTACCGATATTATTATATTTTTGGGATCATGGCACATCGCTTGACACGATAATATTTTTATTTTTGTCCATAGCAGTCAGTACTTGAACGAGATTTTTCGTAGTGGAATACGTTTCATTTTATAACAAGGAAATCAAATCCAGTTCTTGGCAAATCACGTCTTGAAATAGCAGGGTAAAGAAAAAGGGCCGCAACTTCATTTCCTGTTGCGCGAGATGAAAAGCTACTACCCTATATTCATGTTTTCAAAATTTAAAAGATGCCACCCTATAGTATTGATTAAGCAGACCTAGCTACCTACGCTACAGCTATTACTTGCCGTGGGTGCCAAACTTTCTAACTGTCGTGCCTTCCAAGTAACTTACTACCCTGCGTTCCAAGGAAATTCACCCTATATAACAGGCTGTTTCATTTATCCTGTTGGTTTCTTTTGACTCTTAAAAATCAAAGCTGACATCATCCTCTTGTTTTCAAAAACAAACCCAATTTATTTCTTCTATAGCACGTATAAGACAATTGGACGGCCGAAATACACTCCTCATTCTCCTCGATTTCATGTTGAATCCACTCTATAATTCACGAAATCTTCAATCTGAATATCATAAAGGGCTGCGAGATCTTTAATTTCTTCGGTGGTGATGGATTATATGGTCGCCAATCAAAGGGAACCGGAGCTAGAACGCATCTGAAATCACTCTCGATTTCTGAGCTAGGTTAAACATTATGGAGCGGCAGGGGTAGGGGAACAGAACGGAGGCCGTTGATCTGGTGTCGGCTGTCAGAGGGGGTGTGCGGAAATTGGAATACTGATCGATGTCTTGGTTTTTGCGGTGCGGGATTTAAACAGGAGGCAGAAGCGTTAAAAGTGGAGTAGCGTTTTAATATTGATGAAGGAATTACTGTAGGAAGTAAATGTAGAAGAGTGGATTTGAGATAAAAGGGCAGCATGCGTGACTTGTTGTTCGAAGGAGAAGGAAGCAGATGTTTTAACACTGGGCTAAAGGAAAGTATTAAGGAGGAAGGAATCAAGCCCGTGTAATCAGTGGCAAACGTTGAGTTTGAAGTGGTAAATGTGAGTTGTAGATGTATATTTGTTTGAGGGAAGGGAATTAAGGGGAAGTAATGTTTTTCAACAATGAAATAGTGTTTACACCTTTGATCTGGAAAAAAAAGACAAGTTGATTTAAAAGTTAAAACGTCAGTAGTTGCGTATTGACACGATGTAGGAGAAGGATTGAAATGGAGGAATTACTGTTAACACGATAATTAAAGGATTTGTAGCGGCATGTGATCTGGTAAAGCCAAAGTAAATAAATGTTTGTGAAGTCGGTTTCTGCTCTGTTGTATTGGAAGGAGTTTGTAGTGAACGAGATTATGGTGGATAGGTGCATATTTTCTTTAAACAGAAAGAAGAATTGAAGCCTGATTCGAATACGATGAGAGTGAAGCACATGCGTGTAAGAAGAAAATTTGAGTCTGGGTCTGGAGATCACGGGGACACACAGCGGGGAGGATTGATGAAAAGTTCGGTTACCCATTAAGGTGCTGTAGCAAGAAATAAAGGGCGACAGGGGAGATAACGCAGACAAAGGGTTTGATTTTAAATCGAATTAAACACGATTGGACCCGTTGGTACCATAACGACTAGGTCTACATCATGGAACTATTTTCCGCTAGGAACAGAGCTACTTGAATCTCTTGGAAAAATCAAACATCTGTCTGATTTTAAAATGAGACCAAAGCTGAATCATCAACCGCAAAACAAGGTGAGTAAACTCACTAACTTTGCCTCGTTTATATTTTTATATAAACGAGTTTTGAAATTTATTTACAGTAATTTTTATACTGTGTGATGGTTGCTTGGTTGAATAGTCGATAAAATTGGTTGATAGGATTACATCATTGATCGATTATTAGTTCTGATATTTCATATTGATGTGAAATAATATTATTGATGTGGTTAACATCTGTGGATGCAGGGAAACAGATCCAACTGGATTCCTCAATATTTATATTACTGTTTTCCTTGGTTGTGATGTATGATATGATATATATATATATATAACCAGTAATTGACTTTGTTGTGTTTAAACTACCCTGACCTAGAGTATTGGTATTTAAGTACTACCAAATATTTTCAAGTATCGAAAAGGAAATTGGAGTGTTAAAAAGGAAACTTATTTTCAAAATAGAGATTTAATTTTGAATAGAGTTGAAAATAGAAAACTTGTTCAGATGAATGAATCAAGGATTTGTTTATGAACATATATTAATTGAATTATTTATCATTGGATATATTGAAATATAAATTCAAATTTGAATTTATATGGAGAAGTGGAAATCGGCTTTAAAGCCAATAGTTGAAATGAGATGTAAAACTTAGCTATTATCAAGAATATGTTAAACGAGATTTTAAATGATTAAAATAAAAAGAAATGAGACTTATGTGAGTCATTCTGAATAAAGGGTATAAATAGAATTTGGGTTTAAGATATTATTTTTAAGTATGAAAATCAAACAGATTTGATTTTTATATAAAAGGAATATATTTACGATTAAAGTGAATAATGGGTCAAAGAAAGTATTTTGTAAATGAATTATCTACAAGGGAAATTTAGATTGGAAATATAAATCTAAATTGGAACTTGAATGAGAAAGGGGGAAATGAGTAATCGTTTTAAAAGAAAGTGATGTGTTTTATCTCAAAATTGGGATTAGAAATCGAATATAGATTGTTCGAGAGAAAGTTGTTTATTGGAATTCGATTATATCGAATTAAGGGAAGTAGTTACTTTTACTTTCCATTTCGAACCAAATTTAATTATTTGATTATTTACTTATTAATTATATTAATAAGTACAAGTATATTTTTATATAAATCACATATTTGGAAACACAATGATTACAATGCTACTATAATAAATGTTTTGAAAATTCTAGATAGTGATTTTAACGCTACCGCTATAATAAGTGTTGGTAAATTCTAGACAGCGATTTTAGCGCTGCTGTTATAAAATATGTTTTGAAAATTTTAACAGCGATCTTAACGCTATTGCTATAATAAATGTTCTAAAATTTTAGACAGCGGTTGTAACGCTATTGTTAAAAGCAATGTTTTATAAATCAAGTATTTGGAGACAGCGATTATAACGCTACCGTTATAATCAACATTTTTTTGTAAAGGAAGTGTGTTCTTAGATTAGAATCCGAGAGTTACATAAGAAGTTGTTAAGGATTTAAAAGATAAACTTTGACCATTTCAAAGTTAAAAACGTTGTTCAATTATGGTCTGAGAAGTAATTATACCCCAACTTGATTGACTTCCTTCTTAACTAAGGAATGGTAAGGTTTGATCGTGAAGGAGTTTTGGAAATGTTTTCCAAACGAGAATCAGAAATGTTTTCTGATAATAAAAATAAAATTTAGAATATATAGAAACATGAGATAAGTAAATTTATGAACTAAAGAGATAAATGTTGAATGATGATTGATCTATATAATCTCCATTTGGAAATGATATCGTTGTTTGCACACTTGTTTTTCTTTGATAGTTAACTCACCGACTATCGAAGTTTTTGACTATTTTAACGTTGTTAATATGGAGAGACCGGTTGGATTATTACCCAAAGAACCACTCTGTATTGGCATAAGCGTTGCGAATCATATATGTCAAAGATAATTGAAGACGGAGTGAAGTGCAAGGGCTATTGTATAAGTCTTAGATAACAGTGCCTAAGATGGATGTACGGAATAGTGCCTTCGGTTTGTCCAGACCTAGGACAACTTGTATGGACGAGTGTCTGACAGAGTATTTCCAAAAGGGATTACGTACGTTGATTCCTTCAAACGTACGAAGTTGATGGCATAGAAGGGAAACTTCTTTAGCCTAACAATCTGAGTATTTTTGTGGGAATCAATTAGTGATTTCCGATGAATCTGACGATGTGGCATTCAAAGTGGATGATGGCCAGATGTTCTGGAAGGTAAATTCAAACCTCAAGCCTCACAACCCGGAATTGACAAAAATCGGGCAGGCAGCATCGCTATGTGGGTCGCACCCATTAGGATGTATAATCACCTATCTAGAGAAATTCCATTTGTTCTTTAATCTATCGATGCTGTCCCTTTCGGGAAACGGTTGCTGATCCCAACCGTTGGTGATATACATTCGATACACTCAAGCGAAATGAGTGATCGGTCAGGTGAGGGCCGGGTTGCAAGACGTTCTTGTTGAACCCAGTGTATTCGTCTCTAGAGATACACTATCGGAAGGTGGTCTCATACCTTGTCGTGTTGGAAATCCAATCTCCAATAAGCGCCGTGCGGTTTTTGATTTTATATTATATATGGAGCGTGAGATGCAAGCGTTTCGCTAGATGGTTATTTATTTTTTGTAGACATTATTATAATATCACTAGATTTTGATATAAAAATGTTTTGGGTTATCGTAAGGTAAAAACCGTCCGTGTTTATGTGTGGATCGGTCTTACGATTATCTTTTCTTTCGAAAAGATTTTTGAAAGTTAAACCAATGGTTGGAGTTTACTCACACCAGTCCCATGACTGACCCAGAGTTTATTTTGTTTGTTTTCCCCTAAACTCTTGGGTGCCCAAATTTGTACGGGCAGTCAAGTAGTCGGGATTTTTCAGATTTCACCTGGAAGAGCTAGAAGTAGGAGGCTTCAACAATTAGTTATAGACTATCACATTGTTCGCTGTGTACTATGTGGTATCTGGAAACAGGTGTTTATAACTGTTCCAGGGATCACCGTTGTGCTCTGATAATGGTATGTATATACAGTTACTGATTTTTATTTCAAAAGTTATGTTATTTAATATATTTTATTCGTTCCGCTGTGAGTTTGTAATCTTCATTTTCTTCTATTCTAATATTTCTTTCTTTCTTTTTCTCATCCTCTAACTTCTTTCTTATAATGACTCGTATTTCTGTGTACTTTGGGTTAGTTGTGTGGTGTTATTAGTCGACTCAAAGAGTACGGAAGTCCGGGTCGTTTCAAACATGGTCGAAAAAAGGATTCCAATTCAAAACCCTAATCATAATCCAAAATTCATATTTTAGGTAGGCGTACCTATTTCGAGTGTTATCACACGATAAGCGTTAAGCAATAAGCGAGCCTGCCCAATAGCCAAACTCGATCCAATTATCTTCAGCACCTATTCCCAACTTAGAAGAAATTTATTATAATCATGCAAATTGTATTATACCTTTATCAGTAATTCTTCATATCATACTCACATACAATGTAAGTTTAAATATTCAGGTTATCCATGTCAATCTATTTCATATATTGTTACTCAATTCTCATGAAACTGATTTGTAATCCATTCTAATTTCATAATACCCAAATTCATCCATTCCTTGGTTTTTAGTCCAATTCAAATCCATATCCATGCTATTAATCTCAACCATACAACTTAACTTATTTCTAAATATTCCATCCATATTTGTTAATTTATAGGTATATTTGTTATCAAACTCAAGTCAAATTCTTACTGACTTAAGTTAAATTTAATTTCAAAATTTCAAGTCCAGTTATAACTTATATAATTCATTTTAACTTAACATAAGTAAAATTGAAAATTCTTATTCATATTTACTGTTCTTCCTTGATTAATCCTTTAAATTCCATAATCAAACCATCCAAATCAACCAATAAAGGCAATACCAGCTTCAACAATCAAATCAATAATTTGGAAGAATTATTCCTCCCTTTTTCTATAAAAATTTGATTCAGGTAAAATTATTTCATTTACCATCTTTACAAAATAATTTTATATTCAAATTACAAATACGTGCACTCATACATATACACCCAGACTCAATATAGGGTATTGCTAAACCAGTCTCTACTGAGTTACACCATAGAGCCAAGGTTATCACTAACCCAATAGATCTGATACCAAGTTGTAATGTCCCACTTTTCCATACAATTTAAGCTGACATTTAACTACCTCGGTCAACCCAAATTATACAAAACAACAGAAGGTTAAGAGGAAGAAGTTAGAGGATAAGAGAGAAAGAAATATTAGAGTAGAAGAAAGGAAAAGGACATCAGAATCTCATAGAGGAATGAATATAATATAATATAACCATATATAATTACACAAATGAAAATCTTATATACATATACCAATCATCAGAGTACAATTATGTATCAAATACAACTGGAAAAAACTTTATATTAACTATCGGGGAAGCCTCCTGCTTCTAACTCCTGAAACTCCAAGTGGCAACTAACCTAGAAAATTTATTCGGCCTGACCCGAGCACATTTTGAAGCAAAGCAAAAACACCCGGATCAGCTGGAATACTTTCAGTATTAAATTCACACCAAACAATCGGCTTAACTTTAGAAAAATCCTTTGTAAGAAAAGGATAATAGTAAGACCAGCCCACACATAAATACAAATAGTTTTTATCTTACTATAACCCAAACAATTTTGATATATCAAATTCCAGTGATATTATAATAGTGTCTATCAAATCACAAATAAATAACCAAGTAGCAGATAGCTTGCATCTCACGCTCTACATATATTGTAAAAAAATCAAAAACCGCATGGCGCTTATTGGAGATTGGATTCCAACTATGGCAAGGTATGGGACCACCTTCCCGATTAGTATACTCTAGAGGGAAATACACTGGGGTTCAACATGAACATCTGGCAACCTATGATAAATATGACCGGTCACTCATTTAGTGTAACAACCCGGAAAATCAGAACCAATTTAAAATTTTTAATTTGGCTATATTAATGAATTTTGAATATTTAAAATAAATTATTTTAAATAATAACGACTAAAAATTTATTTGGATCGAAGTTATAGCGAATATATTTATTTTAAATATAAAACAAGGCCTGAAATAGCACGACAATTTGAAAATTTGAATTCGAACTTTGACTGACTGTACAAGATGCAAAATAAAACGGGTTTTAGTGAAACCAAAAATATTTAAATCTGTTAAAGAATATCTTTTTAATGAATCTGAAAAATCAAAATTTCATAGCAGGAATCAAAAGTTATGGCTAAATGAATTTCCAGAATGGTCACTATGGAATAAATATAGCCCGTAAAAATAGACATTTTGCAAACGACCTCCGTTTTCGACGAAACCACTTTTGTTGGATCTGAAATGTCAAATTATTGCTAGATTCCAATTTTCATAATTTTTGGAGTTAATATGTGGGCGTGGCAAAAAAACGTGTTTGGTTAATTTCAGTTTGAATTGGATCGACCAGAAAATGTCTATTTTTCAAACGGTCTCCAAATTCAACGAAATTAGTTTTGTTGGGACCGTATCGTCCCAACATAGCCAGATTTATTTTGCTGGAATTTTTAGAATCAGTATGTGGGCCCGACAAATTAAAATGTACGTTCAAATCAAAAATTGAATGTTTTATGTTTTAATTTAAAGAATAACTGACTGAAACAGTCGAATGGGCTTACGAAACCTAATTCATTGTGTTTGGAATGGGGGTATTTAGCTAGGGGCGGCAATCGTTGGGTTTGAATTGGAGTTCATATGTGGTAAGGGGTATTTTCGGATTTAAATAAATTAAAAATTAATTATAAAATCCTAGCCAATCATTTTCTTCTGGAAACCCTCGTTATAAAAAAAACCACCGCCTCTCCTATCACGAATGGCGATAAAAGCTCCATCCTTTTCCCTCAATCCACGCATCAAAATGCGTCGCTCCAGTGCGGGTTTTTATAGATCTCCTCAAGAGCTTCAAAACCGTATAAGCCACGACCTTCATTACTTCGTTAATCGCGAGAATCGAGGCCGTAAAGTCCATCCGTTCGCGCCCAGTTTGCTCCTCTGATCAGAGTTCGAGCTAGCGGCAGTTGGTACCCCCTGGCGCGCGACACCGAGCACGTCAACGTGGTGCCGTCTGATTCCGACCTCGAGCAACAGTTTGATCGAAAAACTGAAACCTAGAATTGAACAGAAAGCAAAGGTAACGGCCTGTGTATAATTTAATGAATTATAACATTTAAAAGCATTGCTATTTTAGATTATCGAATAAAAATGTTATCTTTTCATTTGTGGTCGAAGTCCAGTGAAACAAGAGACACCGGGACCGTGAGGACGTCTTCTACATTCTAGAAGAGACCGGGGAATTTTTAGAGCTTGCTACAATTTTTGGCAAAGCGAAAAGCAATGTGAGATTTCTAAATTCAAAACGATATGGAATGGCAATGTATAAATTATATAATCGATGCATAAGTTATATAAGCATTGTACACATCATGTATAAGCATTGTATAAATTATATGTGCGATTTATAAGTTATATATACGTTGCAAAAATCACATGTGCGTTGAATGGAGTTGAAATGAAAATGAAAATGAAATTGAAATAAATAAATAAATATATATATATATATATATTCCCCTCGTCCCCAGACCATGGACGATATATATTAGTTGTGATTGTTTGGATTTTGGTTGACGTGAAATTTGGTGAATATTACAAATGGTTGATTGTTGATTATGGTTGATTGTGGTTGAAACCAAATAGGATTAGTTTGTGGAAAAATTCGTCTGTGTACGAACTAGATTATTAAAATCCCCCTTGTCAAAAGCTGCGAGGCTTTGAGGTAGCGCGAGGAACCGTACTCGAGACGGTGACGGTTTTAACTACTCTGCTGTTATGCTGCCGAAATTTTCTGAAATATTCATGTGTTTGAATTTTATTCAAGTGTTGAAATATATTCATTTGTTGAAATATATTCATGTGTTGATTAAAATATTCATATTTGAAATAAATCATTTTAATAATAAAAATCACATTTTTATTATATATATGAATCGCTAAAAATATTCATGTTTGAAATAAATTGTTTTGACAATAAAAATTACATTTTTATTATATACATGAAGTGTTACAAATAGTCATGTGTTGAAATAAATATTTGTTGGATAAAAATATTATTTTTACCACATATATGAAATGAAAATGGTTTGGAATTCGAAGAACAGATTATATACATAAATATAATTAAAATAAAACGAATAACGACGCTGTAGTTCGTGTTTTAAAATCGTGATTTTAAACGATTATTACGGGAGATCCGACCGTCGGATTTTCCCGAAACCGAAACCGTTGGGTCCGCTTTGAAAATATCTTTCCAATGATATCAAATTTGTAAAGATCCAACGATTAGATTGTGTGAAATGTTCAATTCAAATTTGAATAAAAATAGTGCCAGAATGGATTATATATATATAAATATAATTAAAATAAAATGAATAATGACGCTGCAGTTCGTATATTGAAATCGTAACTTTAATCTATTGCACCGGGAGATCCGACCGTCGGATTTTCCCAAAGCTGGAACCGTTGGGTCCGTTTTGAAATGATCTTTCCAATGATATAAAATTTGTAAAGATCCAACGGTTAGATTCTCAGATATGTGTAAATCAAATCTGAAGAAAAACAGGGCCATGGCCGCGTTATGGCCTGAAGCGTCATTTGAATAAATGGGGTATTTTTAAATAAATAAAAACAGCGATAAATTGTTATAAAATATTATAAATGATATGGAATGGAAATAAACCGATTTTACTCGGTTTATTGGATATTTGATGGTTGAATGTGTTTGACGTAAAAATTACATTAATGAACTGAATTATGGATGTCAAATAATTTAACCATGGAAATGAATTGTTTTGAATTCTAAATATATGTGAATTATTTGAAAAGGCCGAGTAAATCTCATTTCAATTAATTGGTCGACGATTAGAAGTCGAAGATATGAAGACGGTGCAAGACCGAGTATCTTCACATCTAATGGATGGCTACTGATGCCTTTGATGGGAGTTGCTGCCCTGAAGGGGGTACAGTGGTGGTTGTCCGGACGTACTTGTTGATCGTTCGGATGCGCGAGGGCCTCTCTCCTGTATTGGACATATGGGACGAGGAATAAGGTGTCTATGGTTTCGTTCAGACCTAGAATGGACTTATAAATGGATGTGTGTCTGACGTTGTAGATTGACAACGTGGCACACTGTGATGCAGTGATCAAGGCTTTTGTTAAAAAGCATAGCCTTGTGGTTGATGATCAAAGCACGGCTTTAATACAGCCAGCTTTGTGTATAGAGTTGATTAACGGGCCTCACACCCCGGTATGAACCAGAATCGGGAGAGGATCTCAGGAAGGACATGGGTTTCCTTCTAGCTAGGAGTGGTGTCTGGGTTTTACACGCCTGGACATTTTACTTATGTGGATGATGGATATTGAGGCGCCTTGGTTATTCGGTCTCCGTAGAGCCGATGGATGGTTTGGTAGATATACCGGCCAATTTGACGCCCCATAGGGCGGGGAAACGCAGTGTTCATGCATTTTAATCCACTCCATGTGGACCGGCCCTAACGATCCAAGGGTCACTCAAGCTCTGATCTTAAGGGGAGAGCTAGAGCGTCTCGAAGCGGTAAGGACGATCCCTTTCCTTGGTTCATGACGGAAATTTTCAAATACGACATCGTGCGGTTTTGATTGTAAACCTATATATGGCGAGATGATATATGGTACCCATGTCGTCTATGATTGATACTTATTATTGAAATTGTTTTTGAAACATATAAACACAAGTAATAATATCAAATGCTTTTGTTTTATACGTATCAAGCATATTTTGGCCATTATAAGGTAAAACTCTATCCTTCGGCTTGCGTTGCATTGTGTGATGGGACTTGAGTCTTATAATGGCTTCATTTTTGTAAAAAGCATTGTGATGTTTAAATGATTTGCTTGTTTTGAGAACTGGCAATCCAATGGAGTAAACCCGTTCCGCGTTAGCGGCGTGGTCCTGTGATTAGCCTTATTGTAAAATAAGCTATGTAGATTTCTCATACCAGGCCCATGACTGACTCGTAGTTTGTTTCACTTGCAAACTCGGGTGTCCTATTTTCTACATGGGCAGCCTTGTATTTAGGTTTTAGTAGGCACTCTCTGGATAGCTATGGAGCTAAAGATGGATTCTATCACTTCTTTTATGTTGTTCAGCTCCTGTTATGTATATTATGTTTGATTCCATTGTAGACATTTTATATAAAGCTGAAACTGTATGTTGTACTAAGTGTGATCCTGTATATTGTGTAACTCTGATGATTATGTTTATCCAGTGTATTCTGTTGTACATTATCTGGTGTAATGATATATTTCTATTATGCTATTACTGTTTATGTGTTATATTCCAAAGATTACCCTTGCCACCATGGAACATGGGTTTGGGGTCATCACACGTGGTATCAGAGCTTTGGTTAAGCTTAGTACTAGAATATAACATAATAACAAACTCATCAGAAATAGAATCAAAAGTATTCTATGATGAATAACTCATTACAGATAGATCAGCAATATCCTAGAATGAGTGTAGAAGAATAAAATACACCCCAATAGACACATTTACATTCAAGTATATGTCTCTATGCTTTAAAATACCTTTTCTGTTGGCCTGACAATTTGTCTGCTATTTGCAAACATAGAAAAATGAGTGGTAGATGTAGAATAGGTAGGTTAGAACCAGATATTGAAGCTCTATTACAGAAGTATCGAAATCTGGGTGGAGTACCGTTCTTGGGCAATGAATCCATTATTCAAACACAAGCATGGATGCGCTCTGCTGAGAAAATTTTTGAAGGTTCAAAGCTGAGAGATGATCAGAAAAGATTACTGGCATCTTGGGCACTCAAAGACAAAGCTTTAATCTGGTAGGAAACTGTTATTAAGGATAATCCAAAAGGTAATATAACCTGGGATAGATTTAAAGAAATTTTCAAAGAAAGATTTACTCCTCCAGAAGCAACTGAGCGGTTAAGTGATGAATTCTACTATCTGATACAAGGAGATATGACCATTCCGGAATATCATAAGAAATTCAATGAACTTTCTTGTTTTGTCCCGAATCTAATTCAAAATCCTAAGGGGAAGAATCTGAGGTTTATTAATGGGCTTCAAAGAAAGTATCAAAGTAGTGTAACTACACATGTGAAGCCACCTTTTTCTGAAATGATATATATGGCTTACCAGTATGAAGATCTTGATAAACAAGGCTTTTTGGAAGATGAAGAGGAACGTAGTTCTAGAAACAAAAGGAAATTTGAAACTGATAGCCCAGAGACAAGTACGCAGCCTGAGGCAAGTACGACGTCTGGGGTCAGAAAGAAACCTAGAGTTTTTTTTTGAGTAGAGAAAGAAACTTAGAGTTAATAGGAAAAAGGTTAAATCTGAGGAAGAACCAATAACGACTATCACATGCTCGAGCTACAATAGGCAAGGACATTTGGCGATAAATTGCAAATCTTGGAACAAACGAAAGAAGGATAAATCTAAATCCAAGAGCCGATAAAGATTATTGGTAAAGAAACCAAAGAGCTGAGGAACAAGAAGGTTCACTTAGTCAAAGTGCAATGGAGTGGAGATCTGCGAGACTGTACTTGGGAAACTGAGGAGAGCATTAAGCGAGCTTATCCCAATTGCAGAGTGGATATCTCTGATTAACTCTGGTATAAGGTACATTTACCATATTTTGCATTTCCGTATTGTTTCCTACCTTGTTGTAGTTTCCTTTTCATGGATGTAAATTTTTTAATTATATAGTCTGATCTTAGCAAATATGATTTTAAAAGAGTATATAAATTTATTATTAAATTTTCTGAAAGTTAATTAATAAGTTGATTGCTAGTTGTGTTGTGTGGTTGTTAGCTTAATTAATAACATGGGAATAATAAAACCAACATGAGAATGAAGGGTAAATTTATGTAACTTGAATCAAATATTGAACTGGTTTGAAAATTGATTGAAATACATGCATGTACATTATATATGTTTGAACAGGTAAATGGATTTGCTGTTGAGTAAAGAATTTATTTGCGTGCCCGACAAATAGGTAAGCTTTAATGAGTTGGATGCGCAATTTTATTTATATATCAACTCCTGTAAATGCCGTTGGATGCGGAATGCTGGTTATTCTGTGTGAAATTATAAACGTTGCCATAGGACAGTAACAATTAATTTTGAACTACACTACATGGCATACTTCTTGTAGATAGCATACCCTATCATATACCATATAAGCATTTGGAGCTTATGTGACGAGGTTAAAGATTTACCATACAAGCGAGAGGCTTGTATGGCGATGACTATATTACAAGTCGAACAGAAGGCTGATATGGAATATATAAAATGTAACAGAAAATTGCCTGATTGATAAAAATCCCACACGGGTCAGGAGATGACTATAAACACGTCTCTCTAGTCATTAAGGTACAAAAAAATCATTTATAGGGTGATGAGAATTTATTCTCTGGAGTTATGATCAATACACACTCCTCTGTGGACACCGGAATATATCACTATAAATATGTATATGCTTTTTAGGATTTATTGGGTGCCTAATACGGCCCAATAAATATCCAAACCCCTCCACGTACAAAGGAGGTTATAGCGAAATTTTTCAAAAGTTTATGGTGTTAGCCAAATTTTTGAAGAATTAGAAAATTCTTAGAAATTGAAAAGTTGAAGAATGAAAGCCAAAATGAAAGTTGAGTTGGTTAGTTAAACAACTTTCAGCTCCGTTCTTTTTCGGGGATGAAAAGATTTTAAGTGGGGGATATTGTAACAACCTGGAAAATCAGAACCAATTTAAATTTTTTAATTTGGCTATTTTAATGAATTTTGAATACTTAAAATAAATTATTTTAAATAATAACAAATAAAAATTTATTTGGATTGAAGTTATAGCGAATATATTTATTTTAAATATAAAACAAGGCCTGAAATAGCGTGGTAGTTCGAAAATTTGAATTCGAACTTTGACTGACTGTACAGGATGCAAAATAAAACGGATTTTACTGAAACCAAAAATATTTAAATCCGTTTAAGAATATCTTTCTAACAATCTGAAAAATCGAAATTTCATAGCAGGAATCAAAAGTTATGGCTAAATGAATTTTCAGAATGGTCGCTATGGAATAAATATATCCCGTAAAAATAGACATTTTGCAAACGACCTCCGTTTTCGATGAAACCACTTTTGTTGGATCCGAAATGTCAAATTATTGTTAGATTCCAATTTTCATAATTTTTGGAGTTAATATGTGGGCATGGCAAAAGAAAATGTGTTTGGTTAATTTCATTTTGAATTGGATCGACCAGAAAATTTCCATTTTTCAAACGGTCTCCAAATTCGACGAAATTAGTTTTGTTGGGACCGTATCGTCCCAACATAGCCAGATTTATTTTTTTGGAATTTTAAGAATAAGTATGTGGCCCCGGCAAATTAAAATGTACGTTCAAATCAAAAATTGAATGTTTTATGTTTTAATTTGAAGAATAACTGACTGAAATAGTCGAATGGGCTTACGAAACATAATCCATTGTGTTTGGAATGGGGGTATTTAGCTAGGGGCGACAGTAGTTGGGTTTGAATTGGAGTTCGTATGTGGTGAGGGGTATTTTCGGATTTAAATAAATTAAAATTTAATTATAAAATCCTAGCCAATCATTTTCTTCTGGAAACCCTCTTTATAAAAAAAACCGCAGCCTCTCCTATCACAAACGACAATAAAATCTCCATCGTTCTCCCCTCGTTTTCCCTCAATCCACGCATCAAAACGCGTCGCTCCAGTGGGGTTTTTTATGGATCTCCTCAAGAGCTTCAAAACCGTATAAGCCACGACCTCCATCATTTCGTTAATCGCGAGAATCGAGGTCGTAAAGTCCATCCGTTCGTGCCCAGTTTGCTCTTTCGATCTGAGTTCGAGCTGGCGGCGGTTGGTACCCCCTGGCGTGCGACTCCGAGCACTTCAACGTGGTTCCATCTGATTCCGACCTCGAGCAAAAGTTTGATCAAAAAAATGAAAACTAGAATTGAACAGAAAACAAAGGTAACGGCCTATGTATGATTTAATGAATTATAACATTTAAAAGCGTTGTTATTTTAGATTATCGAATAAAAATGATATCTTTTTCGTTTGTGGTCGAAATCCCGTGAAACAAGAGACACCGGGACCGTGAGGACGTCTTCTACATTCTAGAAGAGACCGAGGAATTTTTAGAGCTTGCTACAATTTTTGGCAAATCGAAAAGCAATGTGAAATTTCTAAATTCAAAACGATATGGAACGACGATGTATAAATTATATAATCGATGTATAAGTTATATAAGCACTGTACACCTCATGTATAAGCATTGTATAAATTATATGTGCAATGTATAAGTTATATATATGTTGTAAAAATCATATGTGCGCTGAATAGAGCTGAAATGAAATTGAAATAAATTTATATATATATATATATATATTCCCCTCGTCCACAGACCATGGATGATATATATTAGTTGTGATTGTTTGGATTTTGGTTGACGTGAAATTTTGTGAATACTACAAATGGTTGATTGTTGATTATGGTTGAAACCAAATAGGATTAGTTTATGGAAAAATTCGTCTGCGTACGAACAAGATTATTGAAATCCCCCTTGTCAAAAGCTGCGAGGCTTTGAGGGAGCGCGAGGAGCCGTACTCGGGACGATGCCGGTTTTAACTACTCTGCCGTTATGCTGCCGAAATTTTCTGAAATATTCATGTGTTTGAATTTTATTCATGTGTTGAAATATATTTATTTGTTGAAATATATTCATGTGTTGATTAAAATATTCATATTTGAAATAAATCGTTTTAATAATAAAAATCACATTTTTATTATATATATGAATCGCTAAAAATATTCATGTTTGAAATAAATTGTTTTGACAATAAAAATTACATTTTTATTATATACATGAAGTGTTAAAAATAGTCATGTGTTGAAATAAATATTTGTTGGATAAAAATATTATTTTTACCACATATATGAAATGAAAATGGTTTGGAATTCGAAGAACGGATTATATATATATAAATATAACTAAAATAAAATGAATAACGATGCTATAGTTCGTGTTTTGAAATCGTGATTTTAAACAAATATTACGGGAGATCCGACCGTCGGATTTTCCCGAAACCGAAACCGTTGGGTTCGCTTTGCAAATATCTTTCCAACGATACCAAATTTGTAAAGATCCAAGAATTAGATTGTGTGAAATGTTCAATTCAAATTTGAATAAAAACAACGCCAGAATGGATTATATTTATATATATATAATTAAAATAAAACGAATAACGACGCTGCAGTTCGTATTTTGAAATCATAACTTTAAACTATTGTACCGGGAGATCCGACCGCCGGATTTTCCCAAAACTGGAACCGTTGGGTCCGTTTTGAAAAGATCTTTCCAATGATATAAAATTTGTAAAGATCCAACGATTAGATTCTCAGATATATGTAAATCAAATCTGAAGAAAAACAGCGCCATTGCCGCGTTATGGCCTGAAGTGTCGTTTGAATAAATGGGCAATTTTTAAATAAATAAAAAATAGCGATAAATCGTTATAAAATATTATAAATGATATGGAATGGAAATTAACCGAATTTACTCGGTTTATTGGATATTTGATGGTTGAATGTGTTTGACGTAAAAATTAAATTAATGAACTGAATTATGGATGTTTAATAATTTAACCATGGAAATGAATTGTTTTGAATTCTAAATATATGTGAATTATTTGAAAAGGCCGAGTAAATCTCAATTCAATTAATTGGTCGACGATTAGAAGTCGAAGTTATGAAGACGGCGCAAGACCGAGTATCTTCACATCGAATGGATGGCTACTGATGCCTTTGATGGGAGTTGCTGCCCTGAAGGGGGTACAGTGGTGGTTGTCCGGACGTACTTGTTGATCGTTCGGTTGTGCGAGGGCCTCTCTCCTGTATTGGACATATGGGACGAGGAATAAGGTGTCTCCGGTTTCGTTCAGACCTAGAACGGACTTGTAAATGGATGTGTGTCTGACGTTGTAGATTGACAACGTGGCACACTGAGATGTAGTGATCAAGGCTTTTGTTGAAAAGCATAGCCTTGTGGTTGATGATCAAAGCATGGCTTTAATACAGCTAGCTTTGAGTATAGCGTTGATTCGCGGGCCTCACACCCCGGTATGAACCAGAATCGGGAGAGGACCTCAGGGAGGACATGCGTTTCCTTCCAGCTAGGAGTGGTGTCTGGGTTTTACACGCCTGGACATTTTACTTATGTGGATGATGGTTATCGAGGCGCCTCGGTTATTTGGTCTCCGCGGAGCCGATGGATGGTTTGGTAGATATACCAGCCAGTTTCACGCCCCATAGGGTGGGGAAACGCAGTGTTCAGGCATTTTAATCCACTCCATGTGGACCGGCCCTGACGATCCAAGGGTCACTCGAGCTCTGATCTTGAGGGGTGAGCTAGAGCGTCTCGAAGCGGTAAGGACGATCCCTTGCCATGGTTCATGATGGAAGTCCAATTTCCAAATACGACATCGTACGGTTATGATTGTAAACCTATATATGGCGACATGATATATGGTACCCATGTCGTCTATGATTGATACTTATGATTGAAATAGTTTTTGAAACATATAAACACTAGTAATAATATCAAATGCTTTCGTTTTATACATATCAAGCATATTTTGGCCATTATAAGGTAAAACTCTATCCTTCGGCTTGCGTTGCATTGTGTGATGGGACATGAGTCTTATAATGGCTTCATTTTTGTAAAAAGCGTTGCGATGTTTAAATGATTTACTTGTTTTGAGCACTGGCAATCCAATGGAGTAAACCCGTTCCGCGTTAGCGTCGTGGTCCTGTGATTAGTCTTATTGTAAAATAAGCTAAGTAGATTTCTCATACCAGTCCCATGACCGACTCGTAGTTTGTTTCACTTGTAAACTCGGGTGCCCTATTTGCTACACGGGCAGCCTCGTATTCATGTTTTAGTAGGCACTCTCTGGATAGCTATGGATCTGAAGATGGATTCTATCACTTCTTTTATGCTGTTCAGCTCCTGTTATGTATATTATGTTTGATTCCGCTATAGACATTTTATATAAAGCTGAAACTGTATGTTGTACTAAGTGTGATCTTGTATACTGTGTAACTCTGATGATTATGTTTATCCAGTGTATTCTGTTGTACATTATCAGGTGTAATGATATATTTCTGTTATGCTGTTACTGTTTATGTGTTATATTCCAAAGATTACCCTTGCCACCATGGAACGGGGGTTTGGGGTCGTCACACGTAGTATTAGAGCTTTGGTTAAGCTTAGTTCTGGAATATAACATATTAACGAACTCATTAAAAATAGAATCAGAAGTATTCTATGATGAACAACTCATTACAGATAGGATCAGTAATATCCTAGAATGAGTGTAGCAGAATAAAATACACCCCAATAGACACATTTTCGTTCAAGTATATGTCTCTATGCTTTAAAATACCTTTTCTGTTGGCCTGACAATTTGTCTGCTATTTGCAGACATAGAAAAATGAGTAGCAGAAGTAGAAGAGGTAGGTCAGAACCAGATATTGAAGCTCTATTACAGAAGTATCGTGTACTGACCCGAAAATCCGGTCCAATTTGAGCCGACCAAATAACACAAGTCCAACCCCAAATTGCACTGAAAATTCAAGAAATTAATAGAAAGAAGATAGAGGGTGAGGATAGATAAGATAGAACTATTAGAATAGAAGAAGAAGAAGAAGAACATCATCATCAGAGTAACCACGAATCTCACAGCGGAACGAATAAAATATATCATAACTTTTGAAATACAAACAATATATGTATACAATAACATTGCAGAATACAACACTTACAATCACAGCGGAAATAATAATAGCTATAGAATCCTAAAGCCTCCTGCTCCAAGCTCTCCAAGTGTATCTGAAAAATCCCGACTACTTGACTGCCCATACAAATTTAGGCACCCAAGAGTTTAGGGAAAACAAACAAATAAACTCCGGGTCAGTCATGGGACTGGTATGAGTAAAAACAGTTTAAAACAGTTCGAACAAGTAAACGATATCTCATAAGACCACGCCGTATAACGGAACGGGTTTTTCCCTTATGAGAATCCAAAATATCTTTATATCAAAAACCTTTTGATATTATAATAATGTCTATCAACCACAATATAATAATCATCTAGCAGAAACGCTTTCATCTCACGTTATACATATATAGTATACAATCAATAACCGCAAGCACGTATTGGGTAATGGATTTCCAACTATGACAAGGTATGGAACCACCTTCCGATCAATGTACTCTAGGAACGATACACTGGAGTTCAACAAGAACGTCTTGCAACTCAGCCACACATGACCAACCACTCATTTCGCTTGAGTGTATCGAATGTATATCACCAACGGTTGGGATCAGCAACCGTTTCCCGTATATATATATGGGACAGAATTGATAGATTAAAGAAGCAAATGAATATTCTCTAGATAGGTGATTATACACCCTACTTCGGTGCGACCGACTTAGCCATGCTGCCTGCCCTATTTTTGTCATTTACCGGTTGTTGAGGCCAGAGGTTACGATTACTTTTCATTCATTGATAACACGATCACTTTGAATGCCACATTATCAAATCCGTTAATCATTAATTGGTTTACACAAATATTTTGGATGTTATGCTAAGGGAATAAATCCGTTGCAACCATATATATTTATACAGACCAATCCATTTGATCATTGGAAATACTTTGTCAGACATTCGTCCATTTACGTTCGTTCTGGGACTGAACGAAACCGAAGGCACTATTCAGTACATCCATCCTAGGCAATCTCTACCTAGGACTTATACAACAGCGGTTGCACTTTACTCCGTCTTCAATTTTCTTTGGCATATATGATTCGCAACGCTCATGCCAATATGGAGTAGTTCTTTGGATAAAAATCCAACCGGTCTCTCCATATTAACAACGTAAATATGGTCAAAACTTGATAGTCTATGATTTAACTATCAAATGAAAACATGTCGGTGTACAAACAACAATCTTATTCCCAAATGGAATTATCGATCAATTCATCCAACGTATATATATATACATATATTCATATTTCATTCTTTTCTCTGATTAGAAAATATACGTTATTAACATTGGAAAACATTTCCAATCCTCATTCACGCATCACTATCATTCCACAACTATTAGTCCCTAACTGTAAACTAGTAAGAGAACAATTCTCTAAGTATAAACCCCGAAGGCCGAAACCAATATCAGATCGATACTCAGAAAACTATTCAGCTTAACTAATCTCTAGTCAGTTTCTAATTTTTGCTTAACTCTATTTCTTTAACTCTATTCGGTTAACTCTATTTGATTAACTCTAACTGGTTAACTCTAACTGACTAACTCTACTGATTAACTCTAACTGGTTAACTCAAATTACTTATATTCGATTAACTCCTTTTAATAACGTTTATCCATTTATTAAGATTTACTTTTAGTAATGGTTCTTCACTTTAAAATGTCTTTTTTATAACGTTTCTCCACTTATAAAGATTTCCTTTTTATAACATCCTATTCTATTATAAATAATTTCCTTTTTAATTCTATTTATTTTCTAAATAAATATTCCTTTATTACTTCACTTCTATTCATTAGATCCTTATTATAAATTGGTAAGTGAATAAATTTCTTAATGTAAACCCCGAAGGCCGAAACCAACATCAGATCAACACTTTGAGATTTACTCAACTCAATCAACGTATAACAAGTTCCAATTACTCAAAAACCATACCCTATTCTCTTTAACCTTTTTAAATCGTTTCTATTTATTTTCTAATAAATATTCCTTTTATAAAATCCTTCGATTTTATAAATAATTCATTTTCAATAACTCTTCGAAAAATCCTCTTTCTATATTCCAGTATTTCGTATGGTATTTAAAATACCGTATAACCATGATTACTATCAACCAAGCACACATAATCAGCATAGATTATATAACACATCACATATCACAATATATGAAACAAAACAGTATTTTATATATTGAGGAACCCAGTTGGGTCCCTCCAACCTGTTCCCCTGCATCACAGATGTTGAACCATATAATTAACATTAACTTCATTTCAATATGAAATGTTCTGATAAACAACATCAATATATATATAACGGTTTATTTATATATATATATAATTTCAACTAACTGTCTAGCAGTTCAATCAACCAAATCAACACACAACAACCAACAGATAATTATCAGTTCTAAGAATACATTATAAAAATATAACTGTTCAGAGTTGGTGAGTTTTACTCACTTTGGCAGTTCATCGTTAAAGAACGATAAAATGTTATTTGATTTGAATCAAACAATTTATTTCTCCATAAATTCAAACGAGCCCCAATCTACTTCCAGTCAGTTCCATGGTGTAGCTCCCGTCCATACGATCCTGTCGGATCTTGTTTCGCTGAATTTCGATACCGTATGGAGAAGTTATGATTTATACAAGACAACACATTAATTTAAATTAAATTAAACTAACACTATTCACTCTTGGGCCTCAACCCATAAAACTTCGACCCACTCACCCCTTAAAAGCCCAGACCCGTATTATCTTCTCCCCAAATACATTGTCGTGACCTGCTGTAGCCTCAATGGCCATTTCCTCTCCTTTGATCGTCCCTTTCTCCATCAATACACCACCGAATCCAAAACCGAAAACACCAATCTCCTTCTCTTCGCCTGCACTCTCCGACCGTACCATACATGGCCAGCTCGAGCTCCTCATTGATGGTGCGTCAGCGGCTCTGACACGCATTGCCCAGTGCTTGGATCGACAAAAATATACCCGAAATTCCACAAAACTTGCACACACGAGAGGGTTTCTTCCCATGGATCCGAACCCGAACTCAGAATGCTTTATAGTTTCTTATTTTCTTTTCAAAAAATCAAACCCTATATGTAAACGCCTCCGCTGGAAATTTTCAGCGACTAATACAGTCGTCGATCATCATACCAGTTACCTCAGATTGTAGAGGATCTAAATCCGAATTCATACATGTATATATTTTGATTTATAAACCTGTCTTTGAATTTCTATGATTTTTGGAAGAGAACGGTTTGGTTTTGAGCACATGAACTGGCGGCTGAAACAAATAAAGAAAATTAGGTCTGAAGAGAATTGGTTAGAGTAGTATTTATAGGAAAAATAAATATCTAGATATTTTCGTAGAAGGAATATTCCCGGTATATTCTCCATCGTTAATTCGTTTTTGACTTCTAAAAATTCGTGTGATCACACACGATACCCAAAAATCACCAAACTGGACATGCACCTTCAGTTCGATATAACGGTCCCAACGAAACTGGTTTCGTCGAATTCCGACTCCGTATGCTCACACAACGTATTTTTAACCGTCAAAATACTGATTGTTTTTCACTCTTAAAATCCGTATGGCCACACAGTGACTCTAAAAATCACGAAAACTGACATTTAGCAATAATTTAACATTGCGGATCCAACAAAATTAGTTTCGTCGAATTCCGAGGTCGTTTGCAAAACCGGCTATTTTTAAAGCTCTGAATGACCCATTTAAATATATAAATATATTTAAATATAATTAAATTAAATATAAATAAATTTATATTATCGTATATCTACACATATGATATCATACAGCTCCAGAATATCATATCAGAATTTACAGCTTGATATTTCAGATTCTAGATTATCTCGATATTCAGTTTATACTGAAAATCTATTTATAACGTATATAAAGCATCGCAAATTATAAAGGAATTTCACAGCGACTTTTCTGAAATTTGCTTTGGATGTAAATCAAAATCTACATGACAAAATCCCTATTTTTCTCTTTCACTAGAAATATATACTTCTCCAGCTCCTAACGTTTCTTGTTTCACAGAAATCCGTCTTAAAACGAATTCTGTATATTCAATTGAAGTTCAAATCGCCAAATTACGAACTGCAGCGCCATTTCAAGCTCGGTTTTAATTATAATATAATTATACGTTCAAACTGTCGTCGATTGAATATATTCGTCAATATAATTTAACTCTAAGCTGAATTAAATCCTAGGGATGACCCAGTTCATATTATATTGTGATTTCCAATATTTTTGATTATTTCTGAATTAAATATATTATTCTATTACTTAAATTAATTAAATATTCACTTTATTTTAATTAATCGGCGATTAAATTCCCTAAATCACTATTTAAATAATTAAATTAATTAATTATTCCACGGCTAACAATGCGGGTCATTATATATCGAAATCTGGGTGGAGTACCATTCTTGGGCAATGAATCCATTATTCAAACACAAGCATGGATGCGCTCTACTAAGAAAAATTTTGAAGGTTCAAAGCTGAGAGATGATCAGAAAAGATTACTGGCATCTTGGGCACTCAAAGACGAAGCTTTAATCTGGTGGGAAACGTTATTAAGGATAATCCAGAAGGTAATATTACCTAGGATAGATTTAAAGAAATTTTCTAAGAAAGATTTACTCCTCCAGAAGCAACTGAGCGGTTAAGTGATGAATTCTACTATCTGATACAAGGAGATATGACCATTCTGGAATATCATAAGAAATTCAATGAACTTTCTTATTTTGCCCCGCATCTAATTCAAAATCCTAAGGGGAAGATCTGCGAGACTGTACTTGGGAAACTGAGGAGAGCATTAAGCGAGCTTATCCCAATTGCAGAGTGGATATCTCTGATTAACTCTGGTGTAAGGTACATTTACCATATTTTGCATTTCCGTATTGTTTCCTACCTTGTTGTAGTTTCCTTTTCATGGACGTAATTTTTTTAATTATATAGTCTGATCTTAGCAAATATGATTTTAAAAGAGTATATAAATTTATTATTTAATTTCTAAAAGTTAATTAATAAGTTGATTGCTAGTTGTGTTGTGTGGTTGTTAGCTTAATTAATAGCACGGGAATAATAAAACCAACATGAGAATGAAGGGTAAATTTATGTAACTTGAATCAAATATTGAACTGGTTTGAAAATTGATTGAAATACATGCATGTACAATATATATGTTTGAACAGGTAAATGGATTTGCTGTTGAGTAAAGAATTTATTTGCGTGCCCGACAAACAGGTAAGCTTTAATGAGTTGGATGAACAATTTTATTTATATATCAACTCCTGTAAATGCCATTGGATGCGGAGTGCTGGTTATTCTGTGTGAAATTATAAACGTCGCCATAGGATAGTAATAATTAATTTTGAACTACACTACATGGCATACTTCTTGTAGATAGTATACCCTATCATATACCACATAACCATTTGGAGCTTATGTGACGAGGTTGAAGATTTACCATACAAGCGAGAGGCTTGTTTGGCGATGACTATATTACTGGTCGAACAGAAGGCTGATATGGACTATATAAAATGTAACGGAAAATTGCCAGATTAATTTAAAAAAAAACCACACGGGTCTGGAAATGACAATAAACACGTCTCTCTAGTCATTAAGGCACCAAAAAAACCATTTTTAGGGTGATGAGAATTTATTCTCTAGAGTTATGATCTATACACACTCCCCTGTGGACACCGGAATATATCACTATAAATATGTGTATGCATTTTAGGATTTATTGGGTGCCTAATACGGCCCAATAAATTTCCAAACCCCTCCATGTACAAAGGAGGTTATGGCGAAATTTTTCGAAAATTTATGGTGTTAGCCAAATTTTTGAAGAATTAGAAAATTCTTAGAAACTGAAAAGTTGAAAAATGAAATCCAAAATGAAAGTTGAGTTAGTTAGTTAAACAATTTTCAGCTCCGTTCTTTTTCGGGGACGAAAAGATTTTAAGTGGGGGAGATTGTAACAACCCGGAAAATCAGAACCAATTTAAAAATTTTAATTTGGCTATTTTAATGAATTTTGAATATTTAAAATAAATTATTTTAAATAATAACGACTAAAAATTTATTTGGATCGAATTTATAATGGATATATTTATTTTACATATAAAACAAGGCCTGAAATAGCGCGGTAGTTTGAAAATTTGAATTCGAACTTTGACTGACTGTACAGGATGCAAAATAAAACGGATTTTAGTGAAACCAAAAATATTTAAATCTGTTTAAGAATATCTTTCTAACGAATCTGAAAAATCGAAATTTCATAGCGGGAATCAAAAGTTATGGCTAAATGAATTTTCAGAATGGTCGCTATGGAATAAATATAGCTCGTAAAAATAGACATTTTGCAAATGACCTCCATTTTCGATGAAACCACTTTTGTTGGATCCGAAATGTCAAAGTATTGCAAGATTCCAATTTTCATAATTTTTGGAGCTAATATGGGGGCATGGCAAAAGAAAACGTGTTTCGTTAATTTCAGTTTGAATTGGATCGACCAGAAAATGTCCATTTTTCAAACGGTCTCCAAATTCGACGAAATTAGTTTTGTTGGGACTGTATCGTCCCAACATAGCCAGATTTATTTTTCTGGAATTTTAAGAATCAGTATGTGGCCCCGGAAAATTAAAATGTACGTTCAAATCAAAAATTGAATGTTGTATGTTTTAATTTGAAGAATAACTGACTGAAACAGTCGAATGGGCTTACGAAACATAATCCACTGTGTTCGGAATGGGGGTATTTAGCTAGAGGCGACAGTAGTTGGGTTTGAACAGGAGTTCGTATGTGGTGAGGGGTATTTTCGGATTTAAATAAATTAAAAATTAATTATAAAACCTAGCCAATCATTTTCTTCTGGAAACCCTCGTTATAAAAAAACTGCTGCCTCTCCTATCACGAACGGCGATAAAATCTCCATCGTTCTCCACTCGTTTTCCCTCAGTCTACGCATCAAAACGCGTCGCTCCAGTGGGGGTTCTTATAGATCTCCTCAAGAGCTTCAAAATCGTATAAGTCACGACCTCCATCATTTCGTTAATCGCGAGAATCGAGGCCGTAAAGTCCATCCGTTCATGCCCAGTTTGCTCTTTCGATTTGAGTTCGAGCTGGCGGCGGTCGGTACCCTCTGGCGCGCGACTCCGAGCACTTCAACGTGGTGCCGTCTGATTCCAACCTCGAGCAACAGTTTGATCGAAAAAATGAAACCTAGAATTGAACACAAAGCAAAGGTAACGGCTTGTGTATAATTTAATGAATTATAACATTTAAAAGCGTTGTTATTTTAGACTATCGAATAAAAATGATATCTTTTTCGTTTGTGGTCGAAATCCAGTGAAACAAGAGACACCGGGACCGTGAGGACGTCTTCTACATTCTAGAAGAGACCGGGGAATTTTTAGAGCTTGCTAAATTTTTTGGCAAAGCGAAAAGCAATGTGAGATTTCTAAATTCAAAACGATATGGAATGGCGATATATAAATTGTATAATCGATATATAAGTTATATAACCGTTGTAAACCTCATGTATATGTGTTGTATAAATTATATGTGCGATGTATAAGTTATATATTTGTTGTAAAAATCATATGTGTGTTAAATGGAGTTGAAATGAAATTGAAATAAATTTATATATACATACACACACACACACTCCCCTCGTCCACAGACCATGGACGATATATATTGGTTGTGATTATTTGGATTTTGGTTGACGTGAAATTTGGTGAATATTACGAATGGTTGATTGTTGATTATGGTTGATTGTAGTTGAAACCAAATAGGATTAGTTTGTGGAAAAATTCGTCTGCATACGAACTAGATTATTGAAATCCCCCTTGCCAAAAGCTGCGAGGCTTTAAGGTAGCGCGAGGAGTCGTACTCGGGACGGTGCCGGTTTTAACTACCTTGCCGTTATGCTGCCGAAATTTTCTGAAATATTCATGTGTTTGAATTTTATTCATGCGTTTAAATATATTCATGTGTTGAAATATATTCATGTGTTGATAAAAATATTCATATTTGAAATAAATCATTTTAACAATAAAAATCACATTTTTATTATATATATGAATCGCTAAAAATATTCATGTTTGAAATAAAGTGTTTTGACAATAAAAATTACATTTTTATTATATACATGAAGTGTTAAAAATAGTCATGTGTTGAAATAAATATTTGTTGGACAAAAATATTATTTTTACCACATATATGAAATGAAAATGGTTTGGAATTCAAAGAACAGATTATATATATCATTAAAATAAAACGAATAACGACGTTGCAGTTCGTGTTTTGAAATCGTTATTTTAAACGATTATTACGGGAGATCCGACTGTTGGATTTTCCCGAAACCGAAACCGTTGGGTTCGCTTTGAAAATATCTTTCAAACGATGCCAAATTTGTAAAGATCCAACGGTTAGATTATGTGAAATGTTTAATTCAAATCTGAATAAAAACAGCGCCAGAATGGATTATCTATCTATACTATTAATACAAATATCCCTCCGTGGTGAAGCTTTTATGTGTTTCCACTAATACCCACTCTTCTCACATTATACATCGTTACATAATATTACGGTTTTAGGGCAAAACTGTCATCACGGGTTCCACGTTCACATTGTACATACCACGACATTCGGTTGGTCAACCATTTCCACGCATTTCCTTTTCTTTTCTCCATTTCTCGCCGCCTTCTCCGCATCTCTTTTGTTTTCCACATTTTTCTCCCCCATTTCCAAACCCTAAACAACTCCATCTTCAACCTTTACTGCACCGATTTCCTTTCCATTGTTCACCTCCTACACCCTTCCACCGACAACATAACTTGATTTGAATTTTTCGGCTTTTGTTCGATCTGATGCTCAACCTCGGATCCAACTGCCCAATAACCCGTCTACCGCGTAGTCGAAGAGATAATAGGTATCTTTTTTTTACTTCTTACCTCCTTCTTTAGATTTTCTTACTACTTGCTTCGATATTTTAATATTCCCGATTTTCCAATTTGTTTCAGATCTGATGCTCAACTACAGCTCTAACAATTGATACATGGAGAAATGATGGGTTCCATGTGTGCCACTATTAATGCGTGAGCATATGCTTACTTAAATCCTCTTTTATTTGTATATTTATCCTTGATTCTCCTTATTGTACAAGAAAGTGAACACAAATATAGATCAGTATGACGTAGGTATAATGGATCTATATAGTCTGACTATTATTTTTTTAGCAGACAATGGTTTTATTCCTCTGTTACATTGTGCTTAAGAATATGTTTACTTACTCTATTGATGAATTTTTAGGGCCTGGGACACTGCTCAATAAATTTAAGCTTTCATGCCACTTATTTACATAAAAGTAGTAAGCAAACATGGCTAGGTTGGAAGTGAGACATGTAGGTGTGGTCCTCTCTGTAATTATCAAAAGAACGAAAGTTTATGCATTGGTTTTGTCTGAAAATGTTTAAATAACTTATTCTTCTTCTTAGTTTAAATAACTAGCTAGCTACGGTTATTCTGTCTTCCAATGTTATCTAAGTATCCGATGTGTATATGTGTAATTAATATCTTGGAAGCATAGCAAGCATTCAAAATTAGCTAAATCAGGCATTCATTTTTTGTAAGTAGGATAAATCATTTTATAAATCAAAATTAAAGTGAAGCGATTAGCTGTTATGCAGGTTTTACAAGTTGTAGATAGACATATGTTAAAAGCTGGAATCCATTGAAAACTTGGGATAGTAATTGTGAGAAGTTGAAGAATTTGAAAGAGGAGACAGTTTCACAATATAGAGGATAGAGAATTTGAGGAAGAAGACATATGCGAGATCAGATAATAGAGTTATTAATTTTCTGTACTACTTGCCTCCTTCTTCACATTTCTTACTGCTTGCTAATGAAAATCATATCTGCCGATGCCCAAACGGTGGTAAAATCATTTTATATTTCGGTTATTGCTACTTAATCTTATAATTATTTCGTGATAATTGCTTTAGATTAATTGATACTTTACCAGTACGAACATGATTTACTGCTATATGTATTCCCCTTTTTCCCTTCTGATCATGGATTCTTGCTATAAATATTTCAATATTTTGTAATCATTTTCCCATGCTCAATTGTTAAGACTTCCCTTTCCATGAATTTTAGATCTTGGAGTGAAATATTCAGATCTGCGACGAATGGGTCTCTTCTTCAAATCTTTATTCCAAACATATCTGGAAGCTTTGAGCAATCTTTGATGCTTACCACGATTTCAGTATACCATGCTTGAATACAATGTGTTCGCTTGGACAATGAAGACAGAGGTAAAATCATTCACTTTCAGCCGTTGCTACTTAATAGTATAATTATTTTATATTGATTTTTTATGTTAATTGATACAGAACCAGTATGAAAAGGATTTGATGTTCATTGTATTGTCTTATTCATGTTCTTGCCCTCCTGAATATAGATTCTTACCAAATATCTCAATATTTTATACCCATTTTCATATGCTCAATTGTTAAACTTCCATTTCCATATATTTTTATCAACCATATACAGTTTGGTTTTCTTTCTAAATAAACAAAATTCACATTATATATGTTTCCATTTGCTTACATTTTTAATTTGTTTTTCCTCAAATTTGTTTTCAGTCCGATTTAATTACATTACATTGAATTATTTCAAGATTCACGTTTTTTCCCTTCTGTTCATAGATTCTGATTTAAAAGTTCAATATTAAATAACCATGTTCCCATGCTCTATTATTAAACATCCCTTTCCAAAAAAAAAAATCAACTGAACATAGCTCGGTTCTCTTTGGAACTAACCAAAATTCACACTACATATGTTTTCTTTTATTTATATTTTAAATTTGTTTATAGCTAATTAATGTCAAACATTTTGTTGCAGCCAAAATATTATTGTTTAGCTACGAACACTCCTCTGGCTATATTACCAAAAGAGCACAATTTTCTGCTCATCCTTATATAGGTATGTACAATTATGATAAAATTACCAAAACCTTACACACTTACCTTTACTGCTATTTTACTGAACTTCCTTTCAAATAAATACGATAACCATGTTCTACTTTTATCATCCTAATTATACTCGACTGTCTTCTATACATTGAATATCCATTTCCGACTATCTACATCAACACATATCACCAATTAAATTATCAGTTTATCAGGCTATAGGTTTTAATTTTTCTATGTAGACTTTTTGTTCAATTCTGATTTTATATTCAACATCATGTGTACTGGCTGCAAATATTTCATGTTTGTCAATAGTTTAAAATCCATGTAACTTCCTATTTTCAGATTATGTATGTTATTTTAGCTGTTTGTTGCTCGGCGTTAGTTATAATACGAGTAGTACATATATATGTCTATTTATCAATGCATATAGTACTGCATGTGGTATATGTAATAAAAGTAACGCTTCTTAAAAATATATTTCTGTTTTTGGAACAAATTCTTTCAATAGCTCCTGATTTTTTAAAATATATTTTGTGTTTTGAAATCAAATTTATTTCACTATCTCCTCATTAGTATACCATATATAATATCGTTTAATTGAAAATTTCCAACTTATACTCAACATTATTGAATAACATGCAGCTCTTTTAATTCATCCTGATTAGTTTCCACCTAAGACCAAGGACGTTTTGACATTTATACACTAAACCATTAATTTAACAAACTGCACTTACAACAAATCATTCATTTTAATTAATTTTTATTACAAGCAATCTTTCCTACGATTATAGCTCGCTGCTCTCTCGATTAAACATGGTGTTTCTTTTTATACCTAATCAATATCAAACTATTTTTTAATGCCTAATAAAAGTAAGATTTGTTAAAAATATATTTCCATTTCTAAAATCTTTTTGTTCAATTCTAATTTTATATTCAACATCATGCGTACTGGCTGCAACTATGTCATGTTTGTCAATAGTGTAAAATCCACATAACTTCCTGTTTTCAGATTATGTATGTTGTTTTAGTTGGTTGTTGCTCGGTGTTGGTTATAATAGGAATAATACCATATATATGTCTATTTATCCAACAAACAAGTTTTGATAACGTATATCAACGCATGTAATACTATATGTTGTACATGTAATAAAAGTAACGCTTCTTAAAAATATATTTCTATTTTTTAAAACAAAATTCTTTCAATAGCTCCTTATTTTTTGAGTTTTGGAATCAAATTTATTTCACTGTCTCCTCATTATTATACCATATATAACATCATTATTATACCATACTTTATTTCTGTTTTGCTTGCTACTGATGTTCTACTTGATCTTCATATGCATCAGATAGCTCTCTATTACAACTTACAAAACCCTGTTCACTGTCCTATTTTAGATGATTAACTTCTGCTAAAGGTAAATGATTTCTGAAAATGTAATCTATAATACACGTACATTGTAAATATCATATTATTTGATAATCTATAATACACAGATTGTAAATATCATATTATTTCATAGTTCATCAATTAAATTCCCTATTTACTGTGGACTGACGGATAAATCTTCTGCTCAACCAGCAGCAAAAGCTGTATCGGTCTTGAATTGCATAAATGATGCATATGACGGACGATAAATCTGTCATGTACGCCTTAGCATGTTTTTATTTATTTTCATCACTAACTATAATTTTGTATTCACTCTCTGAACTGCAAAAGTTATTCCACCTGCTAGGAGCTATAATGCAATGATACAACCCAGTTATTGGTGTTACTAAATTGGGAAACATTGTTGCTATCATTTTTTTTTGTCTCATTTTTCCTTCTAATCATTGGTTATATATGCTTTTTTTCCTCATACTGTTCTCAAAACCAATACATTCCCAGTTTAACACGTTCCAACTTCCTTTTCCTTTCATGCAGATTGCAGAAATAGATAAAAATTTGATGAGCTCGAAAATCGTTTGCATAAAAGCTGATGTTGATACTCATGCCTATGTTGATGTTGCTTGCCACTTTTCCATGCTTTGTGTTTTATCTGCTTTTCTGCTCAATCTTTTTTTTCATTCAATTCCACAAATAACATTTACTAGCTCATATGTACTTCGGATAAACAGAGTGCAGACTTTGTAATATTCTGTTCATTATGCTCTTCAATTATTATGGTATTTCATAGCATACACGTGCGGAATATGACTACTCAATGTTTCTCACTCTTTATTCTCCTGCTGTACAATTTCAGAGCTGTTTCGATCTGCCTAATTACTACATTTCCTTTTTTTCTTGCTTGCGGTTGATCTAATGTTGAGCGTGTTGCTGCATCAGGCAGTATCTACATTTCAACGATTTATGCACCGATCATCATTTGCTTGACCAGTCTATGCACACGTCCAACGGACGTGCATAAGTACTGGTATATATATATATTTATATAATTAAAATAAAATGAATAACAACGCTATAGTTCGTATTTTGAAATCGTAACTTTAAACGATTGTACCGGGATAACCTACCGTCGGATTTTCCCAAAACTGAAACCGTTGAGTCTGTTTTGAAAAGATCTTTCCAATGATATAAAATTTTCAAAGATCCAACGGTTAGATTCTCAGATATGTGTAAATCAAATCTGAAAAAAAAAACAGCGCCATGGTTGCATTATGACCTGAAGCGTCGTTTGAATAAATGGGCTATTTTTAAATAAATAAAAATAGCGATAAATCGTTATAAAATATTATAAACGATATGGAATGGAAATAAACCGAATTTACTTGGTTTATTGGATATTTGATGGTTGAATGTGTTTGAAGTAAAAATTACATTAATGAACTGAATTATGGATGTCAAATAATTTAACCATGGAAATGAATTGATTTGAATTCTAAATATACGTGAATTATTTGAAAAGGCCGAGTAAATCTCATTTCAAATAATTGGTCGACGATTAGAAGTCGAAGATATGAAGACGGTGCAAGACCGAGGATCTTCACATAGAATGGATGGCTACTGATGCCTTTGATGGGAGTTGCTACCCTGAAGGGATTACATGGCGGTTGTCCGGACGTACTGTTGATCGTTCTGATGTGCGAGGGCCTCTCTCCTATATTGGACATATGGGACGAGGAATAAGGTGCCTCTGGTTTCGTTCATACCCAGAACGGACTTGTAAATGGATGTGTGTCTGACGTTGTAGATTGACAACGTGGTACGCTGAGATGCAGTGATCAAGGCTTTTGTTGAAAAGCAGAGCCTTGTGGTTGATGATCAAAGCATGGCTTTAATACAGCCAGCTTTGTGTATAACGTTGATTCGCGGGCCGCACACCCCGGTATGAACACGAAACGGGAGAGGACCTCAGGGAGGACATGTGTTTCCTTCTAGCTAGGAGTGGTGTCTTGGTTTTACACGCCCGGACATTTTACTTATGTGGGTGATGGATAGCGAGGCGCCTCGGTTATATCGGTCTCTGCGGAGCCGATGGATGGTTTGGTAGATATACCGGCCAGTTTGACGCCCCATAGGGCGGGGAAATGTAGTGTTCAGGCATTTTAATCCACTCCGTGTGGACCGGCCCTGACGATCCAAGGGTCACTCGAGCTCTGATCCTTAGGGGCGGGCTAGAGCGTCTCGAAGTGGTAATGACGATCCCTTGCCTTGGTTCATGAAGAAAATCCAATTTCCAAATACGACATCGTGCGGTTTTGATTGTAAACCTATATATGGAGATGGTACCCATGCCTTCTATGATTGATACTTATGATTGAAATTGTTTTTGAAACATAGAAACACTAGTAATAATATCAAATGCTTTTGTTTTATACATATCAAGCATATTTTGGCCATTATAAGGTAAAAATCTATACTTCGTCTTGCGTTGCATTATGTGATGGGACCTGAGTCTTATAATGGCTTCATTTTTGTAAAAAGCATTGCGATGTTTAAATGATTTACTTGTTTTGAGCACTGGCAATCCAATGGAGTAAACCCGTTCCGCGTTAGTGGCGTGGTCCTATGATTAACCTTATTGTAAAATAAGATAAGTAGATTTCTCATACCAGTCCCATAACTGACTCGTAGTTTGTTTCACTTGCAAATTCGGGTGCCCTATTTTCTACACGAGCAGCCTTGTATTCAGATTTTAGCAGGCTCTCTCTGGATAGCTATGGAGCTGAAGATGGATTCTATCACTTCTTTTATGCTGTTCAGCTCCTGTTATGTATAGTATGTTTGATTCCGCTGTAGACATTTTATATAAAGCTGAAACTGTATGTTATACTAAGTGTGATCCTGTATACTGTGTAACTCTGTTGATTATGTTTATCCAGTGTATTCTGTTGTACATTATCTGGTGTAATGATATATTTGCGTTCTGCTGTTACTGTTTATGTGTCATATTCCAAAAATTACCCTTCCACCGTGGAACCGGGGTTTGGGGTCATTACATTTAGCTTGAGTGGACCGAATGTATTATCACCCTACGGTTGGGATCAACAACCGTTCCAGCAGGAAAACATCGAAAGATTAAAGAAGGAAATGGAATCTCTAGATGGTGATAATACACTCTGCTTGGGGGCGACCTAACTTTGCTTGGTGATAATACCCTCATTGTTTAAAAATCATTCATTAAAATATTTTAATGAACCATTGAAAAATCATTTCGTATATTTAAAGTCGATTCCATTTTCGTATCTTGACGATTTACCTTTCTTTCGTCATTTGGAAATAATACCTTTCCTTTATTCACACTCCGCTTTATTCTTCTTTAATTCTGAAAATATTTCTATATTTCCATAAACCATTTATCTTCCTTAAATTTTGAAATGTCAATATATCAATACATGGTTAATAATGTAATCCAATTACCAATTCTTATGCGACAAAAACTCTGTTTAACGACACATACTTCCTTATTAAAACTCAATATATTAAATTACATTTCAAACCTTACAAATGAATTGCAAATATTTTACGAAAGTAATAACTCATTTCAATCTCTTTATCGTTACAAACTAATATCATTCCTTGATAATAGTGAAATCATTCAAGTTGGGGTATTTTATTTACCTCTCAGACCTTAATCGACAACGTTCTTATCTTAGAATAGATAGAAGTTTGTAACTTAAAACCCATACTCTTATAACACCACTCAGATCATATTTTCTGTTTAAAATATGGTTTTATGGATCATATCCTTACTTTTGAAAATCTCAATCGACTATAACCATTTTACTTAAGATTTTATTAAGTAGATCATTTACTAAAATATTAACCTTTTATTTCGAAACTTATGTATAATATTCTATTCATAACTTGGATTCATTTACTATACTGTATTCAAACTCATTTAGCTTAAAATTCCTTATTAACAAGTATTCTATAACTCGATTCCATTTCTTAAGTCGTTTTCCATTACTGAAGTAAAAATATATTACTTCATTATTAACTAACAATAGGTTAGTTAATATCATTAAGATAATACTTTATTTAAAAAAAACTATTTAATAATCATCTTAACTACAGTTAATTAAGATTAATTAGCTTTTATAAACAATCATTAAATTAAAATAATAAAATCTTATTTAATTGTTTCACTTGGAAACAATTATCCCCTACTATTAACTCTTCGGTTAATATTTGACTTCTTTATGTGTTAAAAGTATACAAATTATTTTAACATTTATTTTTATAAAACAAAGCCATAAATATCATTTTATTTAATACTCTTTATTTAAATAACTAAAATAAAACTTAAACCTCGATTCGGTTATAAAAATAAATTGTTTGACTTTAAAATAGGTTAATATACCTGATGGCAAACTAATATCTCAAACCGATGGATTTTAGAACCTCGGCGGCCAATTACTTAATCCATACCGACTATTGATTAAAACACAACAATTACATTCACCAATCAACATTCATTTAATCATCGATATCTAAACATGATATAATATAAATTTGAATTAACAGTTTATAATTAACAATATGAAACAACAAATAACAAATAAAGATCACCCATAGCATTCATAACATCCATTCAACCAATTTATAATTATTATTGATAAATATTAATAATATGAATTTAATACATCACAACATTCAAGAAGTGTGGGAATTAACTCACCATTGTTGTTTCCGATGATGTTGCGTCGTTTTATATAGTTTCAAACTCTCAGTGGCCTCTGAATAACTCCATTCCAGCTCGTATACGTCAACACCGTGATTACGAACCCATCAACACTTGTTTCGTCCTATTCGGATAACGCAACAAAAAATTATTAATGTTATAAGGTGAAACAATTTAATAATATAATAATTATTATTACTTTTATTAACTTAATACTAAATAAATTACTTAAGTAAGAAATTGCAGGCCAACCTATTTCGTTAATCCTGAATTCAAGTTCGCAGGCCTCCTCACGCATCATTCTGGCCCATCAAATCTTTTTTTTCCATTTTTTATATTAATTCCTGGGCCAAAGCCCATAACGCAAGCCCCCCACTATACTTCTTCTATTCCTCCTTTGTTAGATGTGAACCAGTTCTTCTGAAATAATAACACGCAGCTTAATGACCATCTGCCATCCCCTTCGCATGCTTCATAGATCCACCAACTTCCTCGTTGAAAACAAAACCATTGCTTTTTTTTCTTCACACTAACCTTCAATCCTAAATGTCACAAACCGGCCCATCAGCGAGCTTCTCACCACATTTCCGTTCGTTCATGATCCTAGTAATAAAATGTTTGCCCTGACCTCACAGCAACACCAACGACCTGCAAACCATCTAGACTTCCAAAAATCGAACCAAAGTATTCCAAAGAACAACGTTACAGAATTGACCGGGTTTAACTTGCTGCTGTCACCATTTATGTTCAACCAGGGGTCGTCACACCTCCACCAACAAATGTTGCTCCTCCCTACACCCGTACACACCTGAAAAAAATATACCAATGGCCCCCTTACATCTCCTTCCCATGTTAAACTTCCTCCCTCATGATCTTCTTACTCCAGGCAATGCTGTCTTCCTCCCGATCAACCCCGGCCTCCTCCGGTGATCCACCACTCACGCAACCATCACTGCCGATCTTTATACCTTCCCCACATCTTTGTTCTTCATGCATACAACTCTTCCCCTAGATATTCTCCCTCATCACATCCCACTTCTTTCCAGAAAAGGTTTGCGACTTCGGCCAGTACATTCATTACAACATCCATCACGTTATCAACCCATTTGCCAATCTTCTCGTTATCTCTCCTCAGGCTGCCGTGCTCTAACGCTCTGTCGCCTAGATGCTCCACCAGGTTGAGTTCGATGCCTCCTGCATCCAGTCGTCCCCGAGCTCCATTCCTGGTACGGTAAAAGAAAAGACTGATCCCTTTTGTGGCCATCTATCACCAAAACTAGCTAGAACCTTCTGCCCTCCATACTTTCATCTCTAACGTCATATTTTCAAAGGCAACCCACACTGCCCGAATTTTAGCAATGAAAAGTGCAACTGGATTCGATACTAATGCTACTGTTGGGAAGAGGGAGTTCACGCCAGAGCAGAGGACCAAGAATAGCGTGATTTGGTTATAGTTTTGGTTTTATAGGAATTTTTGGAATTTTAGTATATAAGAAAAAGATGTGTTTTATAATTAGGAAGAAAAGGTCCACGCTGCGGTGTTTATATAAGAGAGAACCAGCAGTTTATAATTTTCTAATCGTAGGTATGCACATGGTTTTGAGAATCCTCTGAGATTTTTTTTCCTGTGCACATTGTTACATCGTTTCTCTGATAAAACAAAGACAATAATAAAGCATGAAAAGATTTGTTGGCATAGGAATTTAATTGCAAGGTTACAGAACGAATTTTTAAATTAAGGTGACCAAAGATTTTTATTGAAGGTGACTAACGATATTTTTCTTCGTGCCTATCGCCAATTCTAAACACTATTTATTGATTACATACAAACTCCATTCTTGCCGAGAATGGACGTCATGATATAATTCAATGTTATGGCACTAACGACTCTTGTTTCGTCGAATTCCGAGTCCCATTGTGCAAACGACACTTGTTCATGTTCAAACAGTCGATTTATTTGCATTTAATTTTTCCATGCTCACAGGATAACTCTATTTTGCGTGAAACTTGAAATCTAGCTGTAATTAGCTGTTACGGTCTTAATAAAATTTGTTTAGTTCAAAACGAAGGTCGTTTGAATAAAGTCCTTTTTTAAGGGTCCAAATTTAATTAAAATAAAACAATTTAAAATAAAATTCAATATAATAATAATAAAATATTATAATTGGACATACTTGAGCAGAATTTTACATATTTTCAAAATAATATAACCCAGGTTGAATTCCAAGCCAAAAGGATATTTAATAAATTAAAAACCCTTTATTTATACATAATAAATCATTATATTATATAAACGAATTCCACAGTGACTATTTGAAAATTTGATTTGGACATAGAAATCTACAATATGAAAATTTTATTTTTCTGCTTTATTAGAAAATTATTATCAAATAGGTTCGAACGTTTCTTATTTCGAAGAAATCCGACTTAAATTGGATCCTGTACAACCATTTAAAGTTCAAAACGTAATATTATGAACTACCGCGCCGCTACAGCTCGTTATATAATTAAATTATAAATTAAATGTTTAAATATCATTCACTAAATGAATACAATAATGTATTTCGATTATAAACTGAATTAATTCCTTTTATATCGCCAAATCATATAAAAACTACAAATCCAATATATTCCGACTAATTTGGAATAAATCATTATTTTATATTAATAAAATATTCAAAATTATTATATTCAAACCATTTAAAAATTCAAATCAACATTTAAAAAAATATATTAAAATAAACAGTTAAAAATCTGGGCCATTATATTCCTTTCCCCTTAAAAGAATTTCGTCCCCGAAATTACCAGGGTAAGAAGAATTGTACAAATCCATTACTTTTCAAAAATCCATTTTAGTTAAAATTCCCACCTCCTAAATTTTTAATTAAAAACTAATCTAAGCAATTTTAATTGAAAAACAAATTTATTTTTATTAACAAAAAATTTCAAAAGATTTGAAATTTTTCTAACACCATAAATTTTGAATTTTTTTTGGCAGAGTCTCCCCTGTATGGTGGGACATTTGCAATATTGCAGAAACAATAAATACATCGACCAACATGGTTGAAAAAAGGAAAATTCCAATTCAAAACCCTAATCAAAATCCAAAATTCATATTTTGGGTAGGCGTACCTTTTTCGAGTTTTATCACACGATAAGCGATAAGCGTTAAGCAATAAGCGAGCCTGCCCAATAACTAAACTAGATCCAATTATCTTCAGCACCTGTTCTCAACTTAGAAGAAATTTATTATAATCATGCAAATTGTATTATACCTTTATCAGTAATCCTTCATATCATACTCACATACAATGTAAGTTTAAATATTCAGGTTATCCATGTCAATCTATTTCATGTATTGTTTCTCAATTCTCATGAAACTGATTTGTAATCCATTCTAATTTCATAATACCCAAATTCATCCATTCGTTGGTTTTTAGTCTAATTCAAATCCATATCCATTCTATTAATCTAAACCATACAACTTAACTTATTTCTAAATATTCCATCCATATTTGTTAATTTATAGGTATATTTATTATCAAACTCAAGTCAAATTTTTACTGACTTAAGTTAATTTTTCAAAATTTCAAGTCCAGTTATAACTTATATAATTCATTTTAACTTAACATAAGTTAAATTGAAAATTCCTATTCATATTTGTTGTTCTTCCCTGACTAGTCCTTTAGATTCCATAATCAAACCATCCAAATCATCCAATAAAGGCAATACCAGCTTCAACAATCGAATCAATAATTTGGAAGAATTATTCCTCCCTTTTTCTATAAAAATTTGATTCGGGAAAAATTATTTCATTTACCCTTGTTACAAAATTATTTAAAAATAATTTTATACTCAAATTACAAATACGTGCACTTATACATATACACCCAGACTCAACCTAGGGTATTGCTAACCCAGTCTCTACTGAGTTACACCATAGAGCCAAGGTTATCACTAACCCAATAGCTCTAATACCAAGTTGTAACATTCCACTTTTCCATACAATTAAAGCCGACATTTAACTACCTCGGTCAATCCAAATTATACAAAACAACATAAGGTTAAGAGGAAGAAGTTAGAGGATGAGAGAGAAAGAAATATTAGAGTAGAAGAAAGGAAAAGGACATAAGAATCTCATAGAGGAACGAATAAAATATAATATAACTATATATCTTTACACAAATGAAAATTTTGTATACAATACCAATCATCAGAGTACAATATGTATCAAATACAGCTGGACAAAACTTTATATTAACTACCGGTGAAGCCTCCTGCTTCTAGCTCCTGAAACTCCAAGTGACAACTGACCTAGAAAATTTGTTCGGCCTGACCCGAGCACATTTTGAAGCAAAGAAAAAACACCCGGATCAGCTGGAATACTTTCAGTATTAAATTCACATCAAATAATCGGCTTAACTTTAGAAAATCCTTTGTAAGAAAAGGATAATAGTAAGACCATCCCACACATAAATACGAATGGTTTTTACCTTACTATAACCCAAACAATTTTGATATATCAAAATCCAGTGATATTATAATAGTGAATATCAAATCACAAATAAATAACCAAGTAGCAGAACGCTTGCATCTCACGCTCAACATATATAGTAAAAAAACCGCATGGCGCTTATTGGAGATTGGATTCCAACTTTGGCAAGGTATGGGACCACCTTCCCGATCAATGTACTCTAGAGGGAAATACACTGGGGTTCAACATGAACATCTTGCAACCTAGGATAAATATGACCGGTCACTCATTTAGTATAACAACCCGGAAAATCAAAACCAATTTAAAAATTTTAATTTGGCTATTTTAATGAATTTTGAATATTTAAAATAAATTATTTTAAATAATAACGACTAAAAATTTATTTGGATCGAAGTTATAGCGAATATATTTATTTTAAATATAAAACAAGGCCTGAAATAGCACGGTAGTTTGAAAACTTGAATTCGAACTTTGACTGTACAGGATGCAAAATAAAACGGATTTTAGTGAAACCAAAAATATTTAAATCTGTTTAAGAATATCTTTCAAACAAATCTAAAAAACCAAAATGTCATAGTGGGAATCAAAAGTTATGGCTAAATGAATTTTCAAAATGGTCGATATGGAATAAATATAGCCCGTAAAAATAGACATTTTGCAAATGACCTCCGTTTTCGACGAATCCACTTTTGTTAGATCCAGAATGTCAAATTATTGCTAGATTTCAATTTTCATAATTTTTGGAGTTAATATGTGGGCATGGCAAAAGAAAACGTGTTTGGTTAATTTCAGTTTGAATTGGATCGACCAGAAAATGTCCATTTTTCAAACGGTCTCCAAATTCAACGAAATTAGTTTTGATGGGACCGTATCATCCCAACATAGCCAGATTTATTTTTCTGAAATTTTTAGAATTAGTATGTGGGCCCGGCAAATTAAAATGTACGTTCAAATCAAAAATTGAATGTTTTATGTTTTAATTTGAAGAATAACTGACTGAAACAGTCGAATGGGCTTACGAAACATAATCCATTGTGTTTGGAATGGGGGTATTTAGCTAGGGGTGATAGTCATTGGGTTTGAATTTGAGTTCCTATGTGGTGAGAGGTATTTTCGGATTTAAATAAATTAAAAATTAGTTATAAAATCCTAGCCAATAATTTTCTTTTGGAAACCCTCGTTATAAAAAAAAACGCCGCCTCTCCTATCACGAATGACGATAAAAGCTCTGTCGTTCTCCCCTCGTTTTCCCTTAATCTACGCATCAAAACGCGTCGCTCCAGTGGGATTTTTTATAGATCTCCTCAAGAGCTTCAAAACCGTATAAGCCACGACCTCCATCACTTCGTTAATCGCGAGAATCGAAGCCGTAAAGTCCATCCGTTCGTGCCCAGTTTGCTCCTCCGATCTGAGTTCAAGCTGGCGGCGGTTGGTACCTCCTTGCACGCGACTCCGAGCACTTCAACGTGGTGCCGTCTGATTCCGACCTCGAGCAACAGTTTGATCGAAAAACTGAAACCTACAATTGTACAGAAAGCAAAGGTAATGGCCTGTGTATAATTTAATGAATTATAACATTTAAAAGCATTGCTATTTTAGATTATCGAATAAAAATGATATCTTTTACGTTTGTGGTCGAAGTCCAGTGAAACAAGAGACACCGAGACCGTGAGGACGTCTTCTACATTCTAGAAGAGGCCGGGGAATTTTTAGAGCTTTCTACAATTTTTGGCAAAGCGAAAAGCAATGTGAATTTCTAAATTCAAAACAATATGGAATGACAATGTATAAATTATATAATCGATGTATAAGTTATATAAGCGTTGTACACCACATGTATAAGCGTTGTATAAATTATATGTGCATTGTATAAGTTATATATACGTTGTAAAAATCATATGTGCGTTGAATGGAGTTGAAATGAAATTGAAATAAGTTTATATATATATATGTATATATATATACACACACTCCCCTCGTCCACAGACCATGGACGATATATATTGGTTGTGATTGTTTGGATTTTGGTTGACGTGAAATTTGGTGAATATTACGAATGGTTGATTGTGGTTGTAACCAAATAGGATTAGTTTGTGGAAAAATCCGTCTGCGTACGAACTAGATTATTGAAATCCCCCTTGTGAAAAGCTACGAGGCTTTAAGGTAGTGAGAGGAGTCGTACTCGAGACGGTGCCGGTTTTAACTATTCTGCCGTTATGCTACCGAAATTTTCTGAAATATTCATGTGTTTGAATTTTATTCATGTGTTGAAATATATTCATTTGTTGAAATATATTCATGTGTTGATAAAAATATTCATATTTGAAATAAATTGTTTTAACAAAAAAAATCACATTTTTATTATATATATATGAATCGCTAAAAATATTCATGTCTGAAATAAATTGTTTTGACAATAAAAATTACATTTTTATTATATACATGAAGTGTTAAAAATAGTCATGTGTTGAAATAAATATTTGTTGGATAAAAATATTATTTTTACCACATATATGAAAAGAAAATGGTTTGGAATTCGAAGAATGGATTATATATATATATATAATTAAAATAAAACGAATAACGACGCTATAGTTCATGTTTTGAAATCGTGATTTTAAACGATTATTACGGGAGATCCGTCCGTCGGATTTAACCCGAAATCGAAACCGTTGGGTCCGCTTTGAAAATATCTTTCCAACGATACCAAATTTGTAAAGATCCAATGGTTAGATTGTGTGAAATATTCAATTCAAATCTGAATAAAACAGCGTCAGAATGGATTATATTAATATATATATATAATTAAAATAAGACGAATAACGACGCTGCAGTTCGTATTTTCAAATCGTAACTTTAAACGATTGTACCGGGAGATCCGACTGTCAGATTTTTCCCAAAACTAGAATCGTTAGGTCCGTTTTGAAAAGATCTTTCCAATGATATAAAATTTGTAAAGATCTAACGGTTTGATTCTCAGATATGTGTAAATCAAATCTAAAGAAAAATAGCGTCATGGCCGCGTTATTGCCTGAAGTGTCGTTTGAATAAATGGGCTATTTTTAAATAAATAAAAATAGCGGTAAATCATTATAAAATATTATAAACGATATAGAATGGAAGTAAACCAAATTTACTCGGTTTATTGGACATTTGGTGGTTGAATGTGTTTGACGTAAAAATTACATTAATGAACTGAATTATGGATGTCAAATAATTTAACCATGGAAATGAATTGATTTGAATTCTAAATATACGTGAATTATTTGAAAAGGCCGAGTAAATCTCATTTCAAATAATTGGTCGACGATTAGAAGTCGAAGATATGAAGATGGTGCAAGACCGAGGATCTTCACATCGAATGGATGGCTACTGATGCTTTTGATGGGAGTTGCTGCCCTAAAGGGGTTACAGTGGTGGTTGTACGGACGTACTTGTTGATCGTTCGGATGTGCGAGGGCCTCTCTCCTGTATTGGACATAAGGGACGAGTAATAAGGTGCCTCCGGTTTTGTCCAGACCCAGGACGGACTTGTAAATGGATGCGTGTCTGACGTTGTAGATTGACAACGTGGCACGCTGAGATGCAGTGATCAAGGCTTTTGTTGAAAAGCAGAGCCTTGTGGTTGATATCAAAGCATGGCTTTAATACAGCCAGCTTTGTGTATAGCATTAATTCACGGGCCTCACACGGTGGTATGAACCAGAAACGGGACAGGACCTCAGGGAGGACATGCGTTTCCTTCTAGCTAGGAGTGATGTATGGGTTTTACACGCCCGGACATTTTAATTTTGTGGATGATGGATAGCGAGGCGCCTTGGTTATATCGGTCTCTGTGGAGCCGATGGATGGTTTGGTAGATATATCGGCCAGTTTGTCGCCCTATAAGGCGGGGAAACGCAATGTTCAGGCATTTTAATCCACTCCATGTGGAACGGCCCTAACGATCCAAGAGCCACTCGAGCTCTGATCCTGAGGGGCGGGCTAGAGCTTCTTAAAGTGGTAAAGACGATCCCTTGCCTTGGTTCATGACGAAAATCCAATTTCCAAATACGACATCGTGCGGTTTTGATTGTAAACCTATATATGCCGACATGATATATGGTTCCCATGCCATCTATGATTGATACTTATGATTGAAATTGTTTTTGAAACATATAAACACTAGTAATAATATCAAATTCTTTTGTTTTATATGTATCAAGCATATTTTGGTCATTATAAGGTAAAACTCTATCCTTCAGCTTGCGTTGCATTGTGTGATGGGACCTGAGTCTTATAATGGCTTCATTTTTGTAAAAAGCATTGCGATGTTTAAATGATTTAATTGTTTTGAGCACTGGCAATCCAATGGAGTAACCCGTTCCACGTTAGCGGCATGGTCCTGTGATTAGCCTTATTGTAAAATAAGCTAAGTAGGTTTCTCATACCAGTCCCATGACTGACTCGTAGTTTGGTTCACTTGCAAACTCGGGTGCCCTATTTTCTACACGGGCAACCTTGTATTCAGGTTTTAGCAGGCTCTCTCTAGATAGCTATGGAGCTGAAGATGGATTATATCACTTCTTTTATGCTGTTCAGCTCCTGTTATGTATATTATGTTTGATTCCGCTGTAGACATTTTATATAAAGCTGAAACTGTATGTTGTACTAAGTGTGATCCTGTATAATGAGTAACTCTGATGATTATGTTTATCCAGTGTATTCTGTTGTACGTTATCTTGTGTAATGATATATTTTTGTTCTGCTGTTATTGTTTACGTGTTATATTCCAAAGATTACCCTTGCCACCGTGGAACGGGGGTTTGGGGTCATCACACGTGGTATTAGAGCTTTGGTTAAGCTTAGTTCTGGAATTTAACATATTAACGAACTCGTCAGAAATAGAGTCAGAAGTATTCTATGATAAATAACTCATTACAGATAGGATCAGTAATATCCTAGAATGAGTGTAGCAGAATAAAATACACCCCAATAGACACATTTACATTCAAGTATATGTCTCTATGCTTTAAAATACCTTTTCTGTTGGCTTGACAATTTGTTTGCTATTTGCAGACATAGAAAAATGAGTGGCAGAAGTAGAAGAGGTAGGTCAGAACCAGAAATTGAAGCTCTATTACAGAAGTATCGAAATCTGGGTGGAGTACCGTTCTTGGGCAATGAATCCACTATTCAAACACAAGCATGGATGCGCTCTGCTGAGAAAATTTTTGAAGGTTCAAAGATGAGAGATGATCAGAAAAGATTACTGGCATCTTGGGCACTCAAAGACGAAGCTTTAATCTGGTGGGAAACCGTTATTAAGGATAATCCAGAAGGTAATATTACCTGGGATAGATTTAAAGAAATTTTCAAAGAAAGATTTACTCCTCTAGAAGCAACTGAGCGGTTAAGTGATGAATTCTTCTATCTGATACAAGGAGATACGACCATTCCGGAATATCATAAGAAATTCAATGAACTTTCTTATTTTTCCCCACATCTAATTCAAAATCGTAAGGGGAAGAATCTAAGATTTATTAATGGGCTCCAAAGAAAGTATCAAAGTAGTGTAACTGCACATGTGAAGCGACCTTTTTCTGAAATGATATATATGGCTTACCAGTATGAAGATCTTAATAAACAAGGCCTTTTGGAAGACAAAGAGGAATGTAGTTCTAGCAACAAAAGGAAATTTGAAACTGATAGCCCAGAGACAAGTACGCAGCCTGAGGCAAGTACGACGTCTGGGGTCAAATAGAAACCTAGAGTTAATAGGAAAAAGGTTAAATCTGAGGAAGAACCAATAACGACTGCCACGTGCTCGAGCTGCAATAGGCAAGGACATTTGGCAATACATTGCAAATCTTGGAACAAACGAAAGAAGGATAAATCTAAATCCAAGAGCTGATAAAGATTATTGGCAAAGAAACTAAAGAGCTGAGGAACAAGAAGGTTCACTTAGTCAAAGTGCTATGGAGTGGAGATCTGTGAGACTGTACTTGGGAAACTGAGGAGAGCATTAAGCGAGCTTGTCCCAATTGCAGAGTGGATATCTCTGATTAACTCTGGTGCAAGGTACATTTACCATATTTTGCATTTCCGTATTGTTTCCTACCTTGCTGTAGTTTCCTTTTCATGGATGTAAATTCTTTAATTATATTGTCTAATCTTAGCAAATATGATTTTAAAAGAGTATATAAATTTATTATTAAATTTTATAAAAGTTAATTAATAAGTTGATTGCTAGTTGTGTTGTGTGGTTGTGAGCTTGATTAATAACATGGGAATAATAAAACAAACATGAGAATAAAGGGTAAATTTATGTAAATTGAATCGAATATTGAACTGGTTTGAAAATTGATTGAACACATGCATGTACATTATATATGTTTGAACAGGTAAATGGATTTGCTATTGAGTAAAGAATTTATTTGCGTGCCCGACAAATAGGTAAGCCTTAATGAGTTGGATGCGCAATTTTGTTTATATAACAACTCCTGTAAATGCCATTGGATGCAGAGTGCTGGTTATTCTGTGTGAAATTATAAACGTCGTCATAGGATAGTAACAATTAATTTTGAACTACACTACATGGCATACTTTTTGAAGATAGCATACCCTATCATATACCACATAAGAATTTGGAGCTTATGTGACGAGGTTAAAGATTTACCATACAAACGAGAGGCTTGTATGGCGATGACTATATTACAGGTTGAACAGAAGGCTGATATGTACTATATAAAATGTAACGGAAAATTGCCAGATTAATAAAAAAAACCCACACGGGTCTGGAGATGACAATAAACACGTCTCTTTAGTCATTAAGGCACAAAAAAAAATTATCGGGTGACGAGGATTTATTCTCTGGAGTTATGATCTATACACACTCTCCTGTGGACACCGGAATATATCACTATAAACATGTGTATGATTTTTAGGATTTATTGGGTGCCTAATATGGCCAAGTAAATTTCCAAACCCCTCCCCGTACAAAGGAGGTTATGGCGAAATTTTTCAAAAATTTATAGTGTTAGCCAAATTTTTGAAGAATTAGAAAATTCTTAGAAAGTGAAAAGTTGAAGAATGAAAGCCAAATTGAAAGTTGAGTTGGTTAGTTAAACAACTTTCAGCTCCGTTCTTTTTCGGGGACGAAAAGATTTTAAGTGGGGGAGACTGTAACAACCTAGAAAATCAGAACCAATTTAAAAATTTTAATCTGGTTATTTTAAGAATTTTGAATATTTACAAAAAATTATTTTAAATAATAACGACTAAAAATTTATTTGGATCGAAGTTATAGCGAATATATTTATTTTAAATATAAAACAAGGCCTGAAATAGCGTGGTCGTTCGAAAATTTGAATTCGAACTTTGACTGACTGTATAGGATCAAGATAAAACGGATTTTAGTGAAACCAAAAATATTTAAATCTGTTTAAGAATATCTTTCTAGTGAATCTGAAAAATCGAAATTTCATAGCGAGAATCAATATTTATGGCTAAATGAATTTTTAGAATGGTCAGTATGGAATAAATATAGCCCGTAAAAATAGACATTTTGCAAACAACCTCCGTTTTCGACGAAACCACTTTTCTTGGATCCGAAATGTCAAATTATTACTAGATTCGAATTTTCATTTTTTTTGGAGTTAATAAGTGGGCGTGGCAAAAGAAAACGTGTTTGGTTAATTTCAATTTAAATTGGATCGACCAGAAAATGTCCATTTTTCAAACGGTCTCCAAATTCAACGAAATTAGTTTTGTTGGGACCGTATCGTCCCAACATAGCCAGATTTATTTTTCTGGAATTTTAAGAATCAGTATGTGGCCCCGGCAAATTAAAATGTACGTTCAAATCAAAAATTGAATGTTTTATGTTTTAATTTAAAGAATAACTGACTGAAACAGTCGAATAGGCTTACAAAACATAATCCATTGTGTTCGGAATGGGGGTATTTAGCTAGGGGCGACAGTAGTTGGGTTTGAATTGGAGTTCGTATGTGGTGAGGGGTATTTTCGGATTTAAATAAATTAAAAATTAATTATAAAATCCTAGCCAATCATTTTCTTCTGGAAACCCTCATTATAAAAAAAACCGCCGCCTCTCCTATCACGAATGGCAATAAAATATCCATCGTTCTCCCTTGTTTTCCCTCAATCCACGCATCAAAACGCGTCGCTCCAGTGGTTTTTTTTATAGATCTCCTCAAGAGCTTCAAAACCATATAAGCCACGACCTCCATCACTTCGTTAATCGCGAGAATCGAGGCCGTAAAGTCCATCTGTTCGCGCCCAGTTTGCTCCTGCGATCTTAGTTGGAGTTGGCGGCAGTTGGTACCCCCTAGCGCGCTACTCCGAGAACTTCAACGTGGTGCCGTTTGATTCCGACCTCGAGCAACAGTTTGATTGAAAAACTGAAACCTAGAATTGAAGAGAAAGCAAAGCTAACGACCAGTGTATAATTTAATGAATTATTACATTTAAAAGCATTGTTATTTTAGATTATCAAATAAAAATGATATCTTTTTCGTTTGTGGTTGAAATCTAGTGAAACAAGAGACACCGGGACCGTGAGGACGTCTTCTACATTCTAGAAGAGACCGGGGAATTTTTAGAGCCTGCTACAATTTTTGGCAAAGCGAAAAGCAATGTAAGATTTCTAAATTCAAAACGATAATGGAATGGCAATGTATAAATTATTTAATCGATGTATAAGTTATATAAGCGTTGTATACCTCATGTATAAGCGTTGTATAAATTATATGTGCGATGTATAAGTTATATATACGTTGTAAAAATCATATTTGCATTGAATGGAGTTGAAATGAAATTGAAATATATATATATACACACACACTCCCGTCGTCCACAGACCATGAATGATATATTTTGGTTGTGATTGTTTGGATTTTGGTTGACGTGAAATTTGGTGAATATTACGAATGGTTGATTGTTGATTATGGTTCATTGTGGTTGAAACCAAATAGGATTAGTTTGTGGAAAAATTCGTCTGCGTACGAACTAGATTATTGAAATCTCCCTTGTCAAAGGCTGCAAGGCTTTAAGGTAGCACGAGGAGTTGTACTCGGGACGGTGCCGGTTTTAACTACCTTGCCGTTATGCTGCCGAAATTTTCTGAAATATTCATGTGTTGAAAAAAATATTCATATTTGAAATAAATCGTTTTAACAATAAAAATCACATTTTTATTATATATATGAATCGCTAAAAATATTCATGTTTGAAATAAATTATTTTGACAACAAAAATTACAATTTTATTATATACATGAAGTGTTAAAAATAGTCATGTGTTGAAATAAATATTTATTGGATAAAAATATTATTTTTACCACATATATGAAATGAAAATGGTTTGGAATTCGAAGAACAGATTATATATATATAATTAAAATAAAACGAATAACGACGTTGCAGTTCGTGTTTTGAAATCGTTATTTTAAACGATTATTACGGGTGATCCGACCGTCATATTTTCCTGAAACCGAAACCGTTGGATCCACTTTGAAAATATCTTTCCAACGATACCAAATTTGTAAAGATCCAACGGTTAGATTGTGTGAAAGGTTTAATTCAAATCTGAATAAAAACAGCGCCAGAATGGATTCTATATATATATATATATATATATATATATATATATATATACAACTAAAATAAAACGAATAACGACGTTGTAGTTCGTATTTTGAAATCATAACTTTTAACGATTGTACCGGGAGATCTGACCGTCGGATTTTCCCAAAACTAGAACCGTTAAGTCCATTTTGAAAAGATCTTTTCAATGATATAAAATTTGTAAAGATCCAACGGTTAAATTCTTAGATATTTGTAAATCAAATCTGAAGAAAAACAGCGCCATGGTTGCATTATGGCCTGAAGGGTCGTTTGAATAAATGGGCTATTTTTAAATAAATAAAAATAACGATAAATCATTATAAAATATTATAAATGATATGGAATTGAAATAAACCGAATTTACTCGGTTTATTGGATATTTGATGGTTAAATGTGTTTGACGTAAAAATTACATTAATGAACTGAATTATGGATGTCAAATAATTTAACCATGGAAATGAATTGATTTGAATTCTAGATATACGTGAATTATTTGAAAAGGCCGAGTAAATCTCATTTCAAATAATTGGTCGACGATTAGAAGTCGAAGATATGAAGACGGTGCAAGACCGAGGTTCTTCACATCGAATGGTTGGCTACTGATGCCTTTTATGGGAGTTGCTGCCCTTAAGGGGTTACAGTGGTGGTTGTCCGGATGTACTTGTTGATCGTTCAGATGTGCGAGGGCCTCTCTCCTGTATTGGACATATGGGATGAGGAATAAGGTGCCTCCGGTTTCGTTCAGACCCAGAACGGACTTGTAGATGGATGTGTGTCTGACGTTGTAGATTGACAACGTGGCACGCTGAGATGTAGTGATCAAGGCTTTTGTTGAAAAGCAGAGCCTTGTGGTTGATGATCAAAGAATGGCTTTAATACAGCCAGCTTTGTGTATAGCGTTGATTCGCGGGCCTCACACCCCGGTATGAACCAGAAACGGGAGAGGACCTCAGGGAGGACATGCGTTTCCTTCTAGCTAGGAGTGGTGTCTTGGTTTTACACGCCCGTACATTTTACTTATATGGATGATGGATAGAGAGATGCCTCGGTTATATCGGTCTCTGCGGAGCCGATGGATGGTTTAGTAGATATACCAGCCAGTTTGACGTCCCAAAGGGCGGGGAAACGTAGTGTTCAGCATTTTAATCCACTTCGTGTGGACCGGCCCTGATGATCCAAGGGTCACTCGAGCTCTGATCCTGAGGGGCGGGCTAGAGCGTCTTGAAGCTGTAAAGACGATCCCTTGCCTTGGTTCATGATGAAAATCCAATTTCCAATTACAACATCGTGCGGTTTTGATTGTAAACCTATATATGGCGACATGATATATGGTACCCATGCCGTCTATGATTGATACTTATGATTGAAATTGTTTTTGAAACATATAAACACTAGTAATAATATCAAATGCTTTTGTTTTATACGTATCAAGCATATTTTGGCTATTATAAGGTAAAATTCTATACTCCGGCTTGTGTTGCATTGTGTGATGGGACTTGAGTCTTATAATGGCTTCATTTTTGTAAAAAGCATTGCGATATTTAAATGATTTAATTGTTTTGAGCACTGGAAATCCAATGGAGTAAACCCGTTCCGCGTTAGCGGCGTGGTCCTGTGATTAGCCTTATTGTAAAATAAGCTAAGTAGATTTCTCATACCAGTCCCATGACTAACTCGTAGTTTGTTTCACTCGCAAACTCGGGTGCCCTATTTTCAACACGGGCAGCCTTGTATTCAGGTTTTAGCAGGCTCTATTTGGATAGCTATGGAGCTGAAGATGGATTCTATCACTTCTTTTATGCTGTTCATCTCCTGTTATGTATATTATGTTTGATTCCGCTGTAGACATTTTATATAAAGCTGAAACTGTATGTTGTACTAAGCGTGATCCTGTATACTGTGTAACTCTGATGATTATGTTTATCAAGTGTATTCTATTGTACATTATCTGGTGTAATGATATATTTCTGTTCTGCTGTTACTGTTTATGTGTTATATTCCAAAGATTACCCTTTCCACCGTGGAATGGGGGTTTGGGGTCATCACATTTAGCTTGAGTGGACCGAATGTATTATCACCCTACGGTTGGGATCAACAACCGTTCCCGCAGGAAAACATCAAAAGATTAAAGAAGGAAATGGAATCTCTATATGGTGATAATACACTCTGCTTGGGGCGACCCAACTAGCCATGCGACCTACCCGATTTTTGCCATTTTCCGGTTGATAAGGCTTGAGGTCACGTTTTACCATTTTGAACACCACATCATATTCACTTTGAATGCCACATCGTCAGTTCCGTCAATATCACTAATTGACGTCCCCAAATATACTATGGGCGTTAAGCAAGAGGATTTCTCCGCCAACAAATTTGGTATATTTGTAAAAATTAACGTATGTGAGTTTTAGGAAATACTATGTCAGACATTCGTCCATACAAGACATCAAGGAACAGGATGAACCGAAGGCACCCTCCTACCGTATCCTAGGAATCACCCTATAGATCAATAGTGAGAAGTCCTTGCAATCCGTAGATTCCAACCACGACAGAACCATAATGTATCTCTGGGAGCTAACCAGAGATTATTAGTAGTTCTTCCACTTTATGAAGATCTACGGTCTTCAATTGCTCCATCTTTATTCCCTTCAAGTTATTTTCGTACGCAACGTCGATTCAAAGTGGTTTTGGGTCGAGTCCCCATCCCGGTCTCTTCGAAACAACACATCAAAAGGTCCAATAATATATTTCGTTGATAGTTTGGTGTTTTAACTATCAACTCACAATAGTACTGTCAGGTATCTTAGTAGTTCAGGCCCTCATTGTTTAAAAATCATTCATTAAAATCCTTCAACGAACCATAGAAAAATCATTTCATATATTTAAAGTCGTTTCCATTTTCGTATCTTGACAACTTACCTTTCATTTCGTCATTTGGAAATAATACCTTTCCTTTATTCACACTTTGCTTTATTCTTCTTTAATTCTTAAAATATTTCTATATTTCCATAAACCATTTATCTTCCTTAAATTTTGAAATGTCAATATATCAATACATGGTTAATAATATAATCCAATTACCATTTCTTATGCGGCAAAAACCCTATTTAACGACACATGCTTCCTTATTAAAACTCAATATATTAAATTACATTTCAAACCTTGCAAATGAATTGCAAATATTTTATGAAAGTAATAAATTATTTCAATCTCTCTATCGTTACAAACTAATATCATTCCTCGATAATAGTGAAGTCGTTCAAGTTGGAGTATTTTATTTACCTCTCAGACCTTAATCAACAACGTTCTTATCTCAGAATAGATAGAAGTTTGTAACTTAAAACCCATACTCTTATAACACCACTGAGATCATATTTTCTGTTTAAAATATGGTTTTATGGGTTATATCCTTACTATTGAAAACCTCAATCGACTATAACCATTTTACTTAAGATTTTATTAAGTAGATCATTTACTAAAATATTAACCTTTTGTTTTGAAACTTCTGTATAATATTCTATTCATAACTTGGATTCATTTACTATACTGTATTCAAACTCATTTAGCTTAAAATTCCTTATTCGCAAGTATTCTATAACTCGATTCCATTTCTTAAGTCCTTTTTCCATTACTGATGTAAAAATATATTACTTCATTATTAACTAACAATAGGTTAGTTAATATCATTAAGATAATACTTTATTTTTAAAAAACTATTTAATAATCATCTTAACTACATTTACTTAAGATTAATTAGCTTTTATAAACCATCTAGACTTCCAAAAATCGAACCAAAGCATTCCAAAGAACAACGTTACAGAATTGACCGGGTTCAACTTGCTGCTTTCACCATTTATGTTCCACCAGGAGTCGTCATACCTCCACCCACAAATGCTTCTCCTTCCTGCACCCGTAAACACCTGGAAAAAATATGCCAATGGCCCCCTTACATCTCCTTCCCATGTTAAACTTCCTCCCTCATGATCTTCTTACTCCAGGCAAAGCAGTCTTCCTCCCGATCAACCCCGGCCTCCTCCGGTGATCCACTACTCACGCAACCATCACTGCCAATCTCTACACCTTCCCCACATCTTTGTTCTTCACGCATAAAACTCCTCCCCCTAGAGATTCTCCCTCATCCCGTCATCACATCCCAATTCTTTCCAGTAAAGGTTTGCGACTTCGGGTAGTAAATTCATCACAACATTCATCACGTTATCAACCCATTTGCCAATCTTCTTGTTATCTCTCCTCAGGCTGTCGTGCTCTAACGCTCCTTCGCCTAGATGCTCCACTAGGTTGAGCTCGATGCCTCCTGCATCCAGTCGTCCCCAAGCTCCATTCCTGGTACGGTAAAAGAAAAGACCGATCCCTTTTGTGGCCATCTATCACCAAAACTAGCTAGAACCTTCTGCCCTCCATACTTTCATCTCCAACTTCATATTTTTGAAGGCAACCCACACTGCCTAAATTTTAGCGATGAAAAGTGCAACTGGATTCGATACTAATGCTGCTGATGGGAAGAGGGAGTTCACGCCAGAGCAGTGGTCCAAGAATAGTGCGATTTGGTTATAGTTTTGGTTTTATAGGAATTTTTGAAATTTCGGTATATAAGAAAAAGATGTTGTGTTTTATAATTGGGAAGAAAAGGTCCACGCTGCGGTGTTTATATAAGAGAGAACCAGCAGTTTATGTCCATATTTTTATTATTTTCTAATCGTAGGTATGCACATGGTTCTGAGAATCTTCTGAGATTATTTTTCCTGCGCACATGGTTACATCGTTTCTCTAATAAAAAAGAAGACAAAAATGAAGAATGAAAAGATTTGAGGGCACAGGAATTTAATTACGAGATGACAAAACGAATTTTTATATCGAGGTGACCAAAGATTTTTTTGACGGTGACTAACAATATTTTTGTTCGTGCCTATCGCCAATTCTGGACACTATTTATTGATTACAGTGGTTACATACAAACTCCATTCGTGCGGAGAATGGACGCCATGATATAATTCGACGTTATAGTCCTTACAACTCTTATTTCGTCGAATTTCGAGTCCGTTTGTGCAAACGACCTTCGTTCACGTCCAAACGGTCGATTTATTTGCATTTAATTTTTCCACGCTCATAGAATAACTCTGTTTTGCGTGAAACTTGAAATCTAGTAATAATTAGCTGTTACGGTCTTAATAAAATTTGTTTCATTGAAAACGGAGGTCGTTTGAATAAAGTTCCTTTTTAAGGGTCCAAATTAAATTAAAATAAACCAATTTTAAAACACCTCAATATAATAATAATAATAAAATATTATAATTGGACATACCTGAGCAGAATTTTACATATTTTCAAACTAAAATAACCCAGGTTGAATTCCAAGCCAAAATGATATTTAATAAATTAAAAACCCTTTATTTATATATAATAAATCATTATATTTTATAAAAGAATTCCATAGAGACTATTTGAAAATTTGATTTGGACATAAAACAAAATCTAAAATATGAAAACTCAATTTTTCTATTTCATTAGAAAATTATTATCAAATAGGTTCAGACATTTCTTGTTTCAAAGAAATCCGACTTAAATTGGTTCCTGTACAACCATTTAAAGTTCAAAACGTAATATTACAAACTACCGCATCACTGTAGCTCGTTATATAATTAAATTGTAAATTAAATGTTCAAATATCGTTCACTAAACGAATACGATAATATAATTCGATTATAAATTGAATTAATTCCTTTTATATCGCTAAATCATATAAAAACCGTAAATCCAATATATTTCGACTAATTTGGAATAAATCATTATTTTATATTAATAAAATATTCAAAATTATTATATTCATACCATTTAAAAATCCAAATCAACATTTAAAGAAAAATTAAATACTAAAATAAACAGTTAAAAATCTGGGTCGTTACACCTTCCCAACCAATTCCCCCACAGCCTAATCGACAGTCTGCTTCTCCACAGCCCAATCCTATACAGTTAGCTCCTCCACAGCCCAACCCTATGCCGTCGGCTCCTCCACCGCCCAATCCTATGCAGTTAGCTGCTCCACAACCCAATCCTATCCGTCGGCTCCTCGACAACCCAATCCTATCCGTCAGCTCCTCCACAACCCAATACTATGTTGTCAGCTCCTCCACATCCCAATTCTATGCTGTTAGCTCCTCTACGGTAAACTTCTAACAGTGTTTCTCATCAGATTGAAGATACTCCCCAATCTAGACGTCAACCAACTCCTCAACTCAGGCACGGTGTTTCTCCTTCCCTTCCTTCTTTGCGTTCTTCCTCACATAACACTATGAACGAGCACAACTGTCCAAATGTACATAGAGGCGCGATGATTCCAACGACAAAGTCGATCAATACATTAGGTCGCATTGAACTTCGACTAGTAGAAACAAAAGATTAGTATATGCCATGCTATATGTATATTTATTTATATTCTTTGACTAACATTATGTTAACATAAATACTATATACAACACTTTTTCAATACATTTTTCTAGTGAACTTTCAAAGAGAATCACTACTTCATTCCATAAACATTTGGTTGATTTTTAGCCTACTTTTGGAAAGATACCATCCGATTATAAGGAGCTACTTTTCGAAGATTTTTTAGTACTCATTTCTATTCTGACTATGCCTATACATCCTCGGTTTCTTGTACTTATGCATATATACTATGCTTCTTGTACTTTTCTATTCCGACTAAGCCTATACATTGCTAGTAACAGTCTGATGACTTCCCAGATAACATATTAACACTTCACTATCCATCCTCTGTTTACATTATGCATATATAATGTCCGGTTTACAGTTTACCATTATACAGCATTTATTCATTAAAATTATATAGATAGGTTATTAAGTGAGAACCATGCATATTTTTAGTTGTGCTAAAAATAAGGACAGTGGTCATGACCATACACCAGTCTTCAAGCTGGTTGTCCTACATGTTTCTCCATTGACTGTCTTAATTACCCTATCAAATATAATAGTTCAGTATAATTACTGATTTTCTCCTCACTTAATAGTTTTAAACAACGTAAATGTTGTCACCACCAAAAATAATGTTTTTACAAGATATATATATATATATATATATATATTCTATGAGGATTATAAAACTGAGAATTTTCAGAATCACCGAAGCTATAATTTGGCCTGGCTTATCTCAAATAATGTTCCTGTTTTGGTAAATGAGAGACCGATTTTATCAGTTGGCCACTGGGTATAATCTACCCTTGCATGCACACTCTATTCACTTGAATTTGTCTCAATTCTTTAGAGGTTGAGTATTACTGACACTTAAGCTTAATTTATATCCACTTTTTATAATACTGTTGCTTTATGATTTCTGATATGGTCCTTTTTAGTGGCCGTTTCTAAATAGTAAATTATATTATCCTTAGTAGCAAAATAATCCATCTGTTTCTTCTTATGTGTCATTTAATTTTTAAATTACTTTACTATATACACATACCATCAAGTATAATACTAAATTGTATAATACATTGGTCTTCAGTTCCCTATTTTCTCTTTAAATATTTGTTCGTATGATAACTTTATTCAAAAAGAGGACATAGTTTGAAGTGTTGGATGAATAAGTCTGATCTTACTGTTATTAGAAGTGTTGGACACAATTTCCACTATCATCTGCTTAGAATTAGATAACTCTTTATAAGCAAACTTTATTCAAAACCGCTCACTAGGTTTCACCTATTATTATATAATTTATAGTCTTGTCTCCTGCGTGCTACTCTATCGCATGGAAATTATTCATTTAACAAGCTTATCATGCATATCTCACTATGCAACTGTAGTGCATAATTGTAACGAATCAGATTTTTGTCGATTTATTTTTGAATATTTAATATTTATTCTAAATATAGAGTTGATAATATAAATCAATTTTTATATTATGTTATCGATTTAAAAATAAAATTTTGAATTTGTATCGAATATATTAAATTATCGAAATACAAAATATAATTGAAATCGAAGTTAAAAACTGAATCGGTACAATTCAGATGACCGGTATGAATTCTATTTGAATATGTACGATGGTAATAATAATTTATTATCGAGGGACTGATTATTTATGAATTTTTAATTATATTATATTAATTTAATATAGTTATTTTATATTTACGTTCGAATTAGATTTTTTTTAATCGTTTCTGTTCAGTTCAGAATAGCGTTATAATATTGGAATGATGGTCGGTATGCTGAAATAGCGGTTCACGATTTTTAATTATGAACCTCGAAATATTTGTAATGGATAAGATCAAAATAAAATCGAAATCAAATCAAGATCTATTTAAAAAGAAATAAAAATCTCTTTAAATCAAATCGCATTAAATAAACATCAAATCGTATTTAATTTAATGTACCATACACTGACTAATTTCCTTAACGATGAAGGCTACTCATCTATAAAGTAAACGCGACTACCTTGGTCATTTTCTTCAGCAAAAATAAATTCCCCCTTCTCAAACTAATTCGATTTCATTTCCCATTCCCTTTCTATTTTAGAAAATCATGAAATCAAAATCCTCCGTGATATAAAAAAAGAGAGAATAGAACTCAAATTCGATTTCAAATTCGAAGCAAGATCCGTGAGAAAGAAGATGCGCAGAAGATAAGGCATCGCGATTTCAAATGGAAGGGGTTCGAAGTCTGGAATGTCGAGGTAGGCATCGCGAGCTAGGTTCATCGCTAGTGTGGTGGTATTTTGGGTATTCGATCATTGATTTGTGAAGTAGAGCTTGGAGTAGCAGTCGCGACAACGTGCAGCAACTCCAGCAAGTATGTGAGAAGCTTCGATAATAAGAAAGGTCGGTGTTTTTCACCACGGTTCAAGTATCAGGGAGGAGACGCCGTCTCTAGTGTAGGTGCGATGGCTGTTTAAGAGGGAAGGCGACAGTGTTTGGGCGCTTAAGGGAGACTGGAAGGGTTGTTGGTCACGGTTTTGGGGAACTTGAAAAAGTGGAGTTTTGTACTGGAAAAAATGGAGGGTGCATTGAGGAAAACGGTGATATGAGGTCAGTTTGTATATTTTTGGGGTCAATTGAGCGTGAATGGACTGTCGATGTGGGATGATAGTTGCATAATGGACAATCGTTTGGCAGTGGGATTTGGGGAGAATACAGTTTTTGGTTTATGGTCTGATGTTAAGGCCAATACTGGATTTTTGGGTGAGTTTGGACTGATGAAATTAGATGGTGAAGCTGAAAAGGTGGGGGAAGTAGCTATGGTGATAGGAAATGAAATGGAGATGGCTTGCAAAATGTTTGATGGAATGGGACAGTAGGATTTTGGGGCGGTCTTGGATGATGACCGGGTGATGGAGAGTAAATGATGATGGTGCATGATGACGGGAAGATCTGGTGATCGACGGATGGATGTCGACAGTGTGATGTTTGAGGTATATACGTTCCCGAAAATTTAAATTACATAGAACAGTTAATATAATTATGTGTTTAAATAGTTATTTCAAGTTGATAATCGTTTATTAATTAAATTAAAATATATAATTGTAGGAGCAAAAATAATTCACGTTAGTTGATTCGTAAGACGCAGCAATCTGGAATTTAGTTGGATATTCGTCAAAGGAAAATCAAGGTGAGTAAATCTCACTCAAAAGTTATTTAATTTATTTTTATCATTAAAAATAAATGGTTGACTGTTTGAATGCATGCATGGATTATCGAATCACTGTGGTTGTTATATATAATATATATTAGTTATTTAGGCTTGGTGGTTGTCGTTATTATATATATATATATATATATATATATATTGGATTTCCCACAATACTATTAGCGGATGCCCGCAGTATCATTAGCGGATGACGCTACGCCCACGATATATAAGTGGATCCCTTTTTTATACCGCGATATCCTGCCTTGAAGCAGGATTGGTATTATTTTTGTCGACTAACATTTGTGGATGCAGGGAAAACAGGTTGGAGGGATTCAACTGGATTCCTCAAATTTATTTATTACTGTTTACATGTTTATATGTGTGTGACGTGTTGAATTGGATTGATGGTTTGCTTATTTGTGCATCTAAATATCTCTGGCCCTAGATATTGATATTTAGAAATATCATAAAAGGGATTTTTAGATTTAAAAAGGAAAAATATATTTTTTCGAATAGAAATTGAATTTCAGATTTGGCTAGGAAAACATTAACTTGTTTTTAGAAATAAAAACAAGTAGTTAAATTTATAAACGATGTTTATAGTTGAGTAGAAAAAATTATCATTGGATAATTTTGAGATGGAAACTAAAGTGCTATTTTAAAAAAAGGGAAAATTATTTTTCCAAATAGAAACGAAATTTGAAATAGAAACATGTTTTCAATATTTGAAACTAGTAGGGCAATTTATAAATGATGTTTATAAATAGGAAGAAATATTATCATTTGATAATATTAAACTTTAATTTCAAGTAAGGGATTTAAAGAAGGAAATTTATCCTTCGAAGTAGAAACTTGATTTCAAATAGAATATGAAATACAAGCTTGTTTTAAATATTTAAACCAAGAAGTAAAATTTATAAATGATGTTTATAAATAGAAGGGGATAATTATCATGGGATGATTTGGGTATTTAAATTCAAATATGAATTTAAAAAAAGATTTATAACTTGAAATCGTTTCAAAAAGAAACGATGAAATTTATTCCGATATTCGGAATGTAAACTGAATTTAAATAAATCCACATGGATTTATGATTTTAACTCGACTATGTCGAATTTATAGAATAAAATTTTATTTCAGAAGATATTGGAATTTTATTAAATGTAAACTTAAGTTTTAATATGAAAATAGATCATATAAATATAAGTTATGGTAATTAGTATTTTCAAATAAACTTGAGATTCAAAAGGGAAATCAAATATTCCAAAATAGAAATCGAGTTTTCAATAAATTATTTAAATGGAAGTTGAATCTAATAAAGGAGTAAATTTATAAACAAGGTTTATATATGTGATGAAGTAATTTCCATCGAGCAATTTGGAAATAAATTCCCAAATGAAAGAAATGGAATCAAAGGTGAGATTTAAATCAAGTTTTGATATTAAAAGCTTTTATCCATCTCAAGATAATAACGTCGTCGATCCAGGTCTGAGAGGTAATTAAAATACCCCAACTTGAACGACTTCACTATTATCAAGGGATGGTATTAGTTTGTAATTGTAAAGGATGTTGAATAAATTGATTTTTTCATAACAGGAATTTATAATTGAAATTCGAGTATATCGAATTCTATAAATAATTTAAGGAATAGGATTGAATACTGGAGTTGAGTTTTGATTAAATTCATAACTAAGTTATGAATATAGCATAAGAAATCCATGAGTTGAATAATCTAAATTGTGAAGTTAGATTTGTGGATAACGGGCTTAATTTATTTTTAATTTATTGGAAATGGAGTCGATATATTTTATAAACGAAGAGTTTAAACGTTTATATTTAATTTAATTAAAAATGAACTCGCCGCAGCGCGGTAGTTCGTAAATTGGCGATTCGAACTTCAATTGAGTATATAGAACTCAATATAAGTCGGAATTCGATGAAACAAGAAACGCCAGGTGTAATTACCCGGAAATTCTGCGCCAATTTAAAATTTTTATTTTGGCAATTTTAGCGAATTTTGAATATTTAAAATGAATTATTTTAAATAATAACGACGAGAAATTTATTTTGAATAGAAATAGAACGTATATATTTATATAGCTCGTCGTTAGAATATAAATATTTATTTTAAATTATAAAAGGAATTGAAAATGGTGCGGTAGTTTGAAAATTCGATTTCAAAGTTCAAATGAATGTACAGGATTCAAAATAAACCGGATTTTGCGAAACCAAAAATATTCGAATCTATTTGAGAATATCTTTCCAACGAATCCGAAAAATCAAAATTTCATGGCAGGAATCAAAAGTTATGTCCAGTTGAAAATTTAGAATAGTCGCTATGGAATTCTAGCCCTTAAAAATGGAAATTTTGCAAACGACCTCGGTTTTCGACGAAACCACTTTTGTTGGATCCGTGATGTCAAGTTATTTCTAGGTTTCAAAATTTGTAATTTTTCGAATCAATATGTGAGCGTGGTGAAGGAAAACGCGTTTGACCAGTTTTAGTTGATTTTAATCGACTGGAAAATGACCATTTTTCAAACGGTCTTCAAATTTGACGATATTAGTTTAGTTAGGGCTATATCGTCAATACGAAGGTAGAAAATATTTTTTGGGAATTTTTAGGGTCCGTATGTGGCCCCAGTAAATTGAAATGCGCGTTCAAATTCAATATATAGAGTTATATTTTGATTTTGATGAAAACTGATCGAAACGATCGAATCAGCCTACGATACATATCCCATTGTGTTCGGAATGGGGGTAATTAGCTAGGGACGATAGTCGGTGGGTTCAATTTTGAGTTCAAATGAAAAGGGTACTTTTCATGGAGAAATAAATAAAATATTAAATTATAAAAAACTCCCTCCCCTTCTTACCTCCTTATGCACGTCAGGCCCCCCTTTTACCTTTCCCATTCAAAATCGTTCCAGGAAAAGAAAAAAATAAAGGGGGCGACGGATCTCCATAGCGCCACCGAAGAACGCGCCGCCCACCCCCTCCATCGGCCTCGCCCCCTCAACCAACCACCGCCTCTCCGGCGCTCCACCTTGACACAGCCCCCCCCCTCGAGGAGCGATGCCCCCTACAAGCCCTACATCGTCAAAAACTGCCGCCCTATGGCCCACCTCAGGCGCAACGCTGCCCCTCCGGCCAAGCACCCCCTCCTCCTCTTCGATTTGCGAAAAACAGCCCCTCCCCTCATCTCGGATGAACAAAGTAAGTTTTTATTTATTTTTGTAATTAAAATTTCGATTTACTTTATATGTGTTAGCTTATGAAGTTGGATTTTCCATATGAATTGGTAAGATTAAACCATGATTTTTAATTCATAAAGTAAAGATTTTTATCGTAGAAATTCCATTAGAAAAAGAAAAGAAGTTTATATTTTTATAGAAAAAAAGAAGTTTATGTTTTAACAGAAGAAAGGTTTGATTTTATTTGTAAAAGATATGATTTTTGAATTAGAAATGATACGATTTTTATATAGTTAAAGCTATGATTTTTATTTACATAAAGGTCGAATTTTTATCTATATGAAATGGAAGTAAAAATTCAATTTTTATCTATATGAAATGGAAGTAAAAAAATTCGATTTTTACATATATTAAGTAGAAATATAATTTTATTATATGATTAGAATTATAGAAATATGATTTTTATATAATAGAGAATATAAAAATGTGATTTTTATATACATGGCAACAATATAAAAATGCGATTTTTAATTATGTAGTGCACACGGACGACGAAATTGACAAAAGGCAAGCACGACGAAAATTTCTACATAAGAAGAGTCGTGGCGTTTGGTTTAGCTTGGGTGAGAACTCCTCACTTTAAATTTTCTTTTCTAGTTAAAATATATACTAGGATGCAGACGGTGCTTAGCAGCACCCGTCGTCCACAGACCATGGACGACTTGTATGCTTGTTTGATGTGCTGTGAAGTTGTTTGTGATGTTGATGTGAAAAGAATAAATAAAACATTCATGTGTTGAAATAAATTAATTATCGTTAAAAATATAATTTTTAATGTGAATGTGAATAAATAAATATTCATTTACAAACCAGACGGTTTGTTTATGTACACCTATTTGAAGGATATTGATTTGGACGATAAATTTTACACGTCGCCCAACTGCACAATTAATATTCAGTGTTTGTAGATTGAAACCCCACACGGGTGTTGGGATGAAATATGACGTACACTAATCCCAATTGTTTAGTGGTATGTCAATCGTTGGATTGACAGACTGTATGAGCATTAATTAGTTATATTTAATGCTTATGCAGTTGTGTGGTGCACTTTGGGTGATGGTTGTTTATTTATAGTTGCTATTATATACATGCGTTGTATGGAATCCATATAATTAACATTATATGGTAATTGATTGGGCCTCATTCCAATTGGGAAAATAAAGAATATTATAAAATATATATTCATGTGTTGAATAGAAATATATATTCATGTGTTGAATAAAATATAGATTCGTGTGTTGAATAGAATAAATATTCATTTGTTGAATAGAATAACGAAGTTATTGAAATATATAAAGCCGTGTTGATTAAATTTGCGCCATTTTGACGCGAACGATATTTATATCGATTATATTCGTTTTTTATAAGGATTATAGAAAAGGAAGTGATTTCAAAATATAACGTTTTGAAAATATTATCATTTATATATTAATGATATGAAATATTCAATTTTGATTTGAAATTGAATATGAAGTTGAAATTGTTTTGAAAACGAATTTAAAACGATTTATAAAATACGTTTTAAAAGGAAATCGACAATATATATATATATATATATATATATATATATATATATATATAATGGCCTGAATAGAACACGCCGCGTCGCGGTAGTTCGTGAATTTCGACCATTGACTTCGAATGGATATTATGGGTGACCCGACCGTCGGATTCTCCTGAAATCGGAACCGTTGGATTCTTATCAAAAAGAGCTTTCCAGTGAATATTAGAAATTTGAAATCTAACGGTTGGATTTGGAATTATGTCCAAATCAAATTTGGAAAAGGTCGCTGTAAGTGCAGTTCGACAACCGTTATTGGAAATCGACTGTACGGGCCTTGATAAAATTATTAAAAATATTAATAATTTGTGTAAAATCATAATGTATGAATTGGAAAGAACTGGGATGAAAAATTCCACATTTATAAGGATAAAAATATATTTTTGTCGAAATGAACTAGTTTCGAACTAGATTTGAAATGGTTTTTAAAATAATCATAATTTCCAATACGTGAATTGGAATGGATTTGAATCGAAATTATCTTCGGAATATTTCGATGTTGGATTTCGTGATTATATAGATATGGTTGTGGAAATTTGAAAGATATATTTATATCGTTATTTCCAATACGATATTTGTTGGTTTCAGAATTTGATATTGAATATAAGCCGATATATTTTCTATTCAGAGCCTTGTATTTAATATCAAATGGGATTTTGGGTTCGTCGTGAATGGTGTCTTAAATAACACTGTTCTTGAATCCAGTTTAGAAAAGAATAAATCTTTTAATTAAGATTTAGTGAAAATGTCCAGTTAATTAGTATTTAATTGGAATTGAATTTAAATTGGTTTTTGGGTTTATCGTTAGCGGTGTTTTGAATAACGCCTGTTCTATAACTCGATTAACAATGGGGTGTGATTTTGGGTTTATCGTGAACCGTGTTTTAAGTGACATCGGTTCTTTAACCCAGGTAAAGATTAAAACTAAGTGGAGTTTTAATGAATCTTTAATTAGATTAAAGTGATCGAGAATGGAGCATCACCAGTTTTGCTCCAAGCGATAGTTAAATTTTTAATTAGATTTGAACGTGAAATGGTAATTAATATTTACCTATAACACCGGGGTGTTAGATATGTAGTATTACCAGTTTTACTCCATGGGATGAATAGGTTGGGATTGGGAAATAAAATAAATAATTACTTCGGTGTGGTTCGCTAATCCCGACTAGTTTGGAAAACCTTAACATGGTTTGAAATGATATCCAAAGGAAGATTAAAGAATAAATTTAGAAGAATTTATCTTTGATAAAATTAATAAGAACCTTTCCCTAAAAATATGAAAATTTGAATAAAAGAATATTCTGAATTGGAATGAGGCGTATGTTGTGTTTGTGTAAAATTGGTTTATTATATACGCGGGTTATTCGGAAAGGCCAGGTTTATACCCATTCTAAATAACCGATTCGACGATAAGTCGAAGATGAAGACGGTGGTTGAAGACCGGAAGTCTTCAAATCGTTTGGATGATTGTTGACGATCTTGATTGGGCTGTACACCCAAGAGGAGAGAATCAGTTGGTGATCGTCCAGACGTACCTAGAGATCGATGGATATGCGAGGAAAGTGCCCCCGGTTTCGTTCAGACCTAGAACGAACTTGTAAATGGACTGTGTGTCTGACATTGGATTTTATTCTGTGTTGATTGATCTCTATTAAATATACATATGTTTGGCGGCGGAGAATTTATTATCTTGCTTAACGCCCTTCTCTAAGACGTACGAGCTCAGAGGTTGTATATCGATGGACATCAGTCGCATGGAGTGAATTGCCTGTGTGGCACGCCTAAGTTGCAGATGATCAAGGCTTCTGTTGAAAAGCAAAGTCTTGTGGTTGATGACCAAAGCACAGCCAGTGTAGCGCAGCTTTGTGTATAGCGTTAATTTGCGAGCCTCGCACCTCGGTATGAGTCAAAAATGGGATAGTGACTGCAGGGAGAGCACGACGTTTCTTTCTAGCGATTGGTGGTGTCAGTGCTTAAACTGGTTGACATTTATATACTTTTCACCTGTGCGGTTGCTGGAATGCAAGGCGCCTCGAATATATGGTCGATAACTGGCACTATGTGAGCCGACGTACAGACCATTATATAGGTCCTATAGGACCGGGAAACGTGTGTTCAGGAATTGCCAATCCTCAAAAGTAAGAGAGGACCGACCCTGAAGATCCAAGGATCGCTGTGTGTGGTCCTGAGACATTTGCTAGAGTGTCTCGAATCAGAGAGGTGCTTGACCCTTGCCTCGACTCATGACGGAAATCCAATTTCCAATACGACCTTTGCGGTTTTATTTGTAGACCTAGTATGGCGACATAGTAGATGGTAGCTATGCCGCCTATGATTGATACTTATGATTGAAAATGTTTTAACACTATACACTTATAGTAATATCAAAATAATGTGTTTTTAAACGTATCAAGCATTCTTTGACTATTATAAGGTAAAACCCTATCCTCCAGCTTGCGTTGCATTGTGTGATGGGACCTGGGTCTTATAATAGCTTCACTTTTCTTTATTTAGCATTGCGCTGTTTGTTTTATGCACTGGTATTCTTGGGAGGAAACTCGTTCCATGTTATACGGCGTGGTCCCTTGATTTCCCTAACTTTAAAATAAAGATTAATAACTGTTTTAGTTCTCACACCAGTCACATGACTGACCTGGAGTTTATTGTTTTAACCTAAACTCTGGGTGCCCTTATTTTCGACATGGGCAGCTTGTAGTTTTGGTTTTGCAGATTTATATTCATAGGATCCTGGTTTACAGCTGGAATGATATTCAGAAAGCTCTGTATCCGTATATCTCCTTTCAGTTGTGCTTTGTATTATTTTTCCGCTGCTGTGTATTTAAATGTAATTTAAATCTTTTATATTTGTGAAATGTGTAATATTTATTCATACTGTATATTCTTGTATTCTGATGGAATTGTTGTAATATACAATGAACTGTTCTTCTGTTTGCGTTCCGATGTGTGTTGTTCTCAAAGCAATTCGTTCTTTCCTTACCGGGGAAGTTACGGGTTACTACAGTGGTATCAGAGCTTTGGTTTACAGAGCTCGAGAACAAGACACCTTAGAACCAAACGAAAGAATTCATCAGATACTGGATTAGTAATATCCAATTAGAATGACTCGTTAGAGATAGGATCAGTAGTATCCTAGAACGAGTGTGAAGAGTATATTTTTCATATGAAAACAATATTGTTTTGAAAATTTAATTCAAGTATACGTATTTGAATATCTAATTTGTATTGAATTTGGACAAACGAGTATATAAAGATTTCGCGTATACGCGTCATGAACGTATATTCGAAGTTTTAATATACTGGATAGATATAGGATCACACTCTAGTCGCTCGGAGATGATTTTGATGATGGAGCTCCATCACCAATATTTATGTTCGGGTTTCGAAGGTGTGATATCTATATATTTCCATTAGACTGGTGTGAGAACCAAAATAGATAGAATATATTGTTGTGATTTGACATCAAAAACATGATTTTCTGTATATATATATATATATATATATATCAAAATTATGAATTTGAAACGTTAATTCACTAATTGATTGATGGTTGTGTTGTTTGTTTATTTGTTTGGTATTTTGAACCATTAGGCCAAATTGAACCGAATATTGAACGGTATTGAAAATTGATTACAATTGCATAACATGTATATCTATTGAACAGGTCGTAGCAAGGAAGCTAGAGAAGAAGAATAAAATTGTTTGCCCGACAAATAGGTACATGTTTAAGAATTTATTGTGTTTTGGATGATTTTATGAGCCGATTGGCTAGCCGCTTGGCTGTTTCTTTTTCTTTTTGGATTGATGAAGGCCATGGGAGGCTATTTAAAATATCCCGAAGTCCCCGATGTAGGGGAGGTTATGTCGAAATTTTTCGAAAATTTAGGGTGTTAGCCAAATTTTTGAAAAAATTGAAAAGTTCTTAGAAACTGAAAAGTTGAAGAACTTAAGCCGTAAAAAAAGAATGGAAGTTGAGTTGATTAGTTAAACAACTTTCAGCTTCGTTCCTTTTCGGGGACGAAAAATTTTAAGTGGGGGAGATTTTAATAACCCGGAAATTCTGAGCAAATTTATAATTTTTATTTTGGCAATTTTAGCGAATTTTGAATATTTAAAATGAATTATTTTAAATAATAACGACGAGAAATTTATTTTGAATAGAAATAGAACGTACATATTTATATAGCTCGTCGTTAGAATATAAATATTTATTTTAAATTATAAAAGGAATTGAAAATGGCGCGGTAGTTTGAAAATTTGATTTCAAAGTTCAAATGAATGCACAGGATTCAAAATAAACCGGATTTTGGAAAAACCAAAAATATTCGAATCTATATGAGAATATCTTTCCAACGAATCCGAAAAATCAAAATTTCATTGCGGGAATCAAAATTTATGTCCAGTTGAAAATTTAGAATAGTCGCTATGGAATTCTGGCCCTTAAAAATGTAAATCTTGCAAACGACCTCGGTTTTCGATAAAACCACTTTTGTTGGATCCGTGATGTCAAGTTATTTCTAGGTTCAAAATTCGCAATTTTTCGAATCAATATGTGAGCGTGGTGAAGGAAAACGCGTTTGACCAGTTTCAGTTGATTTTAATCGACTGGAAAATGACCATTTTTCAAACGGTCTTCAAATTTGATGAAATTAGTTTTGTTAGGACTGTATCGTCAATACGAAGGTAGAAAATATTTTTTGGGAATTTTTAGGGTCCGTATGTGGCCCCAGTAAATTGAAATGCGCGTTCAAATTCAATATATAGAGTTATATTTTGATTTTGACAAAAATTAATCGAAACAATCGAATCAGCCTACGATACATATCCCATTGTGTTCGAAATGGGGGTAATTAGCTAGGGACGACAGTCGGTGGGTTCAATTTTGAGTTCGAATGAAAAGGGTACTTTTCATGGAGAAATAAATAAAATATTAAATTATTAAAAACTCCCTCCCCCTCTTACCTCCTTATCCACGTTAGACCCCCCCTTTTACCTTTCCCATTTAAAACCGTTCCAGGAAAAAAAATAAAAAAAAATAAAGGGGGCAACGGATCTCCATCGCGCCACCGAAGAACGCGCCGGCCACCCCCTACATCGGCCTCACCCCCTCAACCAACCACCGCCTCTCCGGCGCTCCACCTCGACACAGTCCACCCCTGAGCAGCGATGCCCCCCACAAGCCCTACATCGTCAAAAACCTCTGCCCTATGGCCCACCTCAGGCGCAGCGCCGCCACTCCGGCCAAGCACCCCTTCCTCCTCTTCGATTTGCGAAAAATAGCCCCTCCCCTCATCTCGGATGAACAAAGTAAGTTTTTATTTATTTTTGTGATTAAAATTTCGATTTACTTTATATGTGTTAGCTTATGAAGTTGCATTTTATTATATATGAATTGGTATGATTAAACCATGATTTTTAATTCATAAAGTAAAGATTTTTATCGTAGAAATTCCATTAGAAAAAGAAAAGAAGTTTATATTTTTTATATAAGAAAAGAAGTTTATGTTTTAATAAAAGAAAGGTTCGATTTTTATTTGTAAAAGATATGATTTTTTAATTAGAATAGATACGATTTTTATATAGTTAAAGCTATGATTTTTATTTACATAAAGGTCGAATTTTTATCTATATGAAATGGAAGTAAAAATTCAATTTTTATCTATATGAAATGGAAGTAAAATAAATTCGATTTTTACATATATGAAGTAGAAATATAATTTTATTATATAATTAGAATTATAGAAATATGATTTTTATATAATAGAGAATATAAAAATGTGATTCTTATATACATGGAAACAATATAAAAATGCGATTTTTATATATGTAGTGGACACGGACGACGAAATTGACAAAAGGCAAGCACGATGAAGATTTCTACATAAGAAGAGTCGTGGCATTTGGTTTAGCTTGGGTGAGAACTCCTCACTTTAAATTTTCTTTTCTAGTTAAAATATATACTAGGATGCAGACGGTGCTTAGCAGCACCCGACACCCGTCGTCCATAGACCATGGACGACTTGTATGCTTGTTTGATGTGTTGTGAAGTTGTTTGTGATGTTGATGTGAAAAGAATAAATAAAACAATCATATGTTGAAATAAATTAATTATCGTTAAAAATATAATTTTTAACGCGAATGTGAATAAATAAATATTCATTAACAAACCGGACGGTTTGTTTATGTACACCTATTCGAAGGATATTGATTGGGACGATAAATTTTACACGTCGCCCAACTGCACAAATAATATTCAGTGTTTGTGGATTGAAACCCCACACGGGTGTTGGGATGATATTTGACGTACACTAATCCCAATTGTTTAGTGGTATGTCGATCATTGGATTGACAGACTGTATGAGCGTTAATTAGTTATATTTAATGCTTATGTAGTTGTGTGGTGCACTTTGGATGATGGTTGATTATTTATCGTTGCTATTATATACATGTGATGTATGGAATCCATATAATTGTCATTATATGGTAATTGATTGGGCCTCATTCCAATTGGGAAAATAAAGAACATTATAAAATATATATTCATGTGTTGAATAGAAATATATATTCATGTGTTGAATAAAATATAGATTCATGTGTTGAATAGAATAAATATTCATTTGTTGAATAGAATAACGAAGTTATTGAAATATATAAAGCCGTGTTGATTAGATTTGCGCCATTTTGACGCGAACGATATTTATATCGATTATATTCGTTTTTTATAAGGGTTATAGAAAAGGAAGTGATTTCAAAATATAACGTTTTGAAAATATTATCATTTATATATTAATGATATGAAATATTCAGTTTTGATTTGAAATTGAATATGAAGTTGAAATTGTTTTGAAAACGAATTTAAAATGATTTATAAAATACATTTTAAAAGGAAATCGACGAAATATAATATATATATATTATATATATAACGCCCTGAATAGAACGCACCGCGTCGCGGTAGTTCGTGTATTTCGACCATTGACTTCGAATGGATATTACGGGAGATCCGACCATCGGATTCTCCTGAAACCGGAACCGTTGGGTTCATATTGAAAAGAGCTTTCTAGTGAATATTAGAAATTAGAAATCTAACGGTTGGATTTGGAATTATGTCCAAATCAAATTTGGAAAAGGTCGTTGTAAGTGCAGTTCGACGACCGTCATTGGAAATCGACTGTACGGGCCTTGATAAAATTATTAAAAATATTAATAATTTGTGAAAAATCATAATGTATGAATTGGAAAGAACTGGAATGAAAAATTCCACATTTATAAGGATAAAAATATATTTTTGTCAAAATGAACTAGTTTTGAACTAGATTTGAAATGGTTTTGAAAATAATCATAATTTCTAATACGTGAATTGGAATGGATTTGAATCGAAATTATCTTCGAAATATTTCGATGTTGGATGTAACACCCCGTAATTCTATAACACTAGGATTCACAAATCAAGGCAGAATTAAATTTTAAATTCAAAATCAAGTGAAACGAGTTATGCCATTGCGTTCGTCTCGAAATTCTGCTTGGAAACGAGTCCGAGTTTGCGTAAATCGGAGTCCGTATGAAGAAGTTATGACTCTCCGAAGTTTCAGGAATTTTTAGAACAGAAAACAGCTCAAAATTCGAATTCGAAATTCGAATTCAAACCCAGAAGCGGGCTGGGCGGGAAAATTCCTGCCCAGGACCCAGGTCGACTGGGGAGTCGATTGGGTAGTCGACTCCCCCCCCCGACCAGGTCGACTGCCCAGTCGACATGGGTGTCGACCTGGGTGCAAAAACCCACTTTTGGGCCTGGGTGCATTCTGATGTACCTGGTCTCGTTTTCTGCCTAGATTCGTCCGCCTAATCCTATATAAACAGCCCTTAGTCTCCTTCACTATTCACAATTCTTCTCTAACCTTATGCTGCAAAGATTCTTGGTGGACATGGCTTCTTCTCCTCCTCTAAATTAAATAATAAATAAAATAATATGTAAAATAAATCAAGACGAGGAAATGCTGCTCAAGACTTTCAAGAGGAGATTCAAAACAAGCTAGGATTCAAGTGAAGATTCAAACGACTTCAACGACTGTTTTTCTACGAATCTAATATAATCTCTATAAGTCGGTTACTTTTTAGATTTGAACGTTTTCTCTATTCGTGACATGAAATTAAAGGAATAAAAGAATATGCCAAATCTTTTTGTTCGAATAAGTGTTTATATCCTTGGACCAAATTAAGAACTGTTATGATTCGATGACCAATAAGACTGTGACTATGAAACTATGGACCTTAAAACCATATGCCTTTTTGAACATTGTCTATGAACATTGCCTATGACTGTGACTCATGACTGTGAGAATTATTTTCATTTGACTATGAACATCGCCTATGACTGTGATTCATCGACTGTGAGGATTTATTGCCTATGATTATGGATATAAGGTTATTATTTATGCCCATGACACTGTAGTTACAAAACCATGTTGTACCCCAAACTGGCATTATATTGGATCTAGGCTTGACTTCCTGTTTCTAGTTATCCTTGGATCTTGATCTTGGGAATTTACCTATTAAGTTAGGTCTACCCATGTTCTTGAACCTATACTATTAAACCCTTTTCATGTCGTAATATTACCAGATCTATATGCCTGTGAATTATCATCTTATGCCAGTTATTATGTCTATTCTTTCATGGCATTTTGGTTCATTCCCTTTTGTCCACGAATCTAGATTTATTTATAATCTAGGTTGAATCACGATTATACGAACGATGGGAATACGATTTGGGCAAAATATGAAATTTACTAAAACGTAGTTATAAACTTGGAAATTGGCATAAATTGGGGACATGTATTATGGCATGTTCATAAAAATGCAAATTGGATAAATTTGACGTGAATTATAGGATGTGTAATTTGAATCTAGTATTGACTTGTAAATCTAGCATTTACATGAACTGTGAACTAGAATAATAAGTCTAGTTTGACATGAACTGTAATTAGAATGTTAAATCAGAACTGGATTAGCTAATTGGGCATAATAAGTATATTGGCATAAATTTAAAATTGGCCATAATTAGGAGTAATTGTCATGTTTAGTAAAATCATGGTTAGTGACACTTAATTTGGTATAGTTTACATACCAAAAAGCATAAAATATGATATAGAGGGGAGAATGGGCCATAATAATAAATGTTGACAATTTACATTAAAAGAGTAATTATGAAATAAGTAAATTAGGAATAATTTACTTATAGAATTTGTCCTAAATAAGAAAATGTAAATTTAGACAAATTAAAGGTTTATTAATGACATCTCTTTTAATAACACACCAGAAAGTTCTAGGGTGACAGAGAGCATAGTGTCTAGGCTTGGGTTTGGAAAATACAAGTTTCCTGCTCTCCCTGGTTATCCCTAACTGATCCGACAGACGGAATGGTTACTTTCAAAACCTGGTTTGAAAATTGATCAAAACCCTTTGAACTTAGAAAACACGAATATGCCTAACCCGAGGTTGGACTGAGTTGCGATGTAAACCTGCCCGGAACCAACCGGCACATATAGTATTCGCAACAATATCTGTCTAATGTGAGTGGTAGCGGCTTTAATTTATTTAGTTAAAGCTAGAACAAGAATGGTAGGGTTAAGTTAACCAAGACACTTAACCAATTCAACATGATAACCAAACCGATGGGTGGGGTTAGGTTCATACAGACACTTAACACAGTTAAGCTAGAATGGGAGGGTTAAGTCCATAGGGACACTTAACCAAATTAACATGTTCACTAGACCAGAAGGTGGGGTTAAGTAAAGTTAATACACTTAGCCAAATTAACATGGTAACTAGACTAGAGGTTGGGGTTAAGTAAAATTTAATACACTTAGCCAATTTGGTATGTTAGCTGGACTAGACTGTAGGGTTAAGTAAACTTGAACACTTAACCATCAGATTGTGATAAAGGAATAGGGTTAAGTCTAAAACATGAGGGGATAATACTTAACCATTAATAAAATGTTAGTTAAAACAGATGGGCAAGGTTAAGTTAAAAAGGAACACTTAACCAATACAGGATGAATGAATAGGGTTAAGTAATAAGAAATACTTAACCAATATAACTTGGTTTGTGGTAGGGTTAAGTCAACATGAATTACTGATAACACTTAACCAGTTTAACAGGATAAATGAAGAGGGTTAAGTTAGCTTTGATTAATGACACTTAACCAAACCAAATTGACGAGAAGAGAACTAAGTAGTAAACCTTAGTTAAAAGGAGCTAAGTAGTAAACCTTAGTTAAGAAAACAACGATTCTGGAAACTAAGTGGCAAACCTTAGTTAGCAAAACTAAGTAGTAATTCTTGGTATAACACGGGAAGGAGCGAACGTCCGTCTGATTAAAAAAAAGAAGGCTCCAACGAATTGGGTTACGAAGCCCGAGGCTTCGAGGGGACGTGAGGGTACTCTTGGTATCCCTCTGTGAGGTAGAAGATGATCCTCCTGGGCTCACAGTGGTTAAGGTCTGCGGTAGAAGAACCAAGGGTACGCCTTGGTTGCAATACAATGCAACCTAAAGACTAGGATGGACCAGCGTGATTCGGCGAGACCAGTAGCCCTGTGATAACAACTCGTCGTCTACCTACCATCTTTAGTCAATCGTTATACATATGCGGAAAGGCAGAGAACTCCCAACAGACCATATACTTGCTATTTAGTTATGGGTGAGGCTGGCCAATAGGAAAGTAGGGCATAAGGTGGCAAAAGTAAAGTTCTCGCGCTTGATTTTCTTGGATTGCCTTTCATTAGTTGAGGGAGGGGTCACGTGGGACCGTAACCACTGGTAGAAAAATAGACCTTAGCATCTGCACCGGCAGATATCTTAAAAGCTCCCGACCGAGTTCCGTGTTTCTAGAGTAGCCCTGCCACGGGACTCGGGCCGCACATTACAGGACGTGTGCATCTAGACAAGCGATAACGATTCGCGATACATCCGTGGGGAAGTCTAGGGACATATACCACTCTAGGTAGTGTGTCCTAGACTTGGGGGCATCATTCGACAGGTAGCATAATCCCTAGTTGGACTAGGTGGCATAAACCCTGAATTCGAGAAGCGTTCAGCAGATAGCGTAAACTCAAGTTGAATCTAGAAAGCACTTGATAGAAAATCCTAGATTAGATCTAGGTAATAAATAATAAATGTATGCCTGAAGGCAATGGAAACTACAGGGATTGGGATCACGTTATCGTTACTAGTTGGGACACTAGTCACGTGGTGCAGAGATATAGAAACCTGTATAACAAGGAAATAGTGAAGCGGCGAAAGTATTAGAGCATATCCAGTTTATCTTATCTTAGCATATCTTGTGTTAATCTTGTCTAATCTTGCTGACCCTATCATCATGGTGTTATCTTGTATTCAGTTAATTCATGTCGTTTTGTTTTTCCATGTTCACATGCTAGAAATAACTGAACTTACTCAGGCTTTATGTCTGACTCTGTTTTTCTTTTGCCTTCTTTTCTTCCGTTCCCCCCCTCCCCAGGAATTAAAGGAGGGAATAGTATAGCTCAGGTTAAGTTGGATTGTCACTCTTTCCCCATCTTGAAGATTTGTCGAAGTTTTGCTTGGATTCTCTTTTCATATGCTATGGCTGGCTCTTGCTACATTGGGGAATATAAATGTTGTTTTATGCTTCTTTATTTTGTAGGACAGATGATACTCTGATATTGTAAAGAAATCGTTGTACAAACTATTTTATCAATAAAGCAAATTTTATTTTCCGCTGTTTTTAATTTTTGTCTGGCTTGTAATTCATCTGCATCTTTTACCTTAAAATGCTCCACAGGACTTAGTGCATTCCCTTTGTGAGTGACACTAACGGATGTGGGGTGTTACACGTGGTATCAGAGCTGAAGGTTACCAGATCAGATAAAGGATTTGAAAAATTATTTTCAAAACGGTTTTAAAAGAAGCATTTTCAAGAGAAAAGATTTGTTTAAAAGGCATATTCCCCAAAGCCATACGCACTATCTTCTCTTCCTCTATTTGAATTCTTGTCTCCTTCTTTCTTGAGTCTCTGGGGCTCCTGGCTTTCTGGGAGGTAACCTCATCGATGGGCAAAGTCGTGCCTGGCTTCCATCCATAGCCATAGTTGTTTCACCTACGGCCAGTTTTCTTTCAAACTCATAGGGTTTTCTGTACGAAGGAAGCAACTTTCGAGAGATTTGTCAACATGACTACACACGGAAGAGGATGAGGAATTCATGGATGTAGATTTAGTTCACGAAGGAGGAAGGAATTATAAAACCTAAGACAAGAGGAAGTATCTTTACTATGGTGTAATAGGGCATGTAATTAAGGGAAAAGGACAAGATTTTCAGAAGGGCAAGTACGTATCTTCGCACCAAGCGTACATAGGAGAAAGATAGTAAAGTTCTGTTGGAAGAGTCTAGTTTTGCTGTTCGTATTCTTTCCTTTGGTTTTAGCGCTTCGCATTTGTTCATATCCACTTCCATAGTTGAATCTCTGCACCATAGTACTTGTATAGTAGAAAGATCCCACTAGAGTCTCAAATCCAATTGGTGGTCAGACCAGTTTATTTTTGGTTAGTAGGGATTTGAGAATAGCTATCGAGTTTGCTTATATCATCTCATGTAGATCGTCTAAATTCGGAGGAGATATTCCTTGGGTGCTTGTCTGATATTGGTTTAGGCCTTTGGGGCTTGTACTTGAGGAATGTCGAGTTCGACTAGGATGGTTTGCGTGAGAGATGAATAGTTGTGGCAGGCACTCTAAAAAGCACGTAGTGACCTTTGGACCCTTATAGTTATGGCATGGTGGATAAGAGGGAGACCTCTAATCATCTTAGTACATACACTTGGTACCGTGATTGACATCTGTTTATTTTGGAAATGGAGGTCAGAAACTTCACAATCGTGAAGTTAAATTAGTTAAGATACAGTGGGGTAAAGCTCAAGAAGGCTAGATACTAGCATCATACCCTTTTCCTTAAGGTTGCATCCTTGATTTCTTTTTTTTTGTAGGAGCTTTACGCATAATTTGTTTCTCTCTTTCCAAAGTATATCCTCTAGGTCGTATCTTCGATCCTTAGGTAGAAACTCTTTTGGATGTAAACATGTATTTGAAACATGTTATGGTTGATGGTTGCGAGTGGTTGCTAATGGTTGCTCGTGAATGCATATACATACGTATTAGGCAATAGATCAGTTCAGACGCTTTCATATTGCATTTATAGATATGTATTTGTTTGTAAGTTGAACTCGATATGTTATCATATGGATGTTGCATATGGATGAATGACTATGCACACATGTAGTATTTACATAACTAGGGATGTTTGCATACATGATCGGACGCATGGCACGGACATAATTCGCATTAAGGAAGTCAACTGAATCAGTAGACCGCCTGATTTTGCACTAGATAAAGACATATACACACACTATGCATATGAACATGAAAGCATTAGAAATCTTTTAAGTAAAATGAATGCCTGTGATTGAATGGTCGAGTAGATGGGTGATTGGATGGTAGGACACATTCTTCCTAACTTGAAGATTTCGGGGACGAAATCCTTTTAAGTGGGGGAGAATGTAACACCCCGTAATTCTGTAACACTAGGATTCACAAATCAAGGCAGAATTAAATTTTAAAATCAAAATCAAGTGAAACGGGTTGCGCCATTGCGTTCGTCTCGAAATTCTTCTTGGAAACGAGTCCGAGTTTGCGTAAATCGGAGTCTGTATGAAGAAGTTATGACTCTCCGAAGTTTCAGGAATTTTCAGAACAGAAAACAGCTCGAAATTCGAATTCAAACCCAGAAGCGGGCTGGGCGGGAAAATTCCCGCCCAGGACCCAGGTCAACTGGGGAGTCGACTGGGTAGTCGACCCCCCCCCCCCCTGACCAGGTCGACTGCCCAGTCGACATGGGTGTCGACCTGGGTGCAAAAACCCACTTTTGGGCCTGGGTGCATTCTGATGTACCTGGTCTCGTTTTCTGCCTAGATTCGTCCGCCTAATCCTATATAAACAGCCCCTAGTCTCCTTCACTATTCACAATTCTTCTCTAACCTTATGCTGCAAAGATTCTTGGTGGACATGGCTTCTTCTCCTCCTCTAAATTAAATAATAAATAAAATAATATGTAAAATAAATAAAGACGAGGAAATGCTGCTCAAGACTTTCAAAAGGAGATTCAAAACAAGCTAGGATTCAAGTGAAGATTCAAACGACTTCAACGACTGTTTTTCTACGAATCTAATATAATCTCTGTAAGTCGGTTACTTTTTAGATTTGAACGTTTTCTCTATTCGTGACATGAAATTAAAGGAATAAAAGAATATGCCAAATCTTTCTGTTCGAATCAGTGCTTATATCCTTGGACCTAATTAAGTACTGTTATGATTCGATGACCAATAAGACTGTGACTATGAAACTATGGACCTTAAAACCATATGCCTTTTTGAACATTGTCTATGAACATTGCCTATGACTGTGACTCATGACTTTGAGAATTATTTTCCTTTGACTATGAACATCGCCTATGACTGTGATTCATCAACTGTGAGGATTTATTGCCTATGACTATGGATATAAGGTTATTATTTATGCCCATGACACTGTAGTTACAAAACTATGTTGTACCCCAAACTGGCATTATATTGGATCTAGGCTTGACTTCCTGTTTCTAGTTATCCTTGGATCTTGATCTTGGGAATTTACCTATTAAGATAGGTCTACCCATGTTCTTGAACCTATACTATTCAACCCTTTTCATGTCGTAATATTACCAGATCTATATGCATGTGAATTATCATCTTATGCCAGTTATTATGTCTATTCTTTCATGGCACTTTGGTTCATTCCCTTTTGTCCACGAATCTAGATTTATTTATAATCTAGGTTGAATCACGATTATACGAACGATGGGAATACGATTTGGGCAAAATATGAAATTTACTAAAACGTAGTTATAAACTTGGAAATTGGCATAAATTGGGGACATGTATTATGGCATGTTCATAAAAATGCAAATTGGATAAATTTAACATGAATTATAGGATGTGTAATTTGAATCTAGTAATAACTTGTAAATCTAGCATTTACTTGAACTGTGAACTAAAATAATAAGTCTAGTTTGACATGAACTGTAATTAGAATGTTAAATCAGAATTGGATTTGCTATTTGGGCATAATAAGTATATTGGCATAAATTTGAAATTGGCCATAATTGGGAGTAATTGTCATGTTTAGCAAAATCATGGTTTGTGACACTTAATTTGGTATAGTTTACATACCAAAAAGCATAAAATATGATATAGAGGGGAGAATGGGCCATAATAATAAATGTTGACAATTTACATTAAAAGAGTAATTATGAAATAAGTAAATTAGGAATAATTTACTTATAGAATTTGTCCTAAATGAGAAAATGTAAATTTAGATAAATTAAAGGTTTATTAACGACATCTCTTTTAATAACACACCAGAAAGTTCTAGGGTGACAGAGAGGATAGTGTCTAGGCTTGGGTTTGGAAAATACAAGTTTCCTGCTCTCCCTGGCTATCCCTAACTGATCCGACGGACGGGATGGTTACTTTCAAAACCTGATTTGAAAATTAATCAAAACCCTTTGAACTTAGAAAACACGAATATGCCTAACCCGAGGTTGGACTGAGCTGCGATGTAAACATGCCCGGAACCAACCGGCACATCCAGTATTCGCAACAATATCTGTCTAATGTGAGTGGTAGCGGCTTTAATTTATTTAGTTAAATCTAGAACAAGAATGGTAGGGTTAAGTTAACCAAGACACTTAACCAATTCAACATGATAACCAAACCGATGGGTGGGGTTAGGTTCATACTGTAACAGCCCACCTCCGCCAGTGCCACTCTTGCAAGGACACTAGCTTTGGAGGGGCGTTAAACAAGGTAAACATGCATGCATATATCACAAGACAGAACATATAAGTAAAACAGAGTAAATAAAGCAGCGGATTAAACTAGCATTTCAAAACCATAGTCATATTACAACAAAGTACTTGATCATTATTTTCCAACAAACAAAGTCTAGACAAAAGCATAAACTGAAAAACTGAAATACATAAAGTACTATCCCCAAAGTGAAGTGATAAACCATAGCTAGCTCAATGTCCAAAAGCGTACATGAGCAAATCCAGTAAGCAAGCTAAAAGATCCAAGCTAAGCTCCAATGTTCCCACCCTGAGGACCTGGGGGGGGGGGAAACGGAAGAAAAGAGGCGAAAGAAAACAGGTCAGTCAAAAAGACTGGTAAGCCCTACTACTATCAGTCTATGAACTAGTAAAGTTAACTGGCACGAGAAGCTGAGATGAACATAAGGATAACAACATACTGGCATGGTGATTAACTAACAAGATAGATAAAGGTGTCATCGCATAATCAAGGTTAAGTTTTGCACCACGGGTGTACTAGCATTCTAACATGTCAAGTAAAAACAAGAATTGATCCCTTGGCCCAAGTTTGGCCCAACATTGTGAGATGACCTAAATCAAGGTCCAACTACTCGGTCTAGTCGATCGGCTCCCTATAAGCCTAACTCGTCAAGTGTCGGTGTCATACTGCTTAATCATGTAATGTAGTTGACTGTGCAGGGTCCACCCTAGGGTGTATCTGGCCCTACGGTGTAACCCACAGACACCATTCCAGGATGCACAGTCTAAACCTACCGGTGCCCGTGTTCAACTCCGGACTTAATGTGCACGACCATGGTCCGCCTGAACAACCGGGGCATCATTCAACCGTCTCTTTTGGTCTCTTACAATCAGCCCAGTAATCGTGCCCCACCCTAGCCTAGTCCTAGGGTCTTATGATACTATCTAGAAGGTTACTGCTGAAAAGGACCACACAACTAGGGTTTCTTAACGGGTTAAATGTGGTTAACCCGATCCAAACGTGGATTAAATTGGTTAAGCGTACCCAAGGTTCCTGACTTAACCCCGATTAACCCATCAAGCCCAAATTGGTTAAGTATTAAGTGGACCATGACTTAACCCTAATCAGGAGGCATTAATTAACTTAATGCGCTTTAACCTCTTACATTAGACTTTGTTGTGGTTACAAGTTAAGCCGGGCGGGTCCGGGTAGCTTTACACCACAACTAGGTCTAACCTCGGGTTCGAGCACAACATGACCAACTTCTCACATTGGGTCTTATTGTTTGTAGCCACTAGTTAAGCCGGGCGGGTCCGGGTAGATTTATGCTACAAACTCAACCCAACCTCGAGTTGGCCACACTCATATTTTATAAGTGTCATGTCCATTATGTTTCCAAAACATAATTACAAGTTAACATATCACGTCATGTTATAAAAACCATGTTTATGTCATAATGTTACCCAACCCCAACGTAATCCCATCGTTTACATAATCGCAACAACGCATAAAGGATAAAATAGGGAACTTGGCATAATCATGACAAAAAGGTGTTGAAGCCACAAGTTTATCATGGTGGCATATGAAATGTACATATGTTCATATACTTGCATATTGCATTATTAGGCTTCAAAAGCATGCATAAAACCAAACTTAGCATATGAGTGATACATGGTGATAAATGACATGTAGAAGTTGCTAGAAGTTCGCATTTAGCCTCATATGCAAGTTATCATAAGGGATATGATAACTTCCATGTTGCCAAAATGCAACCTTTTATATAAAGCTTGAAGCTTTAAGCCCAAAATTCAAGTTTAACTTGCATAACATGATAACATGTGTATAATGATCAACCCAAACTTGCATAACATAGCAACATGTGTCATACATAATGATTAAACCAACTTGCATAATGATCAACCAAACTTGCATATCATAATGATCAACCAAACTTGCATATCATAATGATCAACCAAACTTGCATATCATAATGATCAACCCAAACTTGCATCATTCATTTAACTTTAGAGTTCAATAAAAAGAAAGTAGAAAAGGGCTTACAATGCTATGAAGACACAAATGAATATTTATTATAAAGATTGAGACGAAGCCCTTATGCAAGCACCAAAAACCCAAATATGAAAGCTCCAAATGAAAACCCTTGAGCCAAATCAATAAAAATCCTTTCTTTGTAATAGAAATGTTGCAACTTGACTTGAATGCAAACTACGAACACTCATACAAGCTTGAAAACACTTGTATGCACTCAAAATCTCTCATATAGATAGACTTAGAAATTTTAGCATGAGAGTGGAGGCCATGAGAGAAACAAATTTGACATAGTTTAGTTGTAGGATTGAATAATGGTGATTTAGGCTAGGCTTAGGGGTCTTTTTATAGAAGATTAGGATAGTATTAGCCATAAGATTCCCTAGATTCAATCAGAGCCATCAAATCCCGTCACTAGCCAACAAAACAGGTCAAAACAGCCAAAATGGTGCACCAGGTTGCCTGGGTCCGACCAGGCAGGTCGACCCCCAGGTCGACCATGGGGTCGACTCCCCAGTCGACCCCCTGGGTCTGGCAGGAATTTTCCCGCCACTTCTGAAAATTGAAATTTTTGAATCTGTTTTGAATTTGAATTTTTCGTGAAACTTTGCGAGGCCATATCTCGGTCATACGGACTCCGATTTTCGAAAACTCGGACTCTATTTCGCGTATTTTTCCGAGACGAACACAATGGCACAGCCCGTTTCCCTTGATTCAGATTTTACAGTTTAATTCTGCCTTGATTTATGTTATAACATGTTATTCAAAAATACGGGTTGTTACATTCTCCCCTCCTTAAAGGATTTCGTCCCTGAAATCTCCAAGTTAGGAAGAACGTATCCTACCATCCATCATCCATCTACTCACATCATCATCCACGAGCAATCATTGTCCTTAAAGGATTCTAAATGTTGTATGATCATATGCAAAGGTGTGTGTATATGTACTTATCTAATGCGAAAATCAGGAGGTTACTGATTCAGTAAACCCCCTTAATGCAAAACATGTTAGTGAAATGAGTCCATATGTATGCAAATTCCTAACATAATTTATAATCTCTACATGAGTGCACATATCATTCATCCATATGCAACATCCACGTGATAGCATAACAAGTTTTCATCCATGAATAAGCATAAACACTCATGCATATGCAACATGAAAGTGTGTGAGCCGATCTTAGTGCCTAATGTGTATCATGCATCCACGATTATCCACGTGAAAACACTTGCAACCACTTGCAACCATCAAGCATAACATGTTTCAAATACATGTTTCATCCAAAGGGTTTCTACCTAAGGTCCTCATGACAAGTTTAACGAGATAACAAGAGAAACATGGATAAAAAGAAAGATATGCTAATTAGGAAAAGAGATCGAGAATGTACCCTCAAAAAGAAATGGATAAAGCCCACGCATCTTCTCCTCGGTTTCCCAAGTTGCATCCTCATCGGCTTTACTCCACTGAACTTTCACCAATTTGACTTCTCAATTCCTTAGCTTCTTGATCTCTGTTCCCAAAATACGAATCGGAGCTTTTCTCAGGGTTGCCTCTTTCTCTACCTCAATGTCTTCAAGAATGCTTGGTTCAACCACCTCAGCGGACTCATGTAGGCACTTTTGGAGATGCGAGACATGAAAGACATTATGCACTCCGGCTAGCTTCTCGGGCAATTCCACCTTATAGGCCATCTTCCCAATTCTCTCTATGATAGGGAAGGGTCCTACGAACCTTGGTGCCAGCTTCCCTACTGCTCCAAAACGTACCACATTACGCAAATGAGAAACCTTCACGAAAACCATATCCCCAACTTCGAATTCCAAATCTGCCCTTCGCTTGTCAGCATAGGATTTCTGTCTATCTTGGGCCGCTTTCATCCTTCTTCTCACCAATTCAACTTTCTCGGATGTGTCCCGTATCATATCGGGCCCAAGTATAAGTCTATCTGTTGTCTCCCACCAACAAGATGGTGACCTACACGGCCTCCCATACAAAGCTTCAAATGGTGCCATCCCTATGCTGGCTTGATAGCTATTATTATAAGAAAACTCTACAAGAGGAAGGTGGTCTTCCCAAGTACCACCGAAGTCGAGAACACAAAGCCTCAAGAGATCTTCTAGAACTCTATTCACCCTTTCGGTTTGGCCATCTGTCTGGGGGTGATAGGCTGTACTCAGATTCAATCGCGTACCCATCGCTTCTTGCAAACTGTTCCAGAACTGGCTAGTGAAAATTGGGTCACGATCGCTAACTATGCTAGAAGGAACTCCATGCAACCGCACTATCTCTCGAAGATAAATAGATGCCAGCCATGATGCGGTCCTCTTGCTCTTTACAGGAATAAAATGAGAACTCTTCGTAAGTCTGTCAACTATGACCCATATGCTTGTGTTCCCTCTCCTAGACCTAGGCAATCCATCCACGAAATCCATAGAAATACTCTCCACAATGAAAGCATTCGCCCGACTTCCTCTTCCTTTTCTTACAGTCTTTAGCTATGTGCCCAACATTCCCACAGTAGTGGCATTTTCTTGGATCCTTTGCCTTGGCCTTGTTGCCCTTGTTGTTCTTGTTGTTTTTGTTGTTCTGATTGCTCTGATTTCCTCCCCACTTGGGGTCTGTCTTCTTGGCTTGAGTCTCATTAGCCTTGACTTCCTTCTTGCCATTCTTATCGTCTCCTTGAAGCAATGCCATGTCTACTAGTCCCTCAAAAGTGGCCCCCATGGGTATATGAGATAGGGCTAAACCTTGTAATGGCTCATTCAACCCTCGTGCAAAGCGTAAAGCCTTCTTCTGGGGAGTATTAACCATGTCCAAACCGAATCGGGCGAGCTTGTTAAACTCATTCACATACTCCCTCACCGTCATGTCCCCTTGCTTCAAAGATATAAACTTCTCCAATTGCAAATTTGCCTCAGCTGATGATAGAAACTTAAGCCCAAATCTTGTCCTAAAGTCGGCCCAAGTCTCTATAGGCCTCGTAGCATTGGTGACCTCCCACCAATAAGCAGCTTCTTCTTTCAATAACCATGCTGCCAATAAAACCCTTCTATGATCTTGCACATCAAAGATGGCGAAGAGATCTTCAGTTTCTTTAAACCAATTTCTTGCCTCCACAAAAGTCTCCATCCCAATAAAGTTCTTGCCACCCATCGCCTTAAAGACTTTGCAAATCTTAGCGAAATCTACTTGCGGATTCTGAGGAGGAGGAGGACGAACCTCAGTTACGGGAGGAGGAGAGATGTTAGCGACGGGGGAAGGAGGAGGAATGTTCGCGGGGCCGGCTTCATTCGCCCTTGCCTCCATAAATCTTCGGAACCAGACGGGTACTTGTACGCCTTCCGGGATGTTAAAGCGATCGGCCATACTAAAACGAAGAAAAAGATAGATTCAGAACGAAGAAACGAAGGATAGTGCTATGGCTTTTGGGGAATAGCCTTTTTAAAATAACTAGACTTTTCTTGGAAAATACTAAATTGGTTTTGAAAATAGTTTTTCAAAAGGTAAGTTTTAAAAACACTTTTGCTCAAATCTTGTAAACCTTATGCTCTGATACCAAATGTAACACCCCACCTCCGCCAGTGCCACTCTTGCAAGGACACTAGCTTTGGAGGGGCGTTAAACAAGGTAAACATGCATGCAGATATCACAAGACAGAACATATAAGTAAAATAGAGTAAATAAAGCAGCGGATTAAACTAGCATTTCAAAACCATAGTCATATTACAACAAAGTACTTGATCATTATTTTCCAAGAAACAAAGTCTAGACAAAAGCATAAACTGAAAAACTGAAACACATAAAGTACTATCCCCAAAGTGAAGTGATAAACCATAGCTAGCTCAATGTCCAAAAGCGTACATGAGCAAATCCAGTAAGCAAGCTAGAAAGATCCAAGCTAAGCTCCAATGTTCCCACCCTGAGGACCTGAGGGGGGAAACGGAAGAAAAGAGGCGAAAGAAAACAGGTCAGTCAAAAAGACTGGTAAGCCCTACTACTATCAGTCTATGAACTAGTAAAGTTAACTGGCATGAGAAGCTGAGATGAACATAAGGATAACAACATACTGGCATGGTGATTAACTAACAAGATAGATAAAGGTGTCATCGCATAATCAAGGTTAAGTTTTGCACCACGGGTGTACTAGCATTCTAACATGTCAAGTAAAAACAAGAATTGATCCCTTGGCCCAAGTTTGGCCCAACATCGTGAGATGACCTAAATCAAGGTCCAACTACTCGGTCTAGTCGATCGGCTCCCTATAAGCCTAACTCGTCAAGTGTCGGTGTCATACGGCTTAATCATGTAATGTAGTTGACTGTGCAGGGTCCACCCTAGGGTGTATCTGGCCCTATGGTGTAACCCTCAGACACCATTCCAGGATGTACAGTCTAAACCTACCGGTGCCCGTGTTCAACTCCGGACTTAATGTGCACGACCATGGTCCGCCTGAACAACCGGGGCATCATTCAACCGTCTCTTTTGGTCTCTTACAATCAGGCCAGTAATCGTGCCCCACCCTAGCCTAGTCCTAGGGTCTTATGATACTATCTAGAAGGTTACTGCTGAAAAGGACCACGCAACTAGGGTTTCTTAACGGGTTAAATGTGGTTAACCCGATCCAAACGTGGATTAAATTGGTTAAGCGTACCCAAGGTTCCTGACTTAACCCGATTAACCCATCAAGCCCAAATTGGTTAAGTATTAAGTGGACCATGACTTAACCCTAATCAGGAGGCATTAATTAACTTAATGCGTTTTAACCTCTCACATTAGACTTTGTTGTGGTTACTAGTTAAGCCGGGCGGGTCCGGGTAGCTTTACACCACAAATAGGTCTAACCTCGGGTTCGAGCACAACATGACCAACTTCTCACATTGGGTCTTATTGTTTGTAGCCACTAGTTAAGCCGGGCGGGTCCGGGTAGATTTATGCTACAAACTCAACCCAACCTCGAGTTGGCCACACTCATATTTTCTAAGTGTCATGTCCATTATGTTTCCAAAACATAATTACAAGTTAACATATCACGTCATGTTATAAAAACCATGTTTATGTCATAATGTTACCCAACCCCAACGTAATCCCATCGTTTACATAATCGCAACAACGCATAAAGGATAAAATAGGGAACTTGGCATAATCATGACAAAAAGGTGTTGAATCCACAAGTTTATCATGGTGGCATATGAAATGTACATATGTTCATATACTTGCATATTGCATTATTAGGCTTCAAAAGCATGCATAAAACCAAACTTAGCATATGAGTGATACATGGTGATAAATGACATGTAGAAGTTGCTAGAAGTTCGCATTTAGCCTCATATGCAATTTATCATAAGGGATATGATAACTTCCATGTTGCCAAAATGCAACCTTTTATATAAAGCTTGAAGCTTTAAGCCCAAAACTCAAGTTTAACTTGCATAACATGATAACATGTGTATAATGATCAACCCAAACTTGCATAACATAGCAACATGTGTCATACATAATGATTAAACCAACTTGCATAATGATCAACCAAACTTGCATATCATAATGATCAACCAAACTTGCATCATTCATTTAACTTTAGAGTTCAATAAAAAGAAAGTAGAAAAGGGCTTACAATGCTACGAAGACACAAATGAATATTTATTATAAAGATTGAGACGAAGCCCTTATGCCAGCACCAAAAACCCAAATATGAAAGCTCCAAATGAAAACCCTTGAGCCAAATCAATAAAAATCCTTGCTTTGTAATAGAAATGTTGCAACTTGACTTGAATGCAAACTAAGAACACTCATACAAGCTTGAAAACACTTGTATGCACTCAAAATCTTTCATACAGATAGACTTAGAAATTTTAGCATGAGAGTGGAGGCCATGAGAGAAACAAATTTGACATAATTTAGTTGTAGGATTGAATAATGGTGATTTAGGCTAGGCTTAGGGGTCTTTTTATAGAAGATTAGGATAGTATTAGCCATAGGATTAACCCTAGATTCAATCAGAGCCATCAAATCCCGTCACTAGCCAACAAAACAGGTCAAAACAGCCAAAATGGTGCACCAGGTTGCCTGGGTCCGACCAGGCAGGTCGACCCCCATGTCGACCCTGGGGTCGACTCCCCAGTCGACCTGGGGGGCGAGGTCGACTCCCCAGTCGACCCCCAGGTCGACCCCCTGGGTCTGGCGGGAATTTTCCCGCCACTTCTGAAAATTGAAATTTTTGAATCTGTTTTGAATTTGAATTTTTCGTGAAACTTTGCGAGGCCATATCTCGGTCATACGTACTCCGATTTTCGAAAACTCGGACTCTATTTCGCGTATTTTTCCGAGACGAACGCAATGGCACAGCCCGTTTCCCTTGATTCAGATTTTACAGTTTAATTCTGCCTTGATTTATGTTATAACATGTTATTCAAAAATATGGGTTGTTACACATACATACACTTAACACAGTTAAGCTAGAATGGGAGGGTTAAGTCCATAGGGACACTTAACCAAATTAACATGTTCACTAGACCAGAAGGTGGGGTTAAGTAAAGTTAATACACTTAGCCAAATTAACATGGTAACTAGACTAGAGGTTGGGGTTAAGTAAAATTTAATACACTTAGCCAATTTGATATGTTAGCTGGACTAGACCGTAGGGTTAAGTAAACTTGAACACTTAACCATCAGATTGTGATAAAGGATAAGTCTAAAACATGAGGGGATAATACTTAACCATTAATAAAATGTTAGTTAAAAAGATGGGCAAGGTTAAGTTAAAAAGGAACACTTAACCAATACAGGATGAATGAATAGGGTTAAGTAATAAGAAATACTTAACCAATATAACTTGGTTTGTGGTAGGGTTAAGTCAACATGAATTACTGATAAAACTTAACCAGTTTAACAGGATAAATGAAGAGGGTTAAGTTAGCTTTGATTAATGACACTTAACCAATCCAAATTGACAAGAAGAGAACTAAGTAGTAAACCTTAGTTAAAAGGAGCTAAGTAGTAAACCTTAGTTAAGAAAACAACGATTCTGGAAACTAAGTGGTAAACCTTAGTTAGCAAAACTAAGTAGTAATTATTGGTATAACACGGGAAGGAGCGAACGTCCGTGTGATTAAAAAAAAGAAGGCTCCAACGAATTGGGTTACGAAGCCCGAGGCTTCGAGGGGACGTGAGGGTACTCTTGGTATCCCTCTGTGAGGTGGCAGATGATCCTCCTGGGCTCACAGAGGTTAAGGTCTGTGGTAGAAGAGCCAAGGGTACGCCTTGGTTGCAATACAATGCAACCTAAAGACTAGGATGGACCAGCGTGATTCGGCGAGACCAGTAGCCCTGTGATAGCAACTCGTCGTCTACCTACCATCTTTAGTCAATCGTTGTACGTATGCGGAAAGGCAGAGAACTCCCAACAGACCATATACTTACTATCTAGTTATGGGTGAGGCTGGCCAATAGGAAAGTAGGGCATAGGGTGGCAAAAGTAAAGTTCTCGCGCTTGATTTTCATGGATTGCCTTTCATTAGTTGAGGGAGGGGTCACTTGGGACCATAACCACTGGTAGAAAAACAGACCTTAGCATCTGCACCGGCAGATATCTTAAAAGCTCCCGACCGAGTTCCGTGTTTCTAGAGTAGCCCTGCCACGGGACTCGGGCCGCACATTACAGGACGTGTGCATCTAGACAAGCGATAACGATTCGCGATACATCCGTGGGGAAGTCTAGGGACATATACCACTCTAGGTAGTGTGTCCTAGACTTGGGGGCATCGTTCGACAGGTAGCATAATCCCTAGTTGGACTAGGTGGCATAAACCCTGAATTCGAGAAGCGTTCAGCAGATAGCGTAAACTCAAGTTGAATCTAGAAAGCACTTGATAGAAAACCCTAGATTAGATCTAGGTAATAAATAATAAATGTATGCCTAAAGGCAATGGAAACTACAGGGATTGGGATCACGTTATCGTTACTAGTTGGGACACTAGTCAGGTGGTGCAGAGATATAGAAACCTGTATAACAAGGAAATAGCGAAGCGGCGAAAGTATTAGAGCATATCCAGTTTATCTTATCTTAGCATATCTTGTGTTAATCTTGTCTAATCTTGCTGACCCTATCATCATGGTGTTATCTTGTATTCAGTTAATTCATGTCGTTTTGTTTTTCCATGTTCACATGCTAGAAGTAACTGAACTTACTCAGGCTTTATGTCTGACTCTATTTTTCTTTCGTCTTCTTTTCTTCCGTTCCCCCCCCCCAGGTAGTAAAGGAGGGAATAGTATAGCTCAGGTTAAGTTGGATTGTCACTCTTTCCCCAGCTTGAAGATTTGTCGAAGTTTTGCTTGGATTCTCTTTTCAGATGCTATGGCTGGCTCTTGCTACATTAGGGAATATAAATGTTGTTTTATGCTTCTTTATTTTGTAGGACAGATGATACTCTGATATTGTACAGAAATCGTTGTATAAACTATTTTATCAATAAAGCAAAGTTTTATTTTCCGCTGTTTTTAATTTTTGTCTGTCTTGTAATTCATCTGCATCTTTTACCTTAAAATGCTCCACAGAACTTAGTGCATTCCCTTTGTGAGTGACACTAACGGATGTGGGGTGTTACACGGGATTTCGTGATTATATAGATATGGTTGTGGAAATTCGAAAGATATATTTATATCGTTATTTCTAATATGATATTTGTTGGTTTCAGAATTTGATATTGAATATAAGCCGATATATTTTCTATTCAGAGCCTTGTATTTAATATCAAATGGGATTTTGGGTTCGTCGTGAATGGTGTCTTAAATAACACTGTTCTTAAACCCAGTCTAGAAAAGAATAAATCTTTTAATTAAGATTTAGTGAAAATGTCCAGTTAATTAGTATTTAATTGGAATTGAATTTAAATTGGTTTTTGGGTTTATCGTGAGCGGTGTTTTGAATAACGCATATTCTTTAACCCGATTAACAATGGGATGTGATTTTGGGTTTATCGTGAACCGTGTTTTAAATGACATCAGTTCTTTAACCCAGGTAAAGATTAAAACTAAGTGGATTTTTAATGAATCTTTAATTAGATTAAAGTGATCGAGAATGGAGCATCACCAGTTTTGCTCCAAGCGATAGTTAAATCTTTAATTAGATTTGAACGTGAAATGGTAATTAATATTTACCCATAACATAGGGGTGTTAGATATGGAGTATTACCAGTTTTACTCCATGGGATGAATAGGTTGGGATTGGTAAATAAAATAAATAATTACTTCGGTGTGGTTCGCTAATCCCGTCTAGTTTGGAAAATTCCTTAACATGGTTTGAAATGATATCCAAAGGAAGATTAAAGAATAAATTTAGAAGAATATATCTTTGATAAAATTAATGGGAACCTTTCCCTAAGAATGTGAAAATTTTAATAAAAGAATATTCTGAATTGGAATGAGGCGTATGTTGTGTTTGTGTAAAATTATTTTATTATATAAGCGGGTTATTCGGAAAGGTCGGGTTTATACCCATTCTGAATAACCGATTCGACGATAAGTCGAAGATTAAGACGGTGGTTGAAGACCGGAAGTCTTCACATCGTTTGGATGATTGTTGATGATCTTGATTAGGCTGTACACCCAAGAGGAGAGAATCAGTTGGTGATCGTCCAGACGTACTTGGAGATCGATGGATATGCGAGGAAAGTGCCTCCGGTTTCGTTCAGACCCAGAACGAACTTGTAAATGGACTGTGTGTCTGACATTGGATTTTATTCAATGTTGATTGATCTCTATTAAATATACATCTGTTTGTCGGTGGAGAATTTATTCTCTTGCTTAACGCCTTTCTCTGAGACGTACGAGCTCAGAGGTTGTATATCGATGGGCATCAGTCGCATGGAGTGAATTACCTGTGTGGCACGCCTAAGTGGCAGATGATCATGGCTTCTGTTGAAAAGCAAAGTCTTGTGGTTGATGATCAAAGCACGGCCTGTGTGGCGCAGCTTTGTGTATAGCGTTAATTCGCGAGCCTCACACCTCGATATGAGTCAAAAACGGGATAGTGACTGCAGGGAGAGCACGGCGTTTCTTTCTAGCTAGTGGTGGTGTCAGTGCTTAAACTGGCTGACATTTATATACTTTTCACCTGTGTGGTTGTTGGAATGCGAGGCATCTCGAATATATGGTCGATAACTGGCACTATGTGAGCCGACGTACAGACCATTATATAGGTCCTATAGGACCAAGAAACGTGTGTTCAGGAATTGCCAATCCTCAAAAGTAAGAGAGGACCGGCCCTGAAGATCCAAGGATCGCTGTGTGTGGTCCTGAGACATTTGCTAGAGTGTCTCGAATCGGAGAGGAGCTTGCCCCTTGCCTCGACTCATGATGAAAATCCAATTTCCAATACGACCTTTGCGGTTTTATTTGTAGAACCTAGTATGGCGACATAGTAGATGGTAGCTATGCCGCCTATGATTGATACTTATGATTGAAATTGTTTTGACACTATACACTTATAGTAATATCAAAATAATGTATTTTTAAACGTATCAAGCATTCTTTGGCTATTATAAGGTAAAACCCTATCCTTCGGCTTGCGTTGCATTGTGTGATAGGACCTGGGTCTTATAATAGCTTCATTTTTCTTTATTTAGCATTGCGCTATTTGTTTTATGCACTGGTATTCTTGGGAGGAAACCCGTTCCATGTTATATGGCGTGGTCCCTTGATTTCCCTAACTTTAAAATAAAGATTAATAACTGTTTTAGTTCTCACACCAGTCACATGACTGGCCTGGAGTTTATTGTTTTAACCTAAACTCTGGGTGCCCTTATTTTCGACACGGGCAGCTTGTAGTTTTGGTTTTGCAGATTTATATTCACGGGATCCTGGTTTACAGCTGGAATGATATTCGGAAAGCTCTGTATCCATATATCTCCTTTCAGTTGTGCTTTGTATTATTTTTCCGCTGCTATGTATTTAAATGTAATTTAAATCTCTGATATTTGTAAAATGTGTAATATTTATTCATACTCTGTATATTCTTGTATTCTGATGGAATTGTTGTAATATACAATGAAATGTTCTTCTGTTTGCGTTCCGATGTGTGTTGTTCTCAAAGCAATTCGTTCTTTCTTTACCGGGGAAGTTACGGGTTACTACACCAGGACCTATTGAATGATAGTTTTCTAATGGAAGAGAAAAATCTAGATTTCATCGTATAGATTTTGAGCTATGTCAAAATCAAATTTTTAAAAAAACCGCGCATTAATTATTTTAAACCATAACAGTTTATTTAACTGAATAAAAGGATTTTGAGTGGATAAAAATCCGAATTTCCATTAGAAAAATCCGGACTTGAGCTATAAATTAAATATGAACTCAAGTGAAGTAAGTCGACTGATTTTTGGAACAAAAATCAGGATTTTAATTATCGAATAAGGTTAACTAATTTTCCAAGAAATTTGTTTATAAATTTTGAGTCGAACATAACTATGTGTTAGTGAAATGAAATTTGGGAATTAAAATTGAGAATTCAAATATAAAACTTGGATTAGAATTTAAAAGCGAGCAAATTGAGTTTGAATTGTGTGTAAGTGAATACAAGTATATTCGAACGTGATTTATTCAGATTAAAAGCAGGTTAAGAAAAAAAGCTAATTAGAAAACTAGTTGGCGAATGGATAACAATTAAAAGTAAAAATGATTCGATTAGTTGATATGATATTGGGAATGGGCGTATATATGTCAAACATGTATGGGATGGAGAATATGAAGAGAGTATGAAGAATATATTTATTTGCCCGACAAGAAGGTACATGTTTCAATTTCATATGAGGTTTTAGGCGCCGAATCGGCAAGCCGCTTGACTTTTTGATTTTCTTTTTGAGTGGAAAGGGCCGAGAGAGGCGAGTTGAGGTTTGAACTATTGACCGTTACAAAGGAGGTTATGGCGAAATTTTCCGGAAATTTAAGTAGTTAGAATATTTTGAAGAAATTTTGATAATAGAAATCGATATAACAATATATATAGAATTCGCTATGAAAATGAATTAAAAATGAAATATTAGAAAGGGCCAGTGATTGTGAAATTGTTTGATGGATGTTTGTTTTTTCCTTTGATAGTTAAAACACCGGCTATCAAAGATTTTTACCATCATTGTCGATACGGAGAGACCAGTTGGATTTAATATCCGAAAACCACTCCGTATAGGCATAGGCGTTGCGAATTAGATTATGCTGAAAGTAATTGAAGACGGAGTGAAATTCAAGAGCTGTTATGTTTGTCCAGACCCAGGACAACTTGTATGGACGAATGTCTGATAGAGTAATCCTAACGGTCACATAAGACGATCTTTTCAAGGTATTACATCTGGTGGCGGAGAAATTCGTTTCTCTTAGCTTTTATACCCGTAATATTTTTGGGAAGATCAACTAGTGATTCGACGGATTTGACGATGTGGCATTCAAAGTGTATGGTGGCCAGATGTTCTAAAAAATAGATGTAGCCTCAAGCTTCACAACCGGGAAATGAAAAAAATAGGGCCGGCAGCATGGCTATGTGGGTCACTCCCATTAGGGTGTATAATCACCTATCTAGAGAAATTCCTTTTACTTCTTTAATCTATTTTGATGCTGTCCCTTTTCAGGAAACGGTGGTTTGAGCCCAACCGTTGGTGATGTACATTCGATACACTCAAGCGAAATGAGTGGTCGGTCTTGTGTGGGCCGGGTTGCAAGACGTTCTTGTTGAATCCAGTGTATTCCCCTCTAGAGATACACTAGCGGCAGGTGGTCCCATACCCTGTCACAGTTGGAATCCAATCTCCAATAAGCGCCCTGTGGTTTTTGATTTTGTACTATATATTTAGAGCGTGAGATGCAAGCGTTCTACTATTTGGTTATTTATTTGATTACACATTATTATAATATCACTGGAATTTGATATCAAAAATGGTTTGGGTTATAGTTAGGAAAAACCGTCCATGTTTAGGTGTGGACTGGTCTTACTATTATCCTTTTCTTTCAAAAGATTTTTGAAGTTAAACCATATGGTTGTAGTTTACTCACACTAGTCCCATGACTGACCCAGAGTTCATTTTGTTTGTTTTTTCTAAACTCTTGGGTGCCCAAATTTGTATGGGCAGTCAAGTGTTTCAGGCTTTACAGATACACTTGGAGGAGCTTGAAGCAGGAGGCTTCAACGTCAGTTATTTAGAGTTAATTCCGCTGTATCAAATGTTATGTTGTACTCTGATATGGTATGTGTATATGATACAAAACAGATTTGTATTTCAAAGGTTATGTTATTTAATATATTTTATTCGTTCCGCTGTGAGGTTCTGTATTGTTATGTCTGCTCTTCTTCTATCTTTTCTATTTTCTTTAACCCTAATGACTCGTATTTCTGTATTATTTGAGTTGGACGTGTGTTGTATTAGTCAGCTCAGATAGTATGGATTTTCTGGTTGTTACAGTTGGTATCAGAGCTGGTTGCTTAATTGGTACGGATGATAGGGGGTTCTCGCTTCGCATTAGGTGGAGAACGGGAGACTCTTACCCCTACATCTCCCGACAATGTGGGTTGGTCGAGTCGCGAGGCTGGCCGTAAAAGCAGTTCTTACGTACCAATGTAAGCCACGGGGGGACGTTAGCCTTCTTCCTTGGGGGTTGAGGGATGGTTGAAAAGCCTACCGAAATCGCCGGGTCGTTACAGTTGGTATCAGAGCTTAGGTTGAGCGAACACCTAGGCTTTGGTAGGGGTTTACTCATTAGAGATAGGGTCAGTAGTACCCTAGAATGAGTTGAGTGTATATATACGAGAGAGCGTATTTGTAAATTGATATAAAAATTGTTTTATATTGTGTTGGCTAGTCTGGTTAGTGATTTATGAATTCTGATCGAATCGTGTGACGCCATAAAGTCGATAGGAATTTCTAAACACTTGAACAGAAAATTTCGACATGATATTGTTTTAAGTGGGTAAATGAAATAATTTTACCCAGAAATTCTATTTTGATATAAAATGGATAATTTTCTGAAATTATTATCATATATGGCTGAGTTAGTTGTCAATATTATAATTAGAAAAGATTATAAAATTGAAATGGTTATATATAACCAAATAAAATTTGTATGTGAATATAATATACAAATAAAATGAACTGGAATTGGATTTAAATTAGAACTTGAAATTTAAAATCCTGGGATGTTGGAAAATATTTTCTGAAATATATTAGAATAATATAGCCTTGTTTGGAAGGATTTTCGAATAAAAATCATTGTAGATGGATTCTAAAAGTGTTAAAGCACTGAACTCACTTCAGTAGCTGGAAAATAATTCTGATGATGACTACAGCTTCATCAGTGTTCATTTTCGAGTTTCTAAGTGATGGATTGCTACCTTAGAAAATTTTTTGTGGAAATTTGTTTGAAAGGAAACAAATTGATTTGAAAATTCAAATGTTATGAATTTGAAATGGAGATATATGTATATTTAAGTGATTTCAGAAGGATTTGAAATGAAAAACCCAAGAATTTGAATTTTGGAATTTAAATTTAACTTAATCAAGTTAAATGGATCAGAGTAAATAAATTGACTAGAATCAATTTGAATGAGATTGAATGCTTATGAGTGGAATATGAAATGGGTTGTAAATCATTCAGATTAAATGAATGAAGGTATATATGATGTGCGATGAAAATGGAAACCAAAAGTTTTGGTAAAACTAAATTTGTAAAAGTATAATAAGTGATTTTTGAAAAGAGACGGGTTCGTATTATTTTTCCTACCTTAGTAATTACGGGGACGAAATTCTTTTAAGGGGGAAAGAATGTAACGACTCAGATTTTTGTCGATTTATTTTTGAATATTTAATATTTATTTTAAATATAGAGTTGATAATACAAATCAATTTTTATATTATGCTATCGATTTAAAAATAAATTTTTGAATTTGTATCGAATATATTAAATTATCGAAATACAAAATATAATTGAAATCGAAGTTAAAAACTGAATCAGTACAATTCAGATGACCGGTATGAATTCTATTTGAATATATACGATGGTAATAATAATTTTTATCGAGGGACTGATTATTTCTGAATTTTTAATTATACTATATTAATTTAATATAGTTATTTTATATTTACGTTCGAATTAGATTTTTTTTAATTGTTTCTATTCAGTTCAGAATAGCGTTATAATATTGGAATGACGGTCGGTATGCTGAAATAGCGGTTCACGATTTTTAATTATGAACCCCGAGATATTTGTAATGGATAAGATCAAAATCAAATCGAAATCAAATCAAGATCTATTTAAAAAGAAATAAAAATCTCTTTAAATCAAATCGCATTAAATAAACATCAAATCGTATTTAATTTAATGTACCATACACTGACTAATTTCCTTAACGATGAAGGCTACTCATCTATAAAGTAAACGCGACTACCTCGGTCATTTTCTTCAGCAAAAATAAATTCCCCCTTCTCAAACTAATTCGATTTCATTTCCCATTCCCTTTCTATTTTAGAAAATCATGAAATCAAAATCCTCCGTTATAAAAAAGAGAGAATAGAACTCGAATTCGATTTCTAATTCGAAGCAAGATCCGTGAGACAGAAGATGCGCAGAAGATAAGGCATCGCGATTTCAAATGGAAGGGGTTCGAAGTCTGGAATGTCGAGGTAGGCATCGCGAACTAGGTTCATCGCTAGTGTTGTGGTATTTTGGGTATTCGATCATTGATTTGCGAAGTAGAGGGTAGAGTAGGAGTCGCGACAACGTGCAAAAACTCCAGCAAGTATGTGAGAAGCTTCGGTGATAAGAAAGGTCAGTGTTTTTCACCACGGTTCAAGTATCAGGGAGGAGACGTCGTCTCTAGTGTAGGTGCAATGGCTGGTTAAGAGGGAAGGCGACAGTGTTTGGGCGCTTAAGGGAGACTGGAAGGGTTGTTGGTCACGGTTTTGGGGAACCTGAAAAAGTGGTGTTTTGTACTGGAAATAATGGAGGGTGCGTTGAGGCAAATGGTGATATGAGGTCAGTTTGTATATTTTTGGGGTCAATTGAGCGTGAATGGACTGTCGATGTGGGATGATAGTTGCAGAATGGACAGTCGTTTGGCAGTGGGATTTGGGGAGAATACAGTTTTTGGTTTAAGGTCTGATGTTAAGGCCAATACTGGATTTTTGGGTGAGTTTGGACTGATGAAATTAAATGGTGAAGCTGAGAAGGTGGGGGCAGTAGCTATGGTGAAAGGAAATGAAATGGAGATGGCTTGCAAAATGTTTGATGGAATGGGACAGTAGGATTTTGGGGCTGTCTTGGATGATGATCGGGTGATGGAGAGTAAATGATGATGGTGCATGATGACGGGAAGATCTGGTGATCGACGGATGGATGTCGACAGTGTGATGTTTGAGGTATATACGTTCCCGAAAATTTAAATTACATAGAACAATTAATATAATTATGTGCTTAAATAGTTATTTCAAGTTGATAATCGTTTATTAATTAAATTAAAATATATAATTGTAGGAGAAAAAATAATTCACGTTGGTTGATTCGTAAGACGCAACAATCTGGAATTTAGTTGGATATTCGTCAAAGGAAAATGAAGCTGAGTAAATCTCACTCAAAAGTTATTTAATTTATTTTTATCGTTAAAAATAAATGGTTGACTGTTTGAATGTGTGCATGGATTATTGAATCATTGTGGTTATTTTATATATTATATATTAGTTATTTAGGCTTGGTGGTTGTCGCTATTATTATATATATATTGGATTTCCCGCAATACTATTAGCGGATGCCCGCAATGTCATTAGAGGATGACGCTACGCCCACGATATATAAGTGGATCCCCTTTTTATACCGCGATATCCTGCCTTGAAGCTGGATTGGTATTATTTTTGTTGACTAACATTTGTGGATGCAGGGAAAACAGGTTGGAGGGATCCAACTGGATTCCTCAAATTTATTTATTACTGTTTACATATTTATATGTGTGTGATGTGTTGAATTGGATTGATGGTTTGCTTATTTGTGTATCTAAATATCGCTGGCCCTAGATATTGATATTTAAAAATATCATAAAAGGGATTTTTAGATTTAAAAAGGAAAAATATATTTTTTCGAATTGAAATTGAATTTCAGATTTGGCTAGGAAAACATTAACTTTTTTTTAGAAATAAAAACAAGTAGTTGAATTTATAAACGATGTTTATAATTGAGTAGAAAAAATTATCATTGGATAATTTTGAGATGGAAACACAAGTGCTATTTTAAAAAAAACAGAAAATTATTTTTCGAAAACAGAAACGGAAATTGAAATAGAAACATGTTTTCAATATTTGAAACTAGTAGGGGAATTTAAAAATGATGTTTATAAATAGAAAGAAATATTATCATTTGATAATATTAAACTTTAATTTCAAGTAAGGGATTTAAAGAAGGAAATTTATCTTTCGAAGTAGAAATTTGATTTCAAATAGAATATGAAATACAAGCTTGTTTTAAATATTTAAACCAAGAAGTAAAATTTATAAACGATGTTTATAAATAGAAGGGGATAATTATCATGGGATGATTTGGGTATTTAAATTCAAATATGAATTTAAAAAGAGATTTATAACTTGAAATAGTTTCAAAAAGAAACGATGAAATTTATTCCGATATTCAGAATGTAAACTGAATTTAAATAAATCCACACGGGTTTATGATTTTAACTCGACTATGTCGAATTTATAGAATAAAATTTTATTTCAGAAGATATTGGAATTGTATTAAATGTAAACTGAAGTTTTAATATGAAAATAGATCATATAAATATAAGTTATGACAATTAGTATTTTCAAATAAACTTGAGATTCAAAAGGGAAATCAAATATTCCAAAATAGAAATCGAGTTTTCAATAGATTATTTAAATGGAAGTTGAATCTAATAAAGGAGTAAATTTATAAACAAGGTTTATATATGTGATGAAGTAATTTCCATCGAGCAATTTGGAAATAAATTTCCAAATGAAAGAAATGGAATCAATGGTGAGATTTAAATCAAGTTTTGATATTACAAGCTTTTATCCATCTCAAGATAAGAACGTCGTCGATCAAGGTCTGAGAGGTAATTAAAATACCCCAACTTGAACGGCTTCACTATTATCAAGGGATGGTATTAGTTGTAATTGTAAAGGATGTTGAATAAATTGATTTTTCCATAACAGGAATTTATAATTGAAATTCGAGTATATCGAATTCTATAAATAATTTAAGGATTGGGATTGAATATTGGAGTTGAGTTTTGATTAAAGTCATAACTAAGTTATGAATATAGCATAAGAAATCCATGAGTTGAATAATCTGAATTGTGAAGTTAGATTTGGGGATAACGGGCTTAATTTATTTTTAATTTATTGGAAATGGAGTCGATTTGTTTTACCAACTGTGACGAAAAGGAATTTCGCTCGGTCCGAACCAGTCGCTAAACCGACCCAGACCGTTCGAAACGCCTGATTGTTTTGAGAACAAGACAAAATAGAACGCATACAAAAGAACATTTCATTGTATATTACAACAATGCATCAGATTACAAGAATATACAGAGTATAAACAAATAAACATTACACAGAAATATCAGAGATTTAAATTACATTTAAATACATAGCAGCGGAAAATAATACAATACGCAACTAGAAGAGATATACGGATACAAAGCTTTCCGGATATCGTTCCAGCTGTAAACCAGGATCCTGTGAATATAAATCTGCAAAACCAAAACTACTAGCTGCCCGTGTCAAAATAAGGGCACCCAGAGTTTAGGTTAAAACAATAAACTCCAGGTCAGTCATGGGACTGGTGTGAGAACTAAAACAGTTGTAAATCTTTATTTTTAAAGTTAGGTAAATCAAGGGACCACGCCGTATAACACGGAACGGGTTTCCTCCCAAGAATACCAGTGCATAAAACAAACAGCGCAATGCTAAATAAAGAAAAATGAAGCTGTTATAAGACCCAGGTCCTATCACACAATGCAACGCAAGCCGGGGGATAGGGTTTTCCCTTATAACAGCCAAAGAATGCTTGATACGTTTAAAACAGATTGTTTGATACTATAATAAGTGCATAGTGTATAAAACAACTTCAAATCATAAGTATCAATCATAGGCGGCATGGGTACCATATATCATGTCGCCATACTAGTTCTACAATTAAAACCGCAAAACGTCGTATTTGGAAATTGGATTTCCATCTATGAACCGAGGCCAGGGATCGTCCTCAACCGATTCGAGACTCTCTAGCCCGAGCCTCAGGAACAGCCGCAACTGCCCCATGGAGCGACAGGGCCGGTCCACCGATGTGGATTATAGTGCCTGAACAATACGTTTCCCCGCCCTTTGGGGCGTAAATGAGCCAACGAATGACTCCATCGGACCCGGATCGTCCGATCAAACCGAGGCGCCTCGCAACAGCAACAACCACACAGGTGAAAAGTATATAAATGTCAGGGCTGGTAGGTCACTGACACCACCCTAGCTAGAAAGAAACGCATGCCCTTCCTGAGGTCCTCTCCCGTTTTTGGTTCACAACCGGGGTGCGAGGCTCGCGAATTCACGTTACACAAAGCTGTGCCACACAGGCTGTGCTTTGATCATCACCACAAGACTTTGCTTTTCAACAGAAGCCTCGATCAATTGCCACTTAGGCATGCCACACAGGCAATTCACTCCATGCGTTTGATATCCATCAATATATAACCCCTGAGCTCGTACGTCTCAGAGAAGGGCGTTAAGTAAGAGAATAAATTCTCCGCCGCCAAACAGATATATAGTTAATAGAGATCAATCGCACGGACTAAAATCCAATGTCAGACACACAGTCCATTTACAAGTCCGTTCTGGGTCTGAACGAAACCGGAGGCACCTAGTACCCCGCATATCCATCGATCTCCAAGTACGTCTGGACGATCACCAACTGTTTCCATCTTCTTGAGTGTACATCCCAATCAAGATCATCAGTAATCACCCAAACGACGTGAAGACCTCCGGTCTTCGACCACCGTCTTCATCTTCGACTTATCGTCGTATCAGTTATTCAGAATGGGATAAACCCGGTCTTTCCGAATATCTCGCGTATATTTTAAATAAGTGTTACACAAACACAACATACGCCTCATTCCAATTCATCCGTCACTAGCTGTAAATTAACAAGAGAACAATTCCCCAAATATTAACCCCGAAGGCCGAAACCAACATCAGATCAATATCCAGAAAACCATTCTGCTTGGCTAACCGACAGTTAGTTTCTAAATTTCACATTCATAGGGAAAGGTTCTCATTAATTTTATCCAAGATAAATTCCTTGAATTTATTCTTTAATCTTCTTTTGAATTTTGATTCAACTAGTCGGGATTAACGAACCTTACCGAAGTAACCATTTGTTTTAATTTCCCAATCCCAACCTATTCATCCCATGAAGTAAAACTGGTAATACTTCATATCTAACACCATGGTGTTATCGGTAAATTCAATTACCATTTCTCGTTCAAATCTAATTAAAGATTCAACTATCGCCTGGAGCAAAACTGGTGATACTCCATTCTCGATCTTTTCAATCTAATTAAAGATTCATTAAAACTCCACTTGGTTTTAATCATTAACTGGGTTAAAGAATCAGTGTCATTTAAAACACGGTTCACGATAAACCCAAAATCGCATTCCATTAATTATCGGGTTAAAGAACGAGTGTTATTTAAAAACACTGTCCACGATAAACCCAAAAATCAATATCAATTCAATTCCAATTAAATATTATTTAATTGGTACACTCCATTAAATCTAAATAAAAAGATTTAATCTTTTCCCAACTGGGTTCAAGAACAGTGTTAATAAAGACACCATTCACGACAAACCCAAATCAACTTGATATTAAACACAAGGCTCTGAATAGAAAATATACCGGCTTATATTCAATATCAAATTCCACGACTAACAAATATCGTATTGGAAATAACGATATATATATCTATATCTTTCAAATTCCCATAACAATATCTGTATCATCCCGAAATCCAACATCGAAATAATCCAAAGACAATTTCGATTCAGATCCATTCCAATATAATCATTGGAAATTCTGGTTATTTCTAAAACCCTTTCAAATTCAATTTACTTATTTAAAAATAAATAGAATTATAATTCTAGTTCAAAACTAGTTCATTTCGATAAAAATCTATTTTTATCTTTTCAAATATAGAGTTTTTCATCCCAATTCTTTCTAAATCATTTCTTATGATTTTACACAATTTATTATTATTTTTAATAATTTTATCAAGGCCCGTACAGTCGATTTCCATCAATGGCCATCGAACTGCACTTACAGCGACCTTTTTCAAATTTGATTTGGACGTATCTCCAAATCCAACCGTTAAATTTCAAATTTCTAATGTTCGTTAGAAAGCTCTTTTCGATACGAACCCAACGGTTCCGGTTTTAGGAGAATCCGACGGTCGGATCTCCCGTAATGTCCGTTTGAAATAAATGGTCGAAATTCGCGAACTGCCGCGGCGTGGCGCGTTCTATTCAGGCCATTATATTATATATATAATATATAAAATATATATTTCGTCGATTTCTATTTAAAACGAATTATATAAATAATTTTAAATTCGTTTCAAAAGCAATTTCAACTTCCATTTCAATTTAAATCAAAATTGAATTCTTCTTTATAAATTCGTTTTAAAATTCATTTCTATTCAATTCAAATTTCAATTCAATTTGAATTCATTTCAATTTGTTTCCAATTCAATTCGAATTCGTTTTCAATTCAATTCGAATTGGTTTTACATTCAATTCAATTCAAATTCGTTATCTATTCAATTAAATTCGAATTCGTTTCGTTTGCTATTCAATTGAAATCAAATTCGTTTTCCATTCAATTCGAATTCATTATATATTCAGTTCATTTCGATTTCATTTCAAAATATGCGTTTTCGAAATCACTTTTCAATATGCATTTTAAAATGAATAAAATCGATATAAATATCGTTCACGTCAAAATGGCGTCAATCTAACCAACACGGCTTCATATATTTCTATTTTCAAATATTCTATTCAATAAATGAATATTTATTTTTGTCAACACACGACTAATCTCAACGAATGAGTACTGTCCACGTGTGACAATTTTTGTTAAATTATTTCGTTCAACACATGACTAATCTCAACGGATGAGTACAGTCAACACATGAACCTTTATTTTATATTGATAAAGATGCAAATTTTATTATTAAAATATTTCGTTCAACACATGACTAATCTCAACGAATGAGTACAGTCAACACATGAACTTTTATGTTATAATATTCTTTATTTTCTAAATTGGAATGAGGCCCAATCAATCACCATATAAAATTAATTATATGGATTTTCATACAACACATGTATATAATAGCATTGAAAAATAATCAACCATCAACCAAAGTGCACTACACTGTATAAGCATCAAATATAGATATCTAACGCTTATAACAGCCTGTCAATCAATCGATCGACATATTTAATCAATCAGGATGAGTGAACTTCAAATTTCATCCTAACACCCGTGTGGGGTTTCAAACAATCAAATACAGATTTTATTTGTGCAGTTGGGCGATGTGTAAAATTTATCGACCCAATCAATGTCATTCAAATAGGTGTACATAAACAAACCGTCTGGTTTGTAAATGAATATTTTATTTTATTCACTTCACGTTAAAAATTATATTTTTAACGATAAAACATTTTATTCCAACACATGAATTTCTATTATTCATTTACACAATAAAATGATATTTTTATTTTTCTAACTTATTTTAGAAAATTTCGGCGGCATAACGGCACGGTACTAGAAACGGGACAAGGCCTAGCCTTATCCCCGGTCTAGTGGAGGCCCACGCCATTCACACATCAATCAAATCAATTTCATTTCACCAAACAATTCAATTCAAACCAATTAATCTAACCAACTACACAACCAAACAATTTAACAAACAAGCCATCCATGGTCTGTGGATGACGGGTGTCGGGTGCTACTAAACACCGTCTGCATCCTAGTATATATATATAACTAGAAAAATTAAATTGAAAGGTGAGAAGTTCTCACCGAGGGATCCACTCCTCCAGTTTATTTCTGCAATTCAGAACAGTCTGGATTTGCTCGTACCTCCAACATAATCTTTTCCACGCTGTTCACATTTAAAAATTACATTTTTATTTCCAAGAATATATTTTTTATAACGCTATTTTTGTATAAAATAAAAACCGAATTTTTATTCCACTAACTTATATATAAAAATCAGATTTTTAAAGTAAATCTATTTTTATTTCGCTACTTTCTATTTGAAACCCATATTTTTATTACTTTAACATATATTAAAAAAATAAAATTCTTACCTCTTTAACATATATTTTAAAAATCAAATTCTTACCTCTTAAAAATTAAATCTTTCTTCCAATGAAAATCTACATTTCTATGACTACATAAAAAAAAACCTTATTTTCAAACATTAAAAAGCCCACTTTTTCTATATTAAAATTCCTATTTTCCTTTTGGTATAATATATATAAAAAAAACTGAAATTTAAAATCTCACCGTGTTACTTAGAGGAGGGAGGGGAAGCTGCTGTCGCTGGTGTGGAGGTGGAGGCCGGTTAAACTCGCTGGGTGTCGGATTTACTTCGAGCGGAGGGAGGGTTGGCGGATTTCGACCTGGGGTTGCACGAATCGAGGGAGTGGCAGGCTGGGGCGAGCTGAGGGAGGAGAGGGAAGGCGAGATTATCGCGGCTACAAGGGGAGGAACGCCTCCAGCGGTGGCGCGGGTCTTGGGCAAGGGGGCGACGGGACTTAGGGTTCGATTGGGGGTGGGGCTTTTGGGTGGATCGCATGTCGTATGGGGAGAGGAGGGAGGTTGGACGGAGGGGAGACGCCTCCTCCTGCTCTGGCGGCGGCGGCAGCTCGATCGGAGGAGCGACGAGCTCCTCCCCCTCTTTTTTTATTTTCTTTCTTACGTCCTGATTTGTGAAACGAATAAGGAGGGGAGGGGCTAAGTAGAAAATGTATATTTTATTTTAATTATTATTTTCCGTTTTATTCTCCACAAAGTCAAATTTTATTCGGACTGAGAATCGAACCCAACGACTGTCGTCCCTAGCGTATTGCCCTCATTCCGAAAACAATGGGATATGCCACACAAGCCAATTCGGCTGTTTCGATAGGTTTTTCTCAAAATTAAAATATAAATTAGTGTATATTCAACTTTAAACGTACATTTCAAATTACCGGGGCCACATACGAACTCTAAAAATTCCAGAAAAATTATTTCTAGCTTCGTATCGACGATACGGTCCTAACAAAACTAATTTTGTCGAATTCTGAGACCATTGGAAAAATGGCCATTTTCCAGTCGATTAAAATCAACTAAAACTGGTCAAACGCGTTTTCCTTTGCCACGCTCACATATTGATTCGAAAAATTATGAAATTTGAAACCTAGCAATAACTTTACATCCCGGATCCAACAAAAGTGGTTTCGTCGAAATCCGAGGTCGTTTGCAAAATTTTCATTTTTAAGGGCCTGAATTCCATAGCGACTATTCAGAATTTTCAACTGGACATATCTTTTGATTCCCGCTATGAAATTTTGATTTTTTGGATTCGTTGGAAAGATAGTCACTATTAGATTCCATTATTTTTGGTTTCACTAAAATCTGGTTTGTTTTGCACCTGGTACATTCAATTGAAGTTTGAAATCGAATTATCGAACTACCGCGCCATTTTCAATTCCTTTATAAATATAAATAAAATAAATATTTATATTCTAACGACGACGCGTATATAATATATACGTTCGAATTATATTCAAAATAAATTTCTCGTCGATTTTATTTAAAATAATTCATTTTAAATAATCAAAATTCGCTAAAATTGCCAAAATAAAAATTTTAAACTGGCCCAGATTTTCGGGTTGTTACAATCTCCCCCACTTAAAACTTTTCTTCCCCGAAAAGGAACAAAGTCGAAAGTGGTTTGATCATTCAACTCTACGTTCGATCTGGCTTCCATTCTCCAACTTTTCAATTTCTGAGAATTTTCAAATTCTTCAAAAATTTGGCTAACACCCTAAATTTTCGAAAAATTTCGCCATAACCTCCCCTGCAATGGGAGCATCGGGAAATCTCAAATAGCTTCCCCGGTCCTTCAGATCTCAAAAAGAAAAAGAAAAAGCCAAGCGGCTAGCCAATAGGCTCATAAAATCATCATCACCCAAACAAAACAGTAAATTATAGTAAACATGTACCTATTTGTCGGGCAAACAAATTTTATTCTTTGCTCTAGCCTCCTTGCTATGACCTGTTCAATGAAAGTATATGTATATGCAAGCAAATGCAACTAATTTTCAATATAATTCAATATTTGATCAAATTGGCTATACGGTTAAAATTTATCAAACAAATAAACGAACAACACAAACATCAATCAATTAGTGGATTAGAGTTTGAAATTCATAACTTTGATATATAGTCAAAAATCAGATTTTTGATGCCAAATCACAACAATAGGCCCTATCTAATTTTGGTTCTCACACCAGTCAATAGGAAATATATAAATATCACATCTTCAAAACACGAACATAAATTCTGATGATGATCGATCAATCATCAGAACCATCTCCGGGTGTCCAGAATGTGATTCTATATCTATCCAGTATATTAAAATTTCAAATATACGTTTGCAAGGCGTATATGCAAAATCTTTATATACGGGACTGTCCAAATCAATATAAACTAAATAATCAAATACGAATAATTGATTTTAATTTTTCAAAACAAAATTGGTTTTCATTTTTCAAACATACTCTTCACACTCGTTCTAGGATACTACTGATCTTATCTCTAACGAGTCATTCCCATTGGATATTACTAACCCAATATTTGATGAATTCTTTCGTATAGTTATAATGTGCCTTGTTCTCTGAGCTTTGTAAACCAAAGCTCTGATACCAACTGTGACGAAAAGGAATTTCGCTCGGTCCGAACCAGTCGCTAAACCGACCCAGACCGTTCGAAACGCCTGATTGTTTTGAGAACAAGACAAAATAGAACGCATACAAAAGAACATTTCATTGTATATTACAACAATGCATCAGATTACAAGAATATACAGAGTATAAACAAATAAACATTACACAGAAATATCAGAGATTTAAATTACATTTAAATACATAACAGTGGAAAATAATACAATACGCAACTAGAAGAGATATACGGATACAAAGCTTTCCGGATATCGTTCCAGCTGTAAACCAGGATCCTGTGAATATAAATCTGCAAAACCAAAACTACTAGCTGCCCGTGTCAAAATAAGGGCACTCAGAGTTTAGGTTAAAACAATAAACTCCAGGTCAGTCATGGGACTGGTGTGAGAACTAAAACAGTTGTAAATCTTTATTTTTAAAGTTAGGTAAATCAAGGGACCACGCCGTATAACACGGAACGGGTTTCCTCCCAAGAATACCAGTGCATAAAACAAACAGCGCAATGCTAAATAAAGAAAAATGAAGCTGTTATAAGACCCAGGTCCTATCACACAATGCAACGCAAGCCGGGGGATAGGGTTTTCCCTTATAACAGCCAAAGAATGCTTGATACGTTTAAAATAGATTGTTTGATACTATAATAAGTGCATAGTGTATAAAACAACTTCAAATCATAAGTATCAATCATAGGCGGCATGGGTCCCATATATCATGTCACCATACTAGTTCTACAATTAAAACCGCAAAACGTCGTATTTGGAAATTGGATTTCCATCTATGAACCGAGGCCAGGGATCGTCCTCAACCGATTCGAGACTCTCTAGCCCGAGCCTCAGGAACAGCCGCAACTTCCCCATGGAGCGACAGGGTCGGTCCACCGATGTGGATTATAGTGTCTGAACAATACGTTTCCCCGCCCTTTGGGGCGTAAATGAGCCAACGAATGACTCCATCGGACCCGGATCGTCCGATCAAACCGAGGCGCCTCGCAACAGCAACAACCACACAGGTGAAAAGTATATAAATGTCAGGGCTGGTAGGTCACTGACACCACCCTAGCTAGAAAGAAACGCATGCCCTCCCTGAGGTCCTCTCCCGTTTTTGGTTCACAATCGGGGTGCAAGGCTCGCGAATTCACGTTACACAAAGCTGTGCCACACAGGCTGTGCTTTGATCATCACCACAAGACTTTGCTTTTCAACAGAAGCCTCGATCAATTGCCACTTAAGCATGCCACACAGGCAATTCACTCCATGCGTTTGATATCCATCAATATATAACCCCTGAGCTCGTACGTCTAAGAGAAGGGCGTTAAGCAAGAGAATAAATTCTCCGCCGCCAAACAGATATATAGTTAATAGAGATCAATCGCACGGACTAAAATCCAATGTCAGACACACAGTCCATTTACAAGTCCGTTCTGGGTCTGAACGAAACCGGAGGCACCTAGTACCCCGCATATCCATCGATCTCCAAGTACGTCTGGACGATCACCAACTGTTTCCATCTTCTTGGGTGTACATCCCAATCAAGATCATCAGTAATCATCCAAACGACGTGAAGACCTCCGGTCTTCGACCACCGTCTTAATCTTCGACTTATCGTCGTATCAGTTATTCAGAATGGGATAAACCCGGTCTTTCCGAATATCTCGCGTATATTTTAAATAAGTGTTACACAAACACAACATACGCCTCATTCCAATTCATCAGTCACTAGCCGTAAATTAACAAGAGAACAATTCCCCAAATATTAACCCCGAAGGCCGAAACCAACATCAGATCAATATCCAGAAAACCATTCTGCTTGGCTAACCGACAGTTAATTTCTAAATTTCACATTCATAGGGAAAGGTTCTCATTAATTTTATCCAAGATAAATTCCTTGAATTTATTCTTTAATCTTCTTTTGAATTTCGATTCAACTAGTCGGGATTAACGAACCTTACCGAAGTAACCATTTGTTTTAATTTCCCAATCCCAACCTATTCATCCCATGAAGTAAAACTGGTAATACTTCATATCTAACACCATGGTGTTATTGGTAAATTCAATTACCATTTCTCGTTCAAATCTAATTAAAGATTCAACTATCGCCTGGAGCAAAACTGGTGATACTCCATTCTCGATCTTTTCAATCTAATTAAAGATTCATTAAAACTCCACTTAGTTTTAATCGTTAACTGGGTTAAAGAATCAGTGTCATTTAAAACACGGTTCACGATAAACCCAAAATCGCATTCCATTAATTATCGGGTTAAAGAACGAGTGTTATTTAAAAACACTGTCCACGATAAACCCAAAAATCAATATCAATTCAATTCCAATTAAATATTATTTAATTGGTACACTCCATTAAATCTAAATAAAAAGATTTAATCTTTTCTCAACTGGGTTCAAGAACAGTGTTAATGAAGACACCATTCACGACAAACCCAAATCAACTTGATATTAAACACAAGGCTCTGAATAGAAAATATACCGGCTTATATTCAATATCAAATTCCACGACTAACAAATATCGTATTGGAAATAACGATATATATCTATATCTTTCAAATTCCCATAACAATATCTGTATCATCCCGAAATCCAATATCGAAATAATCCAAAGACAATTTTGATTCAGATCCATTCCAATATAATCATTGGAAATTTTGGTTATTTCTAAAACCCTTTCAAATTCAATTTACTTATTTAAAAATAAATAGAATTATAATTCTAGTTCAAAACTAGTTCATTTCGATAAAAATCTATTTTTATCTTTTCAAATATAGAGTTTTTCATCCCAATTCTTTCTAAATCATTTCTTATGATTTTACACAATTTATTATTATTTTTAATAATTTTATCAAGGCCCGTACAGTCGATTTCCATCAATGGCCATCGAACTGCACTTACAGCGACCTTTTTCAAATTTGATTTGGACGTATCTCCAAATCCAACCATTAAATTTCAAATTTCTAATATTCGTTAGAAAGCGCTTTTCGATACGAACCCAACGGTTCCGGTTTTAGGAGAATCCGACGGTCGGATCTCCCGTAATGTCCGTTTGAAATAAATGGTCGAAATTCGCGAACTGCCGCGGCGCGGCGCGTTCTATTCAGGCCATTATATTATATATATAATATATAAAATATATATTTCGTCGATTTCTATTTAAAACGAGTTATATAAATAGTTTTAAATTCGTTTCAAAAGCAATTTCAACTTCCATTTCAATTTAAATCAAAATTGAATTCTTCTTTATAAATTCGTTTTAAAATTCATTTCTATTCAATTCAAATTTCAATTCAATTTGAATTCATTTCAATTTGTTTCCAATTCAATTCGAATTCGTTTTCAATTCAATTCGAATTGGTTTTACATTCAATTCAATTCAAATTCGTTATCTATTCAATTAAATTCGAATTCGTTTCGTTTGCTATTCAATTGAAATCAAATTCGTTTTCCATTCAATTCGAATTCATTATATATTCAATTCATTTCGATTTCATTTCAAAATATGCGTTTTCGAAATCACTTTTCAATATGCATTTTAAAATGAATAAAATCGATATAAATATCGTTCACGTCAAAATGGCATCAATCTAACCAACACGGCTTCATATATTTCTATTTTCAAATATTCTATTCAATAAATGAATATTTATTTTTGTCAACACACGACTAATCTCAACGAATGAGTACTGTCCACGTGTGACAATTTTTGTTAAATTATTTCATTCAACACATGACTAATCTCAACGGATGAGTACAGTCAACACATGAACCTTTATTTTGTATTGATAAAGATGCAAGTTTTATTATTAAAATATTTCGTTCAACACATGACTAATCTCAACGAATGAGTACAGTCAACACATGAACTTTTATGTTATAATATTCTTTATTTTCTAAATTGGAATGAGGCCCAATCAATCACCATATAAAATTAATTATATGGATTTTCATACAACACATGTATATAATAGCATTGAAAAATAATCAACCATCAACCAAAGTGCACTACACTGTATAAGCATCAAATATAGATATCTAACGCTTATAACAGCCTGTCAATCAATCGATCGACATATTTAATCAATCAGGATGAGTGAACTTCAAATTTCATCCTAACACCCGTGTGGGGTTTCAAACAATCAAATACAGATTTTATTTGTGCAGTTGGGCGATGTGTAAAATTTATCGACCCAATCAATGTCATTCAAATAGGTGTACATAAACAAACCGTCCGGTTTGTAAATGAATATTTTATTTTATTCACTTCACATTAAAAATTATATTTTTAACGATAAAACATTTTATTCCAACACATGAATTTCTATTATTCATTTACACAATAAAATGATATTTTTATTTTTCTAACTTATTTTAGAAAATTTCGGCGGCATAACGGCACGGTACTAGAAACGGGACAAGGCCTAGCCTTATCCCCGGTCTAGTGGAGGCCCACGCCATTCACACATCAATCAAATCAATTTCATTTCACCAAACAATTCATTTCAAACCAATTAATCTAACCAACTACACAACCAAACAATTTAACAAACAAGCCATCCATGGTCTGTGGATGACGGGTGTCGGGTGCTACTAAACACCGTCTGCATCCTAGTATATATATATATATATATATAACTAGAAAAATTAAATTGAAAGGTGAGAAGTTCTCACCGAGGGATCCACTCCTCCAGTTTATTTCTGCAATTCAGAACAGTCTGGATTTGCTCGTACCTCCAACATAATCTTTTCCACGCTGTTCACATTTAAAAATCACATTTTTATTTCCAAGAATATATTTTTTATAACGCTATTTTTGTATAAAATAAAAATCAAATTTTTATTCCACTAACTTATATATAAAAATCAGATTTTTAAAGTAAATCTATTTTTATTTCGCTACTTTCTATTTGAAACCCATATTTTTATTACTTTAACATATATTAAAAAAAAAATCTTACCTCTTTAACATATATTTTAAAAATCAAATTCTTACCTCTTAAAAATTAAATCTGTCTTCCAATGAAAATCTACATTTCTATGACTACATAAAAAAAAACCTTATTTTCAAACATTAAAAAGCCCACTTTTTCTATATTAAAATTCCTATTTTCCTTTTGGTATAATATATATAAAAAAAACTGAAATTTAAAATCTCACCGTGTTACTCAGAGGAGGGAGGGGAAGCTGCTGTCGCTGGTGTGGAGGTGGAGGCCGGTTGAACTCGCTGGGTGTCGGATTTACTTCTAGCAGAGGGAGGGTTGGCGGATTTCGACCTGGGGTTGCGCGAATCGAGGGAGTGACAGGCTGGGGCGAGCTGAGGGAGGAGAGGGAAGGCGAGATTATCGCGGCTACAAGGGGAGGAACGCCTCCAGCGGTGGCGCGGGTCTTGGGCAAGGGGGCGACGGGACTTAGGGTTCGATTGGGGGTGGGGCTTTTGGGTGGATCGCACGTCGTATGGGGAGAGGAGGGAGGTTGGATGGAGGGGAGACGCCTCCTCCTGCTCTGGCGGCGGCGGCAGCTCGATCGGAGGAGCGACGAGCTCCTCCCCCTCTTTTTTTATTTTCTTTCTTACGTCCTGATTTGTGAAACGAATAAGGAGGGGAGGGGCTAAGTAGAAAATGTATATATTATTTTAATTATTATTTTCTGTTTTATTCTCCACAAAGTCAAATTTTATTCGGACTGATAATCGAACCCAACGACTGTCGTCCCTAGCGTATTGCCCTCATTTCGAACACAATGGGATATGCCACACAAGCCAATTCGGCTGTTTCGATAGGTTTTTCTCAAAATTAAAATATAAATTAGTGTATATTCAACTTTAAACGTACATTTCAAATTACCGGGGCCACATACGAACTCTAAAAATTCCAGAAAAAATATTTCTAGCTTCGTATCGACGATACGGTCCTAACAAAACTAATTTCGTCGAATTCTGAGACCATTGGAAAAATGGCCATTTTCCAGTCGATTAAAATCAATTGAAACTGGTCAAACGCGTTTTCCTTTGCCACGCTCACATATTGATTCGAAAAATTATGAAATTTGAAACCTAGCAATAACTTTACATCCCGGATCCAACAAAAGTGGTTTCGTCGAAATCCGAGGTCGTTTGCAAAATTTTCATTTTTAAGGGCCTGAATTCCATAGCGACTATTCAGAATTTTCAACTGGACATATCTTTTGATTCCCGCTATGAAATTTTGATTTTTCGGATTCGTTGGAAAGATAGTCACTATTAGATTCCATTATTTTTGGTTTCACTAAAATCCGGTTTGTTTTGCACCCGGTACATTCAATTGAAGTTTGAAATCGAATTATCGAACTACCGCGCCATTTTCAATTCCTTTATAAATATAAATAAAATAAATATTTATATTCTAACGACGACGCGTATATAATATATACATTTGAATTATATTCAAAATAAATTTCTCGTCGATTTTATTTAAAATAATTCATTTTAAATAATCAAAATTCGCTAAAATTGCCAAAATAAAAATTTTAAACTGGCCCAGATTTTCGGGTTGTTACAATAAACGAAGAGTTTAAACGTTTATATTTAATTTAATTAAAAACGAACTCTCCGCAGCGCGGTAGTTCGTAAATTGCCGATTCGAACTTCAATTGAGTATATAGAACTCAATATAAGTCGGAATTCGATGAAACAAGAAACGCCAGGACCTATTGAATGATAGTTTTCTAATGGAAGAGAAAAATCTAGATTTCATCGTATAGATTTTGAGTTATGTCAAAATAAATTTTTTAGAAAAACAACGCCATAATTGTTTTAAACCATAACGGTTTATATAACTGAATAAAAGGATTTTGAGTGGATAAAAATACGAATTTCCATTAGAAAAATACGGACTTGAGCTATAAATTAAATATGAACTCAAGTGAAGTAAATCGACTGATTTTTGGAACAAAAATCAGGATTTTAATTATCGAATAAGGTTAACTAAATTTCCAAGTAATTTTTTATAAATTTTGAGTCGAACATAACTATGTGTAAGCGAAATGAAATTTGGGAATTAAAATTGAGAATTCAAATATAAAACTTGGATTAGAATTTAAAAGCGAGCAAATTGAGTTTGAATCGTGTGTAAGTGAATACAAGTATATTCAAACGTGATTTATTCAGATTAAAAGCAGGTTAAGAAAAGAAGCTAATTAGAAAACTAGTTGGCGAATGGAAAACAGTTAAAAGTAAAAATGATTCGATTAGTTGAAATGATATTGGGAATGGGCGTATATATGTCAAACAGGTATGGGATGGAGAATATGAAGAGAGTATGAAGAATATATTTAAGTGCCCGACAAAAAGGTACATGTTTCAATTTCATATAAGGTTTTATGCGCCAAATTGGCAAGCCGCTTGGCTTTTTGATTTTCTTTTTGAATGGAAAGGGCCTAGAGAGGTGAGTTGAGGTTTGAACTATTGACCGTTACAAAGGAGGTTGTGGCGAAATTTTCCGGAAATTTAAGGAGTTAGAATATTTTTAAGAAATTTTGATAATAGAAATCGATAGAACAATATATATAGAATTCGCTAAGAAAATGAATTAAAAATGAAATATTTGAAAGGGCCAGTGATTGTGAAATTGTTTGATGGATGTTTGTTTTTCCTTTGATAGTTAAAATACCGACTATCAAAGATTTTTACCATCATTGTTGTTACGGAGAGACCGGTTGGATTTAATATCCGAAAACCACTTTGTATAGGCATAGGCGTTGCGAATTAGATTATGCTGAAAATAATCGAAGACAAAGTGAAATTCAAGAGCTGTTATGTTTGTCCAGACCCAAGACAACTTGTATGGACGAATGTCTGACAGAGTATTCCTAACGGTCACATAAGACGATCTTTTCAATGTATTACGTCTGGTGGCGGAGAAATTCGTTTCTCTTAGCTTTTATACCCGTAATATTTTTGGGAAGATCAACCAATGATTCGACGGATTTGACGATGTGGCATTCAAAGTGTATGGTGGCCAGATGTTCTAAAAAATAGATGTAGCCTCAAGCTTCACAACCGGGAAATGAAAAAAATCGGGCAGGCAGCATGGCTATGTGGGTCACTCCCATTAGGGTGTATAATCACCTATCTAGAGAAATTCCTTTTACTTCTTTAATCTATTTCGATGCTGTCCCTTTTCAGGAAACGGTGGTTTGAGCCCAACCGTTGGTGATGTACATTCGATACACTCAAGCGAAATGAGTGGTCGGTCATGTGTGGGCCGGGTTGCAAGACGTTCTTGTTGAATCCAGTGTATTCCCCTCTAGAGATACACTAGCGGCAGGTGGTCCCATACCCTGTCATAGTTGGAATCCAATCTCCAATAAGCGCCCTGTGGTTTTTGATTTTGTACTATATATTTAGAGCGTGAGATGCAAGTGTTCTACTATTTGGCTATTTATTTGATTAGACATTATTATAATATCACTGGAATTTGATATCAAAAATGGTTTGGGTTATAGTATGGAAAAACCGTCCATGTTTAGGTGTGGACTGGTCTTACTATTATCCTTTTCTTTCAAAAGATTTTTGAAGTTAAACCATATGGTTGGAGTTTACTCACACCATTCTCATGACTGACCCAGAGTTCATTTTGTTTGTTTTTCCTAAACTCTTGGGTGCCCAAATTTGTACGGGCAGTCAAGTGTTTCAGGCTTTACAGATACACTTGGAGGAGCTTGAAGCATGAGGCTTCAACGTCAGTTATTTAGAGTTTATTCCGTTGTATCAAATGTTATGTTATACTCTGATATGGTACGTATATATGATACAATACAGATTTGTATTTCAAAGGTTATGTTATATAATATATTTTATTTGTTCCGCTGTGAGGTTCTGTATTGTTATGTCTGTTCTTCTTCTATCTTTTCTATTTTCTTTAACCCTAATGACTCATATTTCTATATTATTTGAGTTGGACATGTGTTGTATTAGTCAGCTCAAATAGTATGGATTTTCTGGTCGTTACAATAATGTATTCCAGAATCCAGGGAAGGAGATACTATGTATTCTAGTCAAACATGAAGACTAACAATATGTAGGAATAATTGGTTTTGTACACAACTACACATATATCAAATTTAAATGATACAATAAAAGAACGAAATCCAAGTTTTGTATTTATTTCCTTTTAAATATTTTCAAAATTAATTATTTATTTTCATTTTAGGTGGTAAGGGTCGTAATGTTTATATGGTTAATTTTGTTGCAATTCAGTAGATTTTGTAAGGCATTGGCTCTCCTAAATTAATATTAGCACTTCACTGATTTCTTGAATCATTTGTAAGAGTTTTCTTCCAAATAATGTTAGAGAATGAATGGTTGGTTTAAATCATCTGAATTATATAATGCAAAGAAAAGAAAAATTGGCAGCTTCTTGAAGTGTGCTTACGTCTACAGTAGAATTACCACTTCAATCCGTGATGAATTTAATGGTATTTTTTTCTTGTTGCTTGACAAACATGAGTAAAATAATCGGATACAGTAGATATCTTTCCACGTTATCCCATGCATTATTATATCTAAATGGAATATTTTTGCTATAAGTGTCCAATTGTGTTGAACTTATTAAAATGGGACAGTAGTCACTTGTTAAGTATGTAGATTCTATGCAAAAAAACAAGGAAATAAAATCTGGAATTCAAATTTAATAAATATTTATCTATATTGCCATGTGTTGCAATGACCCTCTTAGTTAGTAGGACAGTAGTCCTTTTGACTTAACTTGAGTGATTAATTCAGACTAGGCCGAATTATCAATGACCCTCTCAGCAATGGCCATAAATTCAAATGGTGGGTCTTCATTTCAGGATGGTCTAAGGACTTTCTTATTTCTAACATAATTGTATCCATCGCTCATGTTTAAATTGAGTTATACAGAATTTTAAAGTTAACATAATTGACCCATATAGAAACAACAAATAATCCCTGTTTCTAACAGAATAAACCTTGTTTGTCGGTGATAGAATGAACCTTGTTTCTAACATCTTCTAGGTTATTCCATGTCGGTGACAGTAACAAGCTTTGATTATATTATTTGAATGCATTATATGTAACATATATCATATATTACAGGGTCAAGTATATGGTTATGATGCTTATCCAATAGAGATAATAAGAAAACATTGGAAAATGAAGGCTAGCAAAAGATATTCTGGTATGGTTAGTGATATAAGGGAAAGAATGCAAAGTCAATCTTCATGAGTCAAGCTATTTGGGACAAATGGCTCCAATACTGGGATCTTCCAGAAGTTAAAGAGAAATCAAATAAAGCTTCAACCAATAGAAATTGCAATCCGACGTTGCACAGTTGTGGATCTATTTCTACACGGGAGCATGCCGAAAGATTGGTAAAAATTTGTTCTTTACTACTATATTTATTAATTTTGACTTCAAAGAATGCCAAAATAAAAAATAAAAGAAAAATAGAGTAAGGAGCATGGTAGGCTTGCTCGTGTGCTTGAGCTATTCGAACGTACTCGCATCAAAGTTGCAGCACGTAATAAGGATGACTCCACTCCACCTACTTGTATAGATCCTAAAACGCAACATTTTACGTAAGTAATATTTTTTAAGGAAAACATGTTTGAGCATTGCTAAAATATATATAGTCTAATAGGACAATTTCATGAGAGCTTGCACAGAGAACTAACATCACTTCAAGAGACAACCGGTGATGACACATTGGAGTTGCCACTAGAGACAACTGATGACATATTCGAATCACTTGTGGTGCCAAATGCAAAAAACATCTTTATCCCGTTAGGAATCTAGAGGTACTTCATAGATTTTTTTTCTATTTATACATCAAATTTCTCATTCCTTACATCTCACTTTGTTCTTATTTATAGTAGTATCAAAGTGAAATAATTATGTTTTGTTGAATGATATCTTTCTGAAACACTGAAATTACCTTATAGTTTTTGTTACTCTATTTAATTCACATTACTATAAATACCTAAACGAATTGTCAACCTTCCAACGAGCTATTGGCATTCCAGCCATTATTACTTACTTTTAAACATAATGTTTTTTCATATATAGTAAATAATAATTTCCTATTTATAAAACTCGGTTGATATTTTTCATATAACTCTACAATTATTACTTACTTTTAAATAATTCTCAAAGTTATCTGAGTGTAAATCGATCTGCACCGTTTCCCGAAACTTTGCCTAGAAAGAAACACAACCATTAATAGATGTATATGTATATTATATGTATATATATATATATGTATGTATATGTATATTATATGTATGTATATATATATATATATGTATGTATACACATATCACAAAATTCCTCCTTTCTTGCATGGTTTCAAATTGTTGAAAATATAACCTTAGAAGTAATTAGTTACATATACATTGAAGGTATATTAAGTATTTAGCAAGCGGCATTACAGATATGTTTTGAAAATAAAATGGATTTGAAACTAGGATCAGATACGAATGTAATGAATAAAATGCAATTGTGGGAAATAAACATCTACTCAACGCCCTCATCTAACGTGAACTGGCTAAGCGGCATTAATCAGAATAGGAGAATGAAGGCGATTGCATTGACTGGCGTAGTCATCATACGATGCGAAACTGCGTCTTTCGTTGAATCATAGTTATATAGTTGCGCACGCAAGTCGAGTAAATTACATTCTTGATGTGGGACAACTTTAAAGCACCATTCAACATGATTTTGTCTAGCGCAACTCCAACAACAGATTATAAATTACCAATATATAATAGATTTCAGTATGCAACAAAATGCAAATTTTATACTCAATTGTGTTTCAATTGATTTCAGTCATGTTTTAATAATAGAACTGGATGTCTGTTCAACAGACAGTTTATTCAAACGCATGTTGAGACGCTTGAGGATTGAGTTGTATGTATCTCACAAAAATATTCAAAGATCCCACTGTTTAGATGCTTGTTTAAAAAATGTCTCCACTGAAGGGTTTTATTTTGAAACAAATATTGACCTTTCGAAGTAACAAATTAGAAACTAATATTGATCACCTAGTCGGATAAAATGTTGATTTTCCATTTCACTGGAAATAACTGAAGAAAAATGCTATCACCACTTTCAAGAAAGTATAGATAGATGCTGGCTCAATTACTGCTTTTTTGTTTTCCTTTCCCAAAGCTACGTTAAAATTCATGATTACAACTGCCTTGCTGCATAAGTTACTCGTTTAATTAACAGTAAAGGTGGCTACATATTTATAATGTTTATGTGAATGTATAGCTACATGTTTTTAGTGTATATGTGAATCTATCTTTAATTTGTATTAGGCTTAGTTGTTGAAAATTTCTTATTTGCGAAAATCCTAGAAACTTGTCTACCAAATAAGTTATGTTAACAGTTATGTTTCACACTCAATATTCGATGGTGATAAACTATGGACGTAAAACTGGGATAACCTGACTAAAACTTAGTCGGATAAAATTCCGAGCGCATTGGATTTAAATGTTGAATAACCAAAAGATAACTATTGAAGTAACAGTGATGCTCTACCTTGTATACGTGAATCTATCTACTGTTGTTTAGTATTGTCGCTTGCTTGAGGTTAACAACACCATTTTTATTGTTGCTGTTTTTATACTACATTTAGTTGCTTAATGTAGTATATTTTAGGCTATATTTTTGTACTATTGTTTAGTATATTCAACTTAGAAAGTAGTGTTTTTATACTGTTGTTTTTACATTATTTTTGTGTAATCTCTTTACAACTTCACTCTTCACGACGTTCGAAGCGTCGTTGTGTTGACAATGAAGATGATGTTCATGAGCTACAAAAACCGTTAAGGAAATGCGCTTAGAGCTCGAGAATGAGAGAGCAGAGCAGATTAGAATTGAGGCAGAGAGAGAGAGAGAGCGTGAACGAGCTAATTTCCAAAGACTTGAGGAAGAGCAAGCAAGGCTTGCACAACAACAAAAAAACAGATATAGAAAAATTTCAAGCACAAATGAAACAAGTGATGGCAATACTTCAGAGAAATGATGAATCTGATTATGAAGATCCTTTGCCTTCGTCATCTTCATGAGTTACTCGGATATGGTAGATGGATATATTTTGTTGTAAACGCTTCTGTTATGTGGTTTTTTGTATAGGTATTATGTGTAAGGATGATATTTTTGAATGGAATACCACTAGCACTAGCTGAATAGTTTTTGTTAGTTATAATTCAATCTAGTGTATGTATGAATTGATGAATGATTGTGGACGGTATTGCTTTTTGTACAGAATATTAGCTTTAGTCAAAAAATATTGTTGTGATATAAACTAACAATTGCATTTCCTTTTTTGTTAATGTCGCTTATTTTCTATGTATGCGCGCTCGCACACACACACATATATATAACACTATCGACTGGTAACGACGATAGCTGGAAAAACAACAAAAAAACTATATATAAACATAATAAAAAGGGAATACCGATGGAATTTTTATCAAAATCGACAATAAAACGTCGCTAAGCAGAAACTAAAATTTTAAATATAGCGACAGTTTACCGAAGGATAACAAAGGTGTGTATCCATGTTGTTAGATACGGTCATCGTTAATCCGTTGCTATATAGCTAGGATTTACCTACGGATAACTGGAATGGAAAATGTTTGTTATATATTTTCTTCGGTAATCCCTTGCTGAATAACGTGCATTTAGTGACGGAAAATTATTTAATGATTTTATTATCTTGTATATATCCGTCGGTAAAACGTTGGTGAAATATTTTAAGTGAAATGATAATATATCAGAAAACAATGGTTAAGTAACGGAGAATTGACGTTTATTTCCGTTGCAAAATTATGCCTAAAATACCATGTGTTTTTTAACGACAGCCGTATTCTACTGCAAATCCGTAGCTAACGGGCCTTTAGTAAGGGTTTAGCAACGGATCTTTCCACTGCAAAATCAGTGTTTTCTTATAGTGAGAAGAAACTTATTCATTGCAAATGGGTTTTCAAGAGAAAAGAAGGTGTTTCGCCTAACAATGAGACAAGGTACAAAGCAAGATTAGTTGCAAAAGGTTACAGTCAGATTTTAGGTATTGACTATAATGAAGTATTCTCCGCTGGTGTGAAACGTATCTCAATTTGCATTTTACTTTGTATTGTTTCTATGCATAATTATGAGCTTCAACAGTTAGACGTAAAAACTACATTCTTATATGGAGAATTAGAAGAGGATATTGATACGCATCAACCTGAGGGTTTTATCATCCTGGAAAGGAAAACCTTGTCTGTAAATTGAAGAAATCTCTTTTAGGATTGAAACGGTCACCTAGGCAGAGGTATAAAAGATTTGACACTTATATGCTATCTCAAGGTTTAAAAAGGTCTGATTATGATAGTTGTGTCTATTTGAAAATTACTACTGTTTCAGTCATTTATTTGCAAATTTATGTCGATGATATGTTGATCGCTGCGAAAGACAAGGTAGAAATTGAAATTTTGAAAGGGCAGTTGAGTAGAGAGTTTAAAATGAAAATTTGGTGGATAGTAAGAAAATTCTTGGCATGGAGATATCAAGAGATAGAACTTCTAGAAAATATAACCTAGTCAAAGTGGGTACGTTAGAAAGGTGCTTCGCCATTTTAATATGCTTGATGTCAAGCCAGTAAGTACTCCTCTTGCTGCACATTTCAAATTGTCCTCAACCATGTGTCCACAATCAGATGATGATATCGAGTACATGTCTAGAGTTCCCTATTCTAGTGCAGTCGGCTCACTTATATATGCCATAGTTTGTTCGCATCCTGATTTATCACATGCTTTGAGTGTTGTAAGTAGATTCATGGCCAAGTCTATAATCGAGCATTGGAAAGCAGTTCAATGGATTTTTAGATATCTTCATGGGACTTCAAATGCTTGTTTGCAGTTTGGTAGATCTAGAGATGAACTTGTTGGTTATGTGGATTCTGATATTGCTGGTGATTTGGACAAAAGGAGATCATTAACATGTTATGTTTTCACCATTAGTGGTTATGCTGTCATTTGGAAAGCAACTTTGAGAATTACCGTAGCATTATCTACTATTGAGGACGAGTATATGGCTATTTATGAAGCATGTAAAGAAGTTACTTGACTGAGAGTCTTATACTTTGAGCTTTGTGGAGATACATCTTGCATTACTATACTTTGTGACAACCAGAGTGCTATCTGTCTTACAAAGGATCAAATGTTCCATGAGAGAACAAAACAGATAGCTGTTAGGTATCACAACATCCTGGATGTTATTGCTAAAGTTGGTGTTAAAGTATGCAAGATAAGTACTCATGACAATCCCGCTGACATGATGAAAAAGCCAGTTCCAATTACTAAGTTTGAGCTTTGCTCAAGCTTGGTTGGTGTACAGTATAGTCTTTAGTGACTTTGGAGCAAGGCAGATATTTATTTGTTGAAGGAGTTGGTCTTTGTAGTTCATCTTTCTACTTCAAGAGGAGAATTCGTCTCAAGGTGGAGATTGTTAATTTATGACTTGAAGTTCTCTCATATGAACTGGTCCAGCTGATGCAGAAATACAGGGTGATGCAGGTCCTGTTTTGACTCTTTCTGCCACCTTTCACGTTGTGATGTTTTTACTTCTACTGTATGGACTATTTATATATAGTCTCTCGTTACTTTTGTTATTGTTGTGTGTACAAAAAACCTCTGTAAAATTAACAAAACCTGTTGTCTTTATCCTGTGGTTTTGCCCGTAAGGGTTTCCACGTCTTGTGTTTTTGTTTTTGCTCATTTCTTTGATCGTTTCATTAGCTAATAGATTCAACCCTAATATTGACGAGATTGGCTCTCTAATCCTCCCAGGTAACAACTGTTAGGGCTGTAGTCTCCTTTGTAATGAAGTAACTAATGAGGAAATATATTAGGTTTTTTTTTCTCCCTTAACAAGAACCCCAATAGATGTCCAGATGGGTTTTGCACTTTTTTCTTTACTACTTGTTGGTCTATTATTACAGATGATGTACGTCATGCTGTGAAAATTCTTTAATAGGGCTAATATGATGACTTCCTTTAGCAATAATAATATTGCATTGATCCTCAAATATAAAAATGCAAATTATGTTCATTCTTTTAGGCTTATGTCCTACTGCAATGCAATATACAAATGTATTATTAAAATCATTGCAACAAGATTGAAGACAATTTTGTTAGAAACCAATCACATAAACGGCAAATAACCGTTTTTATGAATATTAGCATCTTTAAGCGTCAGCAATATGTACTCCTCTTGCTGCACATTTCAAATTGTCTTCAGCCCACTACAACAAAATGACCCTATTACAACGATGGAAAAACATTGTAATATACATTTTACAACGACGGGCTAACTGTTGTGTATTAAGAAGTTGTAATAGACTAAAAATTTTAACAACTTTTTTGCACCGTTGCAACAACGTTGTAATATGTATATTTTACATATTTTTTCCACCCTTGTAATAAACTTTATTACAACAGTTATGCACCGTTGTAATAATATTTACTACAACTGTTTATCACCGTTGTGATTGACAGTTGCATTTTAAAAAAATAAACGTCTTTTGCAGCTGAAATAAACAATACACTAAATATGCTAGATACATTCACTTCATTTTTGCTAACCCTATGAGACTGTTTTTAGTCATTGTTAAAAACACTGCCAAAACATATAAGGAGGCTACAAAAATATACATTTTTTACAAGGAAAGTTTGAGAGTAGTTTTTTACAAGGAAAATATCATGGCATTAATGATACATAAATGAAATATACTCAACAAATAGTGAACCAGGACTGAAATATCTGGAGCAATAAAATAACCAATACAAATAAAAAGTTGGCTCCACTTGCATACAAGTTCTTCAAATTTTTCCGGAGCACCACTCCAGCGTGCTCTTCCAAGAACTCTTTTGTTGGTGAGTCCTTGACAAGTCCAGCGTGCTCTTCCAAGAAACAATTCTTATCCTAAATGACCACAAATACAAAGCTAAATTTATGGAGCTTATCTATAAAAAATAAAACATATAAACCAACCATGCCACAAATGGTAATAAAATAAATATTTTAATGAATAGAGCAAGACATCAATAAAATAAATGGGTACATTAATTGCTCTGTAGAATTCAGATTCATAGAGAAAGATTAAATGAGAAGTTGAGTGGTTATTGTCATCCTCTTTACTTAAAACGATGGAGCTATTGTCATCCTCTTTACTTAATTACTCTGTGGAATATTGATGCAATAATTTTCATTAACTTAGACAAGCTCCTCTGATTATTTACTTGGGGTAACCAAAACCATTTAAACTAGAAGCCGTTAAAAGATTGCTGAAAGCACACCTCAACTGACTGCCATTTTGAACTCCGCCAGAAGTAATTCTGTTAACAAATCAAAACATAAGTAGACATATAATGTTGCACCACTAAATTATACCGAAAAAGAAAAAGAAAATGCTGGTAACTCAAAAGAGGAACTTAGCCGAGAAAAAAATCAAAAAATTGAAATGCAGGGCACTTGTTTATCTGTTATATGCTGTGATTTTTTGATGTTAAACTATAATCAGTATTAGACTGCAAAGTCTACGTAAACATTACCTATTCTCAAATATTAGAAAGCAAAGGTAGGAAGATCAAAATTGGAATTTTGACAGAACATGAGATATGGATACATCATAGCAGAACATTTTCAAAATGAACAATATGGCGTTAAATGAAGCTAACATCCCTTAGCCATGCAAAATGCATTCCAAAGCTTATGTTACCTCCATGTGAATTAACCAACTGTTTACACCAGAACCAAAACCAAGTGCAAAGTGATAGGCCGGTGCACTTCCATCTAAGAAAACTGTGAAAAAACAAAGGTTGTTTGTTGAAGAATATACCATATAAACAAATATGAATCAATCTTCATAGAAAAGTAAAAATACCTGCTCCTTTGGATGTAGCATTTGATACTAATGTCATTGGCACAAGAAATCCATTTACTTTCGAAGTTAATAGCAACAGAATATTAAACATCCACATAAAAGTGGAAATCCTCATTGAGTCATTAATATCCATTATCCTGTTCAATTGATAACATAAGGAAATTAAAGAAAAATTTCAAGAAATCAAGCTAATTCAATTGATAGCCTCACCTGTGACATCAACTCTCCCTGACCACCGACAACCAAAACACAAGCCTCGTCTCCAAGTTCAACTCAGCGCAAATCGCTACTCTACTACAATCACTTCCATTTGAAGTCTTAGAGGCTTCGCAGCCTCAAAATCGCGTCTAATTCGAGTCTCCACCATCGTCGACGTCCAAAGTCATGTCAATCATGTGTTGCGCCTAACGAAGTTGTTGCATTCACCTTTCGTGAAACCCTACGGTGAATTGGTGGAGAGCGACTAGGGGTTTTGGGGAACTCGACGGCGGTGAAGAAAAATCTTAATTGAAGATTAACCTGGCGAAGTGAAATAAAATGGGGGAGAACGACTAGGGATTTTGGGGAACTGGAAGGCGGTGAGGAAAAATCTTGATTAAACATTAACCTGGCGAGGTGAAAAAAATTAGGGGAGAACGACTTCGGATTTTGGGAATTGGAAGGCGCGACCCGCCAAAATTTTACTTGCCGCTTTTTTCCCTTTTAAATTTCGAACCTGGTAACTTTTGTTTTAATTGATACTGTAACACCCCACGTCCATTAATGTCACTCACAAAGGGAATGCATTAACTTCTATGGAGCGTTTTAAGTGAGTATAGAACAGAAACTTAACAACAAGACAGATATAAACAGTACTTGAAAAATTAAAAACTTTATTTCATTGCAGCAGAAAATACATAAGTTTGATTACATTATCAAGACCAGAGTCAAGTACATAATATCCATCTTGACTAAACCAAAGTACATAAATTGAAAGACATAATCCCCAATACAAAATAGCCATAAATAAGAGAGACTGAACTTTACTTCAGCGATCCAAGCAACTTCTAAAAGCAAGAGATACAGATGTCCAAAATCAAGCTCCACTGGTGCTAGTTCCAACTTGAGCACCTGGGGGGAGGGGGGGAGGAAGAAAAGAGGAGGAAACAAAGGGGGTCAGACATAAAGTCTGGCGAGTGCGATAAATTTAACAATATAATTACCAAAATAACTAGGCTAAGGCATAAGTTGGAAAATAAGGAAATGACTGTGAACAATTGAGTATGGCAGAGCAATCTAGGAAACAAGATGAACAAAGATAACGTTAAAGCGCACCCTAACCACTATAAGATAATTACTATACTGCACCACCACTATACTATACTGCACCACCACTAGTCACCCTAAGGTTGATCCCGCCTACTGAACTTAATAATGATTATGGTAGTTTTGTGCACCCCTATCTGCCTTCATAGGTGCCACCTGCCCCTATCTCCACTAGGTGTACCCACTACCCCCATGCGATCGGCTCCCTAACTCGTAGATACCCGTGCTGGCCCCACAGTGGGGTGTATCACTCCCCAAAGTGGCAACCCGATACAACCAACAATGCACGGCTTATACCTACACGATGCAACAACGTCTTACCTACCAGCCCGCGCCCACACACGCATATGAACCCGTTGGACTTGCGTTGTCGTTGCTAACCCGTTTTGGCCTCTTACAGTCAAGTCCAGTATGCGTGTCCCGTCCTCGACTTGGGTCGAGCCCACAAAGATACGTTTGGGTTACTAGTTGAAACGGGCCCCCCATTACTTGACACAAGCTATCCACCTAAGCTTGGTCCCCTCTAATACATCCCACTTAACCCTCTTCTTATTCATGTTCACTTACATGTTTCAAATTTTGGTTAAGTGTTTCTAATCGTATTTCAAATGCCACCCAAGGTACCCACTAGATTCCATATACCACCCAAGGCACCCACTTAAGCCCCTCATGTAACACCCCGGATTTTTCCGTTAACAGTAAATTAACAAATTAAAGTATAATTAAATTGTAACAGAAAAATTAAGGGAAACGGACATCACCATTGCGTTCGTCTCGGAATTCTGCTTGAGATAGAGTCCGAGTTTGCGCAAAACGGATAACGTATGAAGAAGATATCTTTAATTTAAATATTACAGCAAAACATGAAAAAAGAGAAGTAAGGAGAGGACAATAATTATTATTATTCTAAGACTTATTTACAAAAGCCTCTGTAGCTCAGTTGGTTAAGGCATTGGATTTGTAGCATGGAGGTCGGGGGTTCGAACCCCGGCGGCGACATAATTTTTATCTCTGTTTTAGAGAGGGCCAACTGAGCATGCAAATACATGTACGTATACAAATTCAAATTTTGAAAGGATAAGAACGTACATATAAGGAAATAAAGAAAATATATGTATATATATGAGAATATATATATATATATGCAAAAATATATGTATACAATAGATAAAATTCAAATAGACTAAAACAGCTCAATTTAAAGTTTAATTTTTGAAAATCGAACCCAGTCCCTCCTGGCTGGCCTGGTCTGTGTTTGGTCGAATTTCTGTGGGTTGCTTTGTCATTAGGGCTAGGTGGCAAGTTTTAATTGGTCTCTCTATCTAATGAATGGCTACGATCTAACCTAGCAACATCAATGGTTCTAATCAATTCCTAACCTCTATATAAACAACCCTAGACTAAACCCTAATCTATTCATTCAAAATTAAGAACATAGCCGCCATGTTGCTGAGGAACGACAAAGAATAGCCGCCAACTAAAGAGAGGATTAGGGAGAAAGTTCTAAGGCCTAAAGCAATTCAAGCAACCTAAAGCTAATCAATTCAACAAAGGAATCATATCTCTTAATTAGAGAATTCGCCGCAACCATTGTAAGTAGAGTATTACTTTGGTATGAACAAATAATTGTGTTGATATGTATACTTGATTTGTGGCGATAAAATAATTCATATTTGTGCGTTGAATTATGTTATTCATTATGAAAAACTACATGCGGTAGTTTTATGCAAGTATGACGTTTGGATTATGTTATTCATTATGAAAAACTACATGCGGTAGTTTTATGCAAGTATGACGTTTGGATTATGTTATTCATCATGAAAAACTACATGCGGTATAAATACTTCTGTATAAATACTTCTGTAGAAATACTTCTGTAGAAAATATGTAATTTATGTAATTTATGCAAAATATGTAATTTATGTTGAAGCTACATGTATGTAGTTGTTGAATTGAAAATCATGCAAGTTTGGGATTTTGTTACTATGCCATCATAATGTGTATTTTTTTATGCAAAACATCATTTTTGTGAAGTAATTGGAATAAGGTTGGGATTATCATAATTCATATGAAATTATATTGACAAGTTTGGCACCATGATCTATGTATCAAGCCATGTTTTGTACTAGAAACCTATTTGCAAACTTATGAATATGGCTAGGCTATGAATGATATTGGGCATAATTGAAATTCATGATTAAGTCTATCTTGTTTAAAAAAAAAAAAAATTATATGATGACATATGTGAGACATGACTAGGTTAGACTCAAAAATCCCTTTTTGCAAGTTTGTAAACACCATGCTTAGGAATATTTATGCATAAGTATATTTGTACCATCGTTATGTGATTAAATTTAATTAAGTTGAACTATGCTTTTGTGTTAGTAACAAAGTATCCTCTTTGTAAACATGTAGAAACCTTATAAACAAATTTAACTATACTTATGCCATGCTTATGTTTGACATTATGCCATGTTTATGCTAGAAGTATTTATGCCATGTTTATGTTTGACATTATGCCATGTTTATGCTAGAAGTATTTATGCCATGTTTATGTTTGACATTATGCCATGTTTATGCTAGAAGTATTTATGCCATGCTTATGTTTGACATTATGCCATGTTTATACTAGAAGTATTTATGCCATGTTTATGTTTGACATTATGCCATGTTTATGCTAGAAGTATTTATGCCATGCTTATGTTTGACATTATGCCATGTTTATGCTAGAAGTATTTATGCCATGCTTATGTTTGACATTATGCCATGTTTATGCTAAAAGTATTTATGCCATGCTTATGTTTGACATTATGCCTAAGTAAAAATATAGGTTCATGGGTCAATAATGATATCTCAATTACAAGTTCACATGCTTTGATTCATGTCACCTATGTTACCACTATGCAAGTACACCAGTTTCTATTATGTATTTCCAACGTCATATGCAAGTTCATGCGCTCACCTTCCCCTCTTTGTGTATGTAATCACGCTTTAAGCCTCCCCTTTTCGCATGGATAAATTGGGCTTTAAAAGGCTAAGCCCAATATATATAAACGGACGTGTAAAACGGGGGAAAATAACGTTGGGTTAAAATTACTAATGAATGAAAACTAAAGTAGAAGGGCCCAAATTCAAGTATGGGTTGGGCCCATGATTGGTGTAACCTTTACACCATTGATTCTTAATAATGGGCCGCAAATATTTACATATAAATAAAGAAGAAAGACAAAATATGTAAATGTAGAAAAATACGAGGTGTTTAACCCGAGGTTGGATTGAGTTGTGATGTAAACCTGCCCGGAACCGCCCGGCTGTCCAGTAGTCACAACAATACCTATCCAATGTGAGAGGTTAAACATGGAGCCCAATAAGGACCCGAGGTTAGACTGAGTTGTGGCGTAAGACTGCCCGGAACCAACCGGCAACAGGCAGCCACAACAATACCTGTCTAATGTGAGAGGTCAAGGCTTTAATAAGACAATTAAAGCTGAGTCAGGATTGTTAGGATTAAGTGGACTTAAGACTTAATCAAAATGGAACATGCTAAACTAAACGGACTGGTGGGGGTTAGGTTAGAAAAGACTTAACCAACTTAGCATGTTGGCTAGAGATAGAAAACCTAGTAACGGGGGACCCTTTTCAGCAGTAACCCTACACGGTGTATCATGATACCCTGAAACTAGGCAGGGTGGGGCACGATTACTGGGCTGATTGTAAGAGGTCAAAAATCGACGGCGGTGGTGTAGCAGTGTAGGTTCTAACGGTGTGCGGGCGTGCACGCACTCCGGCGCAGAAAAATAAAGCACTGGACACCAGTAGCATACCTTTGCACTCTAAGGTTGTGTCGGGTTGCCACTATGGGACTTGATACACCCCATGGTGGGACCAGCATAGGTAACTACAGACATCGGGGGCCGTAAGACACATGTAACTATGCGAGTAGGAGCCGATCATCATAGAATGGATCACATCACCCTGATTATGGGTGCCAGTTGGAAACTAGTTTATATGGGTTCAGAGAATAACATGGGGTACGACAGTATATTCGACCCTAGACAACTAAACCAAGTTTATAGTGCATGCCCACTTCTTGTTTATACTTATCATACCCAGTTCTTTATTCATAGACAAAATAGTACTAGACTTACTCAGGCTTTATGTCTGACTCTACTTTTCTTTCGTCTTCTTTCTTCCGTTCCCCCCCCCCCCCCCAGGTCCTCAGGGAGGGAACACTGTAGCTTGACCAGCATTATCATCCAGCTTGAAGAAGAGAAATGTATTTCTTGGAACTTTCCTGTTTTGAACTATGGCTTTGGACAATCCACTATGGGGCTTTTGCAGTTTATCTATGTTTTATTTATGCTTCTTTAAATAATGTACTCAAGACAGATTATGAAAGTGTTATGTTATGTTTTTTTTGGAAAGGATGTTGTTGTAACACGTATTTGACTTTATGAAATAAAGTTTGTTGTTCTTCCGCTGTTTACAAATATGTGTTCTTATATCTGTCTTGTATATCTGTGACTTGTACTTATAAACCTCCACCAAAATTAGGGCATTCCCTTTGAGAGTGACCCTAACGGAGGTGGGGTGTTTCACCTCATGTACCACTACATGTTTATCTGGTTAAGTGTTTCTTAATTTATTAAGACCGTAACCTTATAAAGACCTCTCACATTAGACTGGCATTTGTGGCAGCTGGATTTGCCGGGCGGGTCCAGGCAGTCTTACACCACAAAAGAGCCTAACCTCGTGTCTTTACAACTGATACGCATTTAGTTTATGCCTAAGACCTCTCACATTAGACTGACATTTGTGGCAGCTGGATTTGCCGGGCGGGTCCGGGCAGTCTTACACCAAAAAAGAGCCTAACCTCGTGTCTTAGACGATTAATTACACCTAATTAATCATTCCCCAATTTGAATTAATTTCCCTATTCAGATTCCAAATTTAACTATGGCCATAATTGACTCAATTATGTCCATCTATTTATGGTATGTAAAATCATACCAATTTTCATCATAAATTAATTTTATGCCATTTAAGGCATTTATGCCAATTCTTAATATTAAATCTTTTAATATTATCCCCTTTACCCTACGTTGTACGTTCGTTCGTTTAACGTAAAATATACGTTAGACTCAAATAGTCTAACTCATGGAATAAAGAGAAAACATCACAACATACACATAGTTAAAACTAGATCTAAACATAAGGGGTGAACTTGCATGTGTGAATGATGTTCTACATCTAAAACTTGCATAGGCCAAAGTTACAACTTGCATAAAACTACATATGTCATAGATCCAAATCTAAAGGTGTAAACTTGTTTAGGTAATGGTCACAACTTGCATAAATCATGTATGTCATAGATCTACATCTAAAGGTGTAAACTTGCATAGGCAATAACCACAAACTTACATAACATGATTCATATTCCAAACTCATATATTTATATAAACTTGCATATGTGATTTATGCAACATAACAATGGTGTAAACTTACATCTAAACATGTAACTAGCATGTAGAATTTATCATATAACTCACACATGTCATAGCCTAACCTTAGATCTAAAATAGATGTCATGAAACATGTAAGGTTATACATAATTTGCATATGATCTATGCCTCAATTTACATCCTAACTTGCATAAATACATATGATTTATCATATGAACCAAACTAGCATATGAACAACATGATGATTTGATTATACATAAGCCAATCATAGAATTATAACATAGATGATAGCATTATAACTTTACAACATAGATGATAACATCACAACATAACATCATAGAATTTGCAACATATATGATAACATCACAATTTTACAACATAATTATAACATGCGGTCAATAATTCACATCATATCCATATAATCCACATCATAACTTAATCCAATTAAATTACTAATTATTTTATTAAAGAATCAAACTCATAACTCAAAGAAGGTCTTGAGTTCTGAATTCTGAGTTCTGAAGTTGAATTAGCTTTCCTTTGAAGAAGATTCGTTGTTAGAGTTGAATAGAACTGAATTGATTAGCTTTGATTTCCCTTTAGTTGGTGGCGGCTACTCTAGGTTACAAGATGACAGCATAACGACCATAGTTTCAGTTTTTATTTTGATTTAGGGTTTGAGTCTACCCATGTTTATATAGAATTTTAATTTAATTATAGCCGTCGGATGATCTTAGGGTTAATCAAAACCATTCAGTCGGGATAGGGTGACACCTCAGCCCTAATGACTCAGCAAGGAGTCAGAAAGGACTCAACAATGAGTCATAACATAGATCAGACTGAACCAGAAAGCTGTGCAGGCCTGCTGCTCGGCCTGGGCGCACTTGGTAGGTGCGCCAATGCAAATTTGTACTGGCGCACTTCCCAAGTGCGCCAATGCAATTTTTTTTCCCTTCTGACTTTGTTCGTCCATATCTTCTTCATCTGATATCCGTTTTACGCAAACTCAGATTCTATCCCGGCCAGAATTCCGAGATGAACACAATGGCGCAACCCATTTCCCTTAATTCTCACGTCTGAGATTAATTATTCTTTAATTTAGTTAATTCGATTATTCAAAAATCCGGGGTGTTACAAATACTCAGAGTGGACTGTTAATGTATCAATGGTTTTTTATATTGTAGATAACTGTTTGATTGATTAACCACTCATAACAATTAAAACAATTCTACAGTTAAGCCACTCAAATATTTCACTTCAACTTTGAAGTTCGTTCATTCCAAATAATAAAGAGAGTTTAACGTTAAAATTTTGCAAAAACAAGTTTTCATAAATTTTAATTATTTTATAAACATCTAAATTTACTTCTTAATTAGTTTAACGTTAAGCAACTTAAGCAAGTATGAGTTTAATGTTAAAATATTTAAAAGTAATTATTTAATTATTACTTCTTAATTAGTGATTCTTACTTCTTATTTATTGATTACTAAAATTAATTATTCATTATTAAAAACTAATTGTATTTATTTATTTTTAATTTCTAATAATAATACATAATTATTATTTATTAATTATTATATTGCGAAAAGAAATTATTAATATTAGTTATTACATATTTTCATATAAACTATTTATTATTATTAAACAATAGTTATTGAGTATTAATATTTTTATTAATTATCGAATTTTTATTAATTTTTAAGATGGTATTTTTGTTGTAGTGTACTCATATATTACAACAGTCAAAAAATAAAAGTTGTGATAGACTTTTATTACAACTGTCAAAATAACACGGTTGTTAAAAATAAGTTTATTACAACTTTTTTGGAAAAAAGTTGTAAAAAAACATTTATTACAATAGTGATTTTACCACCGTTGTAAAATTAAAGTTGTAATATAGTGTTTTTGTTGTAGTGGCCATGTGTCCACAATCAGATGATGATATCGAGTACATGTCTAGAGTTCCCTATTCTAGTGCAGTCGGCTCACTTATGTATGCCATGGTTTGTTCGCGTCCTGATTTATCACATGCTTTGAGTGTTGTCAGTAGATTCATGGCCAATCCTGGAATCGAGCATTGGAAAGCAGTTCAATGGATTTTTAAATATCTTCATGGGACTTCAAATGCTTGTTTGCAGTTTGGTAGATCTAGAGATGAACTTGTTGGTTATGTGGATTCTGATTTCGCTGGTGATTTGGACAAAAGGAGAACATTAACATGTTATGTTTTCACCATTGGTGGCTGTGCTATGAGTTGGAAAGCAACCTTGCAGATTACCGTAACTTTATCTACTACCAAGGACGAGTACATGGCTATTTATGAAGCATGTAAAGAAACTACTTGACTGAGAGTCTTATACTTTGAGCTTTATGGAGATACATCTTGCATTACTGTATTTTGCGATAGCCAGAGTGTTATATGTCTTACAAAGGATCAAATGTTCCATGAGAGAACTAAACATATAGATGTTAGGTATCACTACACCCGAGATGTTATTGCTAAAGTTGGTGTTAAAGTATGCAAGATAAGTACTCATGACAATCCTGCTGACATGATGATAAAGCCAGTTCCAATTACTAAGTTTGAACTTTGCTCAAGCTTGGTTGGTGTTACAGTATAGTCTTTAGTGACTATTGGAGCAAGGCAGATATTTATTTGTTAAAGGAGTTGGTCATTGTAGTTCATCTTTCTACATTAAGATGAGAATTCGTCTCAAGGTGGAGATTGTTAATTTATGATCTGAAGTTCTCTCATATGAACTGGTCCAACAGATGTAGAAATACAGGGTCATGCAGATCATGTTTTGACTCTTTTTTCCACCTTTCACGTTGTGATATTTTTACTTCTGCTGCATGGACTATTTATATAAAGTCTCCTGTTACTTTTGTTATTGCTGTGTGTACAAAAAACCTTTGTAAAATTAATAAAACCTGTTGCCTTTCTCCTGTGGTTTTGCCCATAAGAGTTTCCACGTTAAATCTTGCTTGTGTTTTTGTTTTTGCTCGTTTCTTTGATCATTTCATTTACTAACAGATTAAACCCTAATATTGACGACATTGTCTCTCTAATCCTCCCAGGTATCAACTGTTAGGACTGTAGTCTCCTTTGCAGCGAAGTAACTAATGAGGAAATATATCAGCTTTTTTTCTCCCTTAACAAGAACTCCGATGGATGTCCAAATGGGTTTAGAACTTTTTTCTTTACTACTTGTTGGTCTATTATTATAGATGATGTACGTCATGCTGTGAAACTTCTTTAATAGGGCTAATATAATGACTTAATTTAACAATAATAATATTGCGTTGATCCCAAATATAAAAGTGCAATTGATGTTCATTCTTTTAGACCTATGTCCTGCTGCAATGCAATATACAAATATATTATTAAAATCATTGCAACTAGATTGAAGACAACCTTGTTAGAAACCAATCACAAAAACGGCAGAAAACCGTTTTTACGAACATTAACGTCTTTAAGCGTCAGCAATATTGTTTAATTGATGTTGAAATTCACAACAGCAAAGAACAATTACAGTCTGAAACAATTAGATGTAATAAAAATTCAGGAAAGCAAAGAGAATGTACTGATTAAGTTCCGAGTCCAGCTAGCGATGTTTCCTTAAAACAAAATTGCTCCCTCTACTGCACTGATAGATTGATTGAGCAATCGTTTACCAAGGATGAAACAGATCTTCTCTGCTATGTTGCGCTGCAATCGTAGAGCGACGACGAGCACAAGGTAGTTTTTATTTATAGATTATAGCAATGGAGGACGAAAACGAAGAGAAAAGGGAAAACAGAATTAAATTTCTATATTGATCTGAATTTCAATTGCCTATATATAGGCTGGAAGAGGCATCCATTTGTGAATAAGTGCTGCTGTTTGAATTGCAACGGTAGTGACTATTGGAAAGGTTGCAAATACCAATAGACATTTTCATTGTCATTTGCGCGACTAATATTCAAAAATATAACGGTTCCTAAGCGCAACAAGCCCAGCGGTCATTCGGAGGCCCAATAGATCACGAGACCCAAGAGCCCCAAGGCTCTATCTTTTGACCTTTAAATATTAGTATGAATGCTTATCATGCATTTGTTCATGCATTTACCTTATCTCTTCCATCTCCTCCTTTTCTTTTGATATAGTATATCAAGTTATAGTATATATAGTGGCATAGGTATTAGTTTTTCCCGATGTGGGACTAATTGATTTCCTCTATCTCCACTTATTCATTTCCCACAATCCCCCACATGAATGAGTGGTTATCTAATATGTTTAAAATGGCGAAACATTTATCATATCGGTAAAAGTAGCACAAAATCCTTGAAAATTTCCTAATTTTTATCATTATAACTTACTGGCGAATCAGTGGACTAGACTACCTTTCAACTGTAAGCCGTTTGTGAAAGTCTATAAAGATAACACATGATAAATGCTCTTTAACTCCTTGGTTCTCTGTTTTGGTTCATTTTTGCCATGAATACTGCCTTGGTTTCATGAGCGCTTGAAGAATTCGACCTTATAATTCTTCTTGAAGCAGCGCCTTCACACTCACATAGGTGATTTTATACAGACTATCCCATAATACCACACTTGGCTCTTTATAACATCACAATATAGACATAATTAAAAGCCAAGCTTATCCTATTCTCCGAGAGGTTGTGCACTTACTTATCATAGGAATGGTTTGCATTTAATAGTGCCGTCAAGTTTATCTTAAACTTAGTTGTCCCTTTGAACCTAGATCTTGGGATCTCCAGTCAACTAGGTATGGTTTCTATTTTGGAAAACTTTTAGTTCATACGTCTTAAGTCCATTCCCATCGATAAGGTTTGAACTTTCTCTCTTGGCTAGCCCTTTTTAGTGGATTTGCTATGTTATCCTTTGACCGTACATAGTCTATAGTGACGACTCAATTAGAGAGAAGTTGTCCTATGGTTTTATGTCTACGACGAATATGTCGAGATTTACCATTATACAATGTACGATTTGCACTTCCTATAGAAGATTGACAATCACAATGTATACATATTGGAGGTACTGGTTTTTTCCAATTTGGAATATCTTCCAAGAACTCCTAAGCCAATATGCTTCTTCTATGGCTTTATCTAGAGCAATGAACTCCGATTCCATTATTGACCATGTTATGCAAGACTGTTTACATGATTTCCGTGAGATTACTCCATTTCCTAATGTAAACACATATCCACTTGTGGATTTTGTGTCATTTGAGCCAGTTATTCAATTGGCATCGCTATATCCTTCTATCACTGAAGGATACTTCTTATATTGCAACACATAATTTTTTGTGTACTTTTGATATTGTGGGATCCTGATTATTGCTTTCCAGTGATGTTTGCCAGGATTACTGATATATCTTCTCAACTTGCTTATAGCATATGTAATATCAGACTTAGTGCAATTCATGACATACATAATACTTCCTAGTAACGAGAGTATTCAAGCTGATATATTCCATTACCCGTGTTCTTTACCCAATTTTGGTTCATATCCACTGGTGATTTTGCAATGGTTATATTATACTGCTTGAACCTTTCAAGTAATTTGGAAATGTAATGTGACTTAGATAATGCATATTTTTGTGATGTTTTTATATTTTTACACCCAAGATTACATCAGCCACTCCTAGGTCTTTCACGTCGAATCTAGATGATAACATATCCTTTGTAGATTTTATTATGGCCTTATTATTTCCTAGGATAAACAAATCATCAACATAAAGACGAAGAATGAAATATCCAATATTCGTATATTTTACATAGACGCATTTATCTGATTCATTTATTTCAAATCCATTTGATAGCATAGTTTCATCAAATTTCTCGTGTCATTGTTTCGGTGCTTGTTTAAGGCCATAAATTGATTTTACTAACTTGCACACCTTATTTTCATTTCCTGGGCTTAGAAACCCTTCAGGTTGCTGCATATATATTTCTTCTTCTAGTTCACCATTTAAAAACGTAGTTTTCACATTCATTTAGTGTATTTCCAAATTTAATATGGATGCGATTGCAATAAGCATCCTAATCGATGTTGTTCTAGTTATTGGTGAATACATATCAAAGTAATCTAGATCTTCCTTCTGTTTAAATCCTTTTTTTTACAAGTCTTTGTTTATACTTGTCTATTGAGCCTTCAAATTTTAGTTTTTTTTCATAAATATCCATTTATATCCTAGTGGTTTTGATCCTTTGGGTAGATCCACTAGTTCCCAAGGATGGTTTATTTAAATGGATTCTATTTCACTATTGACAGCTTCCTAGCAGTATGGAGCCTCGGGAGATGACATTGCTTGTTGGTAAGTAAGAGGTTCATTTTCTATCATATATGCACCGAAATCAGATCCAAAGGTTTTAGAAGTCCTTTGACATTTGCTCCTTCTAGGTTCCTCTACCTTTGTTTCAACATTTCTTTCATTTGAGTTTTGATTGACATTATTTCCTATAGTATCTATATCTATTGATCTCTTTTGAACAATTGTTTCAATAGATAATTTTAGAGGATAAATGTGTTCAAAAAATCTAGCATTTCATGACTCGGTAATGGTGTTTTCATGAATGTCATCAATTTTAGATTTGTACACCAAAATTCGATATGCACTACTATTATGAGCATATCCAATGAATATGAAATCTATAATCTTTGGTCTAAATTTGACCTTTTTCGGTTTTGGTATTTCTACTTTGGCAAGACACCCCCAAACTTTCAAGTATTTGTAGGATGGTGGTCTGTTTTTTTTTCAAAGTTCATATGGAGATTTAGATGTTTTCTTTAATGGTATTTTATTCAAAATATGATTTGCAAAAGAATAGCTTCTCCCCAATAGTTATCTGGCAAGACAGAGCTAATCGATAAGGCATACATCATATCTTTAAGAGTTCCATTTTTCCTTTCGTCTATATCGTTGGATTGTGGTGAATACGGGGATGTAGTTTGATGTGTAATTCCACGCTCAACACAAAATTCCTCAAACAGAGACTCGTATTCTCCTCCTCTATCACTTCTTAAAGATTTTATTTTCTTATAGAGTTGATTCTCAACTTCTGCCTTATATGGTTTAAACATTTCAAATGCTTATGGAGATATACATGACAATATTTGGTACAATCATCAATGAATGTAATAACGTACCTTTTTCATCCTTTAGTTTGACACATTTTCAAATTGCATACATCAGTATGTATTAAGTCTAGAGATTCAGTCTCTCTTTCAATGATGAAATGAATTTCTCGTCAGTTTTGCTTCTGCACAAACTTGATATTTATTGTTGGAATCTATGTTGCACTTTGGTATAAATTCTAGATTAATTAATTTTTGCAATGTATCAAAATTCACATGCCCTAATTTGGAATGCCATATGTTAGAAGATTCAACAATATAAATAGAAGATTCACTTTTATTTTTATCATTGTTTGGTACAATAGTGGTTACATTTGCTTTAAACAAGCCATCACACACATATCCTCTTCCAACATACACTCCATTCTTTGATACTACAAACTTATCAGCAACAAATGTCAGTTTGAAACCATCCATTTCAAGAAACGATCCTAAAATCAGGTTCTTGCAGATTTCTCGAATGTGGACAACGTCATTCAATTTAGTTCCTATCCAGAAGTTGATTTCAGTGCAATCTTTCCCCTTCCTTCCACCTTTTATGCGGATTTTCCCACGAATAGTTGATCGTGATCAGTTGTAGGTTTGTAGGTTGTAAACATCCACTTGTTGGCACATATATGACGAGTGGCTCCTGTGTCTAGAAACCACTCCTTGTTGTTGCCAACAAGGTTGCATTCAGAAACAACCGCACACAAACCCATATCGGCAACATCATCTAAATTTTCTGCCATATTTGCTTCTAGTCTCTTCTTTTGGGGTGCACGACACACGGCTGCTTTGTGACCTTTCTTTCCACAATTATGGCAAGATCCTTGAAACTTCTTTTGTTTCTTTGTCTTAGAATTCTTCTCGCACTTTCTTTTGTTTGTCTTTTCATCATCAACCACATTAGCCTTTGTCTGTAATGAACTAATAGCCTTTTTCTCTGATTTTCTGTTGTCTTCTTCGATTCATAGACAAACAACCAGATCCTCCATGGTCATTTCCTTGTGCTTATGCTTCAAACAGTTTTTGAAATCCCTCCATGACGGAGGCAACTTTTCGATAGCGGCAACCACTTGGAATGACTCACTTAACTCCATTTTTTCATCGTGAATTTCATGAACGATTACATGGAGTTCTTGAATCTGAATGACGACTGTTTTGGAATCGATCATTTTGAAGTCCGAAAACTTCCCGATAATGAATTTCTTCATTCCGGCGTCTTCAGCCAAAGAACCTTTGATGTCTCAACGGTACAATATACATTATATAGACTATTTTCTAAACCATTGAGAATGTAATTCTTACAGATGAAGTCAGAATTCTTCCATGCAGTAAGAGCCTCGACTTTGGTGGCGTCAGGCTCCAGTTCATCAACAAATGGGGATCCTCTGAAATGTATTTGGCCAGCCCTTATGTTGTCAGGTAGAAATGCATCTTTTGTTGCCAACGTTTGAAATCTTGACCATTAAACTTCTCGGGTCTTTCGCCATGTGAATATGGGATAGTTGGTGGAGCCAGAGGCGGAGCCGGTAGCACAGTCTGTGTCTACACAGATTTTTTTTGCTACTTTACGACATCGTCGTCTGCAAATAGAAGCAACAATCACAGTTTCATTTCAAGATTTTTAGAAACCAATCAACAGAAACAACAAAAAACCGTTTCTGTGAAGAATGGCGCCTATAAGCGTTAGAAATACTATTTCAATGATTTCGCAATTCACAACAACAAAGAACAATTATAGTCTGAAACCATTAGATGTAATAAGAATTCAGGAAAGCAAAGAGAATGTATCGATTAAATTCCGAGTCCAGCGAGCGTTGTTTCCTTAAAACGAAATTGCTCCCTCTACGGAGCTGAGAGGTTGATTGAGAAATTGTTTCCCTAGGATGATACGGATCTTCTCTGCGATGTTGCGCTGCAATCGCAGAGTGACAATGAACACAAGGAAGTTTTTATTTAGGGTCCGTTTGGCACAAGTCCTTATTAAGTTTCAAAATTAGGCTCACATCTGGTCAAAAACTTATTGTAAATTACATCCCTATTTTTCGAAATTCATTAAAAAAATTATAAAAAATCACGTAAATTCATAATTAAATAAAACAATTAATCTGGAAAAACAATCAAAAAGCACGTCTTGATAAAAAAACACAGAAACAACGAAAATGCAGTAAAATGCATCGACAGATGCACATATATTCAAATAGTTGCATACATGTATGCATCTATTTTAGTTCTGCGTCAAACTTTAGCATACATGCATACGTATATGCATAGTTTATGAAATACATGCATATTTTCGTGCAACAATTCAATTTCTGCATGTAAACCATGCATACTTGTATATCTGCATACAAGTATGCAGTTATACATAAAAAAAACTGCATACAAGTATGCAAATATTAGCATGCCTTCGGCCTTCAACACATTCCTGCATACTTGTATGTGGTTATTCTGAATAACTGCATACTTGTATGCAGTTATTCTGAAGTCACAGACAAATTCTTGCATAGGTATTCAAATATTCGCATACATGTATGCAACTATTGGTAATAGTTGCATTTATGTATGCAACTTTTTTTTGATTTCCTTGGACTTCTGGGAATGTTTCCAGGATTTAGAATTTTTTTATACAGTAGCGCATGTTTTTTTGGCCAAAACATGTAAAACACGGAACTTTTGAAAATAAGGACCGGGTTTGCATTTTAAAAATGTAAGGGATGCGAGCCTAATTAACTTTGAAAATAGGAATGTGTGTCTAATATTCACTTTTATTTATAGATTAGAGCAATGCAGGAAGACGATGAAGAGCAAAGGGAGAACAAAATTAAATTTCTATGTTGATTTGAATTTCGACTGCCTATATATAGGCTGGAAGAGACACTCATTCGTGAATAGGTGTTGCTGTTTGAATTACAACGGTAGTGACTATTGGAAATGTTGCGACCCTTTACCAACAAACATTTCCATTGACATATACGCGACTAATATTCAAAAATATAATGGTTCCTAAGCGCAGCAAGCCCAACGGTCATTCGGAGGCCAAATAGATCACGAGACCCCAAGAGCCCCCCAAGGCTTTATCCTTTGACCTTTCAATATTAATGTGAATGCTTATCATGCCATTCGCTCTTACATATCCTCCTTTTCTTTTGATATAGTATATCAAGTCATAGTATATATATAGTGGCATAGGTATTAGTTTTTCCCGATGTGGGACTAATTGATTTCCCCTATCTCTGCTTCTTAATTTCCCATAATCTTCCACATGAATGAGTGGTTATCTAAGCTGTTTAAAATTGCGAAACATTTATCATATCGGTAAAAGTAGCACAAAAGCCTTGAACTTTTCCTAGTGTTTTATCATTATAACTTATGGGAGAATCAGTGGACTAGACTGTTGTAACAACCCGCATTTTACGTATCGGAAGATTGTAAAATATTTTTATTTTATTCCCTGATGGTTGGATCATTCTCATATTTTAATATGTTGCTTATGGGGATGTGAGACATGTACATAATTTTTACCAAATTTGTTTATGACCATTTTTCCCCTGTCAGTCTTGTATAGGGCATAACTTTTGACTCAGGTCGAATCAGGTGGTGAGACCTGTGCCATCAAAAAGGAAATGATGATTTCCTTTCCGTAGAGTGGTTATATTGAAGATTTGTCTCAGCAGCTTGGGAGGAATCGCTTTTTTAAGGTTTAACAATTGGTTGTTCAGGTTTTGGGAGCCTTAATGGACTGATTTGGAGAGGCTCACTAATGGGCTGATGGAAGGGTATAAATAGGGGGTAGGAGGTATGAGTAATGGTTTAGTTTCTCTATTCTCTCATTTGGTGGCCTATGTTCCTCCTTCCTCTAACACCTTTCCACCATTAAAATCATAATCTAAAGGAAGCAAATTGAAGATCTACACCATTTGAGGCTAGATCTACATCATTTGAAGGGAGAGTTCATCGGATCAAGGGATTTGGTTCGAATTGCTTGCTATTTGGAATCTTAATTCATTAATTTTTGCTTATTTTGGAGAATTAGTGAGTGATTTGCATCTCTCACATGGATTTAATGAAGTATATGAATGTTTGATCATGTTTTTCATCAAATTCAAGTGTTTTACCATAGATCTACACCTCGGTAAGTCCATTTTCATATGAATCACCCTGCAATATAATTTAGCATGTTTAAACCGATAATTTCTATGCCATATCACATGTGTATGCAAGTTAGACCCCCAATTTAGATCATATGTTCATTTATCATGGTTTGTGAAATTTATATAACTTGCGGTGAAAATTGTCGTTTTCATGTTGCTATTGATTTCATTTCATGTTTGTAGTCATATTTGAAGAGTTGGACAAGTTGGTTTCGTCTAATTTAGCGTTGGGCAAAGTTTTGATCGAATTCAGAGGTGAATGGGAGTATGTGTATGTTTTGGGTCGAGCATACCGGCCATGGGTCGAGCACATATTACAATGTGTAGTACAAGGTGTAGTACAGGCAGGGTCGGTCGTGCATCAGCCTAGGGAGGTGGTCGGTCGTACATGGTTCGGGGACGGTCGTACACCCCAAAGACCGGCTCGGTCGTGCACCCAAGGACAGGGCCAGTTGAGTTGGTCGAGCAGGGTCGGTTGAGCATGTCGAGCAGGGTCGGTCGAGCGAGCCTAGGTTCGAGCAGGGGGTCGGTCGTGTGTAGGGCTCGGTCGGTTGGGGCTTCAGAGACACTGAGGTCGGTCGGTCCTTGTTCCAGGGTCGGTCGGTCACCAGGATGGATTATGCAAGGTTTGGGTCGAGCATAGCCAGGGTCAGTCGCACCAGGGGTCAGTCGCACAAGGTCAATTTTGAAAATTTTATTTTTCGGGTATGACTCAGAATTGAACAAAATGGTTTGAAAAAATATTTTTTAGGGGCAACCCCCCGAACCCTAGCCGCAGCGCAGAGATGTAATTCGGCTTAGTGATGTGGTGACTTCGTAGTGAATTCAATGGGGAATAACGAAGTGAGGTGATTTTTTCGCTGGATGTAACGAATGTGGAGACGACTCAAAAATGTATTGAGTTCGTGTGAAGAGATTGCTCTAAAGTATTCTGAGCTTATGAATAGTCGTAATTGATAATGACTAGAGATGAGAAGGTCGAGGAATTATCGTTGTTGTAGGTTCTAGCGGGCTCCAAGCAGGGGTACGATGGAAAGACCGGTTGTAGGTCAAGTACTCTGGGTGTTATGTATGGCCTAGACATGCGTTGTGTATAGCGTATGGGGTTTTTTCTACAACTGAGGCATTGAGTATGGTCCTTGATAGTTGATGGAAAATTGTTTAGCCGATCATAAGATTAACGATGGTTTCAAAGCAAGGTTGGCGGTAATAGCCAGAGTCAGTCATGGACGTTTGAATGCTTGGTTGTAGTGATTGTGCCATGTCAGGAGATTATCTGACTTCAAATGAGGATTTCTTTGGGTGCTTGTTTGTTATTGGTTTCGGCCTCTGGGGCTTGTACTTGAGGGATTCTGTTGACGTCAAAAGTTGGTCACTAGTAACGTTCAATCCCCAACTATATGAAGAGCACACGAATACTGATTATAAAATGCAGAAAAAGTAGAGGAAACGGGGAGCACACACAGAATTTTTATAGAGGTTCGGCAAAGATTATGCCTACGTCCACTTTATATGTATTACTTTTCCCTTTTGATTACAAATACAATGCTTTTTCTCTTTGAAGAAAAGAAAGAAGACGACTATTTTTCTCTTCCAAAAAAGGTTTCTCGGGGAAGAAGAAGAAGTTGAAATCCAAAAGGTGAAAAAGAGGTCCCTTTCCTCATTTAGCTTTGAGGTATTTATAGGTGGAGATGAAGACTTGGGATGTTGTGATGTGGCCCGGCCTTTCTAGGAAGACTTGGACGTGTGGAGTTCATTCTTTGGATATAATAGCGGCTGGAAGACTTATTCCACTATTCATAAATAGTATCCTCGGAAGTTACGGCTTACGTGGCATCCACAGTGAGGTGTATCAAAAGTAGATCTTTGTCTGGATGTGGTTGACCACCTTTTCTTCCTTGAAAGTCGGGCTAAGTATTTAAACAGCTCAGCTGGATATTTCCATGCATATCCGAAATATTCAGTCGATATGCCCTATATGAGAGCGGTTCTCTCGGTCGACTGGGAGAGCGAGTCTTCCGGAGTGAATTTTTAGCTTGCTTGAGTAGTGGCTCGGCCCAATATGTGATCGCTTCGGGCCGATCTTCTGCTGGGCTTCCTGGAGTGCGATCTGTCTAGTTTGGCTGGTTGCACGTTTGGGCTTCGATCTGGCTTGTTGCTGCTTTAGCCAAAAAGTGGGCTAACACTTTGCCCCTCAGAATGCATCTTCTTCAATAGATGGAGGTGTGTTATGAAATACGGATCAAAGCACAATCGTTCGAGTAGCTATGGTTGTGCCAGATCATATTAAGGCCAGAAACCCGACGATTCTAATGATTGTATTAAGGCTAGAAAACCGACAACCGTAATAAGTTGTATTAAGTCCGGAAAACCGACAACCATCGGGAACCGTATTAAGGTCGAGATAATCACCGTCTTTATGAGAGTTAGTTCCTGCAAAGACAAAAATAAACCGTTCTCGGCTTGGAGAAGGCTGATGGGTCGAGCATTTTATTTCACTTGGCTTTGAGATGTGGCAAGTATCAACCATACTCGGCTTAGTGGCGAGTATTAACCATACTCGGCTTAGGGCAAGTGTTTTTCATGCTCGACTCATGTTAGATTAATGTGTTCAGCGAGCGGTAAACACTCGTGGTGTAGAAAAAGAAGAGGCGAGTATCATCCGTACTCATCTTAAAGAAATATACCACACTCGGCTAGGGGAGTAGGTATTAAGAAATGGTGGTAGGCTTGCGCGCTGACCACATTAAAAGAGGGCGAGCATTATCCATGCTCGACTTTTGAATTTCCCAAACATTTTCCGTATTTGCAAAAGAAAATTCATAGCTGCTAAATAATTATTACATAGAAAAGAAATTCTAAGAGGACATGTGTTGATTCCAGAGCATACCTAGGAGCTAAATCCTAACCCCGTACATGTATACATCAAGGTGTCCTTTTTATTGAAAGAAACATATCATAAAAAAAATTAATTAATGATAATGACGCGAGTGCTAGTTTCAAGGTCCTTTCCATTTCTAGGAGCTTATGGATCGACCTGAGGAGCTTGGGTAGAAGATCGCGGCGGCAAGGTCAGGGCTTGACATATTCGGGTAGCACCTTTTTTCTGACTCGATCCTTGATGAGATCGCGCAAATGTCGGCATTCATCGGTGCTATGTCCAGCTACGTTGTAGAATATGCAATGTTTGCCGGAATCGAGCTCCATCTGGGTTGGCTCTCATCGAGGTGGTCTTGGAGTGGGCAGGGACCCTCGTATGTCAAGGTAGATATCAAGCAGAAAGCAGTTGAGTTCGATGTACTGGTCGTACTTACTTTTGATTCGAGGTCGCACATGATGCTCGCTCTTTTCCTGGGCCTTTCCTCTTCCTTTATTCTGGCCGTTGTTGTTGGATGGACCTTGTTGCTTGGCAGCTAAGACCTCTAGGCTCTCCATCTCAATGCTGGCATCTTCTTGTCGAAGGAATCGCTTGGCCTCGAAATAGAAATCATCTATATCCTTGGGGGGATCTCTAGTTAAAGAGTTCAAGAATTCTGATCGATTCTGAACTCCCGCAATGGCGGCCATAAGTACCATCGATGGCTCGGATCGATCGACTGATGCTACTACTGCGTTGAACCTTTCGAAGAAGGATCTGAGCGTCTCTCCTAATCATTGCTTGATGGTGGATAAGAACATAACACTCTTTGGTCGGGAAATATATACCCTGAATTGCTCGATGAAGCAGGTGACTAGCGTGTTCCAGCTGCTGATTGACTCCAATGTTAGTTGTCGAAACCACATTCCAGCTATGTCTGTGAGAAAGAGCGGGAAGCACTTAGCCATGACGTTGGTTGATGTGCCGAGTACTTCCATATGTCGCATGTATCGCATGAGGTGGATGGTTGGATCTGTGCGACCATTGTATGATTCGATAGCTGGGAACTTGAAGTCCGGAGGGTTTCGGGAGTTTCTAATTTCCCTAGTAAAAGGGCCGCGATTGGCATTATCTGTATCTTGCTGTGAGGAAGTGCCCCGAGTAAAGCGTCGGATGATGCTTGCAAGTTGGCTTCCATCTCCGAGGATTCGTTGCCATGAATTTAGCTCAACATCCGGTAGAGTTTCGGTACGAGGATCTGGCAAAAGCATTTTCGGAAGGGCGGTCGTTGGCTGGGCCCATCTTCCGAGAGTTGAGTGAAGGTGCGATGGAAGGTGAGCTCTGGTAGGTGGTTCTGGGAGGAATGGCCCCTCTTGAACCTGAGGAGTGTTGGCTCGATCCGTACCCACGACAGAGGGTCTAAGCTGATCCGGCATAGCATGTGATGTTCAGAGCTTGAGGATGCCCCTGGTAGGAGCGAGGTTAGGAGCGTCTACGATTGCATTTTCTTCTGCCAAAGTGAGGACCGGTATGGTGGAATGGCCTCCCTGGTTCGAAGGGAATGCCGCACCAGCTCTTTGTTAAAGGGGAAGAGAAGTTAGACTGGTCTGCGGTAAGATTTCGGGTTGTAATAGGAATGGCATTGATTCGGATGGGCCTGGTGGTTGCTCGACTGGTTCAATAGGTCGAGCTGTTTCCAAGAGTGGAGGCAAAATGTTCGACCGATCTAGATCTTGATCGTGAGCCTCCTGGGGTTCTGCTGTTGTAGCTGTGCTGGTCGCTGGAAGTGATACTCCTGGTTGTGATGGATTGGTTGGTGGGACCAAACCAGGATGAAATAAAGGTGTAGTCTGATCAGTGTCCTGATTCTGTGTAGACCGAAGATCAGTTGTTTCCCTAGTCCCGGTCGATAGAGGAATTGATGTTGTAGCGTTCAATCCTGTCTCCAGTCGATCGAGAAGGTGATCCATCAACTGCTGCTGTCGTTCGAGAAGTTTACCCTGAGATGTCATATGTTCTCTGAACTCGACCATGAATTTATCCATGTCGTCCCGGGTAAGAAATCGAGACATATCTTCATGAGAGGAAGCCTCGTGGCTCGCTTCTGTAGCATTAGTATCGGCTGCATCGGTGTTTGCGGGATGAGAGGATGTTGTATCTTTCTTTCGTTTGTTCGCCATGGATTAAGGCAAGCTCTCCCCTTCCTGACGCGCCAAAGTGTTGACATCAAAAGTTGGTCACCAGTAACGTTCAACCCCCAGTCGTGTGAAGAGCACACGAATACTGATTATAAAATGCAGAAAAAGTAAAGGAAATAGGGAGCACACACAGAATTTTTATAGTGGTTCGACAAAGATTGTGCCTACGTCCATTTTATATGTATTACTTTTCCCTTTTGATTACAAATACAATGCTTTTTCTCTTTAAAGAAAAGAAAGAAGACGGCTATTTTTCTCTTCTAGAAAAGATTTCTTCGAGAAGAAGAAGTTGAAATCCAAAAGGTGAAAAAGAGGTCCCTTTCCTCATTAAGATTTGAGATATTTATTGGTGGAGATGACGACTTGGGCTGTTGTGACATAGCCCGGCCTTTCTAGGAAGACTTGGATGCGTGGAGTTCATTCCTTGGATAGAATAGCGGCTGGAAGACTGATTCCACTATTCATAAATTGTATCCTCGGAAGTTGCGACTTACGTGGCATCCATGGTGAGGTGTATCAAAAGTAGAGCTTTGTCCGGATGTGGTTGACCGCCTTTTCTTCCTTGAAAGTCGGGCTAAGTATTTGGATAGCTCAGCTGGATGTTTCCATGCAGATCCGAAATATTCGGTCTATATGCCCTATATGAGAGCGATTCTCTCGGTCGACTGGGAGAGCCAGTATTCCAGAGTGAGTTATTAGCTTACTTGAGAAGTGGCTTGGCCCAATATGTGATCGCTTCGGGCCGATCTTCTGCTGGGCTTCCTGGAATGCAATCTGTCTAGTTTGGTTGGTTGCGCGTTTGGGTTTCGATCTGGCCCGTTGCAGCTTTTGCCAAAAAGAGGGCTAACAGATGCCAAAATCGATTAGGGTGGTTTTTGGGAGATATAGCTAGATGTTGTATGAGTTGTATTTGCCATGTATGAATCGTTGTTCTGATTGTCATGGCTAAATTGTTGTTTCCTTTGGATGTATGGATCGTAAAGGCTATCACTGCCAGAGGTGGGAAGGAAGTTGTGAGTACTTCTCGGGTGTTTTGGTAGATTAATTCGGTTATCTACCTATTCTCATATACTTTATTGATGATGTTTGTTAGCTATTTTATCGCTCACTAAGACTGTTGTTTGACTCAAGGTTTTATGTTTCCCTCTTATTACCTTGGGCTGTTCATTTGATGGTATGGATGGGCAAACTAGGTGGGAGGTGACAGGTGAATGCTTAGTGATGACGATGTTGCTGTTCGGAGGGGGGTAGGAGGCTGGCGTACTATCTTTCTTACTATATAGTATTTGGATTTCCGTTATTTTCTATTTTCTCTGAGTGCTGTAGTGAGGCAAAATTGTATAAACACTACGGTTGTAATCCAAGAGTGTGAATATTGCTTTCAAATTGTTCTGAAAGTTTTGGTGTTTTCCTGCTTCACTATTAATACATGTTTTATAAGTTCTATTATATTTTATCCTTGCGTTGTGAGTTTACGACAGGTTCCTATGATGTTTACCTACTCTGATGATCGTCCATAGCCGTCGTGCACACCTTTCAGCGCATTATTCCTCTTGTATAGTGCAGGGGTTATAGGCGGTTGTCATATTTGGTATCAGAGCTCTGGTTAACGATTTTAGCCAAAGTTCGAAACGTAATCACGTATGAGAGACGTACTTGTAGATTTCAGTTGTATTCTTACTATATATATTAGCATATATAGTAGTAGCATTTGTTTTCCTTTATCAGTTTTCTTGAAAGTGGCTAATTATTCTAAATTGCAGATTTAGAATGAGTAGACGAACAACAAGACACGCTACTAGGGGAGCTAATACTGGAGGGGGTAATGGCGGTGAACCAGACTACCCTACCACGTTTGAAGCCATGATGGAGGCATTCATGCGAAGGGTGCCCGCTCTAGTGGCAGCAACGGTAGATGTAGGAGTTTAATTGCCTAGGGTTGTGGATTTTGCAAAGATATGCAAGGACTTTACATCTCTAGGAGGAAAACCATTCAATGGAACTTACCCAGCTGAAGAGGTTCAGAGGTGGATGGATTCTTGTGTCCGTATCTTTGGAAACTTAAGTTTGGATGATGCAACCAAGAGGAAGCTTATATCAAGGCAGCTGCAAGGCATAGCCATGGAATGGTGGAATTCGGTTACACTTGAAACTCCAGAAGAAGAGATTTCATGGAGCAATTCCAAGCTAAGTTTAAAGAAAAATTCATTTCCACAGCTCAGAAATCTGTTTTGTTCAAGAAGTTCATAGAGCTGAAGCAGAATGGCAAATCAGTGCTAGATTACATTTCTGATTTCAAGGCCTTGTCCAAATATGCTCGTTCATACATCGATACACCTTATCAGAAGAATGAGAAGTTCGTCATTGGTCTTGATACCTACATTGGAAGGCCGCTGGTGGATCATTTTGACGGTCCATTCGAGAAGTTTATGGAAAAGGCGGTTCGTCATGAGAGCTTATTCCCTAAAGAGGCCAATGTTGTTGCTTCAACCAAGGAAGTTCAGAAGCCACAACAGAGTGGTAATAATAAGAAAAGGAAGCAGCAGCAATAAAAGGCGAAGGATGGTCAGAAGAAGCAGAATAATGAAGTGACTTGTTTCAATTGTTGGTAGAAGGGCCAATTTTCTAATGAATGCAAGAGTCCTAAAGCTGAGAAGAAGTGCTTCAAGTGTGGAAAGCATCGACATGAGAAGAAAGATTGTCCAGAATCAGCTAAAGGGAAGAAAATGGTTAATGTAACAACCCGTATTTTCAATAACCTGTTATAACATAAATTGAGGCAGAATTTAATTCTAAAATCTGAATCAAGGGAAACGGGCTATGCCATTGCGTTCGTCTCGGAAAAATACGCGAAATAGAGTATGTGGCAACCTTTGATTTCTCTTTGGCAATTGAGTCGATGACCGGTTCATTAGCATCTCTGGAACTCAAACCTACCCTTCTTGATCAAGTTGGGTCTTCGCAGAAAGAAGACCCTCAGATAGTTGAGATTATGGATAAGCTGATTCGAGGAGAGACGTCTAGTCATCTTGCTCGATATTCTATTGATGACAAGGGTTGACTGAGGAGAGATGGAAGGTTATGTGTTCCAGTGGTAGGAGATCTAGTAAGAAAAATTCTTGAGGAAGCGCATCGCTCTAAGTTGACTATACATCCAGGCGGAGATAAGATGTATAAAGATATGAAGCGTATTTTCTTTTGGCCTGGGATGAAGAAGGATGTGGCTGAGTTTGTTTCTAGATGTATCATTTGCCAGCAAGTTAAGGCCGAGTCGAAGAAGCCCGGTGGGCTATTGCATCCTCTAGACGTTCCACTTTGGAAGTGGGAGAGTATTTCCATGGATTTTATTGATGGGCTACCAAGGTCAAGGAAAGGGAATACGAGCATTTGGGTTATTGTGGACAGACTTACGAAGAGTGCTCATTTCATTCCGGTAAAGAGCAAGAGGACCGCATCTTGGCTAGCGTCTGTATATCTTCGTGAGATTGTGAGACTTCATGGAGTCCCTTCTAGTATAGTCAGTGACCGTGACCCAATCTTTACAAGTCAGTTCTGGAATAGCTTGCAAGAAGCCATGGGCACGAGGTTGAATCCAAGTACTGCTTATCACCCACAGAAGGACGGTCAAACCGAAAGGGTGAATAGGGTACTCGAGGATCTGTTAAGGCTTTGTATTCTGGATTTTGGTGGTACTTGGGAAGACCATCTTCCTCTTGTTGAATTTGCATATAATAACAGTTATCAAGCAAGCATAGGGATGGCACCATTTGAAGCTTTATATGGGAGGCCGTGCAAGTCGCCTACATGTTGGTGGGAGACTACAGATAAGCTTATACTTGGGCCTGATATGATCAGAGATGCATCCGAGAAGATCGAGTTGATTCGAAGACGGATGAAAGCGGCCCAAGACCGACAGAAATCCTATGCTGATAAGCGAAGATCTGATTTGGAGTTTGATGTTGGAGATATGGTTTTCGTCAAGGTTTCTCCTTTGCGGAATGTGGTCCGATTTGGAGCCGTTGGGAAGTTAGCACCGAGATTTGTTGGACCCTTCCCTATTATAGAGAGGATCGGGCAGATGGCTTATAGAGTGAAATTGCCCGAGAAGCTTGCCGGAGTACACGATGTTTTTCATGTCTCGCATCTCCGGAAGTGTTTACATGAGTCAGCAGAGGTTGTTGAGCCAAGTGATCTGAAAGATGTGGAAGTGGAGAAAGAAGCTACTTTGAGGAGAGCTCCGATTCGTATCTTGGGGACGGAGACCAAGAAGCTAAGGAATCGAGAGGTCAAGTTGGTGAAGGTTCAATGGGTTGAAGCCGAAGAAGACGCAACTTGGGAAACCGAGGAGAAGATGCGTGGGCTTTATCCATTCCTTTTTGAGGGTACACTCTCAATCTCATTTCTTTGTTAGCATATCTTTCTCTTTGCTATCCATGTTTATCTAGTTATCGTGCTAACCTTGTCATGAGAACCTTAGGTAGAAACCCTTTGGATGAAACATGTATTTGAAACATGTTATGCTTGATGGTTGCAAGTGGTTGCAAGTGGTTGCAAGTGGATACTCGTGGATGCATGATACACATTAGGCACTAAGATCGGCTCACACACTCTCATATTGCATATGCATGAGTGTTTATGCTTATTCATGGATGAAAATTTTTGTGTTATCACATGGATGTTGCATATGGATGTATGTGATGTGCACACATATAGATGTTATACATTATGATGTACTAAACTTGTGTTTGAAATGGTTTGAATATCTTCCGCTGTTTTATCTATGTTATTTACTCTGTTTACATATATACATATGTTCTTGTTCTGCCTTGATATATCATTATGCATGTTTACCTGATTCAAACGCCCCTCCAAAGTCAGAGTGCTTGCGAGAGACACCCTGGCGGAGGTGGGGTGTTACAGTTAAGGCTTATGCTTTGGAAGCCATACCAACTTATTCGAGAGCTCTTACTGCAGAAGAGAAAGGAAAGTGTGTCATCGTACAAGGTACTCTTTCAGTTAATGGTGTTTCAGTTCGATTTTTGTTTGATACTGGAGCATCGCATTCTTTCATTTGCAATGAGCTTGTGTGTCGCTTGGGTTTGGAACCCAAGATTTGTGATAGACCTTTCGTAGTGACTAATCCAGTTGGGGGTTCATCAAATCTTTGCATGATTTGTCGTGGTCTAGTGTTGTCGAGTCATGGTTGCTCTTTTGTGTGTAATTGCTTTGTTCTTAACTTCACTGGGTTTGGGATCATCTTGGGCATGGATTGGCTCAATAGGTATGCAGCAAGAGTGAATTGCAAGAAGCTAGAGGTGAGAGTCGGGGACATGGAAGGGTGAAAGGTGTTGATACGGTGTAAGCGCGAAGAGGGTGTCTTCGTTAGTTATATATATATATATACATATATATATATATATACTTGCGATTCCATAAGAAGACTTGTCATTTGTGCCGATCGCTAATGAGTATGAGGATGTTTTTAAAGAAGTCAAAGGTTTGCCTCCGCATCATGAGATCGAGTTTAGGATCGATTTGGTCAAGGGTGCTAGACAAATCGTTATGCCTCTTAGGCGAATGGCGCCTAAGTAACAGTGAGAGTTGGAGGTGCAAGTTCGTGACCTTCTAGGAAAGGGATTCATTCGGAGAAGTGTTTTCGAATGGGGTGCACCGGTCGTGTTTGCAACTAAGGCAGATGGATCGTTGAGATTGTGTGTGGACTATCGTGAACTGAACAATGTGACCAAAAAGAACAAGTGTCCGTTGCCAAGGATAAATGACTTGTTCAATCAGCTTCATGAGGCCAAAGTGTGTTCTCATATGGATTTGGCAACGGGATTTCACCAGTTGAGGGTGGCAAAGGATAGTGCGCCAAAGACTGCTTTTAGGACACCATCCGGGTTCTTCGAATGGTTGGTGATGCCATTTCGGTTGACTAACGCGCCAGCATACTTTGTTGATCTTATGAATATAGTTTTCAGAGATTAGTTGAACTAGTTTGTGCTTGTGTTCATGGATGACATTCTGGTTTACTCTCAGAATGAGGAAGAACACAAGGCACACTTGAGAGTCGTTTTGGAAATTTTGCGAAAACTTCAGCTAAGTGCTAAGTTTTCAAAATGTCGCTTCTGCAAGAGTGAAGTGAGGGTCTTAGGCCATGTTGTTTCTGGAATTGGGATAGCGGTTGACCTGCTAAAGTGGTTGCAATCCAGGACTGGGATAGACCTAAGAATGAGACAGATGTTTGGAGTTTCCTTGGGTTGGCTGGTTATTACCGATGGTTTATCAAGGATTTCTCCAAGGTAGCTGCACCGTTGACAGGATTGACAAAGAAGAATCAAGTGTTCACATGGGATACAAAGTGTGAGCAAGCTTTTGGAATACTGAAGAAGAGACTAACGAGTGCTTCTGTATCCATTCCAAATAGGAATGAAGAGATGGTGGTATAAACCGATGCATGTGGTACTGGGCTTGGAGCAGTGCTAATGCAGAAGGATAAATTTGTGGCCTACGCTATGCAATTAATGCCCCGCTATAACCCTGCTATATCTTGTAGCACACTACCACCACTATGCTTTTCCTCAAATAGCCTTTGATATAGCCTCTCCGCTTTAAGCCCCGCTATATTCCACTATTCCCGATATATTCCGTTATTTTCGCTATATTTTGTTATTCCTGCTATAACTTTGATGAAAAAAATGAACTCAAAAATGAAATTTATGCATTTAAAAAATTATTAAATTAGGTTTTTTAATTGAATTTTTTAATATCTACTTTTATGAACAAAAATACTCTAATATGTTATTGAATTTAATTAATTTAAATGAAAGTTTATGTTTATTTATCGATATTTGCACATATTAGTATTTAAAATTTACAATGTACTAACTAAAGTTAAATAAATTGTTACTTTTTCGCTTACTTATCATTTATATGTTCATATAAACATTTTGAAGGAGTTACATGTGTTATTTTAGAGTCATCTGTTATATCCTGCTATTTCCTCTCTTTATCCCCGCTATGACTTTTCGGACCTCCGCCGCATTTGATCCGCTAAGTGCTTTAGCTGCATAGCGCCTACGCGAGTCGACAGTAAAGCCGCACAAAAGGAATCATCAAACTCATGATTTTGAGTTGGCAGCAATTGTGTTTTCTCTGAAGATGTGGAGACATTACCTGTTGGGAGTTCGATTCGAGTTGTTTACGGATCACACGTCGTTGAAGTATCTTTTCTCCCAAAAGGAATTGAATCTTCGGCAGCAACGATGGTTAGAGTTTCGGGCATCGTATGATTTTGGTATAGCCTATACTCCTAGCAAAGGCAACGCAGTTGCAGATACGTTAAGTCGAAGACACACAAGTTTGGGAGCGATGTTTTCGGAATGGAAGAGTCTTGAGTATTTGCCGAGATTCGATTTCAGGCCACAATGTGAGTTGGAACCTGAAATGTTAGCAAGCTTATCGATAAGACCTACTCTTATCGAAAGGATTGGCGAGAGCCAAAAGAAAGATACAAAGCTTGTCGACTTTATCCAGAAACTGGAACTAGAGAATAAAGAGTTCGAAGTTGATCAAGAAGGTTGGCTTCGAAAGCAAGGATGATTAGTTGTTCCTGATATCGACGGATTGAGAGATGAGGTTCTGGGGGAATGTCATCACTCAAAGTTGATGATTCATCCCGGTGGTAATAAGATGTATTAGGACATGAAGCGAGTCTACTACTGGGAGGGGATGAAGCGAGATATTGGAAAGTTCATTTCCAAATGCATGAACTGTCAGTTGGTGAAAGCTGAACAGAAGAAGCTGAGTGGTTTGCTTCATCCATTGGAAGTTCCTACGTGGAAGTGGGAGCAGATATCAATGGATTTTATCGATGGATTACCTAGAACCAGGGCAGGAAATGAAGGGATTTGTGTCATCGTGGATCACTTGACCAAAAGTGCAAGGTTCATTCCTGTCAAATCAACTAGGACATCATCGAAGTTGGCTGAGCTTTATGTGAAATGGTTAGTTCGATTCCATCGTATCCCAAAGAGTATAGTGAGTGACTGGGATCCATTGTTTACGAGTGGATTTTGAAAGAGTTTGCAAGAAGCTTCGGGAACCGAGTTGTGTTCAAGTATGGCTTACCATCTCCAAACCGATGGTCAAACTGATAGAGTTAATCGAGTTTTGAAAGATCTCTTGAGGGCTTGTGTGTTAAACTTCGGAGGATCGTGGGAATTCTACATTTAGTTGAGTTTGCATATAATAATAGATACCAGTCGAGCATTGGGATGACACCATATGAGGCATTGTATGGGAGACTGTGTAATTCTCCAGCTTGTTGGTTAGAGACTGGAGATAAGTTGGTACTTGGGTCTGAAATGATAAGAGAGACCTCGGATTGTATCGAGATCGTTCGACAACGAATGAAGGCAGCCCAAGATCATTAGAAGAGTTATACCGATAAGCGTCGTAAGGACTTGGAATTCGACGTTGGCAATATGGTTTTCATGAAGGTTTCACCATTGAAGCATATGGTTAGATTCAGAAATAAAGGAAAGTTAGCTCCTAGGTTCGTTGGACCATTTCCGATAGTCGAGTGAATTGGAAAGCTCGCATATACGTTAGAGTTACCCGAGAAGATGTCGAGTGTGCAAAATGTGTTCCATGTATCGTTTCTACGGAAGTTCGCGCATGATTCAAATGTTATGGTATCTCCAAAGCGGTATAAAGACCTTGAAGTAGAGACCGTAGTGTGGAGACCTTGTAAGCCTCTTTGTATTGTGGGAAATGACACGAAGCAGCTTAGGAGAAAGACGGTTAAGTTAGTCAAGTTACAATGGAGTGAAGATGGCGACGATTGTACATGGGAGACGAAAGAGAGAATGAGTGACTGATCCAGAACTCGTCATCGGTAGGACTCTTTGATATCGTATCATCATTATATCATTGTATCTTGTTGTTGTTTGATAGAATTCTGCGTGCTAGGATTAGGCTGTGGATGCATGGCTTGATGGTTGCTAGTATGGATGATAGGCATGCAGTTTTATTTTATTCCCTGAGGGTTGGATCATTCTCATATTTTAATATGTTGCTTATGGGGATGTAAGACATGTCCATAATTTTTACCAATTTTGTTTGTGACCACTTTGCCCCCGTCAGTCTTGTAAAGGGTACAACTTTTGACTCAGGTCGAATCAGGTGGTGAGACCTATGCCATTGGAAATGAAATGATGATTGCCTTTTCGTAGAGTGGTTACATTAAAGATTTGGCTCAGCAGTTTGGGAGGAATCGTTGTTTTAAGGTTTAATAGTTGGTTGTTCAGGTTTTGGGAGCCTTAATAGGCTGATTTGGAAAGGTCCATTAATAGGCTGATGGAAGGGTATAAATAGGGGGTGGGAGGTATGAGAAATGGTTTAGTTTCTCTATTCTCTCATTTGGTGGCCTATGTTCCTTCTTCCTCTAACACCTTTCCACCATTAAAATCATAATCTAAAGGAAGGAAATCGAAGATCTACACCATTTGAGGCTAGATCTACATTATTCGAAGGGAGAGTTCATTGAATCAAGGGATTTGGTTCAAATTTCTTGCTGTCTAGAATCTTAATTCATTGACTTTTGCTTGTTTTGGAGAATTGGTGAGTGATTTGAATCTCTCTCATGGATTCAATGAGGTATATGAATGTTTGATAATGTTTTTCATCAAATTCAAGTGTTTTACCATAGATCTACACCTTGGTAAGTCCATTTTCATATGAACCACTCTAGGATATAATTTAGCTTATTTAAACCGATAATTTCTATGCCATTTTACATGTTTATGCAAGTTAGATCCACAATTTAGATTATATGTTCATTTATCACAGTTTTGTGAAATTTATATAACTTATGATGGAAATCGTCGTTTTCATGTTGCTAGTGATTTCATTTCATGCTTATGGTCATATTTGATGAGTTGGACGAGCTGGTTTCGTCGAATTTATCGTTCGGCGAAATTTTGATCGAATTCGAAAGTGAATGTGGTCTGTGCAGGTTTTGGGTCAAGCGTACAGGCCACAATCGAGCGTGTATTACAATGTGTAGTACCAGGTGTAGTATAGGCATGGTCAGTCGTGCATCAGCCCAAGGAGGTGGTCGGTCGTGCATGGTTTGGGGTTGGTCGTGCACCCCAAAGACTGGTCGGTCATGCACCCAAGAACAGGGTCAGTTGAGCTGGTCGAGCAGGGTCGGTTGAGCTGGTCGAGCAGGGTTGGTCGAGCAAGGCTAGGTTCAAGCAGGGGGTCGGTCGTGTGTAGGGCTCGTTCGGTTAGGGCTTCGGAGACACTGAGGTCGATCGTTCCTTGTTCTAGGGTCGGTCAGTCACCAGGATGGATTACGCAATGTTTGGGTCGAGCATAGCCAGGGTCGGTCGCACAGGGTTAATTATGAAAATTTTATTTTTCGGGTACGACTCAGATTTGAACAAAAAGGTCTAAAAAAATTTTTGGGGCACCCCCCTGAACCCTAACCGCAACGCAGTGATGTAATTCAGCTTAATGATGTGGTGACTTCGTTGTGAATTCAATGGGGAATGACGAAGTGAGGTGATTTATTCGTTGGATGTGACGAATGTGGAGAAGACTCAAGGATGTATTGATTTCGTGTGAAGAGAATGCTCTAAAGTGTTCTGAGCTTATGAATATTGTAATTGATAATGACAAGAGATGAGAAGGCCAATGAATTGGCGTTGTCGTAGGTTCTAGCAGGCTCCAAGCAGGGGTACGATGGAAAGACCGGTTGTAGGTCAAGTACTCTGGGTGTCGTGTATGGCCTAGACACGCATTGTGTAACACCCCACCTCCGTTAAGGTCACTCTCAAAGGGAATGCCTTAACTTCGGTGGAGAGTTTTAAGGTACAAGATAATAATAAATTACAAGACAGATAATTAAAGCAGCGGATAATTAAAGCAGCGGAAAAGAAACCAACTTCATTCCATAAATACTTGTTCAATACAACATTTCAACAAACAGTTTCAATCTTCCAAGTTATTACATCTGTCTTGAAAACATAAAGAAGCAATACTGAAAATAAAATGACAAATCCCTAACATGTCTTTGACCATAGCCATAGCTCAAAAAAAGAAAGTCCAAGCCTTACATCTACGGTCTTCAAGCTTTGATTTGATCCGGTCAAGCAGAAGTGTTCCCTTCTTGCGGACCTAGAGGGAACGGAAGAAAAGAGGCGAAAGGAAAATGAGTCAGACATAAGTCTGGTAAGCCCAGTTATTTAATAGCATATAAACAAGTAAAAGACTATGACATGAATAAACTGAACTTAGAATGATACCATAAGGATAGGGTAGTCATAAAACAAGATAAGGTAAGACTTAACTAGATTTGGCTATCGCACCCACTTTTACTTCTCTGCACCCACTAAGAACTTGTTTAACTAGCAATGTATGTTCATGATAAAGTGATCCCATTCATGTATTGATCGGCTCCTACTCGCATTCATGTATTCTCGGTGTCATGCGGCCCACGTGATTATAAAGTACTTGTGCTGGTTCCATTATAGGGTGTATCAAGTCCTATAATGGCAACCCCTGACACGATTCTAGATGCACAAGTGTACGCCTGGTGCCCAGTGCCTTCTTTTTCCACTCCGGAGCCCGTGCACGCCCGTACTCCATCGGAACCTACACTGACACACCTAACTGCCACCCTTTTGACCGCTTATATTCAGCCCAGTAATCGTGCCCCACCCTGCCTAGTTCAGGGTACCTTGATACGTTCATGCGGGTTACTGTTGAAATGGGTCCCCATTACTAGGGTTTTTCTAATCAACATGTTAAATTGGTTAAGTGTTCTTGACTTGACTTAACCCCTATCAATCTTGCCTAGTTAACATATTGATTTGGCTAAGTGTTTTCTAAATTACTTAACCCCACCAATCTTGTCTTGTTCACATGTTAAGTTGGTTAAGTGTTTTCTTAATTACTTAACCTCACCACTCTTGTCTTGTTAAGTTGGTTAAGTTTTTCCTTAATTACTTAACCTCACCATTTCTAGCTTGATTGTTCATGAGCTTTAATTAATTAATTAATTAAAGCACCAACCACTCACATTAGACAGGTATTGTTGTGGTTACTGGATGTGCCGGTCGGTTCCGGGCAGGTTTACACCACAACTCAGTCTAACCTCAGGCTTTTCTGGGCTTGATGCACTAACCTCTCACATTAGACAGGTATTGTTGTGGTTACTGGATGTGCCGGTCGGTTCTGGGCAGGTTTACACCACAACTCAGCCTAACCTCGGGTTAGGCATATTCGTCTTTTCTAGATTTACATTTTTATATATGCAAATTTCTACAAGTATATCATGTCACATGTTTTAATTCAAGACTAATGGTATATAAATTATACCATTTATGGCCTTAACCAATTACATGGTTTTGGGCCCACCAACATATTTACATGTTTTGGTTTAATAATTACCCCCAACGTTACCCTCGTTTGTTCATTCACATTAATCACATAAAGACATTGGGCCCGCTAATTGGCCCAATCTATAAACGAGAGATAAAGGAGGGAACATGCATAACATAGGTTCAATCAACATATATCATGTAATTTGGATAAACATCAATTATAGACTAGCATGTGACATAATCATGACACGTCCAATTCCAAAACATGTATGATTATAATATTAACATATAGGTGTAAACTAGATCTAATAAGGTGAACTTGCATAAATTCACTTCACAAACTTGCATATAAATAAGGATCTAGTTTTGGATCTAAAATGTAACTTGCATATGACATATATATATATATATATAATTAGATCGTAACTTGGATTTATCATAAATTATATAACTTGCATTAATCATGTGAACCTAAATGGATCTTGACATGGATCCAAACATAAAGTTTGTAACTTGCATATGGACATATGAACATAGGCATGTGGATCTAACATAAAACTTGCAACTTACATATGAACATATGGATCTAACATAAAACTTGCAACTTGCATATGAACATATGGATCTAACATAAAACTTGCAACTTACATATGAACATATGGATCTAACATAAAATATAGGAATATGTACATGTAGATCTTGACTTGGATCTAATATAAAACTTACAACTTTCATAAAAACATATACATGTAGATCTTTACATGAAACACATAACTTGCATATGATATTGATAGTTTCAAATAGATCCAATACCAAATCCAATAATCCACAATCATTCCAATTCATGATAAAATCACCACAATCAATCGATATGAATTAACATGGTATAATTCTAATTTCACTTTATATCAAATCACGTCATAGATTTATTTACGTCTAAAAGATAACTGCGCTTACAACGCACGAAGGTCTTGATTTCTGGATTCTGAATTCTGTAGTTGAAATGCTCGCCTTTGATGTAGACAATCATTGTTTTGATTTAGTTTGGTTCGTCTCTATGTTAGCTTCAAGTGGCGGCTACTCTAGGTTATCTAATGGCAGCATGACGGCTCTAGGTTCAATTTTTTAATATGATTTAGGGGTGAGGTATTAGGTTGCTTTTATAGAGATTAGATTGAATAGGAGCCGTCAGATCATCTCAGAATAAATCAAGACCATTAAGACAAGATAGAGTTATCTAGAACAACCAACTCATCCCCTAATGACTCAGCAGTGAGTCATAATTCGTCTTTTCTAAATTCACATATTTTCTATATATGTCTAATTATATATGTAAATTAATCTTAATTTAATCATGCCATAATTATTCTTTTAATTATGCTCACAATAAATGGTATACCAAATATACCATTTCATGTACCAATCTATGCCAAGAAATTTTAATGTTTTCCCTTGATTCTCGCATTTATAATTAAGTATTCTTTAATTTGCTATCAGAAAATACGGGGTGTTACATTCTCCCCTCCTTTAAGGATCTCATCCCTGAAATATTCAAGTCGAGAAGAACGTATATCTTACCATCCAATCGTCCATCTACTCAACCATCAAACACAGGCGTCCATTGTCCTTAAAAGACTTCTAATGCTTCATGATCATATGCATAGTGTGTGTACATGTCCTTACCTAATGCAAAATCAGGCGGTCTACTGATTCAGTCGACCTCCTTAATACAAATTATGTCAGTGCCATGAGTCCATTATGTATGCAATTTTCCTATCCAAAATTTCTACATGAGTGCACGATCATTCATACAAATGCAACGTCCATATGGTAACACATCAAGTTTCAATCCATATACAAATACATATATGCATATGCAATATGAAAGTGACTGAGCCGATCTAATTCCTAACGTGTGTGTATATGCATCCACGAGCAACCACTAGCAACCACTTGCAACCATCAACCATAACATGTTTCAATTACATGTTTTCATCCAAATGGGTTTCTACCTAAGGATAAAGGATAGGATCGAGAAGATATACTCAAAAGGATAGGTACAAGCATAAACTTAAGGAAAAAAGAGATCAAGGATGTACCCTCAAAAAGAAAAGGGTAGGCTGTGCGTATTCTGTCCTCAATTTCCCAAGTTGCGTCTTCCTCGGCGTCGCTGTATTGAACCTTGACAAGCTTGACTTCACGGTTGCGTCGCTTTTTGACTTCTGTACCCAAGATACGAGTTGGAACTCTCCTTACAGTTGCTTCTCATTCAACTTCTATTTCCTCTAACATGCTTGGTTCCACCACTCCCGTAGACTCATGTAAGCACTTTCGCAGGTGAGAGACATGAAAGACATTATGAACTCCAGCCAATCTTTCGGGCAGCTATATTCTATAAGCTATCTTCCCAATCTTCTCAATGACAGGAAACGGCCCTACAAATCTTGGTGCAAACTTTCCTGCGGATCCGAAGCGAACGACGTTCCTCAAAGGGGATACTTTAAGAAACACCTTGTCTCCAACTTCAAACTCAAGGTCGGTCCTTGTTTTGTCTGCGTAGGACTTCTGTCTATCTTGGGCAGTCTTCATTCTCCTTCGTATTAAGTCTACTTTCTCTGAAGTTTCTATAATCATGTCTGGTCCAAGTATGAGCTTATCTGTAGACTCCCACCAACAAGTTGGTGATCGGCATGGTCTTCCATACAAAGCCTCGAAGGGTACCATGCCTATGGTGGCTTGGTAACTATTGCTGTAAGCGAACTCCACTAAAGGAAGATGATCCTCCCATGTACTTCCAAAGTCAAGAATGCACAGTCTCAAGAGATCTTCTAGTACTCTGTTCACCCTTTCCGTCTGACCATCGGTTTGTGGGTGATAGGCCGTGCTTAAGCATAGCTGTGTGCCCACAGCCTCTTGCAAACTCCTCCAGAACTCGCTTGTAAAGATAGGGTCTCGATCACTCACTATGCTAGAGGGTATCCCATGGAGTCGAACTATCTCTTTAAGATATATGGATGCTATAGATAAGGCAGTCCTTCTATTTTTGACATGTATAAAGTGAGCGCTTTTAGTAAGCCTGTCCAATATTACCTAAATGTTGGTATTGCCCCTTCTTGACCTAGGAAACTCATCTATAAAGTCCATTGAGATGCTATCCCATTTCCACTGTGGGACCTCTAGAGGATGGAGCAGACCACCAGGATTCTTCTGCTTCGCTTTGACTTGTTGGCATATTAAACACTTAGAAACAAATTCAGCTACGTCTTTCTTCATGCCATTCCAAAAGAAAACTCTTTTGATGTCTTTATACATTTTGTCTCCGCCTGGGTGTATGGTCAGCTTGGAATGGTGTTCCTCTTCTAGAACCTTCTTTACCAAAACCCTTGCTTGTGGGACACATAGTCTTCCATCTCAACCAGCCCTTGGCATCAATGGAGTATCTATTGAGGTGACTAGAAGTCTCACCCCTAATTAACTTGTCCATCACATCGGCTAGCTGAGGGTCTTCTCTTTGCGTGGCTCCGATTGAGTTTAATAGAGTTGGCTGCACTTCTAACGTTGCTAGCAAGCCAGGTACAAAGTCAGAGGAGGGTCTAAAGTTAAAGCTTGCTATGAACTCCAAGCTTTGCCTTTCCACAACGAGAGGGCTTAAAGTCAGCTTCTTTCTACTCAAGGCGTTTGCCACTATATTGCCCTTACCAGGGGTATAGGCAATCTCAAAATCATATGAGGCGAGAAATTCCATCCACCTTTGCTGCCTCAAATTAAGATCTTTCTGAGCAAAAAGGTATTTTAATGATTTATGATCAGTAAATAATTCGAACCTTTCTCCTAGCAGATAATGACTCCATGATTTAAGGGCGAAAATGATGGCAGCTAGTTCCAAATCATGAGTTGGGTAATTCTTCTCATGAACCTTTAACTGCCTTCCTCCATAGCAAACTACTTTGCCTTCTTGCATTAGGACAGTGCCCAATCCTGTTCTGCACGCGTCTGTATATACTGTAAACATCTTGCTTCCATCAGGCAATGTCAGAACTGGGGCTGTTGTCAGAGCCCTTTTTAAACGTTGGAAAGCAATGTCACAATCCAAATCCCAAGCAAAAGCCAAGTTCTTCTTTGTCAATCTTGTCAGCGGAGCTGAGATCTTCGCAAAGTCCTTAATGAACTTTTGATAATAGCCCGCCAGCCCGAGAAAGCTTCGTACTTCGGTTGCATTTCGCGGAATCTTCCAATCTTGCACCGCGACTACTTTTGCGGGGTCCACGGCTATCCCCTCTTTGGACACCACATGTCCAAGAAACCTTACTTCTTCTCTCCAAAAGTGGTATTTGGAGAATTTTGCTTTCAGCTGATGTGCTCGAAGAGTATCTAACACTTCCTTTAAATGCACAACATGTTCTTCTTCGCTTTTTGAGAAGATTAAGATGTCGTCTATGAAGACCACTACAAATTTATTGAGGAATTCCCGAAACACCCTGCTCATCAAGTCTACAAAATAGGCAGGTGCGTTTGTCAAGCCGAAAGGCATGACATGCCACTCGAAGAAACCATCCGGGGTCCTAAATGCGGTCTTGTCAATGCTATCCTGAGCCACTCTTAGCTGATGAAACCCAGTAGCCAGATCTAGTTGGGAGAAAACGGATGCACCTACGAGTTGATCAAACAGATCATCAATTCTTGGGAGGGGGTGCCTATTCTTCTGAGTCAGCTTGTTCAACTCCCTATAATCTACGCATAGGCGGAGTGAACCATCAGCTTTGGTCGTGAATACTACTGGAGCACCCCATTCAGAAATACTCCATCTTATGAACCCCTTTTCAAGCAGCTCTTTAATTTTCTTGCTGAGCTCCTTTCTCTCCCTTAGGGCCATGTGCCTAACGGGTAAAGCAACGGGCTTTGCATTATCAACAAGGTATATGCGGAAGTTTATCTCCCACTTCGGAGGTAAGCCCTTCACCTCTTCAAACACATCTGAGTATTCACGGACTACTCTAATGGACTGCAAATTCTCAACAGACGCATCAAGTGATTCAAGATAATTAAGCATGACAGAGTTCATGGGATTACAAGAGATTTCGAGAGTGTTACCGAGGCGAGTCATGAGTCTAACCACTCTTTTTTCACAATCAAGGATGGCACCATTACTGGATAGCCAGTCCATGCCTAGAATCAGCCCATAGCCCGTGAAGCCCAAAACAAAAGCATTACATTTAAACCCAACACTTAGAATAGAGATTTCCAAATCCAAACAAACCATTGACAAATAAACTGAGCCCCCAATTGGATTTGAAACAACCAAGGGTTCCTCTACTATATGGGTGTTTAGGTGTAGAGATTCAACTAAAGCAGTAGATATAAAAGAGTGCGATGCGCCAGAATCAAAGAGAGTATGAACAGGATTATCAAACAGATAAACTAAACTCTCAACAGAAATATGACTACCTCGTTCCTGCAGAGGTGCTACGAGGGCATGAACCTGCCCTCTAGAAGAAGCTCCAGTTCTCTGTCCCTGCCCTTGCCTTTTGGGGCAGTCCTTAGCCAAGTGTCCGGTTTCCCCGCAATGGAAACAAGCGCCCAACTTCCTCTTTTTCTTTCTGCAGTCCCTAGCCAAATGTCCAGGTATGCCACAGTAATTGCACTTCAGCTTCTTACGGGATTTATTATCCTTCCCGCCTTTCTTGGGGTCCTCTTTCTTGTTTTGAGATCCCTCTCCTTTCTTATTTTGTGGCTCTTCCTTCTTCACCTCCTTCTTTCCATTTTTGTTCTCCTCTTGCAACAGAGCCATGTCCACCAGCCTTTCATAAGTTTCTCCCATGGGTATATGGGACATTGCCAGGCCTTGTTCAGTCCTTTGGCAAAACGGAGAGCCTTCTTGTGTGGAGTGTTGACTAACTCCAGTCCAAATCTGGCAAGCTGATTGAATTTATTGACATATTCTTTGACTGATAGGTTGCCCTGCTTAAGTGATAGGAACTTCTCCATTTGCAAACTTTGCTCAGCTTGTGAGAGGAACTTCATTTCAAATCTTGCCTTGAAGTCCTCCTAAGTCTCTATCGGTCTTTCAACATTAGTGACCTCCCACCAGAAGGAGGCTTCATCTTTGAGCAACCACACCACCAACTGTAGTTTCTGCCTCTCAACTACTTCAAAGATAATGAATAAGTCTTCAGTTTCTTTGATCCAGTTTCTGGCTTCTACGAAAGATTCACTACCCTTGAAGTTTTTTCCACCCATGGATCTAAAATATCTACAGATCTTTGAGAAAGCATTTCTCTCGGGGGAGGAGGAGGAGAAGCAGCTGGGGGAGGCGGAGGAACGCCTGCTGGGCCTGCTTCATTGTCCCTAGCTTCAAGGTACCTTCTAAACCAACCAGGCACCGACACGCCCTCAGGTAGGTTAAAGTCCCCAGACATGCTGAAACAAAAGGAAAGATTCAGAACGAGCGATAGAAAGATAGTGCATATGGCTTTGGGGATTATGCCTTCTTTTTTTAATTTAAAACAACACTTTTCTTGAAAATGCTTCTTTATGACTTCTTTTTGAAAAATAGTTTCAAAAATTTTATCCAATCTGGTAACCTTTAGCTCTGATACCAAGTGTAACACCCCACCTCCGTTAAGGTCACTCTCAAAGGGAATGCCTTAACTTCGGTGGAGCGTTTTAAGGTACAATATACTAATAAATTACAAGACAGATAATTAAAGCAGCGGAAAAGAAACCAACTACATTCCATAAATACTTGTTCAATACAACATTTCAACAAACAGTTTCAATTTTCCAAATTATTACATCTGTCTTGAAAACATAAAGAAGCAATACTGAAAATAAAATGACATAAATCCCCAACATGTCTTTGATCATAGCCATAGCTCAAAAAAAGAAAGTCCAAGCCTTACATCTACGGTCTTCAAGCTTTGATTTGATCCGGTCAAGCAGAAGTGTTCCCACCCTGCAGACCTTAGGGAGGGGGGAACGGAAGAAAAGAGGCGAAAGGAAAATGAGTCAGACATAAGTCTGGTAAGCCCAGTTATTTAATAGCATGTAAACAAGTAAAAGAATGTGACATGAATAAACTGAACTTAGAACGATACCACAAGGATAGGGTAGTCCTAAAACAAGATAAGGTAAGACTTAACTAGATTTGGCTATCGCGCCCACTTTTACTTCTCTGCACCCACTAAGAACTTGTTTAACTAGCAATGTATGTTCATGATATAGTGATCCAATTCATGTATTGATCGGCTCCTACTCGCATTCATGTATTCTCGGTGTCATGCGGCCCCACGTGATTATAAAGTACTTGTGCTGGTTCCATTATAGGGTGTATCAAGTCCTATAATGGCAACCCCTGACATGATTCTAGATGCACAATTCTACGCTTGGTGCCCAGTGCCTGCTTTTTCCACTTCGGAGTGCATGCACGCCCGTACTCCGTCGGAACCTACACTGACGCACCTAACCGCTGCCCTTTTTGACCGCTTATATTTAGCCCAGTAATCGTGCCCCACCGTGCCTAGTTCAGGGTACCTTGATACGTTCATGCGGGTTACTGCTAAAACGGGTCTCCGTTACTAGGGTTTTGCACAAATTTGACATTTATAGTTGGAATCTATGTTGCACTTTGGTATAAATTATGGATTAATTAATTTTTGCAATATATCAAAATTTACATGCCCTAATCTAGAATGCCATATGTTAGAAGAGTCAACAATATAAGCAAAAGATTCACTTTTATTTATATCATTATTTGGTATAATAGTGGTTACATTTGCTTTAAACAAGCCATCACACACTTATCCTCTTCCAAAATACACTCCGTTCTTTGATATTACAAACTTATCAGCAACAAATGTCAGTTTGAAACCATGCTTGCTGAGAAACGATCCTGAAATCAGATTCTTGCGAATTTATGGAATGTGGAGAACGTCATTCAATTTTAGTTCCTATCCGGAATCTAATTTCTTTACAATCTTTCCCTTGCCTTCCACCTTTGATGCAGATGAGTTGCCCATGAATAGTTGCTCATGATCAGTGGCAGGTTTGTAGGTTGTAAACATCCACTTGTTGGCACATATATGATGAATGGATCCTGTGTCTAGAAACCACTCCTTGTTTTTGCCAACAAGGTTGCATTAAGAAACAACCGCACACAAATTCATATCGACAACATCATCTGAATTTTCTGCCATATTTTCTTTTAGTTTCTTCTTTTTGGGTGCATGGCACACGGTTGCCATGTGGCCTTTCTTTCCACAACTGTGGCAAGATCCTTGAAACTTCTTTTGTTTCGTTGTCTTAGAATTCTTCTCGCACTTCCTTTTGTTTGTCTTTTCATCCTCAACCACATTAGCCTTTGCCTGTAATGAACTAATAGCCTTTTTCTTTGATTTTCTGTTGTCTTCTTCGATTCATAGACGAACAACCAGATCCTCCATGGTCATTTCCTTGTGCTTATGCTTTAAATAGTTTTTGAAATCCTTCCATGACGGAGGCAAATTTTCGATACTGGCAGCCAGTTGGAATGACTCACTTAACTCCATCTTTTCGTCGTGAATTTCATGAATGATTACTTAGAGTTCTTGAATCTGAATGACGACTGTTTTGGAATCGATCATTTTGAAGTCCAGAAACTTCCCGACAATGAATTTCTTCATTCCGATGTGTTCAGTTTTGTACTTTTTTTTAAGAGATAACCAAAGAACCTTTCCAGTTTCAACTATACAATATACATTTTATAGACTATTTTCTAAACCATTGAGAATATAATTCTTACAGATGAAGTTAGAATTCTTCCAAGCAGTAAGACCCTCGATTTTGGTGGCGTGGGGCTCCAGTTCATCAATAAATGGGGGATCCTCTGAAAGATATTTGGCCAGCCTCAATGTTGTCATGTAGAAATGCATCTTTTGTCACCAACGTTTGAAATCCTGGCCATTAAACTTCTCTGGTCTTTCACCATGTGAATATTGGACTGTTGGTGGAACCAGAGATGGAGCTGATGGCACAGTTTGTGTCGGCATAGATTTACTGTTGCTACTTTGCCACATAGCCGTCTACAAATAGAATCAATAATCACAATTTCGTTTCGTGATTGTTAGAAACCAATCAGTAGAAATGGCAGAAATCGTTTCTGTGAATGGTAACACCTTTAAGTGTTAGTAATATTGTTTCAACTATGTTGCAATTCACAACAACAAAGAACAATTACAGTCCGAAACAATTAGATGTAATAAGAATTCAGGAAAGCAAAGAGAATATACCAATCAAATTCCAAGTCCAGCGAGCGCTATTTCCTTGAAACGAAATTGCTCCCTCTATGGCGCTGATGGTTGATTGAGCAACCGTTTCCCGAAGATGAAACGGATCTTCTCTGCGATGTTGAACTGCAATCGCAGAGCGACGACGAACACAAGGTAGTTTTTATTTAGGGTCCGTTTGGCACAGGTCCCTATTAAGTTTCAAGATTAGGTTCTCATCCGGTCATAAACTTATTGCAAATTACATCCCTATTTTTTGGAAATTCATTAAAAAAAATAAAATAAAAAATAAGAAAATCAAGTAAATTCATAATTAAATAAAATAATTAATTGGAAGAATAATCAGGGGGGAAATAATCAAAACACGTCAAAATAAAAAACACACAAAAACAACGAAAATACAGTAAAATGCATCGACATATGCACATATATTCAAATAGTCGCATACATGAATGCATCAATTTTAGTTTTGCGCCAAACTGCATCATACATGCATACATATATGCAGATTTTATGAAGTACATGCATGTCTTCGTGCAACAATTCAATTTCTGCATGTAAAACATGCATACCTATATATCTGCATACAAGTATGCAGTTATACATAAAAATCTACATGCAAGTTTACGAATATTGTCATGCCTTCGGCCTTCAACACATTCCTGCATACTTGTATGCGGTTATTATAAATAAATGCATACTTATATGCAATTATTCAGAAGGCGTGGACAAATTCCTGCATGGGTATTCAAATATTTGCATACATGTATGCAACTATTGGTAATAGTTGCATACATCTATGCAACTTTTTTTTATTTCCGTGGACTTCCAGGAACATTTCCAGAATTCAGAATTTTTTTTATACAGTAGCGCATGTTTTTCTGGCCAAAACATGTAAAACATAGAACTTTTGGAAATAAGGACCGGGTTTGCATTTTAAAAACGTAAGGGATGTGAGCCTAATTAACTTTGAAAATACGGATGTTAGCCTAATATTCACTTTTGTTTATAGATTAGAGCAACGGAGGAAGAAGACAAAGAGCAGAGGGAAAATAGAATTAAATTTCTAAATTGATTTGAATTTCGATTGCCTATATATAGGCTGGAAGAGGCATCAATTCGTGAATAGGTGCTGTTGTTTGAATTGCAATGGTAGTGACTGTTGGAAATGTTGCGACCCTTTACCAATAAACATGTCCATTGGCATATACGCGGCTAATATTCAAAAATATAATGGTTCCTAAGCGTAGAAAGCCCAACGGTCATTCAGAGGCCCAATAGATCACGAGACCCCAAGAGCCCCCCAAGGCCCTATCCTTTGACCTTTCAATATTAATGTGAATGCTTATCATGCCATTGTTCATGCCATTTTCTCATCTCTTCCATCTCATCCTTTTCTTTTGATATAGTATATCAAGTCATAGTATATATAGTGGCATGGGTATTAGTGTTTCCCGATGTGGGACTAATAGATTTCCCCTATCTCCGCTTATTCATTTCCCACAATCCCCACATGAATGAGTGGTTATCTAATCTGTTTAAAATTGCAAACCATTTATCATATCGGTAAAAGTAGCACAAAAGCCTTGAACTTTTAATAGTGTTTTATCGTTATAACTTACCGGCGAATCAGTGGACTAGACTGTCTTTCAACTGTAAGCTGTTTGTGTAAGTCTATAAAGATAACACATGATAAATGCTCTTTAACTCCTTGGATCTCTGATTTTGCTCGTTTTTGCCATGAACAATGCCTTGTTTTCATGAGTGCTTGAAGAATTTGAACTTACAATTCTTCCTGAAGCGGCGTCTTCGCACTCACATAGGTGAATCTGTAAAGAGTATCCCTTAATACCCCACTTGGTTCTTTATAACACCACAATTTAGACATCATTAAAATCTAAGCTTATCCTATTCTTCGACGGGTTGTGCACTTACTTATCATAGGAATGGTTTGTATTTAACAATGCCCTCAAGTTTATCTTAAATGTATTGTCCCTTTCTACCTAGATCTTGGGATCTCTAGTCAACTAGGTAGGGATTCTGTTTTAGAAAACTTTTGGTTCATAGGTCTAAAGCCTATTCCCATCGATAAGGTTTGAACTTTCTCTCTTGGCAAGCCTTTTGTTAGTTGATCTGCTATGTTATCCCTTGACCTTACATAGTCTATAGTGATAATTCCATTAGAGAAAAGTTGTCTTATAGTTTTATGTCTACGGCGAATATTTCGACTTTTACCATTATACAATGTACTATTTTCCCTTCCTATAGAAGATTGACTATCACAATGTATACATATTGGAGGCACTAGTTTTTCCGAATTTGGAATGTCTTCCAAGAAGCTCCTAAGCCAAACTGCTTCTTCCATGGCTTTATCTAGAGAAATGAACTCTGATTCCATTGTTGACCTTACTATGCAAATCTGTTTGTATGATTTCCATGAGATAGCTCCATTTCCTAATGTAAAAACATATTCACTTGTGGATTTTCTGTCATTTAAGCTATTATCCAGTTGGCATCACTATATCCTTCTACCACTGAAGGATACTTCTCATATTGCAACACATAGTTTTGTTGTACTTTAGATATCCTAGGAACCTGGTTATTGCTCTCCGGTGATGTTTGCCAGGATTACTGGTAAGTCTACTCAGCTTGCTTATAATGTTAGCAACATCAGGCCTAGTGCAATTGACATACAATATACTTTCTATTATACGAGAGTATTCCAACCGATATATTCCATCGCCGGTGTTCTTTACCCAAATTTGGTTCATATCCACACGTGATTTTGCAATGGTTATATTATATTACTTGAACCTTTCAAGCAGTTTGGCAATGTAATGTGACTGAGATAATGCATATCCCTGTGATGTTTTTATAATTTTTACACCCAAGATTACATCTGCCACTCCTAGTCTTTCATGTCGAATCTAGAGGATAACATATCCTTTATAGATTTTATTATAGCCTTATTATTTTCTAGGATAAACAAATCATCAACATAAAGACAAATAATGACATATCCAATATCCGTATATTTTACATAGACGCATTTATTTGATTCATTTATTTTGAATCCATTTGATAACATAATTTCATCAAATTTTTCGTGCCATTGTTTTGATGCTTGTTTAAGGCCATAAAGTGATTTTACTAACTTGCACACCTTATTTTCATTTCCTAGGCTTAGAAATCCATCAGGTTGTTGCATATATAATTCTTCTTCTAGTTCACCATTTTAAAACGTGGTTTTCACATCCATTTGGTGTATTTCCAAATTTATTATGGATGTGATTGCAATAAGCATCCTAATCGATGTTATTCTAGTTACTAGTGAATAGGTTTGAGATAAATAATTGTTCGCATACAAAAGATTAGCATACGCATAAGAGTTGAATACAAATGAACATAATTCAAATTAAGGGTTGCGCTCGAACAAAGAAGCAAACAAAGATGGATTGTTTGAAATTTGATTTATATGCAAGAAGATTACATGTATTATAAATAAATCAAATTTCAATTCAAGATATATATATATATACACACACACGGCAGGGGCGTCGACACCGCCATAGGGGTGTTGACACATGTGTCGACACCCAAGCAAGGGTGTCAACCGCTGCGCATCATTCAGCACATGTGGCGCGTCGACACCCGAGCAAGGGTGTCAACCCCTGCGCATCATTCAGTATGTGTGGCGTGTTTTGATTGGTGAACGTTTGTTTTTGTTGCAATGTGGCTATTTCCTATTGGTCGTATGACGTGGTTAGCTCTGATGGAGTTTTATTTAAATCTAAGGGTCCCGGTTGCTCTATACTCCTATAAATAAGACCTTATACCTAACCCTAAACCATATAATTTGGCGGCTACGCTGGAGCTCGGCCATGGCTCTCTCCCCCCCTCTCCCTCTATTCTCAAATCTATTCTGAAATTGGAATATTAGCCTAGAAAATTATGAATCCACATCTGGAGGAGAGGATCAATGTTAATAAAAGATTATTCAAAGCAAGGTTGTGAATCTTATCGAAGAAAAAATGGGAAACCATGGATGATGGAACGGATCGGATCCAAAAATTGGGGAAAGCTTAAAGGTGAGTGGGTTCAAATTATAGCCTTTAGATAACGTTATGACTATAGTTTAGCATTCCCCTTTTAATAAATTGTGAAATTTCCAGTTTAATTATAAATTGTTGTTATAACAAGTTGGGACGTTAATATGAATAAATCAGGAAATTCATATGTTGAATCTATTAAATTATTGGAATGATTACATATTGAAAAAAACAACTTGTTAGAAATGGTTAGAACATGGGCAATAACTATTGTTGTTATAATTATATGTTTCACTTACGGCATATTGTAGAATAAATGACATGTTTAGATTGATGGATTTGAATAATTACCCGATTGAATGTTTACATTTAAAAATAGGATTAAACATATGTCAAAAAGGCCATGTGATTAAATATAGGCAAAATTTGGATGACATGCAAAATTATACTACCGTAAACTAGATTACAGTAAAAAGGATAATATGCCTAAAGTTTTCATGAAATGGGAATGAATTGTAATGGAATATTTGGAACATAGCATATATTATGTTTTGAGACTTTAATTTGGTAGTGCAATTTTGATATGAACAATAATGATTGAATAAAGATGAATATGCCTGGGATTTCAATTAGAAATCGTAACTGCATGTATGGCACGAGGTTAGGTTGCATTAGTGGCGGAAGTCTGCCCGGACCTGATCGGCATATCCAACAGACACTAAAGTTGAACCTAATGTGAGAGGCCTAAGTGCAAAAATTTAAAAAAATATGTAATGGTGCTAAGACACGTGGTTAAGTCAACTTACGGTAGAAGTATGCCCGGACTCGCCCGACAAATCCAGCATCCACAAGTGTAGGCTTAATGTGAGAGGTCTAGTGCTTATATATATATGTATATATGTATGTGTGTGTATAACAAGATATGAATAAATGGCAATGATGGTAATTAAATGTCTAACTTAGAAAGGAAGAGATGTAATGAACTGAGTTAGTGTGATAAGAAGGAAAAGTGATGTACTTCTCTAAATGACCTATTTCTGGAAACGTTGTTTCAAGTACGCCATAGTAAATAAAGAAAAGTAAAGAAATTACTTGCTACCACGGATTTAGATGGGAATACGTTATAAAAATAAATCATTGATTTCTTCTATCAAACTGATGTGGTGCATGAAGTGTTTTTCTTAATATAATAAGGAATATATATTACAGTGAATAAAGAATAATGGTTTACAACAGTAAATGGTTTAAAGGGGAATGATAATAACCTATTATAAATAAATAACATTAATGAAAATGTTGTATAATAGGTAGACTTGTCCTAGGGACAAGTGAATAATATAACTTAGGTTATAATAAAATAGTAAGGGGATGAGATAACGGTGAATTGAGTTAAGGGACACTTAAATGCAAATTAAGTAATCAGTAAAGGGGAAAACCTGAAACCACATTAAGAAAAGGGGGAAAATATATGGTACTTAATTATAAATTAAGTAATCTATAAGCTTGGAAGTCTGAAACCCATTGATAAGAATGTTTAGGCTTGTCCCAGGGACAAGAGAAAATTATAACATAGGTTATAATAAACGAGTAGATAAACTTATTAATGGGCCTTAGTTAATAGAACTAAGTTAATAAGTAGACAATGATAAGTTGTATTGACAACGTAAAATGGAATTATAACTAAATGTGAAAGAATGAGGAAAACTTATGAAATAAAATAAGTCATATTTAATCATAAATGGTAAGTGACATGTTAGTTAGAAAACATGTGAATTGGACATACTTAATTACATATTAAGTAAAACATGTTATTGTAATGATGAAATCAACAATAAAATATAAAAAAGATTGTGGATTACAGACCTTAGGCCACAATCTAGAGAATAACATGTTGTGGGCTTATTAATAAACTTGAATGTATTAAGTTGTATGACTGAAATTAATAAGCAAGAGAAACTTGGTAATTTGAATAAGAATTCAATGTGAATTGGAATAACCAAGTTAACTGGAAATCTGATGAGGTGAGACAAGCACGTATTAATGTGCGGCGCTTGAATCAGTCCGCACATTTGAAGGTGAATAACCCAATTGGGTAGATCATCGTGGTGCTATTAGGCATGAGGAATAGCGTAAATTCATCTGATTGTTCTGACGGCTACGAAGGACTGGAAGGGGAAGCACGCGGCTTCCTGAAGTACGTAAGGTGCTCCTAGTAGTCCTATGTGCGGTGACAGATGTCTTAGTCTGTACTCGCAGAGGTTAGGTCCGCGCGTAACTGCTAGGTGGGTGGGCCTTGACTGCAGATGTAGCTATGCAGTCAGAATGTTGTGACGAGGTGACACCAGGATGATTCGGCGGTTGCCTCACGAAGAGGTAGAGAGGGTCACGACCAACAAGGATAGTAGAACGTCGGATACCCGTCATCGGAAACCAGCGGGATGCGAAAAGACAAGAGCTAAACCCAAGATATCATTTCACCTTTCACTATCGAGGTATGGGGTTGAGGGTAGACGCCACATGGATGTTTAGATTGGTTGTTATTAGGGGCAGTCGCTTAGATCTTGTAGTCTTTACTAGTTGAGGGAGGGGCCCAAGTGGGGTCATAGCCACCACGAAAATAGACCCTAGGTATATCTGTATATAGAGGCTCTTTAAAGACGGGCCTGTACAAATATGAAAAATCTCCCAACCGAGTTCCGTGTTTCTTGTATCGCCCTGCCACGGAACTCGGTGCACATTAGAGGACGTGTGATTGAGGCATCGAGCTACAATTAACGGTATGTACGAGGGACAGTCTAGATACATGCATATCTGCTTTGGGTGGTGTATCGTAGACTTGAGGGCATTACTCTGGTATGGAGTCTGATTCGAAAAAAGGTGGCAGTCAATACGATTACGTAGCATAGTAATGATAGATATATGCAGAACGTAATATTGTTTTCCGTACATCACTACGACATAGGATGAGGGACTGCGTATATTCCGATGGTGTTACGCTGGAGAACGTGGGAGTGAGGTACCATGGAGTGTACCTCAATATTGGGGGTAGCTACACATATACTATATTAGGTTAATCCAGTGGGAAGTAAATGGGTACGACGTGTGTGTAAGCCTTGAGTGCTGTTAACCCAAGTAACCTAATAAATAAGAAAATATGATTAAACGGTATATGTAGAATTATCCAAAGTGTATAGTTTAAGTCTAGTCACTAGAACTTATGTTCTGACCACCCTCCTCATAACATTCGCATGTTAGGTTCATGATAGAGATTGTATAGCTTTGGATACTGGTTTAGCAGTATTGATATTAAGTTAAAGCTATGTTTTGATTACATTATATTTTGTTCCTTCCGCTGTGAGATGTTTTCCGAACTCTAACATGTTTTATGTCTCTGTCTTTTCTGCAGGATACCAGAGCAACTCAATCCAAGTTTCAATAGATTGGAATTTTTGAAAAAAAAATCGGTTTGTTGAAATTCAGGTTGTCATATCTGGTATCAGAACTTAGGTTTAGGATTCCTATATAAATTATGAGTGAACGCATTTGTATTTTAAAAATTATAAATATATGTTACATACCTAAATCCATAGAGGGACAAACACTAAATAGAAAGAGCGTAATATGATTATAAATGGGATGTTGTTTTGTACACTAAAGGAATGAATATGGAAATTCGAGACCCTTAGGTAAATTGGGTAGAAAGTGTACAATATACTTTGTATGGAAGGAAAGTGAATCCCATGTGGTTAGTATTTTGGGTTAGTGGGCTTGAAAACCTTATCAATTAGGAAAGGTTAAAAAAAATAGATTAGGAATATATACAGCTGAGAGAATTGGCCTTGGGGAGTGTCTAGTAAAGCCTAGAAAATAAGAAAGAGTGGATGTTGGCACCTTATAGTAAGAGACTGAACCGACCTCATAGGTTAGAACAAGTCATAAACCTGATTGAGAAAAGATGAATAAGAATGGAAAATTTCCAAGATAAGATGAAGAGAAAATCAGTAACAATTTTTTTTTCTTATGTGGACTGTGCTTGGATAGGAAAATAAGGAATCTTTATAAATAGTTATATAAAAACCAAAGTATAGTTAGAAAAAGGTTGGAAAAGAAAAACGGAGGATGCGGAGTTTTCCGTTTTCCACCTTTTTGTAACATAAGAAACACAATTTAGAAAATTAGTTTTTTCTTAAATTGAAAAAATAAAGTTGGTTGGTAGGATTATGGATGCAATAATTGGATGAACTATGCTTTTACTCAATAAAAGTTTGGGAAAATTTGGATGAAAAAAAAATATTTTGATTTTCAAAATATTGCATTCATATAGAACTGCCAGTATATTTAGGATGTGAGCATCATGTTTTAAAATGATTTTTGAAAAACTTGCATACACATAGGAGGTACCACTTAGGCATACATGCATTATTATGATATATTTCATGTTGCATATGTGCACTATGTTTGCAAAAATTGGATGCACACATGATGGGTGGATATTATACAAAGGATATTTATTTTATCCTTATAAAATTTCGGGGACGAAATTTCCTAAGGGTGCGAGAATGTAACACCCCGCATTTTTAATGTAATCAAAAACAAAAACAAAAACATGCATATATGTATATATATTATATGCATAGATTTATTTAAGGGAAAAATTAAATAATAACACAATTGCATGTAATAAGTTCATGCAGTGAAATGAAGAAAAAGATTAATAAATGAAATTACATGCAATGCATGAAATGAGAAGAAATGCAATGCAATTAAAATTGCAAGCGAACATTTAAAAAGAAATAAAAAGGAAAATTTGAAGAGCTTCCAGAATTTGGTCACGAAATTAGCGTCATTGCGCTCGTGGCGAATTTCTGGTCAATTTAGACCTATAGTTTGCAGAAAACTGATTTAAAATGAAAGAGATATCTTTAAATTACAAAACATGAAGAAAAGAGGATTTAGAAAAGAATAATGCCTAGCACTGTTATAAGCCTTATTAAAAATAGCCTAAGTAGCTCAGTTGGTTAGAGCATGTGACTTGCATACAAGAAATACAGAGTTCGATCCCCGCCAGCACCATATTTTTGTTTTTAGGGAATGGCTAAAAAGTGGCTTAGTGTGAAAGCAGTTAAAATTGGCTTAGTGGGAAGGCGATTTAATTAAACAGCGGTTCAGTATTAAAAGGGTTAATAATAGGTTTAATTGGGAGAATGTTTCAAAAGAGGATATATATATATATATATTAATTGGTTTGAGATAAATAATTGTTCGCATACAAAAGATTAACATACGCATAAAAGTTGAATACAAATGAACATAATTCAAATTAAGGGTTGCGCGCGAACAAAGAAGCAAACAAAGAAGGAATGTTTGAAATTTGATTTATATGCAAGAAGATTACATGTATTATAAGTAAATCAAATTTCAAATCAATATATATATATATATATACAGCAGGGGTGTCGACACCACCATAGGGGTGTCGACACATGTGTCGACACCCAAGCAAAGGTGTCAACCGCTGAGCATCATTCAGCACATGTGGCGTGTTTTGATTGGTGAACGTCTGTTTTTGTTACGACGTGGCCATTTCCTATTGGTCGTATGACGTGGTTAGCTCTGATGGAGTTTTATTTAAATCTAAGGGTCCTGGTTGCTCCGTACTCCTATAAATAAGACCTTAGACCTAACCCTAAACCATATAATTTGGCGGCTACGCTGGAGCTCTGCCATGGCTCTTTCTCTCTCCTTCTCTCTCTCTTCTCAAATCTATTCTGAAATTGAAATATTAGCCTAGAAAATTATGAATGCACATCTGTAGGAGAGGATCAATGTTAATAAAATATTATTCAAAGCAAGGTTGTGAATCTAATCAAAGGGAAAATGGGAAACCATGGATGATAGAACAGATCAGATCCAAAAATTGGGGAAAGCTTAAAGGTGAGAGGGTTTAAATTGTGGCCTTTAGATAATGTTATGACTATCGTTTAGCATTCCCCTTTTAATAAATTGTGAAATTGCAAGTTTAATTATAAATTGTTGTTATAACAAGTTGGGACGTTAATATGAATAGACCAGGAAATTCATATGTTGAATCTATTAAATTATTGGAATGATTAGATGTTGAAAAAAAAACAACTTGTTAGAAATGGTTAGAACATGGGCAATAATTGTTGTTTTTATAATTATATGTTTCACTTGCGGCATATTATAGAATAAATGACATGTTTAGATTGATGGATTTGAATAATTACCCGATTGAATCTTAACATGTCAAAATAGGATTAAACATATGTCGAAAAGGACATGCGATGAAATATAGACAAAATTTGGATGACATGCAAAATTATACTACCGTAAACTAGATTACAGTAAAAAGGATAATATGCCTAAAGTTTTCATGAAATGGGAATGAATTGTAATGGAATATTTGGAACATAGCATATATTATGTTTTGAGACTTTAATTTGGTAGTGCAATTTTGATATGAACAATAATGATTGAATAAAGATGAATATGCCTGGGATTTCAATTAGAAATTATAACTGCACGTGTAACGACCCGTGTTTTTCGACCATTTGAATATGAATATTTAAAGTAGTTTTAAATATTATATTGGAATATAATGAAATTTAATATTTAATTCGTTATTAAAAACGAAGTTGAACGTTATAATTTATATATATAATATAAATCGAGCTTGAAAATGGTGTGCAGTTCGTGAAATGAAGTTTTGAACTTCAACTGAGAATACAAGATTCGATATAAGTCGGAATTCTGTGAAACAAGACACGTTGGAGCCATATTGGCAATAGCTTTCATATGAAAGAGAAAAATCCAGATTTCGTGTTATAGTTTGATATTTATGGCCAAATCAAATTTTGAAATAGTCGCTATGGAAAATCGTTATTAAATTATAGGCCTTTAAAAATAGCCGTTTTGCAAACGGACTCAGATTTCGATGAAACCAGTTTCATTAGAACCGTTTCGTTAAATTATTGCACGGTGTTAAATGGCGTGGCAAACCGATGTCGTATGTGACCACAGCAACCATAAACGCCCGTTCAAATTCTATAGCGCGTATTTAAATAAATAAAGGGGTATTTGAGTGTAACTTGAGAAGACGATCGAATTAGGCCACGAAACCAGTTCCGTTGAGTTCGTATCGTCGATTAGAGTCAGGATAGGTATATAGTTTGTTATTTTTAGAGATCGAGGAATTTGGCGTTAAAAAGGGTAGGGCGGTTCAGGGTAAAAACAGCCTATCGGGCAAACAGTCTCAGAATGCGACGAAATTAGTGTCGTTGGGTTCGTATCGAAAAGTTATTGTCGATGTTCGCAGTTTCAAGTTGATTTGATTTATCTGGTGATCGTAGAAAATTAAACGTGTGTTCATTTCTGGTTTCATAAAGGAAATTTTTTCATACGACCTCGGATTTCGATGAAACTTGTCCCATTGGGTCCGGAATATCTTTTTACATCAAGATTATCCTTTTTATCAGTAGACAAAAATCGTTTGTTGTGGTTTTATCGCGTTACTTCGCGGTGAAGTTTCATTGATAATGAAATAATACTTCTTTTCAAATTTAACAGCTCACGTGGTATTTTTGAGCAAACCACACCTAAGGAAAAATGATGATGACAACCTAAAACTAACTGTACAACCTAAGGATTAGTGAGCACATGCGATTCTCCATCAAACAGCTAAGGGACCATAACGCACAGTATTTGAATTGAGAGGAAGTAACATGTATATATTATATAAATCTTTGTGTCTGTACAAACATAAGCACCTATCTGCAAAGCTATCCTACGCACCTACGAACCCAATGCCGTAAAGATCAAGATTCCTTGGCTATCAAGGTATTGAAGCCATGACCATCAAGGCGTCTTCCTTTATAAATACTTCTGAATCCTTTCTCTTCTCATCAAGCCTTTCTTTACAGTCAACAATAAAAAGGCTGCCGCCACCATAATATAACCAACGGCTGTTATCTCGCAACTTTCATCCCCCTTAATCTCGTAATCCGATCATCAATATTAGAAAACCCCAACACTAAACCTAATGAGCTCAACGTGCTCTACTATCTGGACGGCAGTGGTGGAGACCTGGTTGACAATTTGATCGGAATCCGACCACAAAGGAGGGGCGCTCGAGGACTATTTGTGGAAGGAAGATGAAGCTGGTTCAATCGAGGTTCAGGTCGATGGAAAGAGGAGGGAGTGGCGCAAGTCGGGGTCAGCCCAGATGATATTTCGGTGATTGAAATGAGGTTCGGTGGTGGGAATCCTAAGGGGGTGGCGGTTTGTTAATGTCGAGCAGGGTTCTGTTCAATTACAAAGGCACGATGCCTGAAAGAAGATTCAAGTCTAAGGCCATATATTTCAATCCACACGTGATGGGTAATCAGCCTAGTTTTATACCAAATGAGCTTAACTTAGATAATATCTAATTAAAAGTTAGTTGATGAACTCAAGTTTTAAACAATGCAGAAAATCAAAGAAGGAACTATGCTGAAGAATAAACAAAGCCTGGTAGTAGGAATTAGTTTAAGAGTAATATTTAATTAAGTTAATTATTTAGTTATGTTAAATTTAACCTTAAACATTTATTTATTTATTTTGTGAAGCAGGAGCAGTATATGGGATGTTTCCTGAGGGAATCAGGCGTAACCATTGTGATCGCTGTGATCTAGAGTCAAGCGAATGGACTGAAATCGAATATTAGTTAATCGATTAGAGTTAAATCGAATTAGAGTTATTCAAATATCGTATTTTTAAATATTAACAGAGTTAGAAGTTTTGATTTAACAAAATAAATCAAGTGTTAAAAGGCCAGGTGATGCTGAATACTTAACCAGTGAACTCATTGGAGTGTCATGATTGAAACACTATATATTTTGATAGTTAAAACACCGACTATCAAACATGTCCAATACGATTGTTGGTATGGAAAGACCGGGATCGAATTTATATTCAAAAACCATTCCGTCCAACAAATACGTGGAGATATCAGAAGATGATCGAGATGGTGCTGTGAAGACCGTGGGTTTTCACAAACGGAAGAACCACTAATATTCTCTGCCTGGCAAGCAGAGATAAACTGTGATTCTGTCGTGGTTGAAATCTACGGGTTGCAAGGACTTCTCGCTACTGATCCATGGGGTGATTCCTATATGGATGCGGTAGGAGAGTGACTTCGGTTCATCCTGTTCCTGGATGACGTGTATGGACGAATGTCTGACAGAGTATTTCCAAAGGGTCACGTACGTTGATTTCTTCAAACGTACGATAGTTGTTGGCGGGGAGTTGCCGTTCTCTTAGCTTAACTGCTAGAGTATTTTTGTGGACGTCAATTAGTGATATCTGATGGATTTGACGATGTGGCATTCAAAGTAAATGGCGACCAGATGTTCAAGAGTTAATTCTGGCCTCAAGCCTCATCAACCGGGAAATGACAAAAAAATCGGGCAGGCAGCATGGCTATGTGGGTCGCTCCCATTAGGGTGTATGATCACCTATCTAGAGAAAATCCTATTGTTTCTTAAATCTATGTTTCGATGCTGTCCCTTGTCGGGAGACGGTTGCTGATCCCAACCGTCGGTGATATACATTCGATACTCTCAAGCGAAATGAGGGGTCGGTCATGTGAGGGCCGGGTTGCAAGAAGTTCTTGTTGAACCCAGTGTATTCGTCTCTAGAGATACACGTGCGGAAGGTGGACCCATACCTTGTCAAGTTGGAATCCAATCTCCAATAAGCGCCTGCGGGTTTTGATTGTATACTATATATGTGGAGCGTAAGATGCAAGCGTTCCACTAGATTTCTATTTACTTGTGTTTAGACATTATTATAATATCAGACAAGATATTGGTTTCAAAAATGTTTTGGGTTATCGTAAGGTAAAAACCGTCCGTGTTTATGTGTGGATTTGGTCTTACGATTATCCTTTCCTTTGAAAAGGTTTTGAACTTTAAAATCATGATTGGATGGTTCACTCTTATACTGTGCGAGTTTATCTCACTCTGGTTCACCAGACTGACCCGGTGTTTTGTAAATGCTCGGGTTAGGCCGGGTTGTACAGGTTCAGGTTATCGACTGCTATGAAGAGACGAGCTGGAAGAGTCCAGACGTATGATAGTACTAGTATTCCGCTGTGTGTTGTATGAGGACAGATTATCACTGTCCAGATGTTGATGTACTCTGATATTGTAAGTATTTTCAAAGTTCTCAATAAAGATTTACTTCTGTATTATATTTTGTTCCGCTGCGATGTGAGACTCTGTGTGTGGTGTTGTTTCTTCTTCTTCTATTCTAATATTTCTATCTTATCTATTCTCACCCTCTAACTTCTTTCTATTAATGATCTGGAATGTTCGATGTCTGAATGGTCAACATGGTAGTTTGATGTTGATTTTCGGAGTCGAAAATCCCGGTTCGTTACAGTGGTATCAGAGCTGAAGGTTAAGTGATTACCTTGGCTCTGTGGCGTGACTCAGTAGAGATGGGGTTAGTAATACCCTAGATTGAGTTTGAGTGTATATATATGAGCGCGTATTTGTAAATTGATATAAAAACTGTTTATATTGTGTTGATTGGTTTGTCGAGTAGTTTATGAATTCTGGTCGATACAGTAATGCAAACTGTGTCGATAAGTGTTTCTAAACTCTTGAACAGAATAATTCGACACAGTATGTTTTTGAAAGGGGGTAAATGAAATAATTTTACCCAAATTATATTTTGATATAAAGGAAATATATATGTTGGAAATATCATAATATATGTGATGTGTTGTTTGTTATTATAATCGAATAAGATTATAATTGAAATGGTTATATAAATAACCAATTAGAATTCGTATAATATGGAATCAGATGAATTAAATCTGAAATCTAAATCAAAAATTGGAATTAAAATTTCTAAAAGTGGGAAAAGGTGACTGCAAATGAACCTGGGGTGAATATATGAGAAATTTAAGATCCTGGGAGGTTTTTAAATTGTTTTACAAGCCTTGGAAAGGATATTTTGAACTGATTTCAAAATGAAAATGTTTAGAACTGGTTTTGAAAGTGACATAGTATTGAACTCACTTCAATAACTGGAAAATAGATTCCGATGACGATCCGGACATCATCGGTGTTCATTTTCGAGTGGTAAGTGACGGATTACTACCAAAGATTTTGTTTTGAATTGCTTTGAGAAAAACAAGTTGTTTTGAATCCTGAAAGAAATATTTGATTTTTGAAAGAGCTGAACTGTTTAAAAAAAAAAAAAAAACTCCCAGGGAGATTGTTTGAACAAAGGCAAAATTAAATAGAAATTTGTGAAAGCAAATATGAATTGAATTGAAACCAATTAACTGGAAATTGAATCGAGATATAATATATCAAGTAGGATCAGATTTTGAATTGTGGAGGCAGGAATCTGAAATGGTGCTGGCCTGGTAAGCTAAGAGTTGAAATTGATAATGGATAGAAATTGAGTCAAGAATGGAATTTGGCTTGGAAACGTGAAGAATTTACTTCAAAGGATGAAATTGGAATTTTGGTTGGAAATGCCTGTGTATATGCTGACAGGGTGGCAGACGGGAAAGATATAGTGATATGCCCGACAAAAAGGTACACGTTTATTTTTATATGGATTTGGAGATTTATGAGCCTATATGGCAAGCCGCTTGGCTGTTTATTTTCTTTTGGATTGGAGAAGGCCTAGAATGGCGAGTTGGAGTTGTACCGATTGAGCCGTACAGAGGAGGTGCTGGCGAAATTTTTCGGAAATTTAAGGTGTTAGAAAATTTTCAATATTTTTGAAAATATTCATTTACAATATTGAATTGATTTTGATTTAAACAAAATTGGATTTGAATGTTAGTGAGTTTATAACGTTCTTTCTTACCTTAGCAATTTCGAGGACGAAATTATTTTAAGGGGGGAAGAATGTAACGACCCGTGTTTTTCGACCATTTGAATATGAATATTTAAAGTAGTTTTAAATATTATATTGGAATATAATGAAATTTAATATTTAATTCGTTATTAAAAACGAAGTTGAACGTTATAATTTATATATATAATATAAATCGAGCTTGAAAATGGCGTGCAGTTCGTGAAATGAAGTTTTGAACTTCAACTGAGAATACAGGATTCGATATAAGTCGGATTTCTGTGAAACAAGACACGTTGGAGCCATATTGGCAATAGCTTTCATATGAAAGAGAAAAATCCAGATTTCGTGTTATAGTTTGATATTTATGGCCAAATCAAATTTTGAAATAGTCGCTATGGAAAATCGTTATTAAATTATAGGCCTTTAAAAATAGCCGTTTTGCAAACGGACTCAGATTTCGATGAAACCAGTTTCATTAGAACCGTATCGTTAAATTATTGCACGGTGTTAAATGGCGTGGCAAACCGATGTCGTATGTGACCACAGCAACCATAAACGCCCGTTCAAATTCTATAGCGCGTATTTAAATAAATAAAGGGGTATTTGAGTGTAACTTGAGAAGACGATCGAATTAGGCCACGAAACCAGTTCCGTTGAGTTCGTATCGTCGATTAGAGTCAGGATAGGTATATAGTTTGTTATTTTTAGAGATCGAGGAATTTGGCGTTAAAAAGGGTAGGGCGGTTCAGGGTAAAAACAGCCTATCGGGCAAACAGTCTCAGAATGCGACGAAATTAGTGTCGTTGGGTTCGTATCGAAAAGTTATTGTCGATGTTCGCAGTTTCAAGTTGATTTGATTTATCTGGTGATCGTAGAAAAATTAAACGTGTGTTCATTTCTGGTTTCATAAAGGAAATTTTTTCATACGACCTCGGATTTCGATGAAACTTGTCCCATTGGGTCCGGAATATCTTTTTACATCAAGATTATCCTTTTTATCAGTAGACAAAAATCGTTTGTTGTGGTTTTATCGCGTTACTTCGCGGTGAAGTTTCATTGATAATGAAATAATACTTCTTTTCAAATTTAACAGCTCACGTGGTATTTTTGAGCAAACCACACCTAAGGAAAAATGATGATGACAACCTAAAACTAACTGTACAACCTAAGGATTAGTGAGCACATGCGATTCTCCATCAAACAGCTAAGGGACCATAACGCACAGTATTTGAATTGAGAGGAAGTAACATGTATATATTATATAAATCTTTGTGTCTGTACAAACATAAGCACCTATCTGCAAAGCTATCCTACGCACCTACGAACCCAATGCCGTAAAGATCAAGATTCCTTGGCTATCAAGGTATTGAAGCCATGACCATCAAGGCGTCTTCCTTTATAAATACTTCTGAATCCTTTCTCTTCTCATCAAGCCTTTCTTTACAGTCAACAATAAAAAGGCTGCCGCCACCATAATATAACCAACGGCTGTTATCTCGCAACTTTCATCCCCCTTAATCTCGTAATCCGATCATCAATATTAGAAAACCCCAACACTGAACCTAATGAGCTCAACGTGCTCTACTATCTGGACGGCAGTGGTGGAGACCTGGTTGACAATTTGATCGGAATCCGACCACAAAGGAGGGGCGCTCGAGGACTATTTGTGGAAGGAAGATGAAGCTGGTTCAATCGAGGTTCAGGTCGATGGAAAGAGGAGGGAGTGGCGCAAGTCGGGGTCAGCCCAGATGATATTTCGGTGATTGAAATGAGGTTCGGTGGTGGGAATCCTAAGGGGGTGGCGGTTTGTTAATGTCGAGCAGGGTTCTGTTCAATTACAAAGGCACGATGCCTGAAAGAAGATTCAAGTCTAAGGCCATATATTTCAATCCACACGTGATGGGTAATCAGCCTAGTTTTATACCAAATGAGCTTAACTTAGATAATATCTAATTAAAAGTTAGTTGATGAACTCAAGTTTTAAACAATGCAGAAAATCAAAGAAGGAACTATGCTGAAGAATAAACAAAGCCTGGTAGTAGGAATTAGTTTAAGAGTAATATTTAATTAAGTTAATTATTTAGTTATGTTAAATTTAACCTTAAACATTTATTTATTTATTTTGTGAAGCAGGAGCAGTATATGGGATGTTTCCTGAGGGAATCAGGCGTAACCATTGTGATCGCTGTGATCTAGAGTCAAGCGAATGGACTGAAATCGAATATTAGTTAATCGATTAGAGTTAAATCGAATTAGAGTTATTCAAATATCGTATTTTTAAATATTAACAGAGTTAGAAGTTTTGATTTAACAAAATAAATCAAGTGTTAAAAGGCCAGGTGATGCTGAATACTTAACCAGTGAACTCATTGGAGTGTCATGATTGAAACACTATATATTTTGATAGTTAAAACACCGACTATCAAACATGTCCAATACGATTGTTGGTATGGAAAGACCGGGATCGAATTTATATTCAAAAACCATTCCGTCCAACAAATACGTGGAGATATCAGAAGATGATCGAGATGGTGCTGTGAAGACCGTGGGTTTTCACAAACGGAAGAACCACTAATATTCTCTGCCTGGCAAGCAGAGATAAACTGTGATTCTGTCGTGGTTGAAATCTACGGGTTGCAAGGACTTCTCGCTACTGATCCATGGGGTGATTCCTATATGGATGCGGTAGGAGAGTGCCTTCGGTTCATCCTGTTCCTGGATGACGTGTATGGACGAATGTCTGACAGAGTATTTCCAAAGGGTCACGTACGTTGATTTCTTCAAACGTACGATAGTTGTTGGCGGGGAGTTGCCGTTCTCTTAGCTTAACTGCTAGAGTATTTTTGTGGACGTCAATTAGTGATATCTGATGGATTTGACGATGTGGCATTCAAAGTAAATGGCGACCAGATGTTCAAGAGTTAATTCTGGCCTCAAGCCTCATCAACCGGGAAATGACCAAAAAATCGGGCAGGCAGCATGGCTATGTGGGTCGCTCCCATTAGGGTGTATGATCACCTATCTAGAGAAAATCCTATTGTTTCTTAAATCTATGTTTCGATGCTGTCCCTTGTCGGGAGACGGTTGCTGATCCCAACCGTCGGTGATATACATTCGATACTCTCAAGCGAAATGAGGGGTCGGTCATGTGAGGGCCGGGTTGCAAGAAGTTCTTGTTGAACCCAGTGTATTCGTCTCTAGAGATACACGTGCGGAAGGTGGACCCATACCTTGTCAAGTTGGAATCCAATCTCCAATAAGCGCCTGCGGGTTTTGATTGTATACTATATATGTGGAGCGTGAGATGCAAGCGTTCCACTAGATTTCTATTTACTTGTGTTTAGACATTATTATAATATCAGACAAGATATTGGTTTCAAAAATGTTTTGGGTTATCGTAAGGTAAAAACCGTCCGTATTTATGTGTGGATTTGGTCTTACGATTATCCTTTCCTTTGAAAAGGTTTTGAACTTTAAAATCATGATTGGATGGTTCACTCTTATACTGTGCGAGTTTATCTCACTTTGGTTCACCAGACTGACCCGGTGTTTTGTAAATGCTCGGGTTAGGCCGGGTTGTACAGGTTCAGGTTATCGACTGCTATGAAGAGACGAGCTGGAAGAGTCCAGACGTATGATAGTACTAGTATTCCGCTGTGTGTTGTATGAGGACAGATTATCACTGTCCAGATGTTGATGTACTCTGATATTGTAAGTATTTTCAAAGTTCTCAATAAAGATTTACTTCTGTATTATATTTTGTTCCGCTGCGATGTGAGACTCTGTGTGTGGTGTTGTTTCTTCTTCTTCTATTCTAATATTTCTATCTTATCTATTCTCACCCTCTAACTTCTTTCTATTAATGATCTGGAATGTTCGATGTCTGAATGGTCAACATGGTAGTTTGATGTTGATTTTCGGAGTCGAAAATCCCGGTTCGTTACAGCACGTATGGCACGAGATTAGGTTGCATTAGTGGCGGAAGTATGCCCGGACGCGACCGGAATATCCAGCAGACACTAAATTTCTATGATGTAGATCTAAATTCTTATTGGTGTTAGATCTAATTTTTCTGAATCATGTGGACATTCTTTGTAGATCTAAATTCTTATTGGTGTTAGATCTAATTTTCTGAATCATGTGGACATTCTACGTAGATCTAAATTCTTATTTGTGTTAGATCTAATTTTTATGAATCATGTGGACATTCTATGTAGATCTAAATTCTTATTTGTTTTAGATCTAATTTTTATCTATCAGATCTGAATTAGGTGGACATTCTATGACGTAGATCTTAATCCCTATTTGTTAGATCTACTTTTTAGATCTGTATTACGTGGACACCTAAATTATTAATCAGATTTAGTTTATTATTTGGATCCCCTTGTGCTTCTTATATTAGATCTGAACTTGTTGGACATTTAAACTAAAATTTAGATCTTGTCGTGTTCATCTTATCACCTTTGCTATGTTACAACTAGTTAACTGCCACAAGTTCATTACATTATGCTCATATGTTCACCATATGTTTATGCTAGTTATGTTAGAACATCCACCCTTGTCATATTTCCATTACATTCCCTTTTTATCGTTTATTATTAGGCTGTTATTTAGACTATACATGCCATAAATTATGTGAACACACTAGTTAGGGAACGGGGAGGGAAAAAGGTTAATGTTGGCATAATTCGAATATAACATGAGTTGGACATATAATTCAAAAGGGGAAAGTGGGGACATAACCAACTATTAAGACATAGGTAAGAATTGGATAAAAATGGAATGTTTAATAATTACAATTATAAATTGTAATTGCACTTATGGCACGAGGTTAGGTTGCATTAGTGGTGGAAGTCTGCCCGGACCCGACTGGCATATCCAGCAGCCACTAATGTTGAACCTAATGTGAGAGGTCTAAGTGCGTAAATACGAATCAGGCTATGGCATGAGGTTAGGCCCAACTGTGGAATAAGTCTGCCCGAACCCAACTGGCATATCCAGCATCCACATGTTGTAGGCCTAATGTGGGAGGTTTAGCCCACTATAAACCATAAATGGACATTGTAATGAATTGGACTACTTAACCTAAGTTAATCCATATGGATTGTATGAACATAAATTTAAGTTGGGGGTTAAGTAAAAATTGGTTGAACAAAAGGGGTTGGTTAAGTAAATCTGAGGGGGGTGGGTAATATTCACGAATAGGCCCACAAACTTAACCGTTAAATAAACATGCTTGAATTAGTGGGAGCGTTAAGTACATCTTGGGTTGGTGGGTAATATTTGTATATATAGGCCTACAAACTTAACCTGTTGGGGTTAGGTAATTGAAGACACCGTTAGGTAAACGTAACCAGTGGAAAACCTAGTGGCGGGGATGCAAGACACAGGGGAGAGTTTGCATCATCTTGTGTGGGACCCATTTCAGTCAGTAACCCTTAAATAGGTATCAAACGGGTGCTCCGAACTAGGTCAGAGTGGGGCACGCTTACTGATCTGAATATAAGCGAACCAAACGTGAAAGACGGTGTCATGACAGTGCATTCCATTGGGGTCATGTGCGTGCATGACTTCGCCTGCTCGGGAAAATAAGATGCTGTGACATCAGTAGATATGTTTGGGCACATCCGGAAAATGAAGGGCTGCCACTTTAGGGAGTGATACACCCTACTATGGGGCCATCACAGGGTATCTACGGAATAGAGAGCCGATCGATTGGGGGGTAGTAAATATGGTACATCTAGTCCTGTCTGTTTCTGTGGGGTACCTGTGTTTTTGTCTGGCTAACACCCATTATTTCTGTTTAGGTACCAGTTCTGTTTGGGTTAAAACCCGTTAATAGAGTACACGTAAAACTACCATTATGTTTCTGTTGGGATCATACTGTTTCTGTTAAGAAATTGAGGAGTATGTAATCCTATTACATATCTGTTATACTAGTAATAGTGCAGAGGAATCATTAGAGAAGCGTATACACCTTATCCTGTCTACCTTGCCACACCTACCTTTTATTTAGCTATCTCTCTCTTATCCACTTTATATGCCTATCATGCAACTTTTATTTATTTACTTGCTAAAAGTCACTAGACTCACCAGACTTTATGTCTGACCCTTTTTGCTTCCTCTTATTTCTTCCGTTTCCCCATCAGGTTCTCAAGGGAGGTAATTCTCAGGCTTAGTCAGGATTCTGCTATCGTCTTGCTTAGAGCTTCTAGATGTATTTCTCAAGCTTCTATCTTTGCTACTATGGCTTATGATTTGGGGATTATGCTTTCTTTGTTATTGTACTCTGATATTTAAAGTACAGGACAGAAGTTTTAATGATGTACTGAGTTTATGTATTTTCAGACATATGGTGTAACCATGCTTTATGATTAATAAAAGTTTTTAATTCCGCTGCTATTTTATATCTGTCTTGTAATGTTTTTGTTCTATTTACCTATAACGCTTCACAAAACTTAATGCATTCCCTTAGTGAGTGACATTAACGGACGTGGGGTGTCACAATTAACCTAACATAGTATATATAGCGACCCCCAATATTAAGGTACACACCATGGTGCCCCACTCGCACGGTCTCCACCGTAAGGTTATCGAAATATACGCAGTCCCTCATCCTATGTCGTAGTGACGTACGGATAACAATATTACATTCCACATATATTTATCATCACTATGCTACGTAATCGTACTGACTGCCACCTTTGTTCGAATCAGACTCCATACAGGAGTAATGCCCTTAAGTCTACGATACTCCACCCATAGCAGATATGCATGTATGTAGACTATCCCTCATACATATTGTTAATTGTAGGTCGATGCCTCAATCGCACGTCCTTTAATGTGCACCGAGTTCCGTGGCAGGGCGATACAAGAAGCACGAAACTTGGTCGGGAGCTTTTCCATATCTATACATGCCCGTCATTAAAGAGCCTCTATATACAGATATACCTAGGGTCTGTTTTCGTGGTGCTATGGCCCCCCCTCGGCCCTTCCCTCAACTAGTAAAGACTACTAGAGCTAAGCGACTGCCTCTATGCAAACAATCTAAATATTCACGTGGCGTCTCCCCTCAACCCCTTACCCCGATAGTGAAGGATGAAATGGTATCTTGGGTTTAGCTCGAGTCTTTCCGCATCCCACTGGCTGCCGATGACGGGTGTCTGACGGTCTACTATCCTTGTTGATCCTGACCCTCTGCCTCCTCGTGAGGCAACCGCCGAACCATCCTGGTGTCACCTCATCACAACATTTTGACTACATAGCTACATCTGCAGTCAAGGCCCGCCCACCTAGTAGTTACGCGTAGACCCAACCTCTGCGGGCACAGCCTAAGACATCTGTCGCCGCATAGAGGACTACTAAGAGCATATTATGTACCTCAGGAAGCCACGTGCTTCCCCTTCCAGGCCTTTGGAGCCGTCAGAAAAATCAGATGAACGTGCGCTCCCCTCGTGCCTTATAACGCCTCGATGATCTACCCTGTTGGGTTATTCACCCTCAACCGTACGGACTGGTCTAAGCGCCTTACTTTTACATATCGTTATACTCTATGTTTAGCATTTCTTTTACGCGCTTGTCTCACCTCATCAGGTTTCCAGTTAACTAGGTTATTCCAATTCATATTGAATTCTTATTCAAATTACCCAATACCTCTTGCTTATTAATTTCAACCATATAACTTAACCCGTTAAGTTTATTAATAAGCCCACTACATGTTATTCGCTAAATTGTGATCCAAGCCCAGTGACCACAATCCCTTTATATGCTTGTTTGGTTACTATAACATGTTCTACTTTGCAAGTTATTATGCATGTCTAAATGCTATAATCTCTACAAGTTATGCTTACCCTAAAGGTATCTTTAATTTTCATAACTTTATTATTTCTACCGGTTATGTGTACCACTAGGTGACTTTAATTACATAACCTTATCGAGCTAAGTTTGCACGCCTATATGTAAATATTACCCACCCCCTCAGATTTGCTTAGCCTACTCATTGTCCAACCAATTTTTCTTAACCCTAGTTGTGGTTCATATTCGTACAATCCCTATGGGTTAGATTATGTTAAGTAGTCCAATTCATCACCATGCCCATTTACGGTTTATAATGGTCTAGACCTCCCACATTAGGCTATCAACTTGTGGATGCTGGATATGTTGGTCGGGTCCGGGCAGACTTCTTCCACAAGTTGGGCCTAACCTCGTGTCATAACCCGTCTCGTATTTGCGCACTTAGACCCCTCACATTAGGTCCAACATTAGTGGCTGCTGGATATGCCGGTCGGTTCTGGGCAGACTTCCACCACTAATGCAACCTTACCTTGTGTCATAAGTGCAAATACAATTTCTAACTGTAATTCTAGGCATTCATTATTAATCAATTATTTAAGCCTATGCCTTTATAGGTGTTAATGCAGATTTACCCAATTATACTCATGATGGATTATATGTCTAAATTCATATTACTCAAATTATGCCAATTCATATTTTTCATATGATCCCATTTGCGCCTAAATCCTTTTTCTATACTTATGATCCAATTTAAGATCTTTAAACATAATTTGGTCGATCCCCAAAACCCATATTTATTTATTCAATTCTATGTTAACATGAATCCATATAATCATATACTTACCCCAATTATTCCCTGTATATAACTGAGATAAATTTACATGTGAACTTTTTTAGTACTCCAACAAATCCAATATATGAATTATAACATGTATACATTCCAACATTTCGACTGATTCAATATACGAATTATGCGTATTAACGCTTTGATGGTATATCATATTAATCATCCCCACATGCCATTTACACCACTTTAATCATTATTAGCATATGTTTAGGCATTTTAACTTGTCAACCAATATAACTATTATCCATTTTTGCGCCACAATTTATTTTACCAAATTAAACCTTCCAATATGTTCAATATGGGGAATGCCAAACGATAGAGGTACTATTATTCAAAAAATATATTTTAAACCCACTCACAATTCATGATTTCCCCAAATTTTGGATCCGATCCATTCCATCATCCATGGTTTCCCCTTTTCCCTTTGATTAGATTCGGAACCTAACAATTATGGGTTTATAGTTTTTACTAAAAGAGAAAGAGAAGGGAATTGAAAGTAGACCAGATCTAGGAATTACCTCACTTCGATAAGAGACCTAAAATTAGCGTAGGTCTGTTGTGATTAGATTTAGAAAATAGGAAATGGATTACTGATGTTGAATCCCCGATCTCCAAGCTTCAACGACCCTAATAGGTTGAAGAAGAAAAAGGTTAGAACAAATCACGTTAAAGATACTTCATCGTCACGACTGAATTAGATGAATAAAATAATGGGTCTAGGGTCTTATTCGTAGGGCAAGCGGAAAAACATGGTCCTTCAGATTCAAAATTAGAACATCAGAACCATTTACATCGTCAGAAGGTTCCAGAACCAAGGGTGGGTCGACCCCTAGGTCGACCCCCAACGGTCTGTTTTCCCCCCTAAAACTCCCACTCGTGCATTACGATTTTTGAACCTATTTTCGAAATTACTGGATAAACTTTATCAGTATATATATACATATAAGTTCTTTATATGTACACAAACTTCTAACGCTCACTACTTCTTCATATGGTGTCCGATTTACGCAAACCAGGTGTCTATGTTGACCAGAATTTCGAGACGGACGCAATGGTGCAGTCCGTTTTACTTAATTCTGAATATTTAATTGAGTTATTCTTATTTTATTATCTTAAAATTAAAAATGCAGGGTGTTACATTCTTCCACCCTTAGGAAATTTTGTCCCTGAAATTTGATACGGGTAAAATAAATTAACCCCTCGCAAAATATACATCCATCATGTGTGCATCCAATTCTTGCAAACATAGTGCACTTGTGCAAAGTGAAGTACAACATAATAATGCATGTATGCCTATATGGTACCTCCTATGTGCATGCAAGTTTTCAAAAATCCTTTTAAAATATGATGCTCACATCCTAAATATACTGGCAGTTCTACATGAATGCAATATTTTGAAAAATCAAAAAGCTTTTTCATCTAAATTTTCCCACATTCTTACTGAGTAAGTACATAGTTCATCTAATTGTTGCATCCACAATCCTACCAACCAACTTTATTTTTTGAATTTCAGAAAAATCTAATTTTCTAAATTCAATTTCTTATGTTACAAAAAGGTGGAAAACAGAAAAGTCTGCATCTCCCGCTTTTCTTTTTCAATTGTTTTCTAGCCGTACTTGGATTTTTATGTAGCTATTTATAAAGATTCCCTACTCTCCTATCTAAGCACAGCTCACATATGAAAATTTCCTTTTGTTACCCACTTTTTTTTCATTTCGAGAAAGTTGGGTATGTTGTATATAACAATGTTGTATACACAATTATATGATTTTTGTTTGATGATAACAAACAAGTATAAACTATTTTGAATGTGTTTGTTATTGTACTGTTATATCACATTACAGACATGAATATAATATTTGTGTTTAAATAAAAATCGTCTGTACAGAAATTCAAATATTAACACAGTATTAATATTTTATTTCAATATTCAAACAGTACAACTATTTGTAACTCCACTATTTATACATTCACAGAATATTTGTACTTGTATATAAACAGAACAAAATAGACAAGTTCGTTTGACAACAATAAAATGATATTTTATTTCAATCAAACCTGTTTATTACAGACATCAGTACATTTCATATATACACAGCTCCTCGCTGCAACACTCATACATTCATTCAGTTTACATTTCATATATATCCATTTTCACTTGTATATACAGACTCATACATTCACTGACTGACACCACACACTGTCTTCCTATCTTCAGCCTTCAGTCCAGTCATTGTCAGTCCAATCATCACAGTCAGTCCTGTCATCCCAGCTTACCTGTCACACATGAAACAGAAACACACAGTATACTGCAATAGAAATAATACTGAATATATGCAAATATAAATTTTATTTTTAAAATTTTATTTGCCTCAGTTTTCTGGTGTGTTTCTCATCATTTTTCATGACTTGATCTGAATTATAAAACCATCAATCTGTGTCTAGACAGCTTGTGATATTCACAGTGATACACTGTAAATACCACAAGGCAGACAACATATATCTCAATGCAGGGACAGGGACAACTCGTTTGATGGCTGCATGTACACACGTGTACACGTGTGCACTGCCACGCCAATCAGATTGCAACTGAGGAGTAGCCACATGGACCTGCTCAACTCAGTGCACAACATAAAGGGACAAAACAAATTCAAGCAAAAATGGCCGAGCAGCATAAAACATTAACAATGAACAGAGTGGCATAGCAAAAGTTTCAGCAAGTACAAGTATGGAATGGCCGAGCACAATACAAGTCAAACATGTTTTTTCAAACAGCCCAATCAATGGTCGAGCCATGTACAAGCCAATTCAAGTTATGGTGCAACAAATAGTTAGGTCACAAGCACAAGTGGAACAAGGAAGAACAGCAGGATAGTATGACAACATACATTTCATGGCAGACAACAAGAAGGCTCAGTTTTTTTTTTATAGCAGCAGTATTTTTTAATGTTCAAAGAGCAAAGCTAACATGATACATGATCAAGCCGAACTCACATATATGAAGCACAGTGGAGTATGTACAAGTGAAACAGCAAGGGGTCACGAAGTTTCAGCAAGTATATAGCTCAACAAAGGGACGTACAAGACACAACATACATAAGTGCAAAGAAACTAGACTCAATACATTTTTTTTTCAAAGCAGCAAATATCAAAGTTGAAAAGTCAAGGGACAACATGCATGGATGTCTCCATGTACACAGCAAGCAAAGGGATACATAAAGCATATTGGTTCATCCATATTGGTGCTGTGTAGTTTCATTTCAAAATGGAGTGTACACATGTGATGTATACAGCAAGTGAAAAAGCATGAAGACACACTAATTCACAAAGCAGTTCATGAATGGAGCATAGCAGCAAATGAATTACAAGACAGTGAAGTTCTCAGGAGAACACAAACAAATATGTACACAGTCAGCATATATGAATGAGCAATTCAGCATGACAAAAGACAGGTAAAGTGTGGTGGTGCATACATGAGCAGCATGAATGATTAATGGAGCAAAACACAACAGTTCAGTATGAATGACTACATCAGCATAGTGGTCAAGTCAACACAGAATCATGCAAATAAATGTGGTAAAAATGCTTGGGAACTTTATATTTAATATGGCAAGAAATCAAACTGTGTTTAGAGTTTTTAAGTAAACATATTTTTTTTTGGAAAGAAGAACAAGTTTTAAAACTGCTTTCATCTTTTTTTTCAAAACCACAGTTTACTTCCAGAAATGGAAGTGTGATTTCAAGATTTTTTTTCAAGTAAGGTAACTTTTGGCAAGACAAGCAATTTTGTTTGGGACAATTTATTTCCAGAAAAATCGAACCAAACCTTTCTAGTTTTGGAATCAATCAAATGTTTTAAATCAACAAAGGATTTTCCAAGGCAACAATTCATCAATATCGCAAAGAAAATTTCAAAGGTGCCACAAAGCATTTCAGGAAAGTCTTTTAATGCCAAGAAATCCATCTCTAAACCGAGACAGTCACAAAAGGAAATCACAAATGTTTTGTTTTGATCAAACAAATCTCGCAATCATTTTTTTTTGGCAAGAATAATTCAAATCAAATTCCAGAACTTATTCAAGGCAGTCCAGAAAGTCATCAAGTAAAATTTCAATCGAAGGAACCAAAAGAGGCAACGCAACAAATCGGCCATGTCATATATTGAAATCAGAGTGATTTAGGGTTTTCTATTTTTTACCCTATTTAGTCACACCAAATTCATCATCGGCAAATATAGAAGATCGAATCCCACAAAATCAGATCGAATCATTCAAGAAATCAGAGCGCAAGTTAAGGATATGAAATCCTATATAACACCACATCATCACAGGCAGTTGATGTATCAAATTCACACGCAACAGTCAAGAAATCAAAACCCACAAAATAGTTCAATTTTTTCAAACGCAAAAAAATTCAGAGAACTCACTGATTCGATTGAGCCAGAGAGCAACTCCAAGTCAGACGAGGAAAGCCATCGAAGAATCAAACTTCAGAATTATCACAACGTCAACAATCAAGCATCGATTTGGACTGGAGAAAATTGAAGAAACCCTAGTTTCTAATCGCCGCCGCCATATTTTTTTTTAGAGCAAAAGCAAAAGTGATCGGGCAAATAAACAAATGGGCCGGCCAAGATAAAAAGGGGGTTTGGATTTGTTTAAAGGGGATGACCCCTTTAATATAAACTCCTTTATTTTTATTTTTATTTTAAAAAATTAGGGTTTATATTTTTGTCTTACATTCTGTTGTTTTTTTAAATTGTGTTGTAAAATCATTTCTGAACAGTTCTAGGTCTGTAAAATCTAGGGGGATTTAGTCAAGGAGTTGACTGTCAGTTTCAGAGTCTGTAAATCTGAGTTACGAGTTACAGGGTTTGTAATTCGGGAAATCTGATCTAGGGGTTTAGATCAGTCTAGGGGTTTGAGCGTAGGGTTAGAATAGGAGCAGGGGTTTGCGAGTGTACATGGTCTTGTATGCGGGAACTGTTCTATCACCTAGTAGAAACCTTAGAAATGCAGCAGTAGGCAGGTTTTTGCCGAAGCTGGGTATATCTGTGTGTAATTTATTTTTTGCATTTCAGTTTCTGCTATTTTCTGTGATCAGTTTATTATTATATATCTCGTTAAGTTTTTAATTCAGTTAAAAACTGTGAAAAACCCTATTCACCCCCCCCCCCCTCTAGGGTTATTCTAGATCCAACAAGTGGTATCAGAGCAGGTTTTCTTGTTTAACTCTAGAAAAATGGTGAATCCTTGTTGTCAGTCGATAGAGAGTCAGTCCAGTTCATCTCCAACTATTTTCACTGGAACAGATTTTTTAAACTGGAAATCCAGAATGGAATTTTATTTAAAATCTGTCAATATTAAATGTTGGGATGTTGTTATAAATGGGTACGATATGGTAGATAAAGTTTTTAATTCTCGTGCTACACATATTCTATATTCTTATCTTGACGATGATCAATACAGGCTGATCTCCCATTGTTTAACTGCGCAGGAAATCTGGATAGCTCTCAATACGAAGTATGGACAAATTGACAACTGCAGCTCAAAATCAGAGAAAGTCAACTCAGATTCAGAAGTCTGTTTAACAGGGTTTACAAATGAAAATTCAGAAGGACCAGATGCTGAAGTTGAAAATTTCTCATACGAAGATTTGGTTTATATGTGTGTTGATTTAACTAAATCTGTTGATAAACTCAAATCTAAAAACAAATCTCTGAAATCTAGGAATTCTGAGTTGACCAGCAAAATGGATTATTTGCAATCACAGCTTGAATACTTTAAAAATTCTTCAAATTCAGTTTGCAAAAATTGTCTGAAATTGAAAACCAATCTTGTTCATTTCAATAAAAATATTGAAAAGTTTGAAAATGAAATTTTGATCTTAAATGAGAACAAGGCTGAGTTATCAAATTTGAATAATCTTTTGCAAAAGGAACTTGAAAGTTTTAAGACTGATATATATTCCAAACTTGAAATTGCTGAAAAGGAGAATTTGTTGAAATCCGATTTGATTTTGAAAGAACTGGGAAACGAGATTGAAAAATCCAAGAAATTTGGGTTTGAAAAACAAAAACTTTTTGAGTCTGAGATTGCTGAGTCCCAAACCAAAATTAATCTGCTTAAAAATGAAAATTTGGTTTTGAAATCTAATTTTGAAAGATGTAAGATCACTAAAAATAATTGTTCAGATTTATTGAAAGAAAATGGTGATCTTAAAGCTAAAATTCAACAACTTGAAACAACCCTGGCAAAATTTTCAAATGGTGAGAAATCTTTAAATATGTTGTTGAAAAATCAATTTTCATTGGGAAATAGAAGTGGACTTGGTTTTGGGAAATCTGAGTTTTCTGAAAGGAGAAGCCCAAACGATTTTAAAAATCCTTCAAATTTCTTTGAAAAGGATCGTCTTGCTAATTTGAACTTTGTTAATTCCAAAGGATTTTTTCAAAAACAAAATTTGAATTTGTTTTGTAATAATTCATCTAAACAATCCTGGATCCCAAAAGGAGATAAAACAAACCTCGTTAAATTCAAACAGATTTGGGTTCCGAAGGGTACAAAGGTAAATTCGGATGGATTGTTATATAAACAGGTCTGGGTACCAAAACGTATGAATTCAACTGTGAGTGGTTTTACAAATTTTGGTAGACCACTCGATTCTCTAAACTGTTAGGTACCTGAAGTGGCTGAGAAACAACTGTGCTGAAAAGAGAAAACAATTCAAACTGCTTCATGTCATTGAATCATTCAATGTTTCTTAGCCAAGTCCAATAAGTTAGAAATTTTGTTTCTCATCATATGTCAGGTATGATTTCTAACTTCATTCTTGTGAATTTTTTTTTCTTTGTTTATTTCTCCTTCTTCTACCCCTTCTATTTTATTTTTTTTCTGGTTGTTTTTTTTCTTTGATTGGTCACTACCATATCTCTTTGTTTATTTTGTGCTTCTTAAACTTCCAGTTGCAGAATTCATGATCTTTCTTGAAATATGCTTTATTTGTAAACAATCATCATGTGTTAATCATTCTCATATCCTGAATTTAATCTTGTAAATATCTGCAATTGGTTCGAGGTTTATTTTTTTTGATTTCTGAATTCATAACAGTGTTGATGAATTCTTGTCATATCTTGAACACTGTTAATTTGAATTCTAAATTTTTGATGATCTGAAATTTTAATGGAAATTCACACATCGTTGCTGTTTTGAGATTCTTCTAATTCATTTTAGAAAAGCTTGAAATATTACACTCATTACAGCACTCTATTATTTATCAGTAGTGATATTTTCATTATTTTTCAGATTGGCTTGGAAATTTTAAATTGTCTAGAATCTCAGTGATACATCTTGAAAATCATTGTAATTCATGATCATCATGGTTAGAATTTGTTTGTTTGAAATCATCTGAAATTATTAATATTTTGAATAATCACACACCTCCTAAATTTGAAATTATCAACCTTGTGTGACTGATTCATTATATTTCAAAACTTGACATTGATTCATGTGATTTCAAATAAATTATCCCGATCATGAATATTTTCAAATTTGATGTAAATGACCTGAAATTTCTCTTGGGCTTGTCAGAAATAGTTTTGAGAAATTCTTGAATTTTTTTTTAAAAGATGGTCTTTGAAAATCATTGTTATTTCATGATTATTTGATTTGAATATATGTCTGTTTAAAATCATTTGAAATTATTGATTTATTGGATCTCACACATATCTTGAATCTGAAATATAACCTGGTGTGATTGATTCATTAAATCCTAATACTTTTACATTTCTTCAAATGATTTAAAATAGTGTATATTTGCAAATCTTGGATCATAAACCACCTTATGTGACCAACATCTTGACAAGTCTGTTGTGATACTGATTTCTCTGTGCTGCTCTGATACTGTTTTTGAAAAATGTTTGTTTTGGAATCATGCTGCTCTGATTATAAGAAATTGATTTGTAAATATTTTGTTTTGGACTGCTTGATTTAGTATCAAAGATTTGTCGTGTTCTGATAAATGAAATTTGTGTGCTTGAGTTGCTTGCTTTGTAATTAAGTATTTTCTGTTGACCGAGGTACCATTTGTTTGCCACCGGGGTGTCACTAAAATCCTCGAGAAAGCGAGAACATTTGGTATCAGAAGCGCCTTATATTTGTCTCATCCATCTGTTCTGATTTTTTCACTTTGTAGAGACACCATGTGGTATCAGTTTAAAAGTGCTGCATATTTTTTTTGCTGTATATATATTTTTTTTTCCCTCTTGTCATGTATAGATCAGCATATTACTCTTGTAATTGATTTTCAATTTTAAAATTATTTATTGATTATTCTTTCAGAAATTGAAATCAATATCCAAATTAAACTGTATTTATAATTCATCAAAATTATTATCAGATTTTGAAATTGTGATGAATTGTGACTGCAATATATTTCACAACAAGAGGAAATTTTATTTGGATTTTCATGATGGTTGAATATTTATTATAATATCTTTGAACTGGCAATTATTTCACGACCATCCTCATTATCTATCATCATTGTGCCATCCATGATAAATTTTTTTTAATGTGGAGAGTTTAATTTTTTTTTTTAAAAAAAAAATCATATTGAATAAACAGTGAAAATATTTGTGATGGAATTGTGGTTGTGTTATTTTTCAGAATTAGTGTCAATTGAAAATTTTCAATAATCCCGGTACAGTTGGTCATATTTCATAATATTATTAATTTAGAAATTTATTTCACAGTCCATTTCTGTACCTATCACATTTTTCTATCATCCATATATTGGTTTTGTACCGAGGAGCTTTCCTTTTTTAAAAGCTGAAAATGATGAAAATATAATTAATATATAAGTGTGTCTCTAACCTCATTTAAAAATCCAAGCTCTGGTCATGAATGGTTAAGAGACAACTTATAATTTAAGCTGCGACTGACTTCATTTAAAAATCCAAGCTCTGGTTATGCGTGGTCAGTGTGCTCTTAAATTAAAAAAAAAGGGGAAAAGAAAAATAATTTGGATAAAATAAATTAATGTGAAATTCTCCTTGGTATTTATAAAAACCAGCCTATCTATCCGTCTCTCTAATCTGTGAAATGTGTTAATACCTTATGAAGTATTATGTTTTGTTGATTGATAGTTACTGGGATTTGAGACTATCTGATTTTGTCACTTAAGTTGAATTTATAATTATAGTCAAAATCCATCACTGTTTTGTGCCTCAATTTCTTAAAATCCTTTTTGAAAATAATTGGAAATGAATTGGTTTTAAAACTCTCTCCATTTCATATAAAATTCATCGTATATCCGTCATTTTCTACAATGTGAAATATGCCACATGTTCTTAGAATATTATGATTTTTGTTTGACTGATTGAGATTTATGATGACCGTTCTTCCTCTTAAGCTGAATTATACTTTTAGTCAATTTTCATCTGTATTTTAAAATCTGTATCCTTTTGATGATAACAAAAGGGGGAGAATGGATTAGATTTTGATTTATGAGTGAATATTTTATAAATATTTTTAATTTTGAAAATTCAATTCATTCTATATTCTTTACACTCATGCACAGTTATAGGGGGAGTTTCTGAAGTAGGGGGAGCATTTAAATAGGGGGAGTTCAAATATTCACGAACAAACACATTTATTATATTCAAAATCTTTTATTTGTTTGTCATCATCAAAAGGGGGAGATTGTTGTATATAACAATGTTGTATACACAATTATATGATTTTTGTTTGATGATAACAAACAAGTATAAACTATTTTGAATGTGTTTGTTATTGTACTGTTATATCACATTACAGACATGAATATAATATTTGTGTTTAAATAAAAATCGTCTGTACAGAAATTCAAATATTAACACAGTATTAATATTTTATTTCAATATTCAAACAGTACAACTATTTGTAACTCCACTATTTATACATTCACAAAATATTTGTACTTGTATATAAACAGAACAAAATAGACAAGTTCGTTTGACAACAATAAAATGATATTTTATTTCAATCAAACCTGTTTATTACAGACATCAGTACATTTCATATATACACAGCTCCTCACTGCAACACTCATACATTCATTCAGTTTACATTTCATATATATCCATTTTCACTTGTATATACAGACTCATACATTCACTGACTGACACCACACACTGTCTTCCTATCTTCAGCCTTCAGTCCAGTCATTGTCAGTCCAATCATCACAGTCAGTCCTGTCATCCCAGCTTACCTGTCACACATGAAACAGAAACACACAGTATACTGCAATAGAAATAATACTGAATATATGCAAATATAAATTTTATTTTTAAAATTTTATTTGCCTCAGTTTTCTGGTGTGTTTCTCATCATTTTTCATGACTTGATCTGAATTATAAAACCATCAATCTGTGTCTAGACAGCTTGTGATATTCACAGTGATACACTGTAAATACCACAAGGCAGACAACATATATCTCAATGCAGGGACAGGGACAACTCGTTTGATGGCTGCATGTACACACGTGTACACGTGTGCACTGCCACGCCAATCAGATTGCAACTGAGGAGTAGCCACATGGACCTGCTCAACTCAGTGCACAACATAAAGGGACAAAACAAATTCAAGCAAAAATGGCCGAGCAGCATAAAACATTAACAATGAACAGAGTGGCATAGCAAAAGTTTCAGCAAGTACAAGTATGGAATAGCCGAGCACAATACAAGTCAAACATGTTTTTTCAAACAGCCCAATCAATGGTCGAGCCATGTACAAGCCAATTCAAGTTATGGTGCAACAAATAGTTAGGTCACAAGCACAAGTGGAACAAGGAAGAACAGCAGGATAGTATGACAACATACATTTCATGGCAGACAACAAGAAGGCTCAGTTTTTTTTTTATAGCAGCAGTATTTTTTAATGTTCAAAGAGCAAAGCTAACATGATACATGATCAAGCCGAACTCACATATATGAAGCACAGTGGAGTATGTACAAGTGAAACAGCAAGGGGTCACGAAGTTTTAGCAAGTATATAGCTCAACAAAGGGACGTACAAGACACAGCATACATAAGTGCAAAGAAACTAGACTCAATACATTTTTTTTTCAAAGCAGCAAATATCAAAGTTGAAAAGTCAAGGGACAACATGCATGGATGTCTCCATGTACACAGCAAGCAAAGGGATACATAAAGCATATTGGTTCATCCATATTGGTGCTGTGTAGTTTCATTTCAAAATGGAGTGTACACATGTGATGTATACAGCAAGTGAAAAAGCATGAAGACACACTAATTCACAAAGCAGTTCATGAATGGAGCATAGCAGCAAATGAATTACAAGACAGTGAAGTTCTCAGGAGAACACAAACAAATATGTACACAGTCAGCATATATGAATGAGCAATTCAGCATGACAAAAGACAGGTAAAGTGTGGTGGTGCATACATGAGCAGCATGAATGATTAATGGAGCAAAACACAACAGTTCAGTATGAATGACTACATCAGCATAGTGGTCAAGTCAACACAGAATCATGCAAATCAATGTGGCAAAAATTCTTGGGAACTTTATATTTAATATGGCAAGAAATCAAACTGTGTTTAGAGTTTTTAAGTAAACATATTTTTTTTTGGAAAGAAGAACAAGTTTTAAAACTGCTTTCATCTTTTTTTTCAAAACCACAGTTTACTTCCAGAAATGGAAGTGTGATTTCAAGATTTTTTTTTCAAGTAAGGTAACTTTTGGCAAGACAAGCAATTTTGTTTGGGACAATTTATTTCCAGAAAAATCGAACCAAACCTTTCTAGTTTTGGAATCAATCAAATGTTTTAAATCAACAAAGGATTTTCCAAGGCAACAATTCATCAATATCGCAAAGAAAATTTCAAAGGTGCCACAAAGCATTTCAGGAAAGTCTTTTAATGCCAAGAAATCCATCTCTAAACCGAGACAGTCAGAAAAGGAAATCACAAATGTTTTGTTTTGATCAAACAAATCTCGCAATCATTTTTTTTTGGTAAGAATAATTCAAATCAAATTCCAGAACTTATTCAAGGCAGTCCAGAAAGTCATCAAGTAAAATTTCAATCGAAGGAACCAAAAGAGGCAACGCAACAAATCGGCCATGTCATATATTGAAATCAGAGTGATTTAGGGTTTTCTATTTTTTACCCTATTTAGTCACACCAAATTCATCATCGGCAAATATAGAAGATCGAATCCCACAAAATCAGATCGAATCATTCAAGAAATCAGAGCGCAAGTTAAGGATATGAAATCCTATATAACACCACATCATCACAGGCAGTTGATGTATCAAATTCACACGCAACAGTCAAGAAATCAAAACCCACAAAATAGTTCAATTTTTTCAAACGCAAAAAAATTCAGAGAACTCACTGATTCGATTGAGCCAGAGAGCAACTCCAAGTCAGACGAGGAAAGCCATCGAAGAATCAAACTTCAGAATTATCACAACGTCAACAATCAAGCATCGATTTGGACTGGAGCAAATTGAAGAAACCCTAGTTTCTAATCGCCGCCGCCATATTTTTTTTAGAGCAAAAGCAAAAGTGATCGGGCAAATAAACAAATGGGCCGGCCAAGATAAAAAGGGGGTTTGGATTTGTTTAAAGGGGATGACCCCTTTAATATAAACTCCTTTATTTTTATTTTTATTTTAAAAAATTAGGGTTTATATTTTTGTCTTACATTCTGTTGTTTTTTTAAATTGTGTTGTAAAATCATTTCTGAACAGTTCTAGGTCTGTAAAATCTAGGGGGATTTAGTCAAGGAGTTGACTGTCAGTTTCAGAGTCTGTAAATCTGAGTTACGAGTTACAGGGTTTGTAATTCGGGAAATCTGATCTAGGGGTTTAGATCAGTCTAGGGGTTTGAGCGTAGGGTTAGAATAGGAGCAGGGGTTTGCGAGTGTACATGGTCTTGTATGCGGGAACTGTTCTATCACCTAGTAGAAACCTTAGAAATGCAGCAGTAGGCAGGTTTTTGCCGAAGCTGGGTATATCTGTGTGTAATTTATTTTCTGCATTTCAGTTTCTGCTATTTTCTGTGATCAGTTTATTATTATATATCTCGTTAAGTTTTTAATTCAGTTAAAAACTGTGAAAAACCCTATTCACCCCCCCTCTAGGGTTATTCTAGATCCAACAGGGTATAACAGAAGTTTTCTTACCAGATAGTAGAATTTTACGCAATAAATACATACCGCTAAATCAACGTGAAACTAGAACATAGTTTTTTTATATCAAAGAATATACAAACCCTATAACATATAGTAGATCTCAAACACAAATTCTACTACAACAAGATAATTCTAAGATAGTCGAGATCCGGCACATGCAGTCCAGAGTATTACCACTAAAACGGAGGACCGGGTCCCCGCCCAAAGATGTCGCAGACGAAAGAATCTAATCCACCTAAAGTGCCCTCCATCCTTCCTAGACACTCCTCCTGCTGTCCAGTCCCCTCTCTGACCTCGAGCTGCATGTCATGCATATCCACCTGCAGCTGATCAAATTGCTGCTGCGTAGCATAGATTTCCTGTAAGCTCTTCTTTTGTGTTTGGGCAACCTCTATCTGCGCTCTAATCATCTCCTAATATCCATGCAAAATATCCTGATGCTCCCTAGCTAGCCGAGCCTGTCTCTCCGAGATGGTCCTAACCTCATTCCTCAGGTCCCCTTGCTCTCTGGACGACCATGTATCCCATCCAGAGGTCCGGGAGGATCCCGCACCCCCTCACCACTGATGCTCCACATCTGTATGCTGGTAATCATCTGAGGGATCAAAGTACTGATGAGGTTGTGGCTCTACTACTGGTGACTGCTGAGGGTCCGTCTCTGGCATGGGCTAATACCAATAGGGTTGTACTACAAGGTTCTATTGACTCCTTTCGTTCTGTTGATCTTCATCTGCTCCCACTTCGATTCACAGTGAGTTTTATAATTTTTAGGTCATAAAAATTGATTTTTATGAGTGATAAAAACTGATTTTTTTATGTGTTATAAAAACTGATTTGTTTTATTTAATATATGTAAAGCGAGATGAAAAGGTTAGATTTTATTTATAAAAAGATTAGATTTTTACTAATCTAAAGTTTGGATTTTTATTTATACGAAGTTTAGACTTTAAAAAATATAAAGATGAGATTTTTAGCAATATAAAAATATGATTTTTATATTTTTAGCATAATAAAAATATGGTTTTTATTTTTGTAGAGCATTAAAAATATGATTTTTATAGTAGAGAGATAATAAAAATATGATTTTTATTATGTTTGGAGAATCAAAATATGATCTTTATTATATGTGTAGAATAATAATATGATTTTTATATAGGGGGAAAGCGATATAAAAATATAATTTTTATTTGAATAGCAAGATAAAAATATAAATTTTATCATATGAAGTGATATAGGGAAAAATTCAATTTTTATATATAAGAAAGCGAGATAAAAATACAATTTATATATATATATATATATATATATAGATTTGAAATAAAAATACAATCTTTTCTATACATGAAGCGTTGTAAAAATGTGATTTTTAACGTAAAACTGCATGTAACAGATCTCGTTGGAATCACGTCGAAGAAGTTCTACATAAGAAGAGTCGTGGCGTTTGGTTTAACTTCTAGGTGAGAACTTCTCACCTTTAATTTAATTTTTCTAGTTAAAATATATACTAGGATGCAGACGGTGTTTAGTAGCACCCGACACCCGTCGTCCACAGACCATGGACGGCTTGTATGCTTGTTTGTTTGATTTTGATGTGTAGTTGATTGTGTGGTGTGATGTGAAAAGAAATAAAATATTTATATAGTTAAAAATATTTTAAAGTTGAAAATATAATTTTTGACATGAATGTGAATAAATAAATATAAACAAATCGGACGATTTGTTTATATACAAACATTTGACTGATATTGATTGGGACGATAAATTTTACACATCGCCCAACTGCACAAATAAAATCTGTGTTTGATTGTTTGAAACCCCACACGGGATGATGGTTGATTATTTATCGTTGTTATTTTATACATGTGTTGTAGGAAAAATCCATATAATTAACATTATATGGTAATTGATTGGGCCTCATTCCAGTTTTGAAAAAGAAATATTTGAAAAAGAAATATTTGAAATAGAAATATTTGAAATAGAATATTTGAAAATAGAAATATATGAAGCTGTGTTGATTGGATTAACGCTATTTTGACGCGAACGATATCTATATCGATTTTATTCATTTTTCAATGAATATTGAAAGTGATATTGAAATTCGAATTATATTGAAAAGAATTGAAATTCGAATTAAATTAAAAGGGATTGAAATTCGAATTAAATTGAAAAGAATTGAAATTCGAATTAAACTGAATAGAATTGAAATTCGAATTAGATTGAAATAGAATTGAAATCGTTTTGAATTGAATTTAAAACGTATTGAAATTGAATTGAAAATCGATTTGAATTGAAATCAATTTGAAATGAATTTAAAACGAATGTATAGGGAAAAATTCAATTTTGATTTGAATTAGAAATGAAGTTGAAAACGAATTCAAAACGATTTATAAAATACGTTTTAAAAGGAAATAGACGAAGTATATATTATATATAATATATATATAATATAATGGCCTGAACAGAACGCGCCGCGCTGCGGTAGTTCGTGAATTTCGACCATTGACTTTGAATGGATATTGCGGGAGATCCGACCGTCGAATTCTCCTAAAACTGGAACCGTTGGGTTCGGATCGAAAAGAGCTTTCTAACGAATATTAGAAATTAGAAATCTAACGGTTGGATTTGGAATTATGTCCAAATCAAATTTGGAAAAGGTCGCTGTAAGTGCAGTTCGATGGCCGTTGATGGAAATCGACTGTGCGGGCCTTGATAAAATTATTAAAAATAATAATAATTTGTGTAAAATCATAAGAAATGATTTGGGAAGAATTGGGGTGAAAAACTCCATATTTGAAAAGATAAAAATAGATTTTTATCGAAATGAACTAGTTTTGAACTAGAATAATAATTTATTTATTTTTAAAGTAAATAAATTGGATTTGAAAGGGTTTTGAAATTAACCAGGATTTCCAATGATTGAATTGGAATGGATTTGAATTGAAATCATCTTCGGAATAGTTCGATGTTGGATTTCGTGATTATTCAGATGTTGTTATGGAAATTTGAAAGATATATATATATATATATATATATATATCATTATTTCCAATACGATATTGGTTGGTCGTAGAATTTGATATTGAATATAAGCCGATATATTTTCTATTCAGAGCCTTGTATTTAATATCAAATGTGATTTGGGTTTGCCGTGAATGGTGTCTTCATTAACACTATTCTTAAGCCCAGTTGAGAAAAAGATTAAATCTTTTTATTTAGATTTAATGAAGTGTACCAGTTAAATAATATTTAATTTGGATTGAATGGGTATTGATTTTTGGGTTTATCGTGAATAGTGTTTTAAATAACACTTGTTCTTTAACCCGATAATTAATGGAATGTGATTTTGGGTTTATCGTGAACCGTGTTTTAAATGGCACTTATTCTTTAACCCCGTTAAGGATTAAAACTAAGTGGAGTTTTAACGAATCTTTAATTAGATCGAAAAGATCGAGAATGGGGTATCACCAGTTCTACTCCAGGCGATAGTTAAATCTTTAATTAGATTTGAACGTGAAATGGTAATCGAATTTACCGATAACCCCGTGGTGTTAGATATGAAGTATTACCAGTTTTACTTCATGGGATGAATAGGTGGGGATTGGGAAATAAAATAAATGATTACCCCGGTGTGGTTCGCTAATCCCGACTAGTTTGAGTTGATATTCAAAGAAGATTAAAGAATAAATTTAAAGAATTTATCTTTGATAAAATTAATGGGAACCTTTCCCAAAGTATAAGGATGTTGGAATAATAGAATATTCTGAATTGGAATGAGGCGTATGTGGTGTTTGTGTAATACTTGTTTATTATATACGCGAGTTATTCAGAAAGACCGGGTTTATCCCATTCTGAATAACTAACTCGACGTGGTGTCGAATATGAGGACGGTGGTTGAAGACCGGAGGTCTTCACGTCGTTTGGATAATTACTGATGATCTTGATTGGGCCGTACACCCAAGAGGAGGGAATCAGTTGGTGATCGTCCAGACGTGCTTGGAGATCGATGGATATGCGAGGTACTAGGTGCCTCCAGTTTCGTTCAGACCCAAAACGGACTTGTAAATGGACTGTGTGTATGACATTGGATTTTAGTCTGTGTGATTGATTTCTATTTAATATATATCTGTTTGGCGGCGGAGAATTTATTCTCTTGCTTAACGCCCTTCTCTGAGACGTACGAGCTCAGGGGTTATATACTGATGGATATCAAACGCATAGAGTGAATTGCCTGTGTGGCATGCCTAAGTGGCAAATGATCAAGGCTTCTGTTGAAAAGCAAAGTCTTGTGGTGGATGATCAAAGCACCGCCTGTGTGGCATAGCTTTGTGTAACGTGAATTCGCGAGCCTCACACCCCGGTTGTGAACCAAAAACATGAGAGGACATCTGGGAGGACATGCGTTTCTTTCTAGCTAGAAGTGGCGTCAATGGTTTTACACGTCCTGACGAGTTTGACTTGTGTGGTTGTTGCTGTTGCGAGGCGTCTCAGATTTATCGGTGACTATGTGAAGCCGATGGAGTCATTCGTTGGCTCATTTACGCCCCATAGGGTGGGGAAACGCAGTGTTCATGCATTTTAATCCACATCGGTGGACCGGCCCTGACGATCCAAGGGCCCACCTGAGTCTGGGTCCTGAGACATGGTAGGCTAGATTGTCTCGAATCGGTAGAGGACGATCCCTGGCCTCGGTTCACAGACGGAAATCCAATTTCCAAATACGTGACTTTGCGGTTTTGATTGTAGAGCCTAGTATGGCGACATGATATATGGTACCCCTACCGCCTATGATTAATATTTATGATTGAAATTGTTTTGACACTATACACTTATAGTAATAATAAAAGATGAAATTTAGCGTATCAAACATTCTTTGTCTATTATAAGGTAAAACCCTATCCTCCGGTTTGTGTTGCATTGTGTGATGGGACCTGGGTCTTATAATAGCTTCACTGTTCTTTATTTAGCATTACGCTGTTGTTTTATGCACTGGTATTCTTGGGAGGAAACCAGTTCCGCGTTAGCGGCGTGGTCCCTTGATTTACCGAACTTTAAAATAAAGAATTATAACTATTTTAGTTCTCACACCAGTCCCATGACTGACCTGGAATTTATTGTTTTAACCTAAACTCTGGGTCCCCTTATTTTGACATGGGCAGCTAGTAGTTTTGGTTTTGTAGATTTATATTCACAGGATCCTGATTTACAGCTGGAACGATACTCGAAAAGCTTTGTATCTGCGTATTACTTCTAGTTGTGTATTGTATTATTTTCCGCCGCTATGTAATGTATTGTAATCTCTGATATTTATCGAATCTATTTTATTTGTTAATACTCTGTTATTCTTGTATTCTGATGAATTGTTGTAATATACAATGAAATGTTCTTCCATTTGCGTTCTGATGTGGCTTGTTCTCAACTCTATCCGGGCTTTCCTTACCGGGGAAGTTCGGGTCGTTTCATCATGGTATCAGAGCTTTGGCTTACAAAGCTCAGAGAACAAGACACATTAGAACCATACGAAAGAATTCATCAGATATTGGATTAGTAATATCCAACGGGAATGACTCGTTAGAGATGGGATCAGTAGTATCCTAGAACGAGTGTGAAGAGTATATTTTTAAAGTGAAAACAATTTTTGTTTTGAAAATTTAATTCAATTATTCGTATTTGAATAGTTATTTGTATTGATTTGGACAGTCCAGTATATATAGACTTTGCGTATACGTCTGATCCATGTGTATTTGAAGTTTTAATAAACTGGATAGATATAGAATTACACTCTAGTCGCCCGGAGAAGATACTGATGATTGAGATCTCATCATCAGTATTTATGTTCGAGTTTCGAAAGTGGGATTTCTATATGATTCCTATTGACTGGTGTGAGAACCAAAATTAGATAAGGCTTATTGTTGTGATTTGGCATCAAAAATCTGATTTTTAGACTATGTATCAATGTTATGAATTTGAAAAGCTAATCAACTAATTGATTGATATTTGTGTTGTTGATTATTGGTTGATTAATTAAAATTTGTGCCCTATAGCCAAATTGAACCAAACAGTGAATTGTATTGAAAATTAGTCGCATTTGCATGCATAGTACATGTATATCTATTGAACAGGTCATGGCAAGGAGGCTAGAGCAGAGAATAAAATTGTTTGCCCGACAAATAGGTACATGTTTACCATAATTTACTGTTTTGTTTGGGTGATGATGATTTTGTGAGCCGATTGGCTTTTTCTTTTTCTTTTGGATTGAAGAAGGCCATGGGAGGCTATATGAAATATCCCGAAGTCCCCGGTGCAGGGGAGGTTATGGCGAAATTTTTCGGAAATTTAGGGTGTTAGCCAAATTTTTTGAAAAATTTGAAAAGTTCTTAGAAATTGAAAAGTTGAAGAACTTAAGCCGTAACGAAAACAATGAAAGTTGAGTTGGTTTGTTAAACAACTTTCGGCTTCGTTCCTTTTCGGGGACGAAAAGTTTTAAGTGGGGGAGATTGTAATAACCCGGAAATCTGGGCTAATTTAAAATTTTTATTTTGGCAATTTTAGTGAATTTTGATTGTTTGAAATGAATTATTTTAAATAATAACGACGAGAAATTTATTTTGAATAGAATTTGAACGTATATATTATATAGATCGTCGTTAGAATATAAATATTTATTTATATATATAAAAGGAATTGAAAATGGCGCGGTAGTTCGATAATTCGATTTCAAATTTCAAATGAATGTACAGGATTCAAAATAAACCGGATTTTAGCGAAACCAAAAATATTAGAATCTAATAGAGAATATCTTTCCAACGAATCCGAGAAATCAAAATTTCATAGCGGGAATCAAAAGTTATGTCCAGTTGAAATTTCAGAATAGTCGCTATGGAATTCTAGCCCTTAAAAAAAAGGAATTTTGCAAACGACCTCGGATTTCGACGAAACCACTTTTGTAGGATCCGGAATGTCAAGTTATTTCTAGATTTTAAATTTCATAATTTTTCGAATCAATATGTGAGCGTGGCAAAGGAAAACGCGTTTGACCAGTTTTAGTTGATTTTAATCAACTGGAAAATGTACATTTTTCAAATGGTCTCAGAATTCGATGAAACTAGTTTTGTTAAGATCGTATCGTCAATACGAAGCTAGAAAATATTTTTCTGGAATTTTTCGAGTTAGTATGTGGGCCCGGTAAATTGAAATGTGTGTTCAAATTCAATATATAGAGTTATATTTGGATTTTGAAGAAAAGTGATTGAATCAGTCGAATTGGCCTACGATACATGTCCCATTGTGTTCGGAATGGGGGTAATTAGCTAGGGGCGATAGTCGTTGGGTCTCGTTTCAGGTTCGAAATAAAAAGTTGTTTTTAAGGGTAATTAAATATAATAAATAAATAAATAAAAAAGGTTAACCCTCATTTCACTTTAACCCCCCCCCCCCCCCCAGTTATTTTATTCGATCAAACCCGATGCCACCCTCAAATCAAAAATGGCGACACCCTCCTTGACCGCTCCACCGCCCAACCTCCGGCTGGCCACCCTAACCGCTGCCGCTCTCTTCCGCGCAACCCCCTCCTTCTCAGACGATCCCGCTTCTCCCTCTCCTATACCGCGAACCCCCAAATTAGAAACTCTGGCGCGCCTCCCACCTCGAGCCCTTGCTCCGCCGCCACAGCCTAGACCCGACGCCGACCGCCTGAAGCCCGACGCTCCACCTCCGACGCAGCGAGCACAGCCTCTCTCCTCCCACTTCGATTCACAGTGAGTTTTATAATTTTTAGGTCATAAAACTGATTTTTATGAGTGATAAAAACTGATTTTTTTTTATGTGTTATAAAAACTGATTTGTTTTATTTAATATATGTAAAGCAAGATGAGAAGGTTAGATTTTATTTATAAAAAGATTAGATTTTAACTAATCTAAAGTTTGGATTTTTATTTATACGAAGTTTAGACTTTTAAAAATATAAAGATGAGATTTTTAGCAATATAAAAATATGATTTTTATATTTTTTGCATAATAAAAATATGGTTTTTATTTATGTAGAGCATTAAAAATATGATTTTTATAGTAGAGAGATAATAAAAATATGATTTTTATTATGTATGGAGAATCAAAATATGATCTTTATTATATGTGTAGAATAATAATATGATTTTTATATAGCGGGAAAGCGATATAAAAATATAATTTTTATTTGAATAGCAAGATAAAAATATAAATTTTATCATATGAAGTGATATAGGGAAAAATTCGATTTTTATATATAAGAAAGCGAGATAAAAATACGATTTATATATATATATATATAGATTTGAAATAAAAATATAATCTTTTCTATACATGAAGCGTTATAAAAATGTGATTTTTAACGTAAAACCGCGTGTAACAGATCTCGTTGGAATCACGGCGAAGAAGTTCTACATAAGAAGAGTTGTGGTATTTGGTTTAACTTCTAGGTGAGAACTTCTCACCTTTAATTTAATTTTTCTAGTTAAAATATATACTAGGATGCAGACGGTGTTTAGTAGCACCCGACACCCGTCGTCCACAGACCATGGACGGCTTGTATGCTTGTATGTTTGTTTTTGATGTGTAGTTGATTGTGTGGTGTGATGTGAAAAGAAATAAAATATTTATATAGTTAAAAATATTTTATAGTTGAAAATATAATTTTTGACATGAATGTGAATAAATAAATATAAACAAATCGGACGATTTGTTTATATACAAACATTTGACTGATATTGATTGGGACGATAAATTTTACACATCGCCCAACTGCACAAATAAAATCTGTGTTTTATTGTTTGAAATCCCACACGGGTATTGGGATGATATTTGACGTACACTAATCCCGATTGTTTAGTTGTATGTCAATCGATGGGTTGACAGACTGTGTAAGCGTTAATTATTTACATTTAATGCTTATACAGTTGTGTGGTGCACTCTGGATGATGGTTGGTTATTTATCGTTGTTATTTTATACATGTGTTGTAGGAAAAATCCATATAATTAACATTGTATGGTAATTGATTGGGCCTCATTCCAGTTTTGAAAAAGAAATATTTGAAATAGAAATATTTGAAAAAGAAATATTTGAAATAGAAATATTTGAAATAGAATATTTGAAAATAGAAATATATGAAGCCGTGTTGATTGGATTAACGCTATTTTGACGCGAACGATATCTATATCGATTTTATTCATTTTTCAATGAATATTGAAAGTGATATTGAAATTCGAATTATATTGAAAAAAATTGAAATTCGAATTAAATTGAAAGGATTGAAATTCGAATTAAATTGAAAAGAATTGAAATTCGAATTAAACTGAATAGAATTGAAATTCGAATTAGGTTGAAATAGAATTGAAATCGTTTTGAATTGAATTTAAAACGTATTGAAATTGAATTGAAAATCGATTTGAATTGAAATCAATTTAAAACGAATGTATAGGGAAAAATTCAATTTTGATTTGAATTAGAAATGAAGTTGAAATCGTTTCGAAAACGAATTCAAAACGATTTATAAAATACGTTTTAAAAGGAAATAGATGAAGTATATATTATATATAGTATATATATATATATAATATAATGGCCTGAATAGAACGCGCCGCGCTGCGGTAGTTCATGAATTTCAACCATTGACTTCGAATGGATATTACGGGAGATCCGACCGTCGGATTCTCCTAAAACCGGAACCGTTGGGTTCGTATCGAAAAGAGCTTTCTAACGAATATTAGAAATTAGAAATCTAACGGTTGGATTTGGAATTATGTCCAAATTAAATTTGGAAAAGGTCGCTGTATGTGCAGTTCGATGGCCGTTGATGGAAATCGACTGTGCGGGCCTTGATAAAATTATTAAAAATAATAATAATTTGTGTAAAATCATAAGAAATGATTTGGGAAGAATTACGGTGAAAACCCCATATTTGAAAAGATAAAAATATATTTTTATCGAAATGAACTAGTTTTGAACTAGAATAATAATTTATTTATTTTTAAAATAAATAAATTGGATTTGAAAGGGTTTTGAAATTAACCAGGATTTCCAATGATTGAATTGGAATGGATTTGAATCGAAATCATCTTCGGAATAGTTCGATGTTGGATTTCGTGATTATTCAGATGTTGTTATGGAAATTTGAAAGATATATATATATATCATTATTTCCAATACGATATTGGTTGGTCGTAGAATTTGATATTGAATATAAGCCGATATATTTTCTATTCAGAGCCTTGTATTTAATATCAAATGTGATTTGGGTTTGTCGTGAATGGTGTCTTCATTAACACTGTTCTTAAGCCCAGTTGAGAAAAAGATTAAATCTTTTTATTTAGATTTAATGAAGTGTACCAGTTAAATAATATTTAATTGGGATTGAATGGGTATTGATTTTTGGGTTTATCGTGAACAGTGTTTTAAATAACACTTGTTCTTTAACCCGATAATTAATGGAATGTGATTTTTGGTTTATCGTGAACCGTGTTTTAAATGGCACTGATTCTTTAACCCCATTAAGGATTAAAACTAAGTGGAGTTTTAATGAATCATTAATTAGATTGAAAAGATCGAGAATGGGGTATCACCAGTTCTACTCCAGGCGATAGTTAAATCTTTAATTAGATTTGAACGTGAAATTGTAATCGAATTTACCGATAACCCCGTGGTGTTAGATATGAAGTATTACCAGTTTTACTTCATGGGATGAATAGGTGGGGATTGGGAAATAAAATAAATGATTACCCCGGTGTGGTTCGCTAATCCCGACTAGTTTGAATTGATATTCAAAGAAGATTAAAGAATAAATTTAAAGAATTTATCTTTGATAAAATTAATGGGAACCTTTCCCAAAGTATAAGGATATTGGAATAAAAGAATATTCTGAATTGGAATGAGGCGTATGTGCTGTTTGTGTAACACTTGTTTATTATATACGCGAGTTATTCAGAAAGACCGGGTTTATCCCATTCTGAATAACTAATTCGACGTGGTGTCGAAGATGAAGACGGTGTTTGAAGACCAGAGGTCTTCACGTCGTTTGGATAATTACTGATGATCTTGATTGGGTCGTACACCCAAGAGGAGGGAATCAGTTGGTGATCGTCCAGACGTGCTTGGAGATCGATGGATATGCGAGGTACTAGGTGCCTCCAGTTTCGTTCAGACCCAGAACGGACTTGTAAATGGACTGTGTGTCTGACATTGGATTTTAGTCTGTGTGATTGATTTCTATTAAATATATATCTGTTTGGCGGCGGATAATTTATTCTCTTGCTTAACGCCCTTCTCTGAGACGTACGAGCTCAGGGGTTATATAATGATGGATATCAAACGCATAGAGTGAATTGCCTGTGTGGCATGCCTAAGTGGCAAATGATCAAGGCTTCTGTTGAAAAGCAAAGTCTTGTGGTGGATGATCAAAGCACCGCCTGTGTGGCATAGCTTTGTGTAACGTGAATTCGCGAGCCTCACACCCCGGTTGTGAACCAAAAACGGGAGAGGACATCAGGGAGTACATGCGTTTCTTTCTAGCTAGTAGTGGCGTCAGAGGTTTTACACGCCCTGACGAGTTTGACTTGTGTGGTTGTTGCTGTTGCGAGGCGTCTTGGATTTATCGGTGACTATGTGAAGCCGATGGAGTCATTCGTTGGCTCATTTACGCCCCATAGGGTGGGGAAACGCAGTGTTCAGGCATTTTAATCCACATCGGTGGACCGGCCATGACGATCCAAGGGCCCACCTGAGTCTGGGTCCTGAGACATGGTAGGCTAGATTGTCTCGAATCGGTAGAGGACGATCCCTGGCCTCGGTTCACAGACGGAAATCCAATTTCCAAATACGTGACTTTGCGGTTTTGATTGTAGAGCCTAGTATGGCGACATGATATATGGTACCCCTGCCGCCTATGATTAATATTTATGATTGAAATTGTTTTGACACTATACACTTATAATAGTAATAATAATAGATGAAATTTAGCGTATCAAGCATTCTTTGGCTATCATAAGGTAAAACCCTATCCTCCGGTTTGTGTTGCATTGTGTGATGGGACCTGGGTCTTATAATAGCTTCATTGTTCTTTATGTAACATTGCGCTATTGTTTTATGCACTGGTATTCTTGGGAGGAAACCCGTTCCACGTTAGCGGCGTGGTCCCTTGATTTACCGAACTTTAAAATAAAGAATTATAACTGTTTTAGTTCTCACACCAGTCCCATGACTGACCTGGAATATAAACTCTGGGTGCCCTTATTTTGACACGGGCAGCTAGTAGTTTTGGTTTTGCAGATTTATATTCACAGGATCCTGATTTACAGCTGGAACGATACTCGGAAAGCTTTGTATCCGCGTATTACTTCTAGTTGTGTATTGTATTATTTTCCGCTGCTATGTAATGTATTGTAATCTCTGATATTTATCGAATGTATTTTATTTGTTAATACTCTGTTATTCTTGTATTCTGACGAATTGTTGTAATATAGAATGAAATGTTCTTCCATTTGCGTTCTGATGTGGCTTGTTCTCAACTCTATCCGGGCTTTCCTTACCGGGGAAGTTCGGGTCGTTTCATTCCTCATCCCCTTCTCCTAAGTTTCCATCTTCATCTTGGTAATGCTCCATTGGTTGTGGGTCCATGGTCATCAACCCATGAAACTCAATCTGCATCCTAGTCAGCATGCTCAAGTCTATAATATGTGCAGGATGAGATATAAAATTCTCCATTTCCAAGGGAACCTGAAACTTACAAAAACTGTAGTCCAGAAATGTCCATAGGGTATCCTATTTTGCCTTCATTCCCTAGAGGAATCGTAACACTGTAGGATCAAACGGGCCCAATTTATATCTGTCCCGGAGAAAACTGCATAAGTAGCGAGCCTAACCATAGGAGAAACCCTATCAAGTCCGCCAGTCTTGGCAATCAAATTGTACTGTAGTATGTGCACAACTACCCTGGCCAAGGGGCGTAAATGTATCATATCTCAATGTCTTTGGTCTTCATCTACAAAAATTCTATGCAAAACTACTAAATCTGTCATTTCCGCCTCCTCTAAATTTAAGTCCCAACTCCTAATATTTAGCATAGCCCCAAATCGGGCCTCGGTGAATCGGATATGTACTCCTTTTACCTCGGACTCAAAAACCACCATGTCATTTTCCTCACTAATTTCTAAATTGGCAGCGAAAAGACAAACTAACCTTGGAAAACCTCTTCTCTCTACAGTGTTATGATCCAAAATGCTATCCAACCCAACGTTATTGAATAGTGCTTCCAAATTGGTGCCCACAAAGTCTCCAAACTTGACGGGTCTTCCCAGTAGAATTTCATGTCCCGCGGTGCTTGTGTATGCCTCTACTATGTCTCTCTGATTATCACTCCACGCAATTTCTTTGTGGGGTTAATTGAGGAAAGGCGACGGCAAGGGGAGGTCGGGGTTGCATGGCGATTTTTCTCCAAATTGAGGGAAATCTCTAGTAGATCCGGATAGAGGGCGTTGAGAGCTTCGATTTGGCACCAAAATTGTGGGAAACGGTGAAGATTTGAGGTGGTGGCGGCCTTGGGAAGTGGGAGATGGGTTTCGGTGGCTGGGTTGGAGAAAAATGGGGAAGAAGCCTTTGGCTTCGTTCCCTTTTTATTTTTTTTCCCGCATCGGGGGTGGGTCGACCCCCCTGTAGGGGTGTCGACCCACTCTTTGGTGTGTCGACCCACCCTGGGTCGACATAGGGGTCGTCCCACCCTTATATATATATATTCGAGCGTAGAGCGGAAGGCCAGTCAATTGTTTTGTAGTCGTTCCCGTTACCTTACCGTTCTTAGAAACTTTCCATATTTTTATGATTCCTTTTTGGGTCAATATCCCTTTGCCCTTCTATATATGTAACTAATCCATCTTAACCCTTCCCACCAAGGTTTCAATATCGGACCTATTTCCCGAGAATTTCCTCCTGGGATTTCTCTTCATTCCTCCGTATATTGTACACTTTCCACCCAAATTACCTAAGGGACTCATATTCATCCCTTTAGTGCACAAAACAAAAATCCCATTTCTTATCATATTACCCTTATTTTCTATTTATTGGGTTCCTCTATGGATCTAGGTATATATATAATATATTTATATTTTTAAAAAAAATACAAATACGTTCACTCACTATTAATATAGGAATCCTAAACCTAAGCTCTGATACCAGACGTAACAACCCGAATTCCGATAGACTGAAGTTTTTTCAAAATTCCAATCTATTGAAACTCGGATTGGTTTGCTCTAGTATCCTGCAGAAAAGACAGAGACATAAAACATGTCAGAACTTAGAAAATATCTCACAGCGGAATGGATAAAATATAATATAGTAAAAGTATAGCCTTACCGTATTAATAATACTGCCTAACCAGTACCCAAGGCTGTCATGTCTCTGCCAAAAATCTGACCTGCGAGTATGTTATGAGGAGGGGGTCAGAACACAAGTACTGGTGAAGGGATTTAAACTATACACTTTGGATAATCCTACATATACTGTTCAATCATATTTCTTATTTATTAGGTTACTTGGGTTATCAACACTCAAGGCTTACCCACACGTTGTACCCATTTACTTCCCAGTGGATTAACCAAATATAGTATATATGTAGCGACCCCCAATATTAAGGTACACCCCATGGTACCCACTCGCACGGTCTCCACCGTAAGGTTATCGAAATATACGCAGTCCCTCATCCTATGTCGTAGTGACGTATAGATAACAATATTACGTTCCACATATATCTATCATCACCATGCTACATAATCGTACTGATTGCCACCTTTGTGCGAATCAGACTCCATACCGGAGTAATGCCCTCAATTCTACGATACACCACCCACAACATATATGCACATATCTAGACTGTCCCTCGTATGTACTGTTAATTGTAGCTCGATGTCTCAATTGCATGTCTTCTAATGTGCACTGAGTTCCTGGCCAGGGCGATACAAGAAGCACGGAACTCGGTCGGGAGCTTTTCCATATCTGTACAGTCCCGTCTTTAAAGAGCTTCCATATACAGATATACCTAGGTTTTGTTTTATTGGTGGCTATGGCCCTACCTCGGCCCTTCCCTCAAATAGTAAAGAGTACCAGAGCTAAGCGACTGCCCCTACGCAAACAATCTAAATATCCATGTGGCGTCTCCCCTCAACCCCTTACCCCGATAGTGAAGGGTGAAATGGTATCTTAGGTTTAGCTCGAGTCTTTCCGCATCCCACTAGCTGCCGATGACGGGTGTCCGACGGTCTACTATCCTTGTTGATCCTAACCCTCTGCCTCCTCGTGAGGCAACCGCCAAACCACCCTGGTGTCACCTTGTCACAGCATTCTGACTGCATAGCTACATCTGCAGTTAAGGCCCACCCACTTGGTAGTTACACACAGACCTAACCTCTGCGGACATAGCCTAAGACATATGCCGCCGCATAGAGGACTACTAGAAGCACCTTACGTACCTCAGGAAGCCACATGCTTCCCATTCCATTCCTTTGGAGCCGTCAGAACAATCAGATGAATATGCACTCCCCTTGTGCCTTATAACACCTCGATGATCTACCCCGTTGGGTTACTCAACCTCATCAGGTTTCCAGTTAACTAAGTTATTCCTATTCATATTGAATTCTTATTCAAATTACCCAGTTCCTCTTGCTTATTAATTTCATCCATATAACTTAACTCGCTACGTTTATTAATAAGCCCACAACATGTTGTTCTCTAAATTATGATCCAAGGCCGGCCGGTGACCACAATTCCTTTATATGCTTGTTTGGTTACCGTAACATGTTCTACTTAGCAAGTTATTATGCATGTCTGAATTCTGTAATCTCTATAAGTTATGCTTACCCTAAAGGTATCTTTAATTTTCATAACTTTATTATTTCTATAGGTTATGTGTACCGCAAGGTGTCTTTATTTACATAACTTATTGAGCTAAGTTTGTGGTCCTATATGTAAATGTTACCCACCCCTTCAGATTTGCTTAGCCCACTCACTGTCCAACCAATTTTATTTAACCCTAGATTTGGTTCATATTCATACAATCCCCATGGGTTAGATTAGGTTAAGTAGTCCAATTCATTACCATGCCCATTTATGGTTTATAATGGTCTAGACCTCCCACATTAGACTTACAACTTGTGGATGTTGGATATGCCGGTTGGGTTCGGGCAGACTTCTTCCACAAGTTAGGCTTGACCTTGTGTCATAGCCCGTCTCGTATTTGCACACTTAGACCCCTCACATTAGGTCCAATAGTAGTGGCTGCTGGATATGTCGGTCGGGCCCGGGCAGACTTCCACCAGTAATGCAACCTAACCTCGTGTCATAAGTGCAATTGCAATTTCAAATTGTAATTCAAGGCATTCATTTTTAATCAATTATTTAAGCCTATGCCTTTATAGGTGTTAATGCCCATTTACCCAATTATACTCATGATGGATTATATATCTAAATTCATATTATTCAAATTATGCCAATTCATATTTTTCACATGATCCCATTTGCGCCTAAATCCTTTTTCCATACTTATGATCCAATTTAATATCTTTAAACATAATTTGGTCGATGCCCAAAACCCATATTTATTTATTCAGTTCTATGTTATCATGAATCCATATAATCATATACTTACCCAATTATTCCCTGTATATAATTGGGACAGATTTACGTGTTAACTTTTTTAGTACGCCAACAAATCCAATATATGAATTATAATATGTAAACATTCCAACATTTCGACTGATTCAATATATGAATTATTCATATTAACACTTCGACGGTATATCATATTAATCATCCCCACATGTCATTTACACCACTTTAATCATTATTAGCATATGTTTAGGTATCTTAACTTGTCAACCAATTGAACATATTATCCATTTTTGTGCCATAATTTATTTTATCAAATTAAACCTTCCAATATGTTCAAAATGGTGAATGCCAAACGATAGAGGTACTATTATTCAAAAGGTATATTTTAAACCCACTCACCTTTAATACTTTCTCCAAATTTTGGATCCGATCCGTTCCATCATCCATGGTTTCCCCTTTTCCCTTTGATTAGATTCGGAACCTAACAATTATGGGTTTATAGTTTTTACTTAAAGAGAAAGAGAAGGGAATTGAAAGATAGACCGGATCTAGGAATTACCACACTTCGATAAGAGACCTAAAATTAGTGTAGGTCTACTGTGATTAGATTTAGAAAATAGGAAAGGGACTACTGATGTAGAATCCCCGATCTCCAAGTTTGAACAACCCCAATAGATTGAAGAAGAAAAAGGTTAGAACAAGTCACGTTGAAGCAGCACTTTGTCATCACGACTGAATTAGATGAATAAAATAATGGGTCTAGGGTCTTATTTATAGGGGAAGCGGAAAACATGGTCCTCTAGATTCAAAATCAGAACATCAGAACTATCCACGTCGTTAGAAGGTTCCAAAACCGAGGGTGGGTCGACCCATAGGTCGACCCCCCCTGTTTTTGGGTCGACCCTTAATGGTCTGTTTTCCCCCCTAAAAATCCCGCTCGTGAATTACGATTTTTGAACCTATTTTCGAAATTACTGGATAAACTTTATCAATATATATATATATATACATATAAGTTCCTTATTTGTTTACAAACTTCTAACGCTCACAACTTCTTCAATGGTGTCTGATTTACGCAAACCCGGTTTCTATCTTGACCAGAATTTCGAGACGGACTCAATGGTGCAGTCCGTTTTACTTAATTCTGAATATTTAATTGAGTTATTCTTATTTTATTATCTTAAGTTAAAAATGTAGGGTGTTACAGGCGTAACCATCATTTAGTGCCGCATCATATCCGGTTCAGTTTGTTATGCTTGTGTGTTGTCTCATGGAATTACTTTATGTAAATTCACCTACCCACTTTATATTTGGACAATATTAGATGGGTTTCCATGAGAAGCAGTTTTGTGGTAGGTTTATTTTCTCATCATATAATTCTCTCTTAGAAGAGATGGTAATGTGGGAACATCCAAACAACACCAGTAGCATGTGTAACACGAGATTGAGTATTTTTGCTACCATGATATGGTTAATTAAAGATCATAAATATTGGTTTAATCTCCAACCACGGAGCAAGATCTCATTGTTTATGGCCATTGCTTTGGGAGTTTTGGTGTTGTTTTGTTGTTATGCCTTTCCAGCATCAGGTTCTTGGTGGTGGTGATTCGTGCTTGTAACTATTAGTGTTGTTTAAATCGCACGACTTAGGTTAGCGAGATTTCTATGTTAGGGTTGTTTATGTCATTCACGCGTGCCTGTTTGAATGAAATCTCTTTTTTTTAATCTAAACTTAGTTGTCCTAGGGTTGGAAAGAACAGAATTTCGTGTTAGATGAATTTTAGTAAAGGAATGGTTCTACGTCACCGGTATAAAAATAAATAAACCACCATTCCTTGTCAAAACTATAATTTATTTTTGTCTTTGTAATGATTTCAGTTTTCGCATTTTTGGCATGACTGACTTCCTTTTTCACCAACATGTGATTTAAATCATTTAAATTTCTGCAAACTACATTTTTGAAAGTTTATGGAAAATGTTGTCTGAAAAAAAAACATTTTTCTATCATTTTCTTATTCTATAGGAAAGTGAATTGGAAGAAAATTTTCAAATTAAACATGACAAGTCTTTAAGCGAAAATTTATTTTTGTGAAAAATTTCGATTTTTGATCACATGAACGGTGTAAGGAAGGTTTTTGGATGCTTTGTGTGCGCGTTGTAGCAGTGCAATAGGACCAATGATACGATAAAAACGTTATCGGTAACAAAGGAAATGTTGTTTTAGTCTTGGAAACGATGTTTTCATAACTTGTCAACGATGCGCGCGAGCTATTAATTAACTCATTTTAGGTTTTAGATCTTGTTTTAAGCCTCCTTTATATAGTCTACAGATGATTTTTTTGGAGTATTTTGGGTATCTAAGGAGAAAATTCCACTGTAGGGTGGGAATGAAATATTTATAAGCGGAATAAATGTTAAAATTCTTCGATTTGATATACTTTTTTTATAGGAGAAATTAAATTGAAAACGATTAAATTGCATGACGTTTTGGATGGTAGGGTTTGGATACTGTTAACGATATTTTCTATCAACAACCGGATTAAGTTATTTAGGACATGTGTTCATGGGATTTGACACAGTCGTGACTTAGAGTTATCAAAGGTCATTCCAAGGCCTGTGAATCTAAGCTAATCTACATTCCCTTAGGCATTGGAATTCCTATTCTGACAATTAGTTATCTGCCCCCCGAAGGATGGATATGTAATATTCTGTGCGGCGGTGTTCCGAAATGAACTAGGAAGGTTATTTAGCTTTATATTGCCAGTTTAATGAAATTAGTTTCTCCCTAAATCATGAAAGTGATGCTATGTACTGTGATTAGAAGAAAGAAGGCTAATGCATCCCTCAATTAGGGAAAGAAGGCATCACAATGTTCATTAACTCAGAGAATCCTTCTACGCCTGACCAGCACAGAAAGGGGTCTGGATCGAGTTAGAGATCGAGTTACAAACTCACGGATGACCCCTTACTCTGAGGTCAGGAAGCGTTAGGCTCATCATGAGAGTGTCGATCAACGTGGCAAACCCTCGAGGCAAGGGGAAGGAGACTTCACATTTCTACGAGGCTCCTCCTCCATTGCTAAGGTACCATGATTGGTTTTGTCATAAGAAATGTTAGTGTTAACTCCCTATTTCATCATTACGGCACAACAAGATTATCAAGTCGCAAAATGTTTAAGATCCGGAATTCTCCATTCATTAATTGTAGATGTATTACAAGAGTTGAGGATTTGCTCCTTTTTAGAAGAAAATAACTAGACTGAGAAATAAAAAGCTTGTCCCCCTTTATGTGGCTTCTAGGGTCTTATTTATGGAGGATTCAGTGCCCCTTTTGCTGCTAGTTTGTTGGGTCTGCATGGGACTCTGACGACCGCTTTTTTCCTTGGTCTCAAGCGTTTGGTTCCCGACCGCCCTTGCGGTGTTAATTATAGTCTTCAGAGCGAGGGTCCCGGTCAACCGGGGCTTTTCCGAGACTAATATGGGCTTGTTGCCATGCTGGTTTTCGGATGACATTTGAACTCCTGGTAGCAGCTCCTGGGTGAAGGCTCCCGGATGCAAGCTTCTAGATGTAGGCTTCCGGCTTTCTCTTGAATACTTAGAGGAGCTTGCCCTCATGGCGTATGTAGATAGCTACCGGTTTGAAACCGCTATTGGTTTCTGTACTAGGTAAATTAGTATTGATAGCCTGTATCTATGCTATGGTCCCGGTTAGACTTAGATTTTAGTGATGTCTCTGTTGCCTATTGATGTGACCTTTCGTCATTCATGAGGTAGCTACTTTGGAAGCTTGTTCTGGATAATCTTTATGTACTTCTGGCTTGATACCTTTCATTTCGGGACTCTTTTGTCGGGTAGACCCTATCGGATAGACTTGATCGGATAAACTTTGCTATCGTTATGTAGGCTCTGAACTCCTTTCTTCTTGGGTCAGTTCCAGTTTTTGTTGCTTTAAAATCATTCTTTCCTGCTTTCGGTCTTCTCAATTTGTTCTTTCAGAAGGTTATTTTGTGTTTGTGTTCCTACGATACCCCTTCACTGTCAGCCTATGTTAGGGGTTTATTTTGGTAGTAACATTTTCCTCCCTTGTGAAGGGGTGTTTTCGACTTTCCAAGTCAAACTTTTCTTTCTAGATTCTTTTTCTATTGGATTGTTCCTTAATGCTAGATTTCATTATGAAATCTTGATAGTAGTTTTAAACCACCCCTCGCTTGGGTAACCTGAATATTGAAGATCAGAAGTCTCCTTTAGGCATTTATGGAGAACGAAATCGACCCAGACTAGGGTATTGATAGGAGATCGGAAATCCCTTCCGGCATTATGAAGAGCTGAATTAATCCAGGCTTGGGTCTTAACATATAGAAGACCAAAACCCCTTCCGGTATTTGTGGGAGTCGAATCAACCCATTTAGGGGTATTAATATAGATAGAAGACCGAAAACCTCTTCCGGCATTTGTAAAGAGTCGAATCGACCCAGATTTGGGTATTAATATAGATAGAAGACCGGAAACCTCTTTCGGCTTTTGTGAAAAGTCGAATCAACTCAGATTTGGGTATTAATATATAGAAGACCGGATCCCTCTCCAGTATTTGTGAAAGCCGAATCGACCCAGATTCGGGTATTAATATAGATAGAAGACTGGAAACCTCTTCCATCATTTGTAAAGAGTCGAATGAACCCCGAATCGAGTATTAATATATAGAAGACCGGAACCCCCTCCGGTATTTCTGAAGAGCCGAATCAACCTAGATTCAGGTATTAATATAGATAAAAGACCGCAAACCTCTTCCGGCATTTTTGAAAAGTCAAATCAACATAGATTCGGGTAATAATATATAGAAGACCGGAACCCCCTCTAGTATTTGTGAAGAGCCGAATCAACCCAGATTCGGGTATTAATATAGATAGAAGACCAGAAACCTCTTCCGGCATTTGTGATGAGTTGAATCAACCCAAATTCGGGTATTAATATATAGAAGGCCAGAAACCCTTCCGGTATTTATTGTTTTGGCATCCCTTTTGGATTTGATTTGTACAGCAGAGGTTGTACGTGCTTCCTGAGCCACTCCTTGGGCTTTTGATGTCAAAGCAGAGGATGTACGTGCTTTGTTGGCCACTCTCTAGGCCTGTGCGTCCGGTGCGCTTGGCTAGCTTATCCACAAGTAGGGCCCAAGGACTTACCCGACCTCCCTACTGGAGGCGCCTTATCCTGACCATCGTAGGCGATGATAAGGTCTTGGAAACTTAGACGGAGCCATCGTAGGCATAGAATTAAGGTTTACTCTTTTGATGCTCTATACTGACCATCATAGGTTCTGATAGAGGCTTATACGCCACGCCCCTCCGAGGGATGCCCTATCCTGACCATCGTAGGCGATTATAGGGGTTTGCGCTCCCTTCTGTGGGTAACGCAGAGAATAAGCAGAGGTAGGACGTGCTCTTCTACAAGTAGAGGTAGGACCTTCTTAGTTCTAGTAGAGGCAGGGCATACTCTTCTACGAGCAGAGGCAGGGCATGCTAATTTTAGATGCACCGCCACGACCATTTCTGGTGTGAAATGGAGGCTCACGCTTTTGATGCTTTAACCTAGCCCCCTCTGAGTTGGGCATGGAGAAAGACTAACACACCATCCGCCTCCGGGGGATGCCTCGTCCTGACCAACTTTGGCGATGACAAGGGATCTAATCCTTTTTTCAGCTCGACCTCTTTTGGGTCTCTCTTTAGCTACTGGAAGGGTTTCCGTGCCCTTAGTTATGTAATCATCTCTGGATGAAAGTCTTTTTCCTTATTCCTTTATCGTTGAGAAATATGGTCTTAAATGTTTTGAGTTCCATGTTCTCGGAACAAGATCACCGTTGGGTCTGCACAGCCAATATGTTTCAGGAATAACTTCTTGATCGATGATCAGGGGTCCTTCCCAATTTGGACCAAGAGGGCCATCCTTTGGGTTCTTCATGTTAGCCATCATTCTTCGTAACACTAACTCTCCTTTTGCGAAGGTTTTAGTCCTGACCTTTGAGTTGTAGTATTTTGTAATTCTCCTTTGATATTCAGTGGTTTTGATTGCAGCCTCATCTCTTCGTCCTTGTATTAAGTTTAGTGATTCCTTTCTCAACTCTTGATTGGGGCCAAACGAATATGCTATACTTCTATGCAATGGGATTTCGACCTCAACCGGAAGCATAGCTTCGCATCTATATATCAGGGAGAAAGGGGTGTGTCCTATGGCTGTTTTGTAGGGGTTTTGTACACCCAAAGTACTAAAGGAAACTCTTCTGCCCAACTTCCTTTGGCTTGATTTAGGCTTTTTTAAGGATTGTCTTAATGGTTTTGTTGACGGTTTCGACAGCTCCGTTAGCTTTCGGATGGGCTACCGAACAAAAACTTTTGATGATTCCATTTTTGTCACAAAATCGGGTGAACTCTTCGCTCTTGAATAGTGTTACATTATCTGATATGATTTTGTGAGGGATTCTAAAGCGGGTAACGATATTTTTTATTACGAGTCTTAACACCTTTTTGGACGTGATTGTCAAAAGGGGTTCTACCTCCACCCACTTGGTGAAGTAGTCTATAGCTACTACAACATACTTAGCTCCACCTTTGGAGATTGGTAAGGGTCTAATTAAATCTATTCCCCAAACATCGAATGGTCAGCGGATTGATATAGTGGTTAGTTCGCTAGGTGGGAGTCGGGGTACCTTAGAGTACTTTTGACACTTATCACATTTCTTGACGTACTCAACTGCTTGACTAACCATCCACGGCTAATAATAACCTTGTTGCATGACCCTTTTGGCCAGCTTAACTCCATTGGAATGGTCCCCACACCATCCCTCATGAGCTTCTTTCAATAGGCTAAGTCCATCTTCGGAACTTACACATCTTAAATAAGGAAGCAAATGTCCCTTTTTATAGAGTATATTATCCATAATCACAAATGCAGGAGCTTGGTGTTTTATCCTCCTCGGGGTAAAATCCCGTTTAGGAGGTAATCTGCTATGGGAGTCACCCATGTAACTTTGTGATGGCAACTTGTTTCCGTTAAGGGAGGTTACCCATTGGGGTTTCCCTCTTTGTTTCCTTCGTCCTCCCTTCTCAGGGCTTGGGATCTAGTTAATACCAATAACTCTTTCCTCATTTTTGATTCTTCCTGCTCGACACTAGGCATTTGCTGATATCCCTCGGGAATCATTCAAGTTTCGAGGCTCCCCCCGGGAACTGGCTAACTTAGCTAATGAATCCGCTTGGGCATTCTCCCCGTGGGGTATTTGGTGAACTGAGAAGTCCTCAAATCGGGAAAACATCTTTAATACCTTTTTCATATATAAGACTAGCCTCTCAACTTGGCTTGATATGTCTGTTTTATTTGGTTTACCATTAGTTGCGAATCACTAAAGATTTCTATCTGTGGTATCTTCAACAATAGTGCCATATTCAAACCAGTTATCATTGATACATACTCGGCCACATTGTTAGTTGCCGGGAACCCTAACTTCATGGCGTAGTGCAAGCGGCATCCGTCAGGGGTATTTAAACATAACCTACCCCTGCTTCCTATTCGTTAGAAGGTCCATCTACAGAGAGCTGCCACTTGGTCTTTGAGTCATTTTCTTTAACTGATTGTTCTGAAATGAAGCTCGTCCATTTGTTCACGAAATATGCGAGAGCTTGTCCTTTAATTGCTGCTCGAGGATGGAACTCGAGCTCTTATTGGCTAAGCTCGATACCCCATTTGATTGGCCTCCCTGAGGTTTTTGGTTTGCTAAACACTTGCTTGAGCGGAAAACCAGTTAACTCTCTAATAGGGTGAGCTTGAAAGTAACCTCTGAGCTTTCGCGTGGTAAGGTTAGGCAATACGCTAGTTTCTCTATAACAGGGTATCCGGTTTTTGTGTTCTTTAGCCTTCGGCTAATGTAGTAAATGGGGTGCTAAGTCTTATTACTCTCTCTTATCAGGATTAAGCTTACCGCATGTTCCGAAATAGCCATATATAGGTATAACTCTTCTCCCTTCTCGAGACTGGATAAAACCGGAGGTGTTCCCATATAAACTTTCAGTTCTTGGAATGCTTTCCTACACTCTTCTTTCCATTCAAAATTCTTCTTTTTCTTTATAACATCTAAGAAATGGACACATTTGTCAGCTTTGGAAGTGACCCTACTAAGGGTTGCTACTTTCCCGTTCAGACTCATGACCTCTTTGCTTGTCCTGGGTTCTTCCATGTCTCTTATAGCTTGGATTTGGTCAGGGCTAGCTTCAATCCCTTGATCACTTTCCATATATCCTAGAAACTTTCCGGATTGAACTCCAAAAGAACACTTTTGAGGGTTTAGCTTCATTTGGTAACTCCTTAAGACATCGAAGATTTCCTCTAAATCCTTTAGATGGTTTTCTGTTTTGGTGGACTTCACTAGCATGTCATCCACATATACCTCGCCCTATTTGTTCTGGGAACATCCTGTTTACTAGTCTTTGGTATTGCTCCCGCGTTCTTCAACCCGATGGGCATCACTTTATAGCAAAACGTTCCCCAATCAATGATAAAGCTTGTATGCTCCTCATCAGGTTTATGCATCGGAATTTGGTTGTACCCCGAGTAAGCATCCATAAGGGATTGTATCTTGTGACCACTTGTGGCATCAACTAATTAGTCAATCCGTGGAAGGGGATAGCAATCTTTTGGACAAGCCTTGTTTTAATCCGTGTAATCAACACACGTCTTTAACTTTCCATTGGAATTCTTCACTAGTACGGGATTGGGTAACCATTTCGGGTAAAGTACTTCTCGAATAAACCTGTTAGTTTCCAACCTCTTGACTTCCTCCTTCAAAGCCTCTATCCGGTCTCTATTATATTGTCTCTTCTTTTGCCGGACCGGGGTTACCGACGGGTCAATGTTCAAGGCATGGCTCATAATAGAAGGGCTCATACCTATCATGTCTGAATGGGTCCAAGCGAAAACATCTTTGTTGAGCTGTAGGAACCAGATTAGGTCGCTTTTGAGAGGCTCTGTTGGTCTTTTCCCTACGTTGATGACCTTCGACTTATCCTATGAATCAACATTTACTTCTTTCACTTCTTCTGTTGGTTTTATTCTTTCAATGTCTCCTCTAGAATCCAAATCCATGACGATTTCTCCCTCTTCAGTCAAATTTACATCATCGGACCATTCCTTTTTCTTCTCAAAGAAATGTACCTACCATTTGCACGTTTGTTAGCCTTATCAATTTTTATCTTATCTTCGAATGTGGGATGTAAGGATCCCTTATCCAAAGATATAAAAAAATAGAAGAATAAAAGTACGAAGAACACTCCCTTTTGTATTTGTCAATCGTTGCGAAGTACAATTCGCGAGAACTTAACTGTTCTCCCCTGATGGTACCCCATCCCTGTTTGGTCAGGAATTTTAACATAAGATACCTGGAAGAAACAAAGGCGTCCATCTCCTCCAATGCTGGTCTCCCAAAGAAGGCGTTGTAATATGATGGTTGATCGATCACAACAAAGAGAGTATCGAAGGTCCTATGGAGCGGACATAGTCCAACTTGAACCAGAAGGTTGATTTGCCCCACCGGAGTTGACCCTTGTTGTTGAAGCTAAAGATTGATTCATTGCTTGGTTCTAACTTTTTCTTAGAAATTCTCATTTGATCGAAAGCATGCTTGAAGATGACATTGACGGCACTCCTAGTATCCACAAGGATTTTGGAACAATAGAGAGTCCTATCTGCGTTGTTATCATAAGGGGATCATTATGCAGGTGGCGGACCCCTTCCTTCATTTCTTCCGAAGAGATCACTAGGTTGTGCATTTTGAGAGCATGATGTGCATTCTTCAACGATGGTTCTTCTTGAATGGAGAATATTCCCTCCATATCTTCTTTTATATATTGGCTACTTGCTCTTGGACAGCTTCCGGCAAGGTGTGGCCCTCCATGGATCACATTGGTTCAATTTATGGTGACCCTAAGTCTAGGTTGCTTTCTTCCATAGCAACTCCTATTGCATTTACCGAAACCTTCTGCTGTCCACTTGCATGTTGAGCTGATGTTGTCTTGTTTAAAAAATTCCTTTAAATCTCCCTCTCGGATCAGCTTCCGAATAATCCCGTCCAATACCTTGCACTCGCCAGTCTTATGTCCGTTGGTTTTCTGGAATTCACAATACTTACCACTGGAATAATGCTCAGGGCAATTCTTGGCTTTGAACGAGACGGGGAAGTTATTAAACTTTTCTCTTGCAACAACATACACGTACGAGATGAGTTTGTTTAGAGCAACCAAGTTGGTTTTAGAATCTTCCCACCTTGACCTCTTTTGATTTCCTTCCGGGAGCTTTCGTCCAAAGTTCGGCTTTCCTCCTTCCCCTCGAGGCCCAAACTTCCTCTTCGTGAAGTATAATTGATCCATGCAAATAAACTTGTCAGCTTGGAAATGAAAGTCTTGCAAGTCTTTACAGCCGTGAATATATAACTCCTTCCAAAAGGGGGTGTTTTCGATTAACCCTGAGTGTACTACAATCAACTTGTCAAGGTCATTCATATCCTTGGCCTTTAGAGCCTCGATGTTGAATCTCTTAAGATAATCTCCCAAAGACTCCCCTTGTCTCTGTTTGATGTTAGCAATGACTGTGTAGTCAATTGTCGGATCTTTGCAAATGCAGAACTGCATGGAAAATTCGTAGGAGAATTGTTTCCACAAGTAAATGGTGTTTTCCATATACTGGTGATACCACTTCGCCGCTGCCCCTTAAAAGGTAACCGGAAAAAGGCGGCATCTGATGTTCTCCGGAAGCGTTGTAGAGATCCATCTGGCTGTTGAAATCCATCAGATGATCGTCCGGGTCAATTGTCCCAAGATACTTTATGGTTGGAACCTTCACTCTCGATGGTATTATGGTGTTCATAATTTCATCGATGAACGGAGCTACACTTTCGTTGTCATTAACCCTGTCATCTTATGTCCTCTTCCCCTTTCTTCCTGTAACGTCCTAGAAATTTCAACAACTTGAATGTGAAATTTATTGAAATTTAATTATTAATAACCATTTTTACATTGATACTGGAGTTAGAAATTTAAAATCAAATATATTGTTTGTGTATGAATTGTATGGTGAGTGAAAAACTATATATTTTTTCAAATCAAATTTGGTTGGATATTTGATCTGGATTTGAAATTCAATTGAAAAATAAAAACGGTTGAATAAGAAGAATAATAATGTAAATGTTAATTAACGTCAAATGGATTGGAGAATTTTATTTGTTTAGATATATGGAAATCGGCTTGGATTTGTGTGTATATAAAGGATTTAAAATTTAATGTTTCAAATTTGGAATCATACGCAATTGTTTTGGGAACAAATGAAATAAAATCAGTGAACCGATAAATGATTTGAAAATTTAAAATATGTTATACACAAATGGAGTTGGATTATGATTAAATTAGTTTTATCGAAATCAGAACGTTGAAACGAAGTGGTATGTATAATTTTTGTGGAATTTGGAGACTGTGGTTACGGTATGAATATTGAGTGTTTAACAATTGTTTCCAGTGCAATTTAAATTAAATTAAATATAACCTACCCCATATAAATCTGTGCCAACCTATATTTTGATAATTAAAATCTATGACACGACATTGTTATTATCTCCAACCTTTTCTTCTATAAAAATCAAGTTTACCGTTCCATTTCTCTGAAAACAATTGTCTTTCTTTTTCAATTCTAATGGCCGACAGAATTTACCCCTTTTTTCCAAATAAAATTGTTCCCCAAATAAAAAAAAGGGCACCAAATTCAGATCGATCCCTTCCTTCATTGCACAATCAAAGCTGCCGACTTTGATGCCTTCCTTCCTCAAATTGTAGTCCAACCACCAAAGACCCGAAGTTTATCCAGCTCCTCCTAAATTCAAGCCTTGAACGCCACCATCACTTGAATTCGTCGTCGTGAAACCAAATCGCCAGTCGCCTCTACCACGAAGCAATGGTCTTTGACAGCAACGCCGAAGTCAAAGCCTCTGCCTACACCTTTTAGCCGCTGCCTGAATTGTAAGAATCTTCTTATGATTAATCCTAGTTCGAGTATTTTAAAATCGGTAATTAATTGGTATAAATGGCAAATTTTCACGTGATTTTGAGGAGTTGCGTGTTATTCTAAATTGCCTTTGCCTAAATCTGTACCTTTTATTACTTGTTTACACCCTGAGCATTTGTACCGTAATTAAATAGATTTGTTGTGCCATGCTTGGGATGCTTGCTCTGTTAGCTTCCGAACCACATTCATTGGGCATGCACTATGTTGTTTATTGCAACATGAACTGTAGAAACTGAAATATTTTCTATGAATAATTTACCGGAAACTTGGATGTATGCTTGCTCTGTTTGATCCCTGAACATACATGTTTTTTGACATTAGCTTATGAACCTTGCCTTATAGATAAATGTAGTGATTGCCCAAAGATTCCAGCCCATTTGATATTGTCTGTAATGTACATGACGTACATTGCCTTGTCAAGAAATATACAGACCCTCCTATTTTGCCGTAGTTGAAACCTGTTATACGCCATTATGGGTTATTTGCACATACCTTGTGTTTTAACCATTCATTGATATAGCCGGCTTGTGAAGTTGATTATGTATATGCATATATTCCATGTATACATTTTCCCATGTTTTACTGTATACTTCACCATAGTTTAGAAAAGGGTGTTTGGACTGAGTCGATATTCTAGATAAGTCTAGTGATCTTAAGTCTAGAATCTCTTTTGATTTTAGAAGGGTTGAGACAAATCAGCATGAAGAAATAAATGATATAGAAGTTGTTGGTAAAACTTTTGAATTAAAACAGTAGTGTCCTGAAACATGTATCGGGTTTAGCACATTATGCCTCATTTATGCGCTGAAATATAAACTTGTGTTCACAGAAATAATGCACATTAACCTTGCTGAAAAAGAAATACTATTTTGATAAGGCATTTAAACATGACCTGGTTTGTTTATTTTGCGTCAAAATTGCACCCTTATCCAAATCTATTGTCTAGCCAAGTAACTTCCTTCCCTTATGCATGATTTAGTTATAGTAAGGTCATTGTTTTTAAAAGTCGGGTTATCGATCATCCTCCAACTTAAAGTTAGGATATTGTTTTAGTAATATAAATGCAATGATTCACAATGGTTAAGTATGCAAGTTTACCTTGTAATACACTTAAATCGTATCCATGAATGCATATACATACATACATACATACATACATATATATATATATATATTATGTGTACATCTATATACATGGTGTTGGCCTGTGTTGATAAAAACTGTTAGCCTTATTAATATCACTTGTTGCCTTATTAAACCCCGAATACACCCTCTTTGTTGGGATAAATTCACATTGCATGTACCTGTAGGACATCTAATTCACTTTTCTATAACATATTGTTGTCTCTGTTGTAATGCCTGATCCTAAGTTTGGCACTTACGTATGTATTTGATATTGATTTCACATGACTAAATTTAGATTACAAAAATCAAAATGGTATTTTACTAATGATGTGTCTTGCATGTTGTAACTATCGATATGAGATTTTATTTATCATATTTGATTTATGCTTTACCATGACTGGCATAAAAGGAGCAAATTTGGGTAGAATTAACCTTTATACGAACTTGAAAAGAATAATTTCCTCTGTATCACTTCATGCATTTGTACCAAATTGTGAGGGTTCAATACGACATGAATAAGTTGGAATTTGTTAAGAGTAATTCTAAAACTGTTTTCTAGGGAGTAAGTTTGTTAGGGAAAGAAGGGAAAGATGGTTGTTATTTTTATTTGTTAGACCTTTTAGACAATTGATACTTAGTAGAAATCTGACACCATGTTTGGGTACTGTGAAATTATATAGACATACTAACCAATTAGTGAATTATAAAGGTATAAGTTCATGCATGTTATATATATAAATAATTAAATATGCAGGTCTGCTAAGGCCATCCCCAACAGGGGGTCGGTTGAAAAGCAACCGACCCCCAACGCATGGGTCAATGGCGGAGCCAGGGTTGCTTCGGCAACCCTGGAGGTTGTTGGAGCAACCGAATGGTTGCTCCAACAACCTAACCAAAGCCGGCTTCGATGAAGTCGGCTTCCCATGGTCGGTTTCTACGAAACCGGTCATGGTGGGAGGAATTATTTTTTCCTCCCACCGTAACCGGTTTCGTGGAAGCCGGGTTATTTTTTTTAAAATATGTTCATTGGAGTGTAAACAATGAAATATGGTCGTGGGAGCAATTAGCTCGACTCGAACGAATTGATGATAGGGCACTTATGACTGTCAACTTGGATACATTAAACCCAACGCAACGATTATTAATGGAGCAAGAATTAGAAGCGTGCCACAGAAGACGCATGGGATAGGACGTAATTATGTTTTGATCGTTTCATTATAGTTGTTTGTTGCTATGTCGTTATCTGGTTTTTAATTATTAAGTACCATTGTTGTAGGAGTCATTAAGGTCGGTATCTTTAGTTCGATACTCGGTGTCAGTGTTGTAACAGCTCCTTAGTTAAATTTGCCTTTTTAATTGTTACTAGCAATCTTTCAAGTACGAACACATAATAATAGAACATTAATGTAATATTTCATAACTCCAGCAATAAACGATACATAAAAGCATTAACGCATACATATAACTGAACAAACGAAAGCAATTTAACTTAAATCTTCGGACATAGTAAACCACTTCCTATTGATTGCTGGAATGCTCCCAATAATGTTCGACTAATTCGTCCCTTAATTGTAGATGAGCCTGGGGATCCCTAACATCCTGGATACGCTGCAAGTACTCGGCAAAAGTATTAGGGTCCTTGTACGACTTACTCCTAAACGCCACTGCTATATCCGGATAGTTTTTAAGTTGCAGTTCGAATCCTCCCCTTTCTTCTTCAACTATCATATTATGTAGTATAATACAACAGTACATAATATTTGATATAACTGCTTGTTCGTGGTAGTGCACCTCATTTCTCAAAATATGAAATCGTCCTTGTAGAACTCCACTTTCTACGTCTTTTCTCAGACTCTCTTGTTGTTGCGTAAATTTTGCCTCTTTGGCATTGTTCGGCTTTTTAAATGCCTACACAAGTGTCTTCCATTTCAGATATATTCCGTCAACCAAATAATAACCAACAGAATGGTCAGTATCACCAATTTTATAGTTGCATTGCGGTGACAGATCGTTGTACAAATCATTAAACAAGTATGAATGGCGAAGGACATTAATATCGTTTAATGATCCAGGAACACCAAAAAAAGCATGCCATATGTACAAATCGAAAGAAGCGACCGCTTCTAACACCAACATTGCCTTTTTTGTGTGGTCTCTGTATTGGCCTTATAGTGCTACTGGATAGTTTTTCCATGTCCAATGCATACAATCTAAGCTTCCTAACATACCCGGGAAACCATGTTGATCTCCCATTTTTAACAATCGTTCAATGTCACGTGCGGTTGGGGATCGTAGATACTCTTCACCGAAGACACGAACAACTGTTTTGCAGAACTCTTTCAAGCACAGAACTGACATTGATTCACCTATTCGTAATTTATCATCTAATGAATCAGTAGAACTTCTTTACGAAATCATACGAAGGGCTGCAGTTACTTCTTGTAGCGGTGAAACTCTTAGTTCTTTGATAGCATTTCTTCTGTGAGTAAAAAATACATTGGATTTAGAAACCTTGTTCAAAACTCGATCAAACACTGTCCTCAACATACGAAATCTACAACGAAAGTAAACGTCGCCATTTACTGGGTTCGGCACAAAGTAGTCCTTCATCAACTGATTGTGCCCCCCCGGATAGTCACGTCCGTAGCGAATATCTCTTCTGCCTACTTTTCTTCCTCCTTGGGTTTATCTGGAGCTCTCTGCGATATCACGTTGCATCGCGTTTAAAGTTTCTCGTTGATACATTAGATGTTGTTTGTTGTACTTTTCTTCGTCTTCATCTGAACTAGAAGATGAAGATGATGAGGAATTTGTGAGGCACCATAGTCGCTTTAAAGCAATCATGGTGTTAACGCAGATTTCTAAGCAATGAAAATTGTCTGAGTTAGAAGAACGGAACAACGGTTACTATAAAGCAATCATGGGGTCCTACCAAATTACAAATTCTTTTAAGTATACATTATAGAAGTTTTGCCTACTTTGTTTATCTTCAACGAAGTCACGGGTTAAGAAAAAGTATTTAATGAAGGGGGGCCTACGAATGGTGGTTGAAAAAGTAATAATGTTTAGTACAAGACGAAACATTGATTTGTTTTTTATGCCAATGAATAGTGTATAGTGTGGATTCCTTCAACATGAAATATGGCCGAACTGTATATTTCTGTCACTTTATTACAAAGGTAGGTTGTATCACTATCATGAAGTATGACCTTTCAATGTCCAAAGTTATACAGTGAACACTGCTGTCTACTGTAAGTGTATAGTGTGGATTCCATTAACATTAATTGTGGCTTCACTTTACCTTTCTGTCACTTTATCACGTTTCTCCAGATATTGGACCAGTCTTTATTAGAAATTGAAACGAAACCATAGTAGACAAGCCCTTGTTAGGAATTACACCATTTCATTTTACAAATTTAGCCCTCTTCAGTCTCTTCAGTTACATATTCTTAGTATTTAACGTACAAACATCCAATTAAATAGACACTCAAATAATAATAAAATCATAATACCCTAAGGCTACTCAGTTCCATAGCGGTTCAGACAACTGTAGCGGAGTTTATATGCTTCGTAGCCAACAAATTCCTCACCGTAATCGAAAAGTTAACCGGAATCATATGTTGCTTGGTTTGTTTTGAATATGTTTTCGTCTTCAACAGTTTCGATAATCTTTGTGTACCGATCACAAGCGTTTGCAAAACGACGATTAGCCATTTGGATTTCAACTGATGTTCGTCTAGTCGGCCGGGAACGATGGTTATTGTATAGCCTCGTGATCATTGCCCATCTTTCTTCATATGTTAAACCCCCTCCACCTTGCATTAATAACTCATCTCTTTTTTCAACCTCAATCCAGGTTTTTACGAGAGCTAGCAAATCCTTGGAAGAAAATTCTCGAGTTGCAGAATTCAATGTTTGAACACTATTACTAGGTCGTTGATTTACTGGAGATGGACGCGGAGCTGTAACCGCTCGATGCTGCATTGCTCCAGGAACCTCTTCAATTTGTGTATCATGAACTAATCCAACTTCGTTATCGTTGACTAGGTTCTGTTCATACTCATCAAAAATCCTTCCCAATTGATCATCACTTATTTCGGAATCGTCCATATAACCTATGCACCAGTAATATAAGTAGAGTTACTAGAAGTACGAAGTATGCTAATAATAAATGTTACCTTTAAGAACAAAAGGAAATAAATTTCTCACTATAGTCTGGAACGATGCTGCTTGAAGACAATGAAGGTATAGGAAGGATTATCAAATATGCATTACTTATATGGATTATGTACTAACAAGAGCTACAGTTCAACAGAGCTGACTACTCATTACCGTGTTCTCGTGATATTATGTTAGATTCGCTGCTTATAAGCTTACAACAAAAATGAAGCTTACAACAAATGTAGTCAAGGACATCAAATTCAAGGTACAACAACAATGAAGCTTACAAGCTTAAAACAACAACAATTATACCATCTACAACAAAAAAACATACGAACTACAACTTAGAAGCTTACGACCAAACCACAATCATATAAGCTACAACAACTAAACACACAAACATCAAATTCAAAGTAATATAATAATTAAACATCTACCAAAAAAATACATCTACCACGGCCTTGGGAAAGGTCCAAGTCTAGGTTTATCGGCAACAATCTTGTTCAAGCGTCTTATTTCGGCCTGTGCTTCCAGTGCATACTGATGTCCACGTTCGCACATTGGAGGGTCAATCCACCGCTTAAAGTTACAACAATCAATTTCAGCAGGAAATACCTTACAGTCCTTGTATGCTTCACAAGCGAAAAATCGACGACCAGCATTAATCTCAGTATTGGCAACAACCACGACTGATTCTTGTCTACAATGGCAAATGAGGTTGGATCCAATCATACGTAGCGGCTCGGAAACCTTCCCTTCAAGTGCAATTTCTTTTCCAGATCGTTGATTATTGGAAGCCTCATCGTTATTTTCCCAGTTGTTCATAGCTCAAATTGTGAATGTATGGTAATTTAATTATGAGTTTACAAAGCATCAAACTGGGCTATATAAATACATCTTCGAAGATAATTATATATTAGTGCTATAGTGGGACACTATCTGAGTGGGTGCGTAAGTGTATTAGTAGCGTATAGTGAGTAATGCTCACTGACTGGTAAATTCTTGCACGGTTCCCATGTCACTCTTATTCGAAAGTGGAGTCATGTCACTCTTTTTCGAGAGTTTTTGGATTATAGTGCAGTCCTAAGTCCTTTGTCATGTTTGGGTCATCCTCGATATACGTTATCAATCAAAAGCAGATTCCCTACAGCTTTCCCTACAGTTGTATCATTGTCTCGTGTAAAGAATCACTGTAGGAGACATTTTCTGAACTGTAGGTGATTTGTCATATCACCTTAGTTTTCCCTACAGTGGTGAATTGTCATATCACCTTAGTTGAAAGATTTGTCACATGAACCCTGCTTTAACCCTAGACTAAATAGTCTTATTAGGAAAGATTAATAACTCCGTAATTTAAGGGGTCGTCACATGTACAGTACTACAACCCTGGATTGACTAGTCTAATGTTGCTCCATCGTACGTATGTTTACTCCACATATTGCCCCTATAAATATCTCCGCTTACTATTTATTAGTAAGCTGGAACAAAAAATTTCATCAACATAATAAAATGTCTTCATGGTCATGGCCCTCGTCAATGGATTCGAACTATGATCAAAATTTTCCTGAGCATCTTCCTTCAAGTCCAAGAATAAATATTGATTGGAATATCGAATACCAAGAGCGGCACTACGAGGACCTACGTCGTGACTTCTCGGAGTTGGCCCGCCTGACCATTCATCCACCAATTGCTCCTGTTCCAGATGTAGGTCATCAAGTAGTCCAAACTGTAAATGTAGAACGCGTACAAGAGCCTACAACCCCTCGTCAAACTGTTCCAAATGTAGGTCATCAAGAGGTACGACGAGTTTCAGTTAACCATTCGTATAACGAGCAGGAAGTTACCTCCTATCCCGTTTGTTGCCACTGTGGTTACGCGGTGGAGGTGGTAGTCCGGGCGGATGGAGAAAATATTGGTCGTAGGATCCAGTTATGCTCGCTATGGCCTAACAGCTGCAATTATTTTGAGTGGATAGACGACTGTTTATGTCCAAGGGGTATTTCTTAAGCCAACGAGTTAGAACAAGAGAATAGGCGACTTCGAAACTCTTTAGATTCCCTTCAGAGTGAGCATAACAATTAATATGCTTACGTATAGAATCTACTATCGTAAGGTGTTGTATCTTTATAAGCTTTGGTATCTTTATGCTTCGTGTTGGATCTATAGGTACTACAGTTGTATCATTAAGTTTATTGTTTGATATATTGGTGCAATTGTTCAAAATCAACAATATGAGTATTAACAATAACAACATAAGTTACAAGGTACAAAAGAAAGAGACAGAAAGATAACAATACAATATAACCATTATACCCAAAATAGATGCTTCTTACACAAATACAACTATAATACAACCATTACAGTCTAACAAATAAGATAACAACAAGATCGCACATACTACATAAAATTACTAGTACACCACACTAAAGGATAACGTACGAATACATCTAGCAATGCTAACATATCACATAAACTGAATCTAAGGTATATCATCAAAGAACCACGAATCATTGTTATCCAAAATCAACGGATAACAATACTAGTATTACCGCACAACGGTGGGATCCAGTTATGCTCGCTGTATTAATAAAATAGATGCTTCTTACACAAATACAACTACAATACAACCATTACAGTCTAACAAATAAGATAAGAACAAGATCGCACATACTACATAAAATTACTAGTACACCACACTAAAGGATAACGTACGAATACATCTAGCAATACTAACATATCACATAAACTGAATCTAAGGTATATCATCAAAGAACCACGAATCATCCGCAACAGGTGCTGCTAATCCACTATCGACATGGTCATCGTCATCGCCATCTACTCGTCGTGTAGGATGATATCGCTCGTCATCCGCAACAGTTAGCTCGTTAATACGAGTTGTCAACTGATCAACTGCACGCTTATGCTCTCTATACATCGTATCTCGAAGGCCAACATGCATAAGATATAGTTCCTCGTAGGGAAGAACATCGGGATCTGGAAACTGTGTGACAGTAGGTCATGAAATATCAATGTACGTATCCGAACCGGATGTGCCAGGAATGCCCACAGTCCAACTGTAACTCGTTGGCATAGTCGAGTGAGGTGGCTGAGGCGGCTGAGGACGAGGAGGCTGAGGTGGCTGACAAGGGTGCCAAGGAGGCTGAGGACGAGGAGGCATATGGAAAGTAAGCGTACTCTGAGACATGTCGCGTAAAACATGTGTAACACCTAAAGGATTGTAGGCGGAAGGACAAACTAAATCAACTGCGGCGACATGAACAAACGTTGCCGTATTAGACGGCGTATAAAACGATACCCAAAAAGTAATGTAATCTCTACCGGTAATGGTAAATCTATCAGCTGGCCACCACTCACCGGCATACTGTTGCAAATCAACACTGGAATAAACCCGTAAATGACCTGTATCAGGGTGGGGATCATCGGGAATAACGTCGACATCGAATACCTGTCGCCAACAATGCTCCCCCATGTACCAATAACATCCTAAAGCAAGTGGTGACGATACCAGCGGAAATCGTCTACCTGATAGAAACTGAGCATGTTGCTGGGCTGGGCCTAATAAGAAAGGGGAATCAGAAAACGGACGCCACAAAACTGACTCTCGTGTGGTCCTCATCTCTACCTGATTACGAGCCACTGCAAATACATGCCGGCAATCACCTCGTGGTACAAACCGCCGGTTTTCCGGCCCCCAAGCTTTCACTCGAGGGTAGAAATGTGATAGTGTAGGATCCAATGTCGGAAAGGATAAGTTATGAAAGTACTCAAAATACCATTACTGCAGAACCTCCCAAAAACCTGTAATCGACGACCCACGAGGCCTAATAATGCACTGCTGGTCCAAACCCCTATACAAATGAGCTAAAATCGGCATACCACAGTCATATGTAATAGGAGTACTGTCGAACGACATTCCCGCAACAACAGCTACATATCCACATGGCAATGTGTTTGATGAATTCGTAAAGGATAAATTTCCCATCATATATAATGTAAACAATCTGAGAATCTCTAAGTGGTGGACTGCAGGTCGAGGTACCACTAAGTCCAGGATGGCTTGATTCATGAACCAGGATCTGATACGATGATTCTTTGTTAAGCCTCCCCCGCGTAAGTCCAAATGTGGGAATATAATAGCCAATAGGTCATACTGCTGATATAGCTCATCATAAGGTAAAGTTGCACCCTGACCAATTGGTATGCCAGTAAGCATGGTAAAATCTAGTGGCGTAACACCCATCTCTCCAAAATGGAAGTGAAATGTATGTGCAATTTTCCACCAACACACGGCTAATGCACCACATAACTGAACATCATTATTGTATAGGTTTTCAATACCTAATATGCAAATTAAGAATAATTAAACCAAGTACATATATTATGTTTTGTAACATACATATTATGTAAGTGTGATCATCAAAATTACGTACTCAAGAAATCTCCAAATCCAATACTTCTAAGGTATCCCGCAATAATGTCGTCTGTGTCATACTCACGAATCGTATTATACAAACGGACGATACTAACCCACGATCCTCGTGTACGATCAGTACGAGCCTATTAACATACAAAATAATTACTATTTTTGAAACGACACACTTATTTTTTTTACTACCGACTAGTACACAAACCAGTTTAAGAAGTTATACCTCTAACGATGACTTCAAGGAATCGGTAAGGTGTCTTTCTCCTTCGGGCAGTTTACGAAAATCAGCCAACGCTTTCTTTCTAGACAGATTAACATCGATGTGCGGATCCAGGGTAGCATAAACACCACGTGTAGCAACACGTCTTCTATGAATAGGCTTTGAACGAGGAGCCACGCTTGGACCTGTGTCTTCAACCGCGTCATTCTCCTCCTCTACATTGCTGTTGGAGGCATTGCTACTACCAGAACCAAAAATAGCTTTACCTAATCATCTCATATTTTTTATACGAAAATTGGGTTCGGCAGAAGAGGAAAGGAAAAGAGAGAGGGTGGCAGCTGAACTGCGGAATGAAGACGGGGAGGGGTAGCAATCGGGTGTATACCCGATTGCATCTGCTAAGGGTTAAAACCCTTAGCCGGTGTAAGTGAAACCGGCTATGTATTAGCCGGTTTCCCTTACACCGGCTAAGGGTTTTAAACCCTTAGCCATTGGGGGGGGTTGGCTGTGTCAACCCCCTTGATTTGACAATGACCAACCCCCCGGTTGGTTATGGTCTAACCGTGCTTGAAGTCAAGCATAAGCCGCCCACCAGCTTCCTAGTGTTTTTTTGCCTCCACAATGAAACAAAACATTCTGCATGTCTTAGTTTAATATATCATGCGTTTAAAGTCTGGGCAACCGCTCTTGGCAAATATTGTTAAATCTAGAAATGAAAGATGAAGCAGACTTATAAATTGTGAAAAGGGATGACAGGAATTTACAGTATATTTTATCTTTTTCATTTCTCTGGTGCACAATATACTGTGCACTGACGTTTTCTTTGGATGTTCTATAAATTAGTTTTCAAAAGGAACGACAGGAAAAACAAACAAATTTCAGGAAGAAGGAAGTGTTCATAATTTCCACTTAATGAAATTTTAGGCACTAATGATTTATAACATATAGCATGTTGGTTAAAGTGAAAATATATTCCAACTTCTCTCTGAAATTATGTTGATTTTCTAAAAATCCCGAAAATGATACATTCAGTAGGTGTTATATAGTTCGGCAGATTACTGAATACTTCAAACTATGTGAAATTCCTCCTTTTTATGTTCTTAGTCATGAGCGGCGAGCGCATTCACTTTAGGTTATTCTATGAGTATGGAGAACATAATGCTGCTAGAGGGCACTGATAGTATACTACTACCTTATAGGCACGTACCCTCGTATGTGAATATATATATATACACACACATGGCTGTCCTGACTTGTTCGTCCCAAATTGTTATGCTCAAAATTTAATAAATTGTAGGATTAACTATTTATTTCAGTTATATCAAAGTTAATTTAGTTGAACTATGATTAATCCTGACTCGAGTGTTTTATGTTTTTACATGGAACGCTTGGGTCAGACCCGAGTATTACAGATTTAAAGATCTCAACTTAGGATTCGAAGATAGGTGAAGTTGGGAATTCCAAAGATGGCGCACTCTGAAGATTTAAAAACAGTAAAGATTTTATTGTATTCAAATGATATTTTATATTCCGCTGTATAGAGAAAAAATCTTGTATTCAAAAATTCTGATTATATATAAAAGTTTATTTCACTTTTCAAATATTGTGTTATTTATTCATTCTGTGTTTTCTATTTCGATTTTGTATTTTAAACTCTGTAAGCTAAATAACGATCCGTCGATTTGGACGTTTTAAATTGGTTTAGCTACCGATTTGAAGCGGTCAAAAAGGCGGGACGTTACACTTCCCAACAAGTCCTTGACGGTCTTCTGGGTGAGGTCTTTGATGTAAGCTTCTGCGTTGTCATAGTTTACTCTTTTGGGATCATAACCTTTGGAGGTGGAACTCCCAGACTGTTCCTGCTCGCATTGATTCCCTTGATGGTATATTACCATCAGATAGGACTTCATCTTCTCAGAAGAAGTCACCTTAAGCTTCTCCTTTGCTTCTGAATGCTAATGGGAGCCTTTCTTTTCGGAGATTCATTTGTCTCTCTCTAACTAGATCTAGTGAGCCTTGAGGACTTCTGTGCCTAGACAGCGTTGACCTAAGCCTGCATTTCTTGGAGTTGATTCTCCAAGACCAAGATTCTTGCGACATTATCATCCATGGCGTTTAAGTTTGGTGGTTGTTGTGGATTGGATGTGGCTCCTCTTTCGTTATTGTCTGGGCTTGAGCGTTAGATCCACATTTCCTTCAAAGGTTGTATTAGGATCCAATTCCTTGTTTCGTTCCTCCAATCTTTTTGATTTCATCTTTCCTTCCATAGAGAAAAAAATTTACCAAATTAATTTTGACAAATTAACCATAAGAGCGGAGGTTCAGGCCCCTCCCTCTAGCGCCAAAATGTTAACAATATTTTCCGTTAACACTCGGATTAAGTTATTTTGGACATGTGTTCATAGGATTTGACACGGTCATGACTTAAATTTATCAAAGGTCATTCCGAAGCCTGTAAATCTAAGCTAATCTACCTTCCCTTAGGCATCAGAATTCTGATTCTAACGATTAGTTATCTTGCCCCTATGGATGGACATCACATATGTTGTGCGGTGGTGTTCCGAAATGACTTAAGGAAGGCTATTTAGCTTGATATTGCCAGGTTTTATGAAATCAATTGCTCCCTAATCATGAAAGTGATGTTATGTACTGTGATAAGAAGAAAAAAGGCTAACCACTACAACAGAATTGCATTTTAATAGCACGTGAAAACGCTATAATAGGTTACCATAGCATTAGTGACGACGCTATATATCAACATGTTATAATAGCCCTATGATATCTTATCGCTCAAATATAAACGCTATCGTATTGTACATTTTATAGCGTTATCAATATTTTCACAGCATATATTCATTGATATGAAAAATGGTTTCCATTTTGTTTTTACAAAAAGTTCTGCTATTAATAAATTCTGCTATTATAGTGTTTTCAATATTTTCATAGCACGTATTCATATCGTTCAGCCCTTGCCATGTTAAGAATAATCTCTTTTTTTATAGCATTATCATTGTTGTCATAGCTTGTATTCAGTGATATGAAAAGTTTTCCACACAGTTTAAATTTTATATAGCATTTTCACATTTTGATTCCATAAGTGCAGTTTTCCGCTATGAATATTTTGTAGTATATATAGCATTATCAGTGTTTTTGTAGCACAAAGCCAATGATATGAAAAGGTTTTCCATACTATTTAATTCTTTACATAGCATTTCACCTTCTATTTCCATAAGTGTAATTTTCTGCTATTAATATTTTTAATATATAGCACATATTTCTGCTATGATCTTTATATAGCAAATCTCATATTTAATTTGGGCACAATTCAAAGAATTAAGCAGTAAATTTACAATCCAAAACTGTCAATAGCAAAAAATTAATACCAAAAGCATATTTGATTTCAATTACAAAGTCATAGTTAATAAGTCTACTACCAAATATAGAAATAAGTCAACGTACATATTGTTCAAACATCGTTTCAGAACAACATTACATGAAAAATCTCTTAGTCTTCAGCATGTAACCTCGTCCGACTTTTAGAACCTGCAATTCAAAAGCACAAGTTCATGGTGCGGAAATATTTGGAAGGAAAATTGTGAGTAATGGAGAAAATTTGTATGAAATGAAAATGACACCACTGGCAACCCACTTGTAAGGAAATGTAAACGTGCATACCTATAATGTCCTTTGGTATAATTCTTTCATAGTTTATAAACGTGCAAAAGATATACCATGGTCCCATAGTTTATAAACAGTGATGAATAAAGCCTAAAGGAGTGGATGTTAGATTTATGAAACCACCAAATTTTTACAAGACTTAGACTGTTTACAACGGGCACACTCCTTTTGTGTGTGAAAATTAGAATGCTAGTTCAATAAAATTTTGTAGGCAAAATTTGAGATTGAATCTCGCTTTTTCTTAATCTGATAATTGACAAAATATTAGTGTACAAAAAAGAAAGCTATAAATTACCTGGTTCAGATGGATAGCATTAGCCTCCAATTTCAATTTTCTAGAGTATCGGTGATTGTTACAAGAGTCTTGTAAATATACTACAGCGTTGTATTTATGCTCGTAAATTTTGAAATGAACAAGAAAACACACTGTGCTTGTGCTTTCGGTAAAAGGGAAACTTGTACATATATCACATTAAAAGAAATCTTGCAGTTTTAGGTCATCACAACATTTCCAAAGATTGTCAAGTAGACAGGCTAAACTAGACATGATACTTTTAGAAAGTATTTGCAATTTGATTCAAAATAGAACTACATAGTGCTTTTATAATTGAAGTCAAAAATATTTGATTGAGAAATCAACCGACCTTGTTATAGTTCTTGTTATATCAAGTGTGTGGATTGCCATATCATTCTTGTCTTTGTTATAATTCTTTCAGCATAGTCCTCGTTAAAATGGTTGTCAGCTTGTATGGTTTTAAAAATAAGTGCCATTTAGAAAAAATGAGTAGGATGGAATTTCCAACAAATAATTGCAAGCGTGCAAACCAGTAATACAGTTTGACATGACAGAACGGTTATAAAAGCATGAACATTTTTTCTTCTTCTTTATGTTTTCTAATTAGTTCATTCCACGTAAATGCATATGGCAGTATATTTATAGGAAAAGAAGTTTACCTGAAATATCACATTGCGACTTGGTCAGTTCTTTTTTTGCCGATACCAAGAATGCACCTGAGGTTTAGAAAACTAAATTACTGCTGTTATGTTTGACAACGTAATACGAAAATATTGGAAATTCAAACTGATAAAATCACTAGGCACCATTGCATCCAAAATTCAATCCCAAACCAATTACAACCAAATCCAATAATCAACATATCCAGTAACAAGTCCACATATCCTAATGCGAAATTACTCTGCAGATGATGAACCCATTCTTGAAACAAGGATCATCCCAGAATTTAACTTGACTGCACATGGTGATATTATATTTAATAATCGAGAGAACATCCTCTCTAGCCTTTAAAATAGAGCGCTAAGTCAAGCCGATGCTATAGGGTTTTCCCATACTCCAAATGTTCTTATCACGTATAAAATAATTAATTGACTATCTAACCCACTAAGCACATCACGAATCCATTTCTATGTACTGACTACTGTCACTGACTTTTACCCCCACTAAGCACATCTTCTCTCCCAACCTCAGTCACACAGCCATATCATATATCAACAAATGAAACTAACAAATATAAGGGACAATTAAGTTAATTTAGATGGGACCCTAGGGAAAAACTGTTATCAGTTCCAAGATTTGACAAACAGTGAATGGTGTAGTAAGCATTTCCTCTCTTTTAGTTGATCTGCAAGTTAATTTTAAGAAAATCTGAATAAAACGGTAGTTTTTAGAGAATTTGTGCTGGGAAAAGCACCAATGTTTGTACACTATACCGCGGTATTAGAGGATGTAAGACTAGGTGCTCTCAGCAACATGCGAGAAAGCATATTTTATCAATAATAAGTTAATAATGTTCCACTACTGTTTCTCTTTATATCATTAAAGCGGGGAAAATAATCACATTTTGCATTATAGTTTCGTAGTTAATGGTAGTGTTATCTAATTCAAGTAGAGCTTTATTTTGAATTCTCTGTATATTTAATCAATGATTTTTTAGTAGGACCTTACCCTACTTTTTATTACCAAATCACTTGAGCTGATGCCCTTACATAAGAGTGAGCGATAAGTTTTATAAACTAATATATGAGATTTGAGGATTTGTATGTAGTTTTATTTGATTTTCTTTCAATACTAAATATCAAATTTAGGAAGAAAAAAAAACCTTCACATTTTCTGAAGTGTATTGCTAAAAATACTCAAATATTTTCTTTTTAAGGCCATGACAAAGGTTATATGTTTCGTAATTAATAATTCACAAGTGGTTAATGTGTATATGATAATTTCTTAAGCAGTCCAACAAGACAGCTTAAGTAAAATGTTACTTGCACTATGCATTATATATTTAACCGAACAGGTAACAACATATACATTTGGGATAGTCCTAAGCTACAAAAACTTCAGACTTGTACCAAAAGAAGACTGCAATCTAGTGATTGTAGTCATGAACACATGGGACACACTATGGGAGACAAAGACATCAAGCCCCTATGGAAGCATTGTTGAGTGAACGGAAATTCGTGCATACTATTTAGAACATGAATAGAACTAAGTATACATTTTATATCTTATAGCTAATTTAGAACATGAATAGAACTAAGTATACAAACAAGAAAAAACAGATATGGATAATTATCGTAATTACCAATGTCCCAGGGAGGTCCTAAATAGTATGCACGAATTAAAGGATGTATACTGAGCCCAAACTGAGCTGCTCAAACTGAAGTATACTGACTAGCTAAGTGACTGGCTAGCTTACATAATTTAAATGTGAGCTATTTGTATTACTTTAGCTCTGAACAAAATATTTAAGCATATTTCTTGGGGATTGCTCTTTTGCAGTGAATTTCCCAAGGCAAAAGAGAAGTGCAATTCTACTGTTGTACAAAGTTTATTGATTACTAAATATTGTATGTGCAAAGACTTGTAACTAAATATTGTATTTGTAATGTTTCTGAGGAAGCAAGCAGACCTGTAAAGAATTTTCCAATACATATACAAACAGACCTGTAAAGAATCTTCCAATACCTATACAAACAGACCTGTAAAGAATCTTCAAGCTAAAGAACATGAAGTGACATCTAGTTAAAAAGGACATTACATGAATTTAAATTGACAATTTAATATTTAACATGTTTGTTTTCATTATTATTAAAATCTAGACTTATCAAACTATATTATAAGAAAAAAATATACCTCAAGCTTCTCCTGGCATTCCATCAGCTTGTTTGCAGTGGCTGCTGCAGCTTAAGCATCCTACGTGAAATAAAAAGAATTGTAGAGCTCGCAAAATGGAAAATATAAATAACAAAAAGGATTCAGCTTTTAGTATGAAGGATTATTCCATTGAATTTGTATTTAGTCATGATTTCTTGTGTTGCTCTAACTTGAGGTTTATCATCAATGGTCGCACCTTGAAATAATCTATTTGTATCCTCTTTCCCATCTGTATTTGATAAAAAAACAAAAAGTTGAGTATAACTTTGCTAGTCGCTTAAAGATAAAAAGATAATGAGATTGGAAAAGTAAGGTAATCGAAACATGCTTGTTTTCTTATGTTTACTTATACCAAATGACAATGATGATATAAGAGCCTCATCAACAATCTGAATGCACATAGGACAAGTTTAGAATATAATTGAAATAAAAATACTACTTTCAAGTGGAAAAGAGAAAAGGAGAGACTAATTATGCTCAGTTCCATGTCGCTGTCTTTGAGAACAATGTCTAATATATTTAAAGATGAATCCTTTGAAAAGAATTCCTCCAACTTCGAGAAACTGGTTACCTCAGCACTACTGGACATGTTATCATCATGTTCTTGTTTAAAGCCTTTCAGATCTTTAATCATGCCACCAAGAATGCCAGCTCCTACAACCTAGTTTATGAAAATATATCATGTTAGTCCAACCAAGAAAAATAGAGATAACAGTAATAAACGCAATACATATGACTAAATATGAAACCTGGCATTTATTTTAAATAGAACAAGTAATGATGTCATTAACAGCGGCAACGACTTTATCATGGAGGCATGGAAGAGACTTTGGTATCCTATTTACAAAGAAAATAACAATCTTGATTAAAATGTTGAAAAAGCTTGGATCCAAAGTCTAAACTAGTAAATAAAATCAGAAAGAAAACTAAAGTACCCAAAGACATTTTCACACTCCAATAGTGATAACACTGCAAGTTCACTGTCAATAACTTGGATCAATAACATAAAAAACACTTTACATGAGAACCATCATTCGATATATCAAACAATGCATTCACACAGTAATTATGCAACAAGCAGGTTGTTACTGTTCAAGCATGCAAATGAAAAAGGCCAATAGATATTTGGTTGATGCCAAGCAAACTATGGTTATTTGTTACATTAATGATAACTAGTTTCATAAGTGCTATTTATTAAATATTTTCTTGTAGTGACTTCATCACAAAACTCCATGACTATCAGCATCATCATACCACAGACCTCACCTGACCGACAAGAACCTCTGCAATCTGTTTCCATCCAAATCCACTTCATCAGCCTCTACCGACCCTAGATTTCATCACATCCCCCAACCTACTTCAATAATTAATCAGCCCCGACACTTCTGTAGAAGCTGTCGTCATTACTGGACTGCTGATGGCACCCTGCACACTGTGCCCGTCAGTGCTAGTTGGAGGAACAACCGGATTACGCACCTGGATGGGAAGCCCAGCTCCACCTGTTTGGGTTTGGATCAAGACATTCATTGACTGTTCATGACAAGTTCATCTCTCATATTTTATGTCTGAAGAACATATAATGTGTCTTTTGCTTAAGCAAACACAAATGGACACCCAAATTTATCATGAAACAAGTAAAACTAGCAAACACAAATTCAAAGCAATAACTAATGATGTGGCTATTGACAATATAGTAGTGTAGGCATATTGACAGTGCAGTAGTGCAATTAATGCTACTATCATACTGCATATCTCATTAACCATTGCTGGTTAATTCAAAGCAATAGTTAATGATATGCTATCATGGAGAAGAAGCCAAGATTTCCGAAAGGGAAGAAAGCGAAGAAAGAAGAATTCATTGTAAATAAAGATGAAGAAGACGACGTAGTCGGCATAGATAAAGATCCAGTACTTGCAGCAAAAGAAAGAGCTAAGAGAAGATATCAGATGAAGGAAGAGGATGCTATTGGTGTCGCAGGCAACATTTTTGAAGTTTCTTATGATGAAAATGCCAAGTTTGAGGACGATGGAATTGAACTTGAAACTTTTAAATTAAAGCAAGAAAGAGAAGAGGGGTATTTTGATGCAAATGGAAATTATCTTGAATATGTTGGTCCGAATGAAACTAAGGATGCATAGCTAGACAACGTAGAAGTTGATCAAAGTCTTGCAGAAAAGGTTCAAAACAAAACTACAACCGGAGAAGAATAAAAAAACTTTCATTTGAGGATATAGAGAATATAAAGAGTATAGCAAATTCACTTCAGCCTGGAGAACCTATTATACAAGCTCTTAAACAGTTGAATGGAGAATCAGGTGATAAGAAAGGGAAAATGTCTGAAGGTACAAAAAGAATATTTGATCAGCTCACTGAGGATGCCATGAAACTAATGGAGAATACAATGTATATCATGAGGAATGGGAGATTTTTGAACAAGAAGCAGAGGGGTACGAAAAAATAGCACTTGCAAGGAAAGACATATTTTCCACTGCCGAAGATGCACCATCGAATTCCAGCTCATCAATATGGGATAAGCCTCTTAATACTGCTGATGTGAATCCATCTTTAAATATGTCAACCACAGATGATAATGATCAGTTCAACATATTTGGGGATGATAATGATAATGCAAATTTAAATGTGCAATCAAATGGAATTGAACAAAATTCTCTATCGGCAAAGTTGGAAACGAAATAGAGTCTGGTTATTTTGTCGACAAGTCCTCAGGGTACTACTACAGTAGCAGCCTTGGTTATTATTATGATCCTACGTCAAAGCTCTACTGTTCCGCAACAACATGAAAACGGTATTCGTTTGATGAGCAAACCAACGAGTATGCAAAGTACATCAATGTTGATGCCACTGTTGATCGAAGCTGATGATTTTTGATTATTTTCAGGTAAGTTACGCAGTAACCTGGTAGCAAATTAGTCAATGTTATAAACAACTTGTGCCACTTGAATGAAATTGTTAAATATATTTGTATATCCAACTGCTAATGGGAGGAAGAAATTGGTGAATTGGAAACTGTAATATGTAGCTGTAGGTTGGAACTGTTTTCATAATTGTAATCTGGATAGTATTTCTGTAAAAAAAGAAAAAATGTTGCCTGTAGCAACGACTTTTCTGCTGTTTACTGACCCAGACTTGGACCCTTACTGAAATTCAGTTTTTAAAGTTGAACGCAAGTGAAGAGACCCGTAACTTCCCCGTGAAGGAAAGCGCGGATAGTTCGAGAACAAGCCACAACAGAACGCAGACGGAAGAACATTTCATTGTATATTACAACAATTCCATCAGAATACAGGAATATACAGAGTATAAATGAATATTACACAGAAATATCAGAAATTTAAATTACATTTAAATACATCGCAGCGGAAAATAATACAATACACAACTAGAAGAGATATACGGATACAAAGCTTTCTGGATATCATTCCAGCTATAAACCAGGATCCTGTGAATATAAATCTACAAAACCAAAACTACTAGCTGCCCGTGTCAAAATAAGGGCACCCAGAGTTTAGGTTAAAACAATAAACTCCAGGTCAGTCATGGGACTGGTGTGAGAACTAAAACAGTTATTAATCTTTATTTTTAAAGTTAGGTAAATCAAGGGACCACGCCGTATAACACGGAACGGGTTTCCTCCCAAGAATACCAGTGCATAAAACAAACAGCGCAATGCTAAATAAAGAAAAATGAAGCTATTATAAGACCCAGGTCCCATCACACAATGCAACGCAAGCCGGAGGATAGGGTTTTCCCTTATAATAGCCAAACATGCTTAGTACGTTTTAAAACAAATCATTTGATACTATTATAAGTGTATAGTGTATAAAACAACTTCAAATCATAAGTATCAATCATAGGCGGCATGGGTACCATATATCATGTCGCCAATACTAGGCTCTACAAATAAAACCGCAAAGTCAACGTATTTGGAAATTGGATTTCCATCTATGAACCGAGGCAAAAGATAGTCCTCAACCGATTCGAGACAATCTAGCCTACCATGTCTCAGGATCAGAACGCATCGACCCTTGGAGCGACAGGGCCGGTCCACCGATGTGGATTAGACGAAATCCTGAACACTGCGTCTCCCCGCCCTATGGGGCGCAAATGAGCCAACAAATGACTCCATCGGCTTCACATAGTCACCGATATATCTGAGGCGCCTCGCAACAGCAACAACCACATAAGTCAAACTCGTCAGGGCGTGTAAAACCACTGACGCCACTTCTAGCTAGAAAGAAACGCAGGTCCTCCCTGAGGTCCGTCTCCCGTTTTTGGTTCATACCGGGTGTGAAACTCGCGAAGTAAACGTTACACAAAGCTACGCCACAAAGGCCGTGCTTTGATCATCAACCACAAGACTCTGCTTTTCAACAGAAGCCTTGATCATTTGCATCTTAGCATGCCACATAGGCAAACCACTCTATGCAACCGGTATCATTCACACATAATGAAATCCAATGTCAGACACACAATCCATTTACAAGTCCGTTCTGGGTCTGAACGAAACCGGAGGCACCTAGTACCCCGCATATCCATCGATCTCCAAGTACGTCTGGACGATCACCAACTGTTTCCATCTTCTTGGGTGTACATCCCAATCAAGATCATCAGTAATTATCCAAATGACGTGAAGACCTCCGGTCTTCGACCACCGTCTTCATCTTCGACTTATCGTCCTATCAGTTATTCAGAATGGGATAAACCCGGTCTTTCTGAACAACTCGCGTATATATATAATAAACACGTGTTACACAAACACAACATACGCCTCATTCCAATTCAGAATGTTCTTTTATTCACAAAATCACATTCTTAGGGAAAGGTTCCCATTAATTTTATCAAAGATAAATTCCTTGAATTTATTCTTTAATCTTCCTTTGAATTTCGATTCAACTAGTCAGGATTAACGAACCTTACCGAAGTAATCATTTGTTTTAATTTCCCAATCCCAACCTATTCATCCCATGAAGTAAAACTGGTAATACTTCATATCTAACACCACAGTGTTATCGGTAAATTCAATTACCATTTCACGTTCAAATCTAATTAAAGATTTAACTACCGCCTGGAGTAAAACTGGTGATACTCCATTCTAACACCTTTTCAATCTAATTAAAGATTCATTAAAACTCCACTTAGTTTTAATCTTTAACTGGGTTAAAGAATCAGTGTCATTTTAAAACACGGTTCACGATAAACCCAAAATCACATTCCATTAATTATCGGGTTAAAGAATGAGTGTTATTTAAAACACTGTTCAAAATAAACCCAAAAATCAATATCAATTCAATTCCAATTAAATATTATTTAATTGGTACACTTCATTAAATCTAAATAAAAAGATTTAATCTTTTCTCAACTGGGTTCAAGAACAGTGTTAGTCAAGACACCATTCACGACAAACCCAAATCACATTTGATATTAAATACAAGGCTCTGAATAGAAAATATATCGGCTTATATTCAATATCAAATTCTACGACCAACAGATATCGTATTGGAAATAACGATATATAAATCTATATCTTTCAAATTTCCATAACAACATTTGTATAATCATGAAATCCAACATCGAAATATTCCAAAGACAATTTCGATTCAAATCCATTCCAATTCAATTATTGGAAATTCTGGTTATATTTCAATACCATTTCAAATCCAATTTATTTATTTAAAAATAAATAGAATTTTAATTCTAGTTCAAAACTAGTTCATTTCGATAAAAATCTATTTTTATCTTTTCAACTATGGAGTTTTTCATCCCAATTCTTCACAAATCATTTCTTATGATTTTACACAAATTATTGATATTTTTAATAATTTTATCAAGGCCCGTACAGTCGATTTCCATCAACGGCCATCGAACTGCACTTATAGCGACCTTTTCCAAATTCGATTTGGACATAATTCCAAATCCAACCGTTAGATCTCAAATTTCTAATATCCGTTAGAAAGCTCTTTTCGATACGAACCCAATGGTTCCGGTTTTAGGAGAATCCGACGGTCGGATCTCCCGTAATATCCGTTCGAAGTCAATGGTCGAAATTCGCGAACTGCCGCGGCGCGGCGCGTTCTATTCAGGCCATTATATTATATATATAATATATACTTCGTCGATTTCTATTCGAAATGAATTTTATAAATCATTTTAAATTCGTTTTCGAAACGATTTCAACTTCATTTTCAAATCAAATCAAAATTGAATTTTCCAATATAAATTCGTTTTAAATTCATTTCAATTTGATTTCAAATTGATTTCAATTCAATTTCAATTTAATTCGAATGCAATTCCTTTCGATTTCAATTCGAATTCAATTCTATTCAATTTTAATTCGAATTCATTTCTATTCACTTTCAATTCGAATTTCAATTCTTTTCAAAATATCAGATTTTGAAATCACTTTCGATGTTCATTATAAAATGAATAAAATCGATATAAATATCTTTCACGTCAAAATGGCGTCAATCTAATCAACACGGCTTCATATATTTCTATTCTCAAATATTTCTATTTCAAATATTCCTTTTTCAAATATTTCTTTCCAAATATTCTTTTTCAAATATTCTATTTCCAAACTGGAATGAGGCCCAATCAATTACCATATAATGTTAATTATATGGGTTTTCTACAACACGTGTATACAATAACAAGATGAATAATCAACCATCATCCAAAGTGCATTCTACACTGTATAAGCATCAAATATAAATATTCAACGCTTATAACAGTCTGTCAATCAATCGATCGACATACAACTAAACAATCGGGATTAGTGTACGTCAAATATCATCCCAATACCCGTGTGGGGTTTCAAACAATCAAACACAGATTTTATTTGTGCAGTTGGGCGATGTGTAAAATTTATCGTCCCAATCAATATCAGTCAAATGTGTGTATATAAACAAATCATCCGATTTGTTTATTTTTCTTTCATTTCATATTCACGTTAAAAATTCTATTTTTAACTATAAAATATTTTCCACTATAAAATATTTTATTTCATCTATATAAATATTTTATTTCATTTCACATCACACAATCAACTACACATCAAAATCAAACAAACAAGCATACAAGCCGTCCATGGTCTGTGGACGACGGGTGTCGGGTGCTACTAAACACCGTCTGCATCCTAGTATATATTTCAACTAGAAAAATTAAATTAAAGGTGAGAAGTTCTCACAGATTTTCTAAACCAGACGCCTCGGCTCTTCTTATGTAGGAAATCTTCACCGTTCTTGCCTCTTGTCACTTCCTTTGCCCGTATCCTCTACATATGTAAAAATCGAATTTTTACTTCGCTATTCAATATATAAAAATCGAATTTTTACTTTGCTATTCAATATATAAAAATTGAATTTTTACTTCGCTATTCAATATATAAAAATCGAATTTTTACTTTGCTATTCAATATATAAAAATCGAATTTTTTCTTTGCTATTCAATATATAAAAATCGAATTTTTACTTTGCTATTCAATATATAAAAATCGAATTTTTACTTTGCTATTCAATATATAAAAATCGAATTTTTACTTTGCTATTCAATATATAAAAATCGAATTTTTACTTTGCTATTCAATATATAAAAATCGAATTTTTATTTATTCAACTTCGCTATAAAAATTAAACCTTCTTCTAAATAAAAATTTCGTCTCTTTATTATAAAAATCAAATTTTTATATTGACATTCAAATAATAGAAATCATTTCTTTTTCCTCATAAAAATCTAACTTTTAACCTCATGAACATCATATAAAAATCCGACCTTTAAACAAGGCTTTTAATTTATATAAATTGAATTAAAATATATATTGTTAATTAAAACAGAAAAGGAAGGAGGAAGCTCACTGGTTTTCAGCGAAGGGAGGTGTCGGAGATGGGGGTTCTGGTCGGAGCTGCGGGCGTCGGATGTTGGTGGAGCTCGCAGTGTCCAAATCGCAGTGGGGGAGGTGCTTGCGCTGTAGGGCTGAGGGCGGTTGGAGAGGAAGGGGGGAAGAGCGTGGCTGCGGTGGAGGGCACCACCAGGGTGGCGTCGTTGGCGATCTGCCTGGGGGGAAAGCGACGGCCTTCCTCCCTCGCGCGTTTCCTTTTTTTTCATTTTCTTTTCTGAATGAAGAGGAAAAGGGGGGGTTAAGTATAAATATAATTTAATTATTTTATTATTTTAATTTCAAAAAGTTGACTTTTTATTTCGACCCCGAAACGAGGCCCACCATCTGTCGTCCATAGCGTATTACCCCCATTCCGAACACAATGGGATATGTTTCGTAGGCTGATTCGATCATTTCGATCAGTTTCCATTGAATTTACATTTAAATCATTATACTGAATTTTAAACGTACATTTCAAATTACCGAGGCCACACACTAAATCGAAACATTCTAGAAAAAAATATTTCTAGCTTCGTATTGACGATACGGTCCTAACAAAACTAATTTCGTCGAATTCTGAGACCGTTAGAAAAATGGCCATTTTCCAGTCGATTAAAATCAATTGAAACTGGTCAAACGCGTTTTCCTTTGCCACACTCACATATTGATTCGAAAAATTATGAAATTTGGAATCTAGAAATAACTTGACATCACGGATCCAACAAAAGTGGTTTCATCGAAATCCGAGGTCGTTTGCAAAATTTCCATTTTTAAGGGCCAGAATTCCATAGCGACTATTCTGAAATTTCAACTGGACATATCTTTTTATCCCCGCTATGAAATTTTGATTTCCCAGATTCGCTGGAAAGATATTCCCAATTAGATTCTATTATTTTTGGTTTCACTAAAATCCGGTTTATTTTGCACCCGGTATGTTCAATTGAAGTTTGAAATCGAATTATCGAACTACCGCGCCATTTTCAATTCCTTTTATAAATATAAATAAATATTTATATTCTATCGTCGATTCAAACAAATATATACGTTCGAATTATAGTCAAAATAAATTTCTCATCGTTATTATTTAAAATAATTCATTTTAAATAATCAAAATTCGCTAAAATTGCCAAAATAAAAAATTTAAACTGGCCCCGATTTCCGGGTTATTACAATCTCCCCCACTTAAAACTTTTCGTCCCCGAAAAGGAACGAAGCCGAAAGTGGTTTGATTAATCAACTCTATGCTCAATCTGGCTTCCATTCTCCAACTTTTCAGTTTCTGAGAATTTTCAAATTCTTCATAAATTTGGCTAACACCCGGTATTTTCGAAAAATTTCGCCATAACCTCCCCTGCACCGGGAGCCACGGGAAAATCCCGAAATTGCCATACATGCCTTCTGATCTCAAAAAGAAAAAGAAAAATCCAAGCGGCTAGCCAATCGGCTCATAAAATCATCATCACCCAAACAAAACATTAAATTATAGTAAACATGTACCTATTTGTCGGGCAAACAATTTTATTATTCTGCTCTATCCTCTTTTCTATGACCTGTTCAATGTAAGTACATGTATATGCAAGCAAATGCGACTAAATTTCAATACAATTCAATATTTGATACAATTAGGTGTAATGGTTCAAAATTATCAAATAAATAAACAAACAACAAAAACATCAATAATTTAGTTGATTAGCTTTTCAAATTCATAACTTTGATACATAGCCAAAAATCACATTTTTGATGCCAAACCACAACAATAAGCCCTATCTAATGTTGGTTCTCACACCAGTCAATTGGAATATATATAGGAATCCCACTTTCGAAACACGAACATAAATATTGATGATGCCATGGTCATTATCAACATCATCTCCGGGCGACTAGAGTGTGATCCTATATCTATCCAGTATATTAAAACTTCGAATATACGTTTGCAAGGCGCATATGCAAAATCTTTATATATTGGATTGTCCAAATTCAATATAAAATAAATATTCAAATATGTATACAACGAGTTAAATTTTCAAAACAAAAATTGTTTTCATTTAAAAAAATATACTCTTCACACTCGTTCTAGAATACTACTGATCCCATCTCTAACGAGTCATTCCCATTGGATATTACTAATCCAATATCTGATGAATTCTTTCGTTTGGTTCTAATATGTCTTGTTCTCTGAGCTTTGTAAACCAAAGCTCTGATACCAAATGAAGAGACCCGTAACTTCCCCATGAAGGAAAGCGCGGATAGTTCGAGAACAAGCCACAACAGAACGCAGACGAAAGAACATTTCATTGTATATTAAAAAAATTCCATCAGAATACAGGAATATACAGAGTATAAATGAATATTACACAGAAATATCAGAAATTTAAATTACATTTAAATACATCGCAGCGGAGAATAATACAATACACAACTAGAAGAGATATACGGATACAAAGCTTTCCGGATATCATTCCAGCTGTAAACCAGGATCCTGTGAATATAAATCTGCAAAACCAAAACTACTAGCTGCCCGTGTCAAAATAAGGGCACCCAGAGTTTAGGTTAAAACAATAAACTCCAGGTCAGTCATGGGACTGGTGTGAGAACTAAAACAGTTATTAATCTTTATTTTTAAAGTTAGGTAAATCAAGGGACCACGCCGTATAACACGGAACGGGTTTCCTCCCAAGAATACCAGTGCATAAAACAAACAGCGCAATGCTAAATAAAGAAAAATGAAGCTATTATAAAACCCAGGTCCCATCACACAATGCAACGCAAGCCGGAGGATAGGGTTTTCCCTTATAATAGCCAAACATGCTTAGTACGTTTTAAAACAAATCATTTGATACTATTATAAGTGTATAGTGTATAAAACAACTTCAAATCATAAGTATCAATCATAGGCGGCATGGGTACCATATATCATGTCGCCAATACTAGGCTCTAAAAAAACCGCAAAGTCAACGTATTTGGAAATTGGATTTCCATCTATGAACCGAGGCAAAAGATAGTCCTCAACCGATTCGAGACAATCTAGCCTACCATGTCTCAGGATCAGAACGCATCGACCCTTGGAGCGACAGGGCCGGTCCACCGATGTGGATTAGACGAAATCCTGAACACTGCGTCTCCCCGCCCTATGGGGCGCAAATGAGCCAACAAATGACTCCATCGGCTTCACATAGTCACCGATATATCCGAGGCGCCTCGCAACAGCAACAACCACATAAGTCAAACTCGTCAGGGCGTGTAAAACAACTGACGCCACTTCTAGCTAGAAAGAAACGCAGGTCCTCCCTGAGGTTCGTCTCCCGTTTTTGGTTCATACCGGGTGTGAAACTCGCGAAGTAAACGTTACACAAAGCTACGCCACAAAGGCCGTGCTTTGATCATCAACCACAAGACTCTGCTTTTCAACAGAAGCCTTGATCATTTGCATCTTAGCATGCCACACAGGCAAACCACTCTATGCAACCGGTATCAGTCACATAGAATGAAATCCAATGTCAGACACACAGTCCATTTACAAGTCCGTTCTGGGTCTGAACGAAACCGGAGGCACCTAATACCCCGCATATCCATCGATCTCCAAGTACGTCTGGACGATCACCAACTGTTTCCATCTTCTTGGGTGTACATCCCAATCAAGATCATCAGTAATTATCCAAACGACGTGAAGACCTCCGGTCTTCGACCACCATCTTCATCTTCGACTTATCGTCGTATCAGTTATTCAGAATGGGATAAACCCGGTCTTTCTGAACAACTAGCGTATATATATAATAAACACGTGTTACACAAACACAACATACGCCTCATTCCAATTCAGAATGTTCTTTTATTCACAAAATCGCATTCTTAGGGAAAGGTTCCCATTAATTTTATCAAAGATAAATTCCTTGAATTTATTCTTTAATCTTCCTTTGAATTTCGATTCAACTAGTCGGGATTAACGAACCTTACTGAAGTAATCATTTGTTTTAATTTCCCAATCCCAACCTATTCATCCCATGAAGTAAAACTGGTAATACTTCATATCTAACACCACAGTGTTATCGGTAAATTCAATTACCATTTCACGTTCAAATCTAATTAAAGATTTAACTACCGCCTGGAGTAAAACTGGTGATACTCCATTCTAACACCTTTTCAATCTAATTAAAGATTCATTAAAACTCCACTTAGTTTTAATCTTTAACTGGGTTAAAGAATCAGTGTCATTTTAAAACACGGTTCACGATAAACCCAAAATCACATTCCATTAATTATCGGGTTAAAGAACGAGTGTTATTTAAAACACTGTTCACGATAAACCCAAAAATCAATATCAATTCAATTCCAATTAAATATTTTTTAATTGGTACACTTCATTAAATCTAAATAAAAAGATTTAATCTTTTCTCAACTGGGTTCAAGAACAGTGTTAGTCAAGACACCATTCACGACAAACCCAAATCACATTTGATATTAAATACAAGGCTCTGAATAGAAAATATATCGGCTTATATTCAATATCAAATTCTACGACCAACAGATATCGTATTGGAAATAACGATATATAAATCTATATCTTTCAAATTTCCATAACAACATCTGTATAATCACGAAATCCAACATCGATATATTCCAAAGACAATTTCGATTCAAATCCATTCCAATTCAATTATTGGAAATTCTGGTTATATTTCAATACCATTTCAAATCCAATTTATTTATTTAAAAATAAATAGAATTTTAATTCTAGTTCAAAACTAGTTCATTTCGATAAAAATCTATTTTTATCTTTTCAAATATGGAGTTTTTCATCCCAATTCTTCACAAATCATTTCTTATGATTTTACACAAATTATTGATATTTTTAATAATTTTATCAAGGCCCGTACAGTCGATTTCCATCAACGGCCATCGAACTGCACTTATAGCGACCTTTTCCAAATTTGATTTGGACATAACTCCAAATCCAACCATTAGATCTCAATTTACTAATATCCGTTAGAAAGCTCCTTTCGATGCGAACCCAACGGTTCCGGTTTTAGGAGAATCCGACGGTCGGATCTCCCGTAATATCCGTTCGAAGTCAATGGTCGAAATTCGCGAACTGCCGCGGCGCGGCGCGTTCTATTCAGGCCATTATATTATATATATAATATATACTTCGTCGATTTCTATTCGAAATGAATTTTATAAATCGTTTTAAATTCGTTTTCGAAACGATTTCAACTTCATTTTCAAATCAAATCAAAATTGAATTTACCAATATAAATTCGTTTTAAATTCATTTCAAATTGATTTCAAATTGATTTCAATTCAATTTCAATTTAATTTGAATGCAATTCCTTTCAATTTCAATTCGAATTCAATTCTATTCAATTTTAATTCGAATTCATTTCTATTCACTTTCGATTCGAATTTCAATTCTTTTCAAAATATCAGATTTTGAAATCACTTTCGATGTTCATTATAAAATGAATAAAATCGATATAAATATCGTTCATGTCAAAATGGCGTCAATCTAATCAACACGGCTTCATATATTTCTATTCTCAAATATTTCTATTTCAAATATTCAATTTGTAAATATTTGTTTCCAAATATTCTTTTTCAAATATTCTATTTCCAAACTGGAATGAGGCCCAATCAATTACCATATAATGTTAATTATATGGGTTTTCTACAACACATGTATACAATAACAACGATGAATAATCAACCATCATCCAAAGTACATTCTACACTGTATAAGCATCAAATATAAATATTCAACGCTTATAACAGTATGTCAATCAATCGATCGACATACAACTAAACAATCGGGATTAGTGTACGTCAAATATCATCCCAATACCCGTGTGGGGTTTCAAACAATCAAACACAGATTTTATTTGTGCAGTTGGGCGATGTGTAAAATTTATCGTCCCAATCAATATCAGTCAAATGTGTGTATATAAACAAATCGTCCGATTTGTTTATTTTTCTTTCATTTCATATACACGTTAAAAATTCTATTTTTAACTATAAAATATTTTCCACTATAAAATATTTTATTTCATCTATATAATTATTTTATTTCATTTCACATCGCACAATCAATTACACATCAAAATCAAACAAACAAGCATACAAGCCGTCCATGGCCTGTGGACGACGGGTGTCGGGTGCTACTAAACACCGTCTGCATCCTAGTATATATTTCAACTAGAAAAATTAAATTAAAGGTGAGAAGTTCTCACAGATTTGCTAAACCAGACGCCTCGGCTCTTCTTATGTAGGAAATCTTCACCGTTCTTGCCTCTTGTCACTTCCTTTGCCCGTATTCTCTACATATGTAAAAATCGAATTTTTTACTTTGCTATTCAATATATAAAAATCGAATTTTTACTTTGCTATTCAATATATAAAAATTGAATTTTTACTTCGCTATTCAATATATAAAAATCGAATTTTTACTTTGCTATTCAATATATAAAAATCGAATTTTTTCTTTGCTATTCAATATATAAAAATCGAATTTTTACTTTGCTATTCAATATATAAAAATCGAATTTTTACTTTGCTATTCAATATATAAAAAATCGAATTTTTACTTTGCTATTCAATATATAAAAATCGAATTTTTACTTTGCTATTCAATATATAAAAATTGAATTTTTATTTATTCAACTTCGCTATAAAAATTAAACCTTCTTCTAAATAAAAATTTCGTCTCTTTATTATAAAAATCAAAATTTTATATTGACATTCAAATAATAGAAATCATTTCTTTTTCCTCATAAAAATCTAACTTTTAACCTCATGAACATCATATAAAAATCCGACCTTTAAACAAGGCTTTTAATTTATATAAATTGAATTAAAATATATATTGTTAATTAAAACAGAAAAGGAAGGAGGAAGCTCACTGGTTTTCAGCGAAGGGAGGTGTCGGAGATGGGGGTTCTCGTCGGAGCAGCGGGCGCCGGATGTTGGTGGAGCTTGCAGTGTCCAAATCGCAGTGGGGGGAGGGGGTGATTGCGCTGTAGGGCTGAGGGCGGTTGGAGAGGAAGGGGGAAGAGCGTGGCCGCGGTGGAGGGCACCACCAGGGTGGCGGCGCTGGCGATCCGCCTGGGGGGAAAGCGACGGCCTTCCTCCCTCGCGCGTTTCCTTTTTTTATTTTCTTTTCTGAATGAAGAGGAAAAGGGGGGGTTAAGTATAAATATAATTTAATTATTTTAATTTCAAAAAGTTGACTTTTTATTTCAACCCCGAAACGAGTCCCACTGACTGTCGTCCATAGCGTATTACCCCCATTCCGAACACAATGGGATATGTTTCATAGGCTGATTCGATCATTTCGATCAGTTTCCATTGAATCTACATTTAAATCATTATACTGAATTTTAAACATACATTTCAAATTACCGAGGCCACACACTAACTCGAAACATTCTAGAAAAAAATATTTCTAGCTTTGTATTGACGATACGGTCCTAACAAAACTAATTTCGTCGAATTCTGAGACCGTTAGAAAAATGGCCATTTTCCAGTTGATTAAAATCAACTGAAACTGGTCAAACGCGATTTCCTTTGCCACGCTCACATATTGATTCGAAAAATTATGAAATTTTGAATCTAGCAATAACTTGACATCACGGATCCAACAAAAGTGGTTTCGTCGAAATCCGAGGTCGTTTGCAAAATTTCCATTTTTAAGGGCCAGAATTCCATAGTGACTATTCTGAAATTTCAACTGGACATATCTTTTTATCCCCGCTATGAAATTTTGATTTCCCGGATTCATTGGAAAGATATTCCCAATTAGATTCTATTATTTTTGGTTTCACTAAAATCCGGTTTATTTTGCACCCGGTATGTTCAATTGAAGTTTGAAATCGAATTATCGAACTACCGCGCCATTTTCAATTCCTTTTATAAATATAAACAAATATTTATATTCTATCGTCGATTGAAACGAATATATACGTTCGAATTATATTCAAAATAAATTTCTCATCGTTATTATTTAAAATAATTCATTTTAAACAATCAAAATTCGCTAAAATTGCCAAAATAAAAATTTTAAACTGGCCCCGATTTCCGGGTTATTACAGCAAGGAGATACTAAATAAATTGAGTTCAATGTCATAGTCAATATGAAATTCAATCATTGTTGAATTTAAATGCTAACCTTAAAAATCAGTCATTGTTAAATTTGAATACTGAACAAAGTTGAACGCAAGGTTGTAATGTAATTACCATCGTCTTTTCAACTGTCGGGCGAGTCTCCTCATCCATTTCAAAGAGTCTGCTATTTGTAGGTTCAACATTCTTAGTGTTTATTTCAAGTTTACCTTTCACCAATGATTTTCACTAGTCCATCCAATTCTATAAATTGATAGTATCAATATATGTTTCCCTTTTGTAGTGCTATATAATAAGTAGTCCCAAGACCTGATAGTGTTGTACAGTTTGCCCTATAACCAAGACAGTTCAAATAAGTCTGTATTCAAGTTAGCACTTCATAAATATATGGTGAATCCAAATGTAAGCGGAAAAGAGAAATTCATGAAGTAGAATTCAAGTAGAAATTACTTTTCACATCAATAATGGAGACTAGCCATAAATCCTAACCTTAATATGTATTTTCTTCAAATCTTGATTTGATCACCTGAGGGAAAGAAATGCTAACAGCGACATTTTGAAGCAAAAGAAATTGACTGCTAGCTACTACCCCTCAATAGTAAATTGATGTTTAACTTGTCACTACTCTTTTTTCAGAGCACAATTAATAATCTACAACAACATGACTACATGTCATAGATATCCCAAGGCTATAAGGTTATCTATCTTATTAGTACCCCTTAAAGAATAACCAATCTGGCAAAGCAATAACACGATAGTAAATCATTTTGATGACTAAACACTAAACACTAAAGCACTAGCTGTGAAGTTGATTAGTATAAAAGCTATTAAATTTTGGGCTAGGGAACAAAATTATAATTTTCCCTTACTTAGATATGCATTGTAAAATATATAATCATATGCATCTTTCGTCTCATTTTCTTTAAAATATATAATCATGTTTATTTCATATATATATATATATGTATATATATACAATTATGATAAACTTATATGTATTAATGCAAAGATAGGCAAACAACATAATAATAACTTGTATAAATTTAAGGGCATGTTTAGGAAATATGACAAGGATAGGTAAAAAATGAAATGACAAAGTGAGGCATCACATTGTAACAACCCGTATTTTTGAATAACATGTTATAACATAAATGGAGGCAGAATTAAACTGTAAAATCTGAATCAAGGGAAACGAGCTATGCCATTGCGTTCGTCTCGGAAAAATACGCGAAATAGAGTCCGAGTTTTCGAAAATCGGAGTCCGTATGACCAAGATATGGCCTCGCGAAGTTTCACGAAAAATTCCCAAATTAAAGTATACTTAATTAAGTGAAATGAGTTGCGCAGAGAAATATATATATATTGATATATATATATAATTGAAAATTAAATAAATAAATATGCAAAAATGTTCAAAACAGCGAATTGGGAGAGGGGAATAACCGAACCGGCCGATTTTTGAGGTCGACCCGAGCCCGCTGGGTCGACTAGGGGTTAATCCAGGGTGTTTGGCTGTCAACCCATGGGCCGATTCGCTCAAATGCAGATTTTGCATTTGGATGGTTCTCATGGTTCATCTTTAATCTAAAGGCCCTAGATGGTTCCTACACTTGACTTCTTCCCCAAGACATGCTTTGATGGCTTGGATTGAATCTAGGTTTAATCCTATGGCCTAAAACACTTGCCTAATATATAAATAAGACCCTAACCTACCCTAAATCATCATTATTCATTCATACAACTAAACTATCACAAAATCAATCCTCTCATGGCCTCCACTCTCTTCATAAAATTCCTAAATAAATTCCTAAGTGATTTTCCATGCATACAAGTGTTTTCAAACTTGTATGAGCATCATTAGCTTGCATTCAAGTCAAGTTTATATATTTGCATCATAAAGAAAGGGTCTTGATCATTTTGGCTCAAGGGTTTTGCTTGCATTTTGGGTTTAATTGATTTCATAAGGGCTTTGTCATATTTTTGTGACTTCTTAAGCATTGTAAGCCCTATTCTACTTTCATACTTAAACTCTAAAGTTAAATGTATGATATGCAAGTTTATCATGTTGTGATATGCAAGTTTATATGCAAGTTTATCATGTTGTGATATGCAAGTTTATATGCAAGTATGCCAAGTTATGTTATGCAAGTTTGGGTTGAACATTTTGTTCATGCTATCATGTTATGCAAGCTTATTTTGGGTTTATGAACATAAAGCTTTAAGCTTTATGCCAAAGGTTGCATTTTAGCAACATGTAAGTTATCATATCTCTTATGATAACTTGCATGTGAGGCTAAATGCGAACTTATGGCCATCTCTACATGTCATTTAGCACCATGTATCACCAATATGCTAAGTTTGGTTTTATGCATGCTTTTGAGGCCTAAAAATGTAATATGCAAGTGTATGAACATATGAACATTTCATATGCCACCATGTTAAGCTTGTGGCTTCAATACCTTTATGTCATGATTATGCCAAGTTCCCTCTTTCTATCCTTTATGCGCTATTGCGATATGTAAGCGATGGGATTGCGTTTGGGGTTGGGTAAACTTAAAAGACATAAAACATAAGCTTGGGAATTTACCTATTAAGTTAGGTCTACCCATTGGGAATTTACCTATTAAGTTAGGTCTACCCAATTGCTTGAAAACTTGTAACATGTTTTGGAAACATGATGGACATGACACTTAGAAAAGATAAGTGTGGCCAACTCGAGGTTGGGTTGAGTTTGTAGCGTAAACCTACCCGGAACCGACCGGCTTAACTAGTTGCTACAAACAATAGGACCCAATGTGAGAAGTTGGTCATGTTGTACCTTGAACCCGAGGTTAGACCAAGTTGTGGTGTAAAGCTACCCGGACCCGCCCGGCTTAACTAGTAACCACAACAAGGTCTAATGTGAGAGGTTAAGGCGCATTAAATTAATTAATGCCTCGTGATTAGGGTTAAGTCATGGTCCACTTAATACTTAACCAATTTGGGCTTGGTAGATTAATCGGGGTTAAGTCGTGAACTCATCGTTACACTTAACCAAGTTAATCCAGGATTAGCAAGAGGGTTAAACCGTACTTAACCCACTAGAAAAATCCTAGCAATGGGGGCCCACTCCAGCAGTAATCCCAAGTTAGTATCATCATGACCCTAGGGACTAGGCTAGGGTGGGGGCACGATTACTGGACTGGAGGTAAGTGACCAAAAGCGACGGCAGAGGGTACGCCGGTGTAGTTCCGGGCGGACTCTGGTCGTGCACATAGTCCGTAGCCGGAGAAAACATGCACGGGTACCAGTAGATCGGGACTGTGCACTCATGTTCATGGTGTCCAGGGGTTGACACCCTAGGGCTTGATACACCCGAAGGGTGGACCCGGCACAGTTCGACTACAATTATGATTGGGCCGTATTGACACCAACACGTGACGAGTTAGGCTTAGGGAGCCGATCGACTAGACCGTTTGGTTGGACCTTGTATTAGGGTCATTTCATGTTATTGGGCCAAAGCTTGGGCCAAGGGATCAATACTTGTTTATTCAAGTCATGTTAGTTTGCTAGTACACCTGTGGTGCAAAACCTTAATCCTGATTATGCGATGACACCTTTATCTACCTTGTTAGTTAATCATCATGCTATTACATTGTTATCCTTATGTTCATCCCTGCTGCTCATGCCAGTTAACTTTATCAGTTTACATTGATCGTAGTAGGGCTTACTCAGTCTTTTTGACTGACCTGTTTTCTTTCGCCTCTTTTCTTCCGTTTCCCCCCCCCCCCCAGGTTCTCAGGGAGGGAATACTGGAGCTTAGCTTGGATTTCGGATTGCTTGCTTGTGGGATTTCAGCTCATGTACGGTTTCGACATGAAGCTAGCTATGGTTACCACTTAATTGGGGATAGGACTTATTTATTTCAGTTTTTCAGTTGATGTTGTTTTATCTAGACTTGTTTATTTGGAAAGCTATGTTGTACCAGACTTGTTTTGAAAAGTTTTGAAATCTTCCGCTGTTTTATCTATGTTATTTACTCTGTTTACATATATACATATGTTCTTGTTCTGCCTTGATATATCATTATGCATGTTTACCTGATTCAAACGCCCCTCCAAAGTCAGAGTGCTTGCAAGAGCCACCCTGGTGGAGGTGGGGTGTTACATTTGGTATCAGAGCATATGGTACGAGAAGGAACAAAAAGGCTTTTAGAAAACTTTTGGAAAACTATTTTCAAAACCAAGTATAAAGTATTTTCCAAAGAAAAGTCTAGTTTATTTTAAAGGCTATTCCCCAAAAAGCCATTTGCAAAATTCCTTCGTTTTTCTCCATTCTGAATCTGTCTTTTTCTTCGTTTTCAGTATGGCCGATAACTTTGCTATTCCGGAGGGAGTACACGTACCTGTTTGGTATAAGAGACTTTTGGAGGCTAGGGCGACCGAAGCCGGCCCCGCAGATGTTCCTCCTCCTCCTCCTCCGGTAGTTAATGTTCCTCCTCCTCCTCCGGTGGTTAATGTTCCTCCTCCTCCTGTCGCTGAGGTTCCTCTTCCTCCTCCCCCTCAGCATCCTCAAGTGGACTTCGCAAAGACTTGCAAAGATTTCAAAGCAATGGGTGGCAAGAACTTTCAAGGCACTGAGACTTTTGTAGAGGCCAGAAATTGGTTGAAAGAGACCGAGGATTTGTTTGCTATCTTTGGGTTAGACGATCAGAGGAAGCTCTTGTTGGCGGTTTGGCTTATGAAGGATGAAGCCGCTTATTGGTGGGAAGTCACCAATGGTACTAGGCCTGTTGAGACTTGGGCCGATTTCAGGGCAAGGTTCATGCTTAAGTTTCTATCTTCTGCTGAGGAGAATCTGCAAATGGAGAGGTTCATAACTTTGAAACAAGGAGATATGTCTGTCAAAGAATATGTGAACAAGTTCAATCAGTTAGCTCGTTTTGGCTTGGATATGGTGAATACTCCTCAGAAGAAGGCTCTTCGTTTTGCTAGAGGATTGAATGAGCCGTTGCAGGGATTGGCTATGTCACATATTCCCCATGGGGCCACGTTTGAGAGTTTGGTTGATATGGCGTTACTTCAGGGAGATGTCAAGAAAGAAACCAAGATGAATGATACTCAAGCCAAGAAGACTGATTCCCAGGGAAAAGGAAATCAGGGTAATCTAAGTGGTCAGAGCAGTCAAGGCAATCAGAACAAGAACAAGAGTCAAGGCAACAAGGGGAACAACAACAAGGGCAATAACAACAATGGCAAGAACAACAAGGGGAAGTGCCATTATTGCGGTTCAGTTGGGCATCTTAATAAGGATTGTAAGAAGAGGAAAAGGAAGAATGGTGAATGCTTTTTCTGCGGTGATACTGGACATTTCAGTAAGGATTGCCCGAGGAAGCAAGGGCAAGGCCAGGGTCAGACTCAGCGTGCTGGACCTTCAGGAGGGCAAGTTCATGCTCTCAATGTCGCTCCAGTTCCCGATCGAGGTAGTATTTCTGTTGAGAGCCTTGTATATATTTCTGATTTTCCAGTTCGTACCTTGTTTGATTCTGGTGCATCGCATAGCTTTATCTCATCTGATCTTGTTGATAGTTTGCACCTTAGTACTAGCTTGGTAGATGATCCCGTCTGTGTCTCAAATCCTATTGGGGGTTCCGCCCATTTGTCTATGATATGTGGGGATTTGAGGATCTCTATACTGAGTGTAGAGTTCTTGTGCAGTGCTTATGTTCTTGGTTTTAGGGAATACGGATTGATATTGGGCATGGATTGGCTGTCCAGATATGGAGCCATTCTTGATTGTGAGCATAGGGTTGTGAGGCTCGTGACTCGCCTCGGAAACACCCTAGAGATTTCTTGTGATCCGAGAGGTCCCGTCATGTTGTGCTATCTGGAATCACTCGACTCGTCAATGGAAACTCTTCAGTCTGTGAGAGTGGTTCTAGAGTATCCGGATGTTTTCGATGAAGTTAGGGGGTTGCCCCCTAAGCGAGAGATTGATTTCCGCATTTATCTAGTGGATAATGCAAAGCCTGTTTCTTTGCCCGTTCGGCACATGGGTCCGCGTGAAAGGCGGGAGCTAAGTAAGCAAGTGAAAGAGTTGCTTGAGAAGAACTTCATTAGACGAAGTATATCTGAATGGGGAGCGCCTATGGTATTTGCTACCAAGGCGGATGGTTCTCTCCGACTTTGCGTTGACTATCGAGAGTTGAATAAGCTGACTAAGAAGAACAGACACCCGTTACCGAGGATTGATGATCTCTTTGACCAGCTTGTCGGTGCTTCTGTTTTCTCTCAGCTTGATCTTGCTACGGGGTTCCATCAGCTCAGGGTAGCTGAAGATAGTATAGACAAGACTGCGTTCAGAACTCCAGATGGATTCTTCGAATGGATTGTCATGTCGTTCGGCTTGACTAATGCACCCGCATATTTCGTGGACTTGATGAGTAGGGTGTTCAGGGAGTTCTTGAACAAGTTTGTCGTGGTCTTCGTAGATGATATTCTGATCTTCTCTAAGGATGAGGAAGAGCATGCAAGGCATCTCATGGAGGTGATGGATACGCTTAGAGCGCATCAGTTGAAGGCCAAGTTCTCCAAGTGTCACTTTTGGAGAAGGGAAGTTAGATTCCTTGGGCATATAGTATCTAAGCAAGGCTTAGCGGTGGATCCCGCTAAGGTAGTGGCAGTTCAGGATTGGAAGACTCCAAGGAATGCAACCGAAGTGAGAAGTTTTCTAGGTCTTGCGGGTTTCTACCGGAAGTTCATCAAGGACTTCGCAAAGATATCCGCTCCTCTCACTAAATTGACGAAGAAGAATTTAGTTTTTGCTTGGAGCATAGAATGCGAGCTTGCTTTTCAGAAGCTCAAGAGAGCCCTCACATCAGCACCTGTTCTAGCTTTGCCCGATGGAGGGAAGTTATTTACCGTATACACCGATGCATGTGGCACGGGGTTAGGAGCTGTTCTTATGCAAGAAGGAAGAGTGATATGCTTTGGCGGTAGACAACTCAAAGTGCATGAGAAGAATTATCCCACTCATGACTTAGAGTTGGAAGCAATAGTATATGCACTCAAGGCTTGGCGCCATTATCTTCTGGGAGAAAGATTTGTGCTTTATACCGATCACAAGTCATTGAAGTATCTCTTTTCTCAGAAGGATCTAAATCTGAGGCAACAAAGATGGATGGAATTCTTGGCGTCCTACGATTTTGAGATAGCTTATACCCCTGGCAAGGGGAATGTGGTAGCAGATGCATTGAGTAGAAGAAGGTTGAACCTAAGTCCTCTATTCGTTGAGATGAAGAATTTAGAGTATGTGGCAACCTTTGATTTCTCTTTGGCGATTGAGTCGATGACCGGTTCTTTAGCATCTCTGGAACTCAGACCTACCCTTCTTGATCAAGTTGGGGCTTCGCAGAGAGAAGACCCTCAGATAGTTGAGATTATGGATAAGCTAATTCGAGGAGAGACGTCTAGTCATCTCGCTCGATATTTTATTGATGACAAGGGTTGGCTGAGGAGAGACGGAAGGTTATGTGTTCCAATGGTAGAAGATCTAGTAAGAAGAGTTCTTGAGGAAGCGCATCGCTCTAAGTTGACTATACATCCGGGCGGAGATAAGATGTATAAAGATATGAAGCGCATTTTCTTTTGGCCTGGGATGAAGAAGGATGTGGCAGAATTTGTCTCTAGATGTATCATTTGCCAGCAAGTTAAGGCCGAGTCGAAGAAGCCCGGTGGGCTATTGCATCCTCTAGACGTTCCACTATGGAAGTGGGAGAGTATTTCCATGGATTTTATCGATGGGCTACCAAGGTCAAGGAAAGGGAATACGAGCATTTGGGTTATTGTGGATAGACTTACGAAGAGTGCTCATTTCATTCCGGTGAAGAGCAAGAGGACCGCATATTGGCTAGCGTCTGTATATCTTCGTGAGATTGTGAGACTACATGGAGTCCCTTCTAGTATAGTCAGTGACCGTGACCCAATCTTTACAAGTCAATTCTGGAATAGCTTGCAAGAAGCTATGGGCACAAGGTTGAATCTAAGTACGGCTTATCACCCACAGACGGACGGTCAAACCGAAAGGGTGAATAGGGTACTCGAGGATCTGTTGAGGCTTTGTATTCTGGATTTTGGTGGTACTTGGGAAGACCATCTTCCTCTTGTTGAGTTTGCATATAATAACAGTTATCAGGCAAGCATAGGGATGGCACCATTTGAAGCTTTATATGGGAGGCCGTGCAAGTCGCCTACATGTTGGTGGGAGACTACAGATGAGCTTATACTTGGGCCTGATATGATCAGAGATACATCCGAGAAGATCGAGTCGATTCGGAGACGGATGAAAGCGGCCCAAGACCGACAGAAATCCTATGCTGATAAGCAAAGAACGGATTTGGAGTTTGATGTTGGGGATATCGTTTTCGTGAAGGTTTCTCCTTTGCGGAATGTGGTCTGATTTGGAGCTGTTGGGAAGTTGGCACCGAGGTTTGTTGGACCATTCCCTATTATAGAGAGGATCGGGCAGATGGCTTATAGAGTGAAGTTGCCCGAGAAGCTTGCTGGAGTACACGATGTTTTTCATGTCTCGCATCTCCGGAAGTGTTTACATGAATCAGCAGAGGTTGTTGAGCCAAGTGTTCTAAAAGATGTAGAAGTGGAGAAAGAGGCTACCTTGAGGAGAGCTCCGATTCGTATCTTGGGGACGGAGACCAAGAAGCTAAGGAATCGAGAGGTCAAATTGGTGAAGGTTCAATGGGGTGAAGCCGAAGAAGACGCAACTTGGGAAACCGAGGAGAAGATGCGTGGGCTTTATCCATTCCTTTTTGAGGGTACACTCTCAATCTCTTTTCTTTGTTAGCATATCTTTCTCTTTGCTATCCATGTTTATCTAGTTTATCGTGTTAATCTTGTCATGAGAACCTTAGGTAGAAACCCTTTGGATGAAACATGTGTTTGAAACATGTTATGCTTGATGGTTGCAAGTGGTTGCAAGTGTTTGCAAGTGGATACTCGTGGATGCATAATACACGTTAGGCACTAAGATCGGCTCACACACTTTCATACCGCATATGCATGAGTGTTTATGCTTATTCATGGATGAAAACTTGTTATGCTATCACATGGATGTTGCATATGGATGAATGTTATGTGCACTCATGTAGAGATTATAAATTATGTTAGGAATTTGCATACATATGGACTCATTTCACTAACATATTTTGCTTTAAGGGGGTTTACTGAATCAGTAACCTCCTGATTTTCGCATTAGATAAGTACATATACACACACCTTTGCATATGATCATACAGCATTTAGAACCTTTTAAGGACAATGATTGCTCGTGGATGATGTTTTGAGTAGATGGATGATGGATGGTAGGATACGTTCTTCCTAACTTGGAGATTTCGGGGACGAAATCCTTTAAGGAGGGAAGAATGTAACAATCCGTATTTTTGAATAACATGTTATAACATAAATGGAGGCAGAATTAAACTGTAAAATCTGAATCAAGGGAAACGGGCTATGCCATTGCGTTCGTCTCGGAAAAATACGCGAAATAGAGTCCGAGTTTTCGAAAATCGGAGTCCGTATGACCAAGATATGGCCTCGCGAAGTTTCACGAAAAATTCCCAAATTAAAGTATACTTAATTAAGTGAAATGGGTTGCGCAGAGAAATATATATATATATATATATATATATAAAATTGAAAATTAAATAAATAAATATGCAAAAATGTTCAAAACAGCGAATTGGGAGAGGGGAATAACCGAACCGGCCGATTTTTGAGGTCGACCCGAGCCCGCTGGGTCGACTAGGGGTTAATCCAGGGTGTTTGGCTGTCAACCCGTGGGCCGATTCGCTCAAATGCAGATTTTGCATTTGGATGGTTCTCATGGTTCATCTTTAATCTAAAGGCCCTAGATGGTTCCTACACTTGACTTCTTCCCCAAGACATGCTTTGATGGCTTGGATTGAATCTAAGTTTAATCCTATGGCCTAAAACACTTGCCTAATCTATAAATAAGACCCTAACCTACCCTAAATCATCATTATTCATTCATACAACTAAACTATGGCAAAATCAATCCTCTCATGGCCTCCACTCTCTTCATAAAATTCCTAAATAAATTCCTAAGTGATTTTCCATGCATACAAGTGTTTTCAAACTTGTATGAGCATCATTAGCTTGCATTCAAGTCAAGTTTATATATTTGCATCATAAAGAAAGGGTCTTGATCATTTTGGCTCAAGGGTTTTGCTTGCATTTTGGGTTTAATTGATTTCATAAGGGCTTTGTTATATTTTTGTGACTTCTTAAGCATTGTAAGCCCTATTCTACTTTCATACTTAAACTCTAAAGTTAAATGTATGATATGCAAGTTTATCATGTTGTGATATGCAAGTTTATATGCAAGTTTATCATGTTGTGATATGCAAGTTTATATGCAAGTATGCCAAGTTATGTTATGCAAGTTTGGGTTGAACATTTTGTTCATGCTATCATGTTATGCAAGCTTATTTTGGGTTTATGAACATAAAGCTTTAAGCTTTATGCCAAAGGTTGCATTTTAGCAACATGTAAGTTATCATATCTCTTATGATAACTTGCATGTGAGGCTAAATGCGAACTTATGGCCATCTCTACATGTCATTTAGCACCATGTATCACCAATATGCTAAGTTTGGTTTTATGCATGCTTTTGAGGCCTAAAAATGTAATATGCAAGTGTATGAACATATGAACATTTCATATGCCACCATGTTAAGCTTGTGGCTTCAATACCTTTATGTCATGATTATGCCAAGTTCCCTCTTTCTATCCTTTATGCGCTATTGCGATATGTAAGCGATGGGATTGCGTTTGGGGTTGGGTAAACTTAAAAGACATAAAACATAAGCTTGGGAATTTACCTATTAAGTTAGGTCTACCCATTGGGAATTTACCTATTAAGTTAGGTCTACCCAATTGCTTGAAAACTTGTAACATGTTTTGGAAACATGATGGACATGACACTTAGAAAAGATAAGTGTGGCCAACTCGAGGTTGGGTTGAGTTTGTAGCGTAAACCTACCCGGAACCGACCGGCTTAACTAGTTGCTACAAACAATAGGACCCAATGTGAGAAGTTGGTCATGTTGTACCTTGAACCCGAGGTTAGACCAAGTTGTGGTGTAAAGCTACCCGGACCCGCCCGGCTTAACTAGTAACCACAACAAGGTCTAATGTGAGAGGTTAAGGCGCATTAAATTAATTAATGCCTCGTGATTAGGGTTAAGTCATGGTCCACTTAATACTTAACCAATTTGGGCTTGGTAGATTAATCGGGGTTAAGTCGTGAACTCATCGTTACACTTAACCAAGTTAATCCAGGATTAGCAAGAGGGTTAAACCGTACTTAACCCACTAGAAAAATCCTAGCAATGGGGGCCCACTCCAGCAGTAATCCCAAGTTAGTATCATCATGACCCTAGGGACTAGGCTAGGGTGGGGGCACGATTACTGGACTGGAGGTAAGTGACCAAAAGCGACGGCAGAGGGTACGCTGGTGTAGTTCCGGGCGGACTCTGGTCGTGCACATAGTCCGTAGCCGGAGAAAACATGCACGGGTACCAGTAGATCGGGACTGTGCACTCATGTTCATGGTGTCCAGGGGTTGACACCCTAGGGCTTGATACACCCGAAGGGTGGACCCGGCACAGTTCGACTACAATTATGATTGGGTCGTTTGACACCAACACGTGACGAGTTAGGCTTAGGGAGCCGATCGACTAGACCGTTTGGTTGGACCTTGTATTAGGGTCATTTCATGTTATTGGGCCAAAGCTTGGGCCAAGGGATCAATACTTGTTTATTCAAGTCATGTTAGTTTGCTAGTACACCTGTGGTGCAAAACCTTAATCCTGATTATGCGATGACACCTTTATCTACCTTGTTAGTTAATCATCATGCTATTACATTGTTATCCTTATGTTCATCCCTGCTGCTCATGCCAGTTAACTTTATCAGTTTACATTGATTGTAGTAGGGCTTACTCAGTCTTTTTGACTGACCTGTTTTCTTTCGCCTCTTTTCTTCCGTTCCCCCCCCCCCCAGGTTCTCAGGGAGGGAATACTGGAGCTTAGCTTGGATTTCAGATTGCTTGCTTGTGGAATTTCAGCTCATGTACGGTTTCGACATGAAGCTAGCTATGGTTACCACTTAATTGGGGATAGCACTTATTTATTTCAGTTTTTCAGTTGATGTTGTTTTATCTAGACTTGTTTATTTGGAAAGCTATGTTGTACCAGACGTGTTTTGAAATGTTTTGAAATCTTCCGCTGTTTTATCTATGTTATTTACTCTGTTTACATATATACATATGTTCTTGTTCTGCCTTGATATATCATTATGCATGTTTACCTGATTCAAACGCCCCTCCAAAGTCAGAGTGCTTGCAAGAGCCACCCTGGTGGAGGTGGGGTGTTAAACACATAAAGTTGCACTTGGCAGGGTAGTAAGATAATAGAACCAAGCCACTATGGTATTCAGTTAATAGAGCCGTCACCCATGGAGCGCCGGTAGCAAAAAAATTTGAATCGTTGACAAACTGGCAAAAATCCAAGAAAAACCAATTTTGCCAGAAAATCCGAGAAGACAAGCAAAATCCAACTAATTAGATTTAGAAAAGCAGTTTTTCACATAATCTATTTCGCCGATTCATCATAAACCATTAACGAAGAATAAAAATTATTCCAGATACATTAAAAAACTGTTTTTCGCTCTGCGCCGAGCTTTGTTCTACTTGTGATATTCATTCATCAACCTATAATAGTACTTAATTAAAATGAATGAATAAGTGTGTTATTAGACAGCTCCTGATGGATGCTCTAGATCTTGGGTTAAAAATGAATGAATACAAGATTCAATAATAATAGAAAATAAAATAATAATCAATAATAACCAGAAGTTTGATCAAGATGTCAGGTTAAAAAAATGAACGAATACCACGTGGGTTTTAGAATGTCCATAACTGCATCACACACACAATACATCAAAATAATTGCAAAAGGATGTCTAATAAGGTTTCGCTCTTATTTTCTAAAGCAATTTGTGAGTTTAAAAAACCCAAATAAAAAACAGTGATATTCAAAATAAAAGTGAAGAAGTTCAAACTTTGTACAAATCTGACGATGATATCTTCCAATAAAGCTAGATAAAATAATTGTTATCGCCATTGATTAACTGTTGGGGATTTAGATGAAAAAGAAAAGATAAATAACTAGCGAAGCCAATCTACAAAAGGAAGAAAGTAGTAAAAATATTACCGATTTCAAAAAAAGCCCACTATTGATTTGGAAGAATCCGAGTGAGTCAGGGTCCAGGGAGCTCTAGATTTACAGTTGATTGCATCGGAGATGGTCTACTTGGATTAAATCGGACATGGTCGACTTTCTAGAGGTCCTAGAGTGAATCGAAAATTTTAGGGATTTGGGGATAAGTTTGATACAAACGGAAGGGATGGAGGGATATTTTTTACTTTCGCGGCTCTAAGTTTTATTTTTATGCTAAATTGTTTTCACTCCCTCTTTTTTGATGAGAAACGTTAATATAGCAGAATACATCTATGCATAGCATAATTTATTTGTTATTTTATTTGCTTCTTTTATATAGCACAATTTATGCATTATTTCTTTTTTTTCTAGTTATTTTATTATAGCATTTTAATGTAAGGCTATGAAACAATGTTATGTATATCATATTTTCTTGTATTGAACGCATCCCTCTATTTGGGAAAGAAGGCATCGAAATGTTCATTAACTAAGACAATCACTCCGCACTGGACCAACATAGAAAGAGGTCCGGATCCCACCAGAGATTGAGTTACAAACTCATAGATAACCCCCTTTCTCTGAGGTCAGGAAGTGTTGGGCTCATCATGAGAGTGTCGATCAACGTGGCAAACCCTTGAGGCAAGGGGAACAAGACTTCGCTTTCTACGAAGCTCCTCCTCAATTGCTTAGGTTTCGTGATTTGTTTTCTCATAAGAAAGGTTATTGTTAACTCCCTGTTTCATCATTACGACACAACAAGATTATCAAATCGCAAGATGTTTAAGATTCGGAATTCTTTATTCGTAAATTGTAGATGTATTACAAGATTTGAGGATTTGCTCCTTTTTAGAAGAAAAGAACTAGATTGAGAAATAAAAGGTTCGTCCCCCTTTATGTCGCTTCTGGGGTCTTATTTATAGAGGATTTGGGGCCTCTTCTGCTGCTAGGCTATTGGGCCTGCATGGTCCTCTGCCGACCGCTTGTTTTCCTTGGTCTCGGGCGTTTGGATCCCGGCCACCCTTATGGTGTTAATTATAGTCTTCAAAGTGAGGGTCTGGGTCAACCAGGGCTTTTCCGAGACTAATATGGGCTTATTGCCGTAGTGGTTTTCGGATGACATTTGAACTCCTGTTAGCAGCTCCCGGGTGAAGGCTCCTGGATGCAAGCTTCTAGACATAGGCTTCCGGCTTTCTCTTGAATACTTAGAGGAGCTTGACCTCGTGACGTATGTAGATAGCTACCGGTTTGAAACCGCTATTGGTTCCTATATTGGGTAAATTAGCACTGATAGCCTTTATCTCTGCTAAGGTCCCAGTTAGACTTCCGGTGGAGCTTTTGGGACAATCTGGTTTTCCGTAAGATAGGTTTCGGTGATGTTTCCGTTGTCTTTCGATGTGACCTTTCGTCGTTCATGTGGTAGCTACTTCGGAAGCTGGTTCCAGATTATCTTTATGTACTTCTGGCTTGATACCTTTCGCTTCAGGACTCTCTTGTTAGGTAGAACCTATCGGATAGACTCGGTCGGATAAACTTCGCTATCGTTTTGTAGGCTCTGAACTCCTTTCTTCCTGGGGGGCTGCCAGTTTGTGTTGCTCTCAAATCATTCTTTCCCGCTTTTGGTCTTCTCCATTTGTTCTTTCAGAAGGTTCTTTTGTGTTTATGTTCCTCCGATACCCCTTCATTGTTAGCCTACATTAGGGGTTTATTTTGGTAGTAACAAATACAAAATTAGTTGCTCCACACTTTTATTCGTAATTGTGTGAAGGAAATGAATGAAGAAGAGTTTTCAAGGTTTGCATTCGTATAGAACTATCAGTATATTTAGGATGTTTTGCATCATGTTTTTGAAAGTGTTTTAAAAATCTCAATGCATACATCTAGAGGGCCCGATTTAGAATCATCTTGCATGAATGTTTTATGGTAGAAATGCATTAATTACACCATGCACGTATACATATGGTTGCAAAGTGGATGTACACAAATTGGTTGTGTAGGATAGGATAACTACATGTCAGAATTTCAGAACGAAATTCTTTTTAAAGGGGAAGATTGTAACAACCCGGAATTTTGACATTAAATAGTTATTTGATTAGAATCTCAAAAACAAGAATTTCTACAAATGATGGAATTTGACCATGAAACTTTAACTTTGCGCTCGTCTTGGGATTCTAGTCAACTTTCATGTTTGGAGTTCTGCGAATGGAGTCCATATGAAAAAGTTACGGACGAAATACGAAATACGAAATACGGACGGAAATAAATAAACAGAATAATTAATATGTATTATACCTTATTTGACCAAGCTGAGCTGGGAAACTGAGGTCCAGGCGGTCGACCACAGCGGTCGACTGCCCAAGTCAACCTACTGTGCGTCAGTTTACCCAGAGACGGCTAGGTTTTGAGGGGTATTCTTGTAAAATTTTATAAAACGAATGAACGGAAGATAATTAAAATAAATCTAACGGTCCAAGTCCATTTCCACTCCTATAAATAAAGGGGCAAGGCCTCATTCTTTTCCATTCCAATCTATAGAGATAGCGGAGCCCTGCCATTTTTCTTCATTTTCTAACCTAATTTCTAAAATAAAAATATGTTCATACATATAAAATCAAATCAAAATCATATGCAATTGAGAGGATAGATACATTTAATGAAAAAGAACGCAATTTGACGCTTAACGATAGTTTCTTCGTTCTCTTTCCTTTTTCTTACATTTCTACAGATCTATAATTTTCCCCTTTCTAGATAAATTGTAGATTTATAAGAATTTGGGTACTGTAGGCCTAAAGGATTCAAAACATAGAATTTGGAGGCTATAAGGTGAGTGGGAAATTTACATATACATTAATAATAATATATTTATCTCATTTATAATTGATTCAATTTTTATGCCTATTAGATTTGATAAATAAATTGTTGTAGTTAGATTGACACCGATCAGATCTGCTTATAGAAAGTGTAAAACTTGTGAATTGTACACTGTGGCTATGCATAAAATAAATTGTAGGATTTCATAAACTTTTTTACACCTGTTCCTATAGTTTTGACATGAAATATATTGCAATTATGTTATAGAATCTATTGTGGACATTGCATAACACTGTAGATCTAGAAATCAGTCCCGTTAAACACCAATAAGTTGTGGTTATATTCCAGATCTTTAGTTCAGTGTTGAAAATATAAAATTTGTGAATTTGGGTAAAAAGATGGAATTGGTAAATTATGTGAATTTGTAAAGATATGATTGTTAAATTATGTGATTGTAATCATACCTATTTTATTCAATATTATTGGGTTTTGGCTTATTTATTGTAAATATGTCATATATATATATATATATATTTGTGAGGGGCCCGGTGCAAATATATATATATATAGCAGGCAACAAATAAATAAATAAAATTAGAAATGTATGTTGGGATATAACAATTAAATCTATTCGAAATTGATAAAATAGGGATATTCCATTGTAATTAATATCTTAGGAAAATTATGGTCATTGGGCTCATAAATGACATTAAGGATAAATGGTTTCCTTAGGAGAATATGACAGTTATGGTCATAAAACAGCAATAAACAAAGAAATGAGAAGTAAATGGGTGTCATAAGGGGATTAATGGATATTGATTTTTGTTTAAATACTAAGTCCATTTAAGGAGGTAATTAAGCAAATATTTTAGGGTAAAGAGAATATAAACTTCCTTATTTGTATTAATGAATATATAACTTATAATTAAAATAGAGTTGGACTTAGTTGGTTAATAATGTAAAATATTATTAACCATATGAACCTGTGACAATAATGAATTATATGCGTATAGTATTTCCATGAAGAGAGACAAAACGGGAATGACTTAATAACGCAACCCACTTTATCCTAAAGAGGGAAAGGTATTAAAGGCAAATGGGGTACGAATCCAATAACCTTCTCATATAGTCCGCTTCCTTGGGTCTTAAGTGGCAGGGTTGAGGAGTCCACCTGGGAATAGGTCCTTCAGTTTAGGGGTTTTAAATGGCATGTGTCGTATTGCCTGCCCAAACTTGGAAACTTAAAATGTCATATATGGCTACCTATCCTACTGTAAGTAATAAGCAACTAAGGAGGTTATCCAATAAGGTCAGCTAGATGGTACAATGAGCAACAAAATACAATCTCTCACCTTATACGAGACAAAGGGTATGTACATGAATAACGGAAGCCTTAACTAGTAGGGCCCGGAGCTAGTGCCCTCTAGTTTATAAGAATGTTGAGTAAATCATCGAGAGGTATTAGAAGACCAATAGGTCCGCCTAAGGGTCTTAAGCGATCGGAGAATCCACCCTATCTTTCATTGATAGTGAGGCGTTAAATAATAAAGGATAAGTGAATGAAAGTATATATATATAAACTCTGTAATAGGGAGTTCACTTCTCGGTTTAATAACCAGTTATGTTCTGGTATAAAGGCTTCACAAAAATATGTGTAAACGTTCTATCTCGGTATTATGCTTTGGAAAATACTACTTTGGCAAGGGTAGTAAAGTCGTGCGTAAACATTTATTAGGTTGGGCTAGAATCACTAACCTTGTTAGGCATACATCTTGGGTTGAACCAAACGGGATACATCTATGTATTATAATATGTGTTGTGCATTTCATAGTCACCAAAACTCGTTGTTCTGACCCTCGTGCTCATTACAACCTTCCAGTTTCCTAGAGAAGGTCGGGTTCACAAAGGTGTTTAGGTTTGGCTTTTGGTTCTCGTTCTCTCTCATGCTCGATATTGGCAAAGTGACTTGCTTTGAAAAAGGTAGTTACTTGAGTTAATACTTGTTATCCTATTTTGTTTCCGCTGTGAGATTTTTTTTATCATACTTTGACTATGCTCATGCTCATTTATTGCGGGTACGAGATATACACGACCCATGCTTGGATGTGTTTGAATTTGGATTTTTATCGAAATTTGGGCGCATAAAAGTGTGAGGTATTACAATACCTGTCACAGAAACACACAGAGTAAACTGGAACAAAAATAGATTTAAATACTAGTAAATATAAATTTATTTTAAATTTTATTTGCCTTAGAATTTTGATGTGTTTCTCATCATTTTTCTAGACTTGGTCTGATATATGTACATTTACCTGAGTCTAGACTGCTTATAGTATTCACAGTGATACACTGTAAATATCACAAGGAAAACTGTATGTCTAAGTGCTCACAGATCAGCCTCAATACAGCTATACTGTTTTACTGATCAGAACCAACATTTAAAATTAGCTTATTCTAAACAGCCACAACTCAGATATAGTGGTCCGCTGATAGAAAATTCATGTCTGCCATTCAAATAGTTCACGTATAGAAATTACACATGCACGATACATGTATACACATACATGTGTATGTATATACACATGCATACATACATACATACATATATATATATATTAATGTGAAGGTGCATAAGTCGGAAAATGCAAAACAACATGGAATGCAAACTAGACCAGCGTATACAAGCTACAAGAAAGCAGGCTCAAACCAAGAAGTCCCAAGATCATGCACACACAAGAAAATACTCGAGCCAATGCACATTCATGTAAGAAACACAAATATGGACATTCAAGTGTAGTGCACAAGTTCCAAGTAGTAGGTGTCAATATATACAAGCCAGTATCACAATGGAAGTGAAACTAACCATAAATAAGTACACAACACCAAGAAATGACCAAGGCCAAGGCATGAACTATATCACAAACATGCCAGAAGATTGGGAACAAAAACTATAGTTTTCTAAATGGCACATAAATGGTTGAGGGAACTAGATATGTATACACATAAAGTATGGACTGATATGCACACGAAGCAGTGTGGACCAGCCAACATTTCATCGGCGTAAATGCAGTAGAACATGAATTTTAAGGTTGCTCAAACATTGGTTAGCAAGGAGCGTATAATGCAAAGACTCAAATAAATACAAGATTATGGACAAATACAAATGGTTATAGCAATGTCAAGATCAAGGCAGAGCTAGTAAAGCAAGTGCAGTGCCAAACCCATGTCCAAGTACTCAATATAGTAATTCAAATCAGCTATAAATTGATCAAGTATAGAATCAATCGTTAAACAGTAACAATATAACAAGGCTAAATCTTTACAACAAGAGTCAAGGTTCAGGTGCACAAAGTCATTAAGAATTCTCCAGGTTTAAATGCAAGTGAAGGCATGGCAGTTTTAAATACATAAATGCAGCAATAGTTTGCAAGTATGTAAATATATGCACAAACAACAAACTAAGCAGGTGGCAAAAAGTTGTAAAATGGTACACGAACACAAACCTGTGGAGCAACAAAGCACAATAGGCAAAATCAATGAAGCATCTGTTCTTAAGTGAAGCATTTGTTATTAATCAAATGAAGCAACTGTTCTTATCAAATCAAGGATGCAGTAGAGTAATAGCAACAGATTAAATTCAAGTACGAGACAAAATATTTTTAGAAGAAATAATTTTTAAAATGATGTTGAAATTGTCCACAAGAGGATTAAAATTCCAGAAATCATCAAAGTCAACCAAATATCGATGCATCTACTTTCGAAAGAGGACCAATTCAAAGTTACAGAAATCATCAAAAAAATTCTAGAGTACGCAATATTTTTACAAATATCAAAGACCAAATCTAATGATGAAATCAGAGAAAATATCAGCATTTTAATCCTATTTATGCACCATTTATCACTGGCAATTAATCATCCAAGTTCGAGCATAAATAAAACAAAATTCAAATTGAAAATTCATACTAGAGAACGAACAAATAATCTTGGATCCAATCAAAGAGTCTCAGCTCCGCTAAAGCAAAGGAGCAGTGCAATTGGAAATCGAAGCAAATCTGAAGAGGAGTAGAAGCAAAAAACTTCACGAATAAAAGTGGATTCGAAACCCTTATTTTAATTGTCTCTGCCATTTTTATTTCCAGTAAGAGTTGCAACGGGTTAAAAGAATATAATTAGGTCAAGAATAAACAAGACAAACACATTTTTTAAAAGGGAGAAAATCTTTAGTATAAAATGTTTATGTATTAGGGTGTTATTTTTTAGTGTGTTAGGTCTTAAGTTTTATTATTGTACTTTTTATTTTGAACTCTAGTTTAACTAAAAACTATAGGGATTGTAGTTTAGGGATTACAAGTTATGGGTTTGTAATACAGAGAAATCTGATCTTGGGAATAAATATTAATGCAGGGTTTTTGAGCGTAGGATTAGAACACTTGGGGGCGGGTGTCACAATTTTATAGTGGATTGTAAGCTTAGAGATTGTTTTAATTTCTAGTAGAAACCTTGGGGAATGCAGCAGTAGGCAGGGTTTTGCCGAAGCTGGGTAAATTCTATGTTATTTCTTTTTCCGCATTTACTCTGATTATTGTCTGTGTTGCTATTATTTATTACTCAGCGAAAAACTGCAATAAACCCTATTCACCTACCTCTAGGGTTATTTTAGATCCTGCAATGTGGTTATCCACTGATGTCGGAAAGATGGTCTTCCAAGTCATTGATTCGCAAATAATACCAAAAATGGGGATAACGTTGGAGCACCCGACAATGGTGGAATGCCATAACAATTCAACTAACTATTACATAGCTATTGCCACCTATTTATAGTGTGCTAAAAGTCGGTACAGACACTACAACATAAGTACACGATACCGAAACAAATACAAAGAAACTCGACACTAATACTAGATACAAAAAAACAATAAGCTTAAATATATAGCTGAACGATACCAATACAAACTACAAAGTTAAAACAGAACTGTAATGAAGTTACTCCAAAAGCACAGAACCGATGCCACAAAGCTTAAACCGATACCAGAAGTAAATCCACCAAATCAAAGATGAAACTATAACTGAAACAAAACTAATGAACAACTTAATATCCAATTAGTATTGAAGTCGACCATAGATCCGTAACAGGACCTTATGAAGTAGAAGGCCTTCGATACCGACACCAAAACAAACAGAAGTAATATCAAATCCAATCAACCCGATGCTAAAACATTCTAGGTATCGATCTATGCTGCATCACGTGTACATAGTTTTCCAGTACTTAATAATTATTACTACTTATTGATCATCCCCTATATATGGTTATGTTGAATGTAATTTTACCATGTCCAAACACGTTTATTGTCCAAAGTGGTTAAGATATTCCACCCAACCGTACCACCCTCTTTATTATTCACAAAACAACTTTTGTTTACACTCAATGGATCAAAAACCAAAAGTAAACAATCTACAGTTGAATCAATAACTTTGTTGAAAAACGGAAAGAATGTCTAGATGACTACAACTATTGTTGGAGAAGGAGAACAACGAACAACGACGAAAAACCCTTGGACAACCTAGAAGCACAACCTGCGTCTTTCAGCAGTAATAGGAATAGCTTCTCTCATCCCTAATTCCTAAGTTTCTTTCCAGAGCACAAAACCTGGACGCAAAAGACCTCTCAATTTCGATTTCGGTTACATGACCTGATTTTGAAAGCTCTTTATATAAGAGAATAGAAGACCTAGGCAAATACCAAAATTGTCGTTTCAAAAATCTCTATAATAAATCCTGTAGAAAGCCTGGTCAAAACAGAAATCAGTCGGCTCATACGTCTGACCAAAGTTGTCAGACGTCTGACCACACTCTCGGGAAATATTTTCCCTTCAGGTTAGACATCTAACCTGATGCCTCTCAGACGTCTTACCACCTGCTATGTCTCATTCCTACCCCTTTCAGCTGCATCTTGCAATATCTCGGGTCATCGAACTCCAAATCTCATGCCGTCTTTAACATCCATGTGATTTAATATTAGAAATCACAACACTCCACCTTGATATGAAATTACATCAACAAAATAATCATCTTACTACCATGGATATGTGATATCACAAATCACAAACTAGTCCACCTTAATATTAGATTACATCAACACTCAACAATCACCAAACAAGTCAACCTAGCTCTTTCAACAACCACCTACTCTCAGTTAAAACTATTACAAACACAACCCAACGCCTACAAAAGATGCATCTTCTACCATGAGCCGCACCTCGCAAAATTAATAGTCTCAAAAGTGTTTGTAACACCATAAAGATCTCCATCTGGTGGATTTTCCAAATCGACACATGTGTACCACTTGATCTGAGCTCCTTCCCTAATCACCATGGATCCTTTGAGCATCATCAACGTGAAGACCCAAGTCAAAAACATGAGCTGAATCATCATGGTATAAGCAAATCAAGTCAATTGCCTTCTTCTTTATCTTCTTCCATCTTTCCTAATCCATATCCGAGGGCTTCTTTCCATCTCCATCAATCGGATCATGAAGATCATTGAGGTATAGAACATCCTCCATCTTAGGATTCTAAATCCCTCAATTTCTTCCATTAAAAATAGCCATCTTTGGAAACATCATCATATCCAACATAACAAAAACCATTTTTTTCCAATCCAAAATCACTCTAAGCTTTGCGATGATCTAGCTCTGATAACAATTATTGGGAAATTTGCGCCTTTTGCGGAAGAGACCAGGATCTTATTCACCTAATTACTTAAAGATTATTTTAATGAAAACAACACATCGATATGCAATAAAAACAAAACAACAAGATATTCCATCCAACCACCCTCTTTATTGATTCGCAAAACAACTTTTGTTTACACTTAATGGATCAAAAAACAAAAGTAAACAAACTACATTTGAATCAATAACATTATTGAGAAAGGAAAAGAATATCTAGATGAATACAACTATTATTAGAAAGGAAGAACAATGAAGAACGATGGAAAACCCTTGGACAACTTGGAGGTACAACCTGCGTCTTTTAGCAATAGGAATAACTTCTCTAAGCTCCAATTCCTAAATTCCTCTCCAGGGCACAAGCCCTAAAGGTAAAAGAGACCTCAATTTCGGTTTTGATTACTTGACCTAATTTTGAAAACACTTTATATAAGAGAATAGAAGACTTAGGAAAATACCCAAATTGCCCATTCAAATATCTCCAAAATATATCATGTAGAAAGCCCAGTTAAAACAGAAATCAACCAGCTCAAACGTCTGACCAGAGTGGTCAGACGTCTAACCGCACTCTCGAGAAACATCTTCCCTTCAGGTCAGACGTCTGAACTGAGGCCTCTTAGACATCTGACCTAAGGCCTCTCAGACATTTGACCATTTGCTATGTCCCTTTCGCACCCCTTTCAGCTGCATCATGCAATATCTCGAGTTACCAAACTCCAAAACTCACGCCGTCTTCAACATCCATGTGATTTAATATCAGAAATCACAACAAAAGGAAGATGAATGAACGGTCTAAGAAGACTAAGTTCATTTTGAATGGGCAGTTCGACCCGCCGCTTCGGACGCTTCCAACGTGGATGCGGACTCGAACTGTCCAAGTTTAAAAAGGAACGCTACATTAGTCTTAAATGGTTGTTGTGCCATAGAAGTGGATGAACTAGAATAACTATCGAGGTAATTGAACATGTTAGCAGTGGATATATTAGACTTAACACTAATGCTCACTACTTTCTCTTTTATTTTATATTGTTGTACATTACTTTTAACAATTGTCCAATTGTATTATCATTAGCACTACATTCAAACCTATACCAACATTTGGATTAATTGAACATTAAGTAACTGAACCATAATTTGTATTCTTAAAATATTTTCGACTTCCATATTTTCGACCTGCTACCATATAATATTCTAAGCTATGACCATATAATTTACAGTCTGTAGCTTCTTGGCTAATATTCGTATTGTAATTAGACATATTCACAATGTTTATCTGATCGCACAAACTTAAAAGATGTTGGATATTTGTAATGACTGTCAACTTCCGTGAGTGCACGAGCGCGAGCGTAATGTAGCCTCAATTTGTTGATGGTAGTGTTATCCATCCTATATCTTTACCATCATCGTGAAAGAAAGAATACACAATGGGGTAGGATATGCTACTTTTCATATAGTAATTTATTAAAACAACCTGCACAGAAATTACCTGAAAAGAAATATAGTGTATATGAGCTCGAAAACATTTATGAATTATTTTTAATAGTTACCTCCACACAATGGCCAGCCTAAACAGTTGTCTATTGCTAGCAGAGCCATGTATTATCAATTTTCAGGCTCGTTGTTAATCACGAATGATGATGTCATTTTTGTTGCAGCTGCGTGGATGCAGATTTTGTGAACTTTCTTGAACCAAAGTTACTTCCTGAAGGCCTATGCTGAACTTGGCGTGCTATTTAGTGGTTGGACGATGTGTATTAGTCGTTAAAATATGATTTTGCATATGTTGTTGGCTTGTGGGTTTTGTCTCCCTAGTAAGTTTTAGTAAATTACGGTTGTTTGTGTTAAAACATGTAAATGTAAAAGAATTCTGAAATACATGTTCCAAATTTGTGGATGTATTTTTCTATAGTTTATTTTTTGATTTTTTTATGATAGTATTTGTTTTACTTATTAAATAGTTAAATGTGTATCTCAATAAATAAGTTGTAGTAATTTTTTTTATTTTATTTATTTATTTTGCAACTGCTAAAAATAGTTGTTAGAATATTAAATCATAACACGCATTTGCAGTTGTTAAAAAATGTATTGCAAATATTTTTGAACTGTTGCAAAAATCATCACTTCAATTGTTATTGCAAGTGGAGTAAACAGTTGTAATTTATCTTTGTTCTATTGTAATAAATTTATTACAACATTTCACGGCAATTGTTTTCTGAGAGTTGTTAAAAACTTGACCTATTACAACCATGGCTACTACGACATGAGGAAAGACATTATAAAATACTCGACTATAATTTTTTTAGAGTTGTAAATGATTTTTTTGTTGTAGTGTGAATTCCATCCCAGACAACAATTGAAGGGTAAGCAATAGTTGATTTTGGTCAATCAGTGTGTGGAACTCATTAAAAAGAAATTTGAGAAAGAAAAGGATCTAAAAAACAAAGTGGTAACTATTTGTAGATAGACTTCTAATAAGCAAGGCACGAGCGGCAATGTCGTTAAAATCCCCAATGGGCATTACTTGAATTATGCAATGAAAATTGGTTACCAAGCCATGAACAATGTGGTCAAATATGAATCAATAATAGCAAGATTAGCCTTAGCTTTACTACTAAAGATTCTCAAAATTGATATTTTCAGTAAATCTTAATTGACGGTAAACTAGTTAAAGCAGCCCTTTCAAATAAAAAAAATGCAAAATTAGGATTACAAATATTTTGAAGATATTAACCCAATTTGAAGATTTTTTTCCATACACCAAATACCCAGAAAAAGGAATTAAAAAGTCAATTCCTTAGCAAATTGACCAGCTCACGACAAGCTCCTAAGGCCAGAGTCTTTTTGTGTAACGGCTGGGGTTTCTCCCGGACTCGATCGATCGCAAAATCGACCAAGGCCGTTCAAAACCCGAACACGTTAACTTTGGGAATACAACAACATCAGAACAATAACAACAAACTTTTATAAACATTACAATAATGTTACATCAGAGTACCGAACATATCAGAGTATATTGAATAAAATTACAGCGGAAGATAAATTACAATAAATTAAATACAATACATAGCGGAAGAATTCAATGCTATGGACACAGCTTTAGGCTTCAATCCAGAATCCTGCTTGAGATAAGAACCTGTAGACAAACTACTCGACTGCCCATGTGGAGAAGAGGGCACCCGAGTTTGTAAAGGTGGAAACAAACAACGGGTCAGTCATGGGACTGGTGTGAGAATTCTAAACTAATTTAACTAATAGTAATAAGGCAAATCCAAGGACCACGCCGCTAATGCGGAACGGGTTTACTCCAATGGATTGCCGGTGCATAAATTAAAGTAAATCGTTAAACAACGCAATGCTTTTTAGGAAAAATGAAATCATCATAAGACTCAAGTCCCATCACACAATGCAACGCAAACTAGAGGATAGAGTTTTACCTTATGATGATTAAACATGCTTGGTACGATAAAAACGAATTTGATATTATTATTAGTGTATACACGTTTCAAAAACATTTCAAAGTAAATGTATCAATCCTAGGAAGCATAGCTACCATATACTATGCCTCCATACTAGTAATACAATCAAGTCCGTAGGGTCGTATTGGGAATTTGGGTTTCCATCATGAGTCAAGGCTAGGAACGATCTCCTTACCGATTCGAGACACTCTAGCTAATGTCTCAGGATTCCCAGTAGTTAACCCTTGGATCCTATAGGGCCGGTCCACACATACAGCTTCGTGGATTAGTTATTCCTGAACACACGTTTCCCAATTCTATAGGACCTATCATCCGAGGCGCCTCATTCCATCATCCACATAAGTAAAATATCAGCCAGTTTAAGCACCGACACTACTTCTAGCTAGAAAGGAACGTACTGCTCTCCCTGCGTTCCCTTGCTCCGTTTTAGACTCCACCAGGTTGTGAGGCACGTGAAGCTACGTAATACACAAAGCTATGCTTATTCAAGCTGTGCTTTGATCGTCACCACAAGGTTCTGCTTTTCAACAAGAAACCTTGATCATTGCATCCTAGTATGTCACACAGTCACTCCATATCACACTACTAATCCTTTGCCGAAATATATGAAAGGGTGTTAAGCAAGAGAATAAATTCTCCGCCACCAAACATTCATACATTCGACAGAAAATCAATAAATACAATATAAAGGAGTACAATGTCGGACACACATTCCATTTATAAGCATATGCTCTGGGTCTAAGCGAAAGCCAAATCCGTACAAATCAACACTACATCCGGAAAACTACCATCTTAGCCCCGTCTTGGGAGCAAATCAATCAAAGGCTTCAACACTAGTTACCCATTCGATGTGAAGATCGTCGGTCTTCAATCGCCGTCATCAATTCTTCGAACGCCGTATCATTATTTGGAATGAGAGTAAACTCGGACTTTCCAAATAACTCTCGCATATATAAATTCGAAAACCATTTCATATCATTGTTAATAATTTATAACGATCTATCGCTATTTTTATTTTACTTTACATACACATCCTAAACATAACAATGTATATTTTTTTCTTCCATCCTTCAATTTACACAAAATGTATATTTGGTTTCATTATATTTTTTCCTAATGAAAATCTATTCCTTAGAAATGTAAATTTCTAATCTTATTATTTACATTGAAAATGTAAATTTCTATTCCTATTTTATTTACGTTGAGAAATGTAAACTTATATTTCAATATATTATTATATCGAAAATGTAACTTTTGTTCTATATTCTATTTACATTGGGAAATGTAAATTCCTAATCATTCCTTTATTTCCTTTGTTTACATTGAAAAATGTAAATTCCTTAAAATGTCACTTTTATTTCTATGCTTTTATTTACATCAAAAATGTAAAAATACACTTTTTCAATTCATATTTTTTTAACTCATGTTTTTATTTGCATGAATTCGCCACATGATTCTAATGTGTTTACATTTCATACACAAATTCTAATATGTATTGACAATAAAAATGTCCTTTTTATTTATACCCAAATTCTAATGTGCATTATGACGGTAAACATAATTCTTTAATTAACATACAAATTTCATCACAACAGAATGCCTAAAAGTGATGCATTCATTTTTGTTGACAATTCTAGTTCAACAATATGGATTTTTTTTCTTTCTAATTCAAATCTCTTCTAACGAAAATGTAATTTTTGTTTTCAACTACCACATTTGACAAAATGTACATTTTTGTTTCAACTCTTTTATTTAGACAAAAATGTGAATTTTATCCCAATTCTATTCTTTTGACAAAAATGTTTATTTTTGTTTCTAATGAACAAACATATATTTTCGTCCAATCCATCTTAACGAACAAAATATTAATTTCTGTCTAATGAACAAGAATGTGTATTTTTGCTCAATCTATTTTAATGAAAAAAAATGTTAATTTCTGTTCTATGTTTCTAATATCACATTAAAAATGTGTTTTTAATGTAATTCCTCATTTTATAACTAAATGATATTTTTAACCCAACTTATCATTTCCAAACCAAAAAAAATGATAATTTTAATCTAACTTATCATTTCCTAACAAAATGATAATTTTAACCTTAACATAACATTTCTAATATATGTGATATTTTTTTCATTAACATAACTTTTCTAATAAAATGGTATTTTAATCCACATGACATACTTTCTAACAAAACGGTATTTTTATTCACATATCAAATTTTTATATATGTTACATTTACATTGAAAATGGGATTTCCAATGACAACCTATCCTTCTCTTCAAAATATGATCATTTTGTACTTTTCTACTTTACATTAAAAATGAGATTTTTAATGTAATTAAGTTTTCAATTTAAAATTATGTTCCCTTTTTCTAAATTTTACTTTACATTGAAAATGAGAATTTTCAATGAAATCACACTTACACTTTAACATTAAGATCATTTTTCGATATTCTAACCTTACATTAAAAAATGAGACCTTTAATGTCAGCATATTTTTATTTTAAAAATATGACCATTTCCCTCGTTTCATGACTTGCATAAAAATGTATTCTTTTCCTCATATAAAAAGAAATGTACTCTTTTCTTTATTCTCTTTTATTACATTATAAAGAATGTAACTCTTTTTAACTTCTTTCACTACATTATAAAAATGTAATTTTCTTCTTTTTGATTGCATTACATACAAATGTAATTTTTGTCTTTTTCGATTACATTGAATAGAAGATGTAAACTTTTCTCCTTCTATCTATTACATTAAATAAAATATAAACTTTTAATCCATTCTTTTTAATGTAACAATTTCACATTAAAAATACATCTTTTTCGCGTAACCAATTTGACACTAAAATATCTTCTTTTTAACACACTAAAAAGATGTTCTTTTTAACGTACTAAAAATGTGTTCTTTTAATGTAAATTTCACTTACTTTAAATCTAATCACGTGAAAATGGTCATTTTATCCTTAAATCTTATTTACATGAAAATGGTAATTTTACACCTTAAATCTTAATTACATAATAAATGTAAATTTTTCACTTTAATCTAATTCACATGTAAATTGACTTAATTACATAAAAATGTAATTTTTATGTTCTCTAACTTAATTACATAAAAATGAAATTTTCTGCTAATTCTTACTTATATTAAGAAAGATGTAAAACTTTTCTAATCCTTATCTACATTAATAAAATATAACTTTCTTTTATAACAACTTAGAGGTGAAAATATTCATTTCATTATTAACACATAACGATGCAAAAATGTTCATTTCTAAATTATCGCATAAAAGTGTGAAAACAATATCAATTTCTAATTTAACTCATGACGATGTACATAAGTCTCATTTTCTAATTTCAACATAGCGGTGTAAATAAGTCTCATTGACGAATAACGGTGCAAATAAGTTTCATTTTCTACACTAATACATAATGGTGCAAATTAATGTCATTACCTATTTCTTTACAAACAAAAGTGATTCTTTTCATTATAAATCAAAAATGATTTCCTTTCATTAATAATAAAAATCAATATTAACTTATTTTAATTCAATTAATATTAAAAATCAATATTAGTAATAAAACAATGTAAAAATGTAACTTTTCCTTCTTTAACATAATCAATGTAAATTTCCATTCTTTTCATTCTTAACAAAACAAATGCATAATTTGTTTTCTTTTTATTAACAAACAAAAATGACAAATCATATTTTTACTATGAATCTATAAACTAGATCAATTCAAATCAAACAAAAGTGATACCCCAAAAATGTGATCTTTATAATGCTAATGTAAAAATGAGATTTTTATAATATTAACATTTATACATAAAAATATGTCCTTTTCCAAGTGATGACATTTTTAAATAAAAATGTTATTTTTCTATTCTAACAATTTATATAACAAAAATGATATTTTACTTGATGTAAACATTTCATATATTTCATACCATCCATCAACACAATACGGTCAATTCACCACAATATAGTCAATTCAAATATTCTCAAACATCACAAAATGTTCAATTTGGTGTCACATAACTAATGAACAAAAATAGGGATTTTTGTTTTAACTAATTTACCTTGACAAAAATGACAAATTTGTTTTGACAAATTTATTTTTGACAAAAATCTATATTTTTGTTTTCAACAATTTTTTTTATTACAACACGATATCATCAAATTAACAGATCTATACAACACATCAATCATAGAATCAAATCACGTCACATAACAATAGAATTTTACCGCAGAGTGATGATAACAAAAACATAAATAATTTTAGTTATTTAAGAAGAAATAAAATAGAATTTCTCACCAAGCTTTAAATTCAGAATAGATCAGATCTGAAATTTATCCAAAATCTGATCTGCTCCGTTGCAGTTCTGGTTTGTCCCTAGTTGTAGAGTTCAGAAAGACGATCCTAACGCAACGAAAATCATTGAATTCCGTTATGTTTTGAACAAGATATGGAAAATTATATTTAAATTACATTATTTGCTAATAAAAGATGATTAACTTTAAATAATTTCCTTAAACTTTGATTTCCTTAGTTAAAAATTTAGGCCGTCTGTTTCATCTTCTTCACTCAGTAAATAGCCCGTCATCGAAACCCAACATCACCCGCTCCACCTCGAAACGCGCGCCACATCCTTCACCTGTGTCCCGATCAGAATCCACCACCTTACAACTTATAGAGCCCAGGAAGCTCTTCGATTTGGTTTTGGAATTACTGAAATCGATTGAGTGGATAAATAGAAAATGGAGGAAGAAGTCTCAAAATTTTTGGACATTGAAATGGACATGGCGGCGGCTGTACGTTTGAATGGGAATTAGTTTTATTTCTAAATGAATTTGAATGATAAATAGAATAGAAATAAATGTGTGGGTTCATTAGTTTTGGAGAGAACTAATGAAGGGAGTAAGTGGAAAGGAGAAATCAAAGGATATAAATTTAAGGAATAAGAGTATGAAATAAGATGCATAAAATAGATTGTAGGAAAATAAACTAATAGAATTAAGCAAAAGAAGTTAATAGATTAAAGGAAAGAAATAATTTCGTAATTAATGGGGAAAAAGGAAGGTGAAGGGAAAGAGATAAAAGCATTGAAAATAAATAGTCAAAAGGAGCAACGCCAGAAATGAATGGCCTTGGGAATAAATGGACATAAAACTTGAGAAAAAAATGTGTAGCGCAAGTATATATGGTAAGGAACATTTCTTTTTATCATTGTGGCTTGCGTTTTTTTTTATATATGTATATACAATGCAACAGGAATGTACGCATCAAAAATAAGGAGAGGAAAGCAAATATTCACTCCTAGTAATAAATCAGTATATCCCACAAACTATGCACCATAATACGTGTACACATTTACTCATTCCATTCTTAACGTTTTGAATATATATATATATATATATATATATATATATTTTCTTTTTTTTTTCCAAAGAATGGAAGGTCTTTAATTTCCATTAAATAGGTTTCAATTTTATTTATCGTACAAAGAAGGTGACTTTCCCTTTTTTTCTCTCTCCCATAAATGCTTCAAGTCATGTAATGAAATGAATAAAATAAAGAATTTGAACAAGAAATGAATGAATGGAAAAATAAAGGGGGAAAGAAACGTAACGGTTAGAAAAGAGGGAATGACTACATTAAATAATGAAACAAGCAGCACATTAAGTAGAATGCTGAACATTAAGAAGATAAAGAAAAGGGAAGTTAGAACGGTGCAGTCGGAATTAAAGAAATGTGATTTACACATTTTTGTTTGTTTTCCATTTATTTGTTTGTCATGGCATATTATATATATATATATATATATATATATTCAAATAAAAGCATACGCTTTTTCCATTAAAATTCTCAAAATAAAAATAAATTTTTAAATTTACCCCAAAATTCAGGGTTGTTACAATCTCCCCCACTTAAGAACTTTTCGTCCTCGAAAAGGAACGAAGCCAAAAGTGTTTAATTATCCTACTCAATTTTTTTATTCTTTATATCCATTCATTGGTTTAAATAATTTTTAGGTTAACTAATAATTACACCACACAATCATCAATCAATTGGTAGATTAACTTTTTAAATATTTATAATTTTTATATATTCAAAAATCATATTTTCTAAAATAGATTATAATTAAAAATACGTATATTATAAGCTTGCTACTCTCAACTCATTCTATGGCATTACTAACCCCATCTCTAATGAGTTTTCTCATTCTAGGATACTGCTGATCCTATCTCTAATGAGTATTCTTATTGGATATTACTAATCCAATCTCTGATGAGTCTTTTGTTCAGTTCTAATGAGTTGTACCCCAAAGATTTGAGCTAACCAGAGCTCTGATACCAACTGTAACGGCTGGGGTTTTGCCCGGACTCGATCGATCGCAAAATCGACCAAGACCGTTCAAAACCCGAACACGTTAACATTGGGAATACAACAACATCAGAACAATAACAACAGACTTTTATAAACATTACAATAATGTTACATCAGAGTACAGAACATATCAGAGTATACTGAATAAAATTACAGCGGAAGATAAATTACGATAAATTAAATACAATACACAGCGGAAGACTTCGATGCTCTGGACACAGCTTTAGGCTTCAATCCAGAGTCCTGCTTGAGATAAGAACCTGTAGACAAACTACTCGACTGCCCGTGTGGAGAAGAGGGCACCCGAGTTTGTAAAGGTGGAAATAAACAATGGGTCAGTCATGGGACTGGTGTGAGAATTCTAAACTAATTTAACTAATAGTAATAAGGCAAATCCAAGGACCACGCCGCTAACGCGGAACGGGTTTACTGCAATGGATTGCCGGTGCATAAATTAAAACGTTAAACAACGCAATGCTTTATAGGAAAAATTAAATCATCATAAGACTCAAGTCCCATCACACAATGCAACGCAAACCAGAGGATAGAGTTTTACCTTATGATGATTAAACATGCTTGGTACGATAAAAACGAATTTGATATTATTATTAGTGTATACACGTTTCAAAAACATTTCAAAGTAAATGTATCAATCCTAGGAAGCATAGCTACCATATACTATGCCTCCATACTAGTAATACAATCAAGTCCGTAGGGTCGTATTGGGAATTTGGGTTTCCATCATGAGTCAAGGCTTGGAACGATCTCCTTACCGATTCGAGACACTCTAGCTAATGTCTCAGGATTCCCCGCAGTTAACCCTTGGATCCTACAGGGCCGGTCCACACATACAGCTTCGTGGATTAGTTATTCCTGAACACACGTTTCCCGATCCTATAGGACCTATCATCCGAGGAGCCTCATTCCATCATCCACATAAGTAAAATATCAGCCAGTTTAAGCACCGACACTACTTCTAACTAGAAAGAAACGTGTAGCTCTCCCTGCGTTCCCTTGCTCCATTTTAGACTCCACCGGGTTGTGAGGCTCGTGAAGCTACGTACTACACAAAGCTATGCTTATTCATGTTTTGCTTTGATCGTCACCACAAGGTTCTGCTTTTCAACAAGAAACCTTGATCATTGCATCTTAGTATGCCACACTGTCACTCCATATCACACTATCAATCCTTTGCCGAAATATATGAAAGGGTGTTAAGCAAGAGAATAAATTCTCCGCCACCAAACGTTCATACATTCGATAGAAAATCAATAAATACAATATAATGGAGTACAATGTCGGACACACATTCCATTTATAAGCTTATGCTCTGGGTCTGAGCGAAAGCCAAATCCGTACAAATCAACACTACGTCCGGACAATTACCATCTTAGCCCCGTCTTGGGAGCAAATCAATCAAGGGCCTCAACACTAGTTACCCATTCGATGTGAAGATCGTCGGTCTTCAATCGCCGTCTTTAATTCTTCGAACGTCGTATCATTATTTGGAATGAGAGTAAACTCGGACTTTCCAATTAACTCTCGCATATATAAATTTGAAAACCATTTCATATCGTTGTTAATAATTTATAACGAAATGTCGCTATTTTTATTTTACTTTACATACACATCCTAAACATAACAATGTATATTTTTTTCTTCCATCCTTCAATTTACACAAAATGTATATTTGGTTTCATTATATTTTTTCCTAATGAAAATCTATTCCTTAGAAATGTAAATTTTTAATCTTATTATTTACATTGAAAAATGTAAATTTATATTCCTATTTTATTTACATTGAGAAATGTAAACTTATATTTCAATATATTATTATATCGAAAATGTAACTTTTATTCTATATTCTATTTACATTGGGAAATGTAAATTCCTAATCATTCCTTTATTTCCTTTGTTTACATTGAAAAACGTAAATTCTTCAAAATGTCACTTTTATCTCTATGCTTTTATTTACATCTCAAATGTAAATAAAAATACACTTTTTCAATTCATATTTTTTTAACTCATGTTTTTATTTGCATGAATTCGCCACATGATTCTAATGTGTTTACATTTCATACACAAATTCTAATATGTATTGACAATAAAAATGTCCTTTTTATTTATACCCAAATTCTGACGTGCATTATGATGGTAAACATAATTCTTTAATTAACATACAAATTTCATCACAACAGAATGCCTAAAAGTGATGCATTCATTTTTGTTGACAATTCTAGTTCAACAATATGGAATTTTTTCTCTTTTTAATTCAAATCTCTTCTAACGAAAATGTAATTTTTGTTTTCAACTACCACATTTGACAAAATGTATATTTTTGTTTCAACTCTTTTATTTAGACAAAAATGTGAATTTTATCCCAATTCTATTCTTTTGACAAAAATGTTTATTTTTGTTTCTAATGAACACACATATATTTTCGTCCAATCCATCTTAACGAACAAAATATTAAGTTCTGTCTAATGAACAAGAATGTGTATTTTTGCTCAATCTATTTTAATGAAAAAAAAAGTTAATTTCTGTTCTATGTTTCTAATATCACATTAAAAATGTGTTTTTAATGTAATTCCTCATTTTATAACTAAATGATATTTTTAACCCAACTTATCATTTCCAAACCAAAAAAAAAACGATAATTTTAATCTAACTTATCATTTCCTAACAAAATGATAATTTTAACCTTAACATAACATTTCTAATATATGTGATATTTTTTTCATTAACATGACTTTTCTAATAAAATGGTATTTTAATGCACATGACATGCTTTCTAACAAAACGGTATTTTTATTCACATATCAAATTTTTATATATTTTACATTTACATTGAAAATGGGATTTCCAATGACAACCTATCATTCTCTTCAAAATATGATCATTTTCTACTTTTCTGCTTTACATTAAAAATGAGATTTTTAATGTAATCAAGTTTTCAATTTAAAATTATGATCCCTTTTTCTAAATTTTACTTTACATTGAAAATGAGAATTTTCAATGAAATCACACTTACACTTTAACATTAAGATCATTTTTCTATATTCTAACCTTACATTAAAAAATGAGACCTTTAATGTTAGCATATTTTTATTTTAAAAATATGATCATTTCCCTCGTTTCATGACTTGCATAAAAATGTATTCTTTTCCTCATATAAAAAGAAATGTATTCCTTTCTTTATTCTCTTTTATTACATTATAAAGAATGTAACTCTTTTTAACTTCTTTCACTACATTATAAAAATGTAATTTTCTTCTTTTTGATTGCATTACATACAAATGTAATTTTTGTCTTTTTCTATTACATTGAATAGAAGATGTAAACTTTTCTCCTTCTATCTATTACATTAAATAAAATATAAACTTTTAATCCATTCTTTTTAATGTAACAATTTCACATTAAAAATACATCTTTTTAGCGTAACCAATTTGACACTAAAATATCTTCTTTTTAACACACTAAAAAAAGTTCTTTTTAACGTACTATAAATGTGTTCTTTTAATGTAAATTTCACTTACTTTAAATCTAATCACATGAAAATGGTCATTTTATACTTAAATCTTAATTACATGAAAATGGTAATTTTACTCCTTAAATCTTAATTACATAATAAATGTAAAATTTTCACTTTAATCTAATTCACATGTAAATTGACTTAATTACATAAAAATGTAATTTTTATGTTCTCTAACTTAATTACATAAAGATGAAATTTTCCGCTAATTCTTATTTACATTAAGAAAGATGTAAAACTTTTCTAATCCTTATCTACATTAACAAAATATAACTTTCTTTTATAACAACTTGGAGGTGAAAATATTCATTTCATTATTATCACATAACGATGCAAAAATGTTCATTTCTAAATTATCGCATAACAGTGTGAAAACAATGTCAATTTCTAATTTAACTCATGACGATGTACATAAGTCTCATTTTCTAATTTCAACATAGAGGTGTAAATAAGTGTCATTGACGAATAACGGTGCAAATAAGTTTCATTTTCTACACTAATACATAATGGTGCAAATTAATGTCATTACCTATTTCTTTACAAACAAAAGTGATTCTTTTCATTATAAATCAAAAATGATTTCCTTTCATTAATAATAAAAATCAATATTAACTTATTTTAATTCAATTAATATTAAAAATCAATATTAATAATAAAACAATGTAAAAATGTAACTTTTCCTTCTTTAACATAATCAATGTAAATTTCCATTCTTTTCATTCTTAACAGAACAAATGCATAATTTGTTTTCTTTTTATTAACAAACAAAAATGACAAATCATATTTTTATTATAAATTGATAAACTAGATCAATTCAAATCAAACAAAAGTGATACCACAAAAATGTGATCTTTATAATGCTAATGTAAAAATGAGATTTTTATAATATTAACATTTATACATAAAAATATGTTCTTTTCCAAATGATGACATTTTTAAATAAAAATGTTATTTTTCTATTCTAACAATTTATATAACAAAAATGATATTTTCCTTGATGTAAACATTTCATATATTTCATACCATCCATCAACACAATACGGTCAATTCGCCACAATATAGTCAATTCAAATAATGTCAAACATCACAAAATGTTCAATTTGGTGTCACATAACTAATGAACAAAAATAGGGATTTTTGTTTTAACTAATTTACCTTGACAAAAATGACAAATTTGTTTTGGCAAATTTATTTTTGACAAAAATCTATATTTTGTTTTTCAACAATTTTTTTTATTACAACACGATATCATCCAATTAACAGATCTATACAACACATCAATCATAGAATCAAATCACGTCACATAACAATAGAATTTTACCGTAGAGTGATGATAACACAAACATAAATAATTTTAGTTATTTAAGAAGAAATAGAATAGAATTTCTCACCAAGCTTAAAATTCAGAATTGATCAGATCTGAAATTTATCCAAAATCTGATCTGCTCCGTTGCAGTTCTGGTTTGTCCCCAGTTGTAGAGTTCAGAAAGACGATCCTAACGCAACGAAAATCATTGAATTCCGTTCTGTTTTGAACAAGATATGGAAAATTATATTTAAATTACATTATTTGCTAATAAAAGATGATTAACTTTAAATAATTTCCTTAAACTTTGATTTCCTTAGTCAAAAATTTAGGCCGTCTGTTTCATCTTCTTCACTCAGTAAATAGCCCGTCATCGAAACCCAACATCACCCGCTTCACCTCGAAACGCGTGCCACATCCTTTACCTGTGTCCCGATCAGAATCCACCACCTTACAACTTATAGTGCCCAGGAAGCTCTTCGATTTGGTTTTGGAATTACTGAAATCGATTGAGTGGATAAATAGAAAATGGAGGAAGAAGTCTCGAAATTTCTGGCCATTGAAATGGACATGGCGGCGGCTGTATGTTTGAATGGGAATTAGTTTTATTTCTAAATGAATTTGAATGATAAATAGAATAGAAATAAATGTGTGGGTTCATTAGTTTTGGAGAGAACTAATGAAGGGAGTAAGTGGAAAGGAGAAATCAAAGGATATAAATTTAAGGAATAAGAGTATGAATTAAGATGCATAAAATAGATTGATGGAAAATAAACTAATATAATTAAGTAAAAGAAGTTAATAGATTAAAGGAAAGAAATAATTTCGTAATTAATGGGGAAAAAGGAAGGTGAAGGGAAAGAGATAAAAGCATTGAAAATAAATAGTCAAAAGGAGCAACGCCATAAATGAATGGCCTTGGGAATAAATGGACATAAAACTTGAGAAAAAATGTGTAGCGCAATTATATATGGTAAGGAACATTTCTTTTTATCATTGTGGCTTGCGTTTTTTTTTATATATGTATATACAATGCAACAGGAATGTACACATCAAAAATAAGTAGAGGAAAGCAAATATTCACTCCTAGTAATAAATCAGTATATCCCACAAACTATGCACCATAATACGTGTACACATTTACTCATTCCATTCTTAACGTTTTGAATATATATATATATTTTTTTTCTTTTTTTTCCAAAGAATGGAAGGTCTTTAATTTCCATTAAATAGGTTTCAATTTTATTTATCGTACAAAGAAGGTGACTTTCCCTTTTTTTTCCTCTCTCCCATAAATGCTTCAAGTCATGTAATGAAATGAATAAAATAAAGAATTTGAACAAGAAATGAATGAATGGAAAAATAAAGGGGGAAAGAAACGTAACAGTTAGGAAAGAGGGAATGACTACATTAAATAATGAAACAAGCAGCACATTAAGTAGCATGCTGAACATTAAGAAGATAAAGAAAAGGGAAGTTAGAACGGTGCAGTCGGAATTAAAGAAATGTGATTTACACATTTTTGTTTGTTTTCTATTTATTTGTTTGTCATGGCATATTATTATATATATATATATATATTCAAATAAAAGCATACGCTTTTTCCATTAAAATTCTCAAAATAAAAATAAATTTTTAAATTTACCCCAAAATTCAGGGTTGTTACATTTTGGTAGGCTACAAGAACAATCATAGTATAAATGAAAAAGTGCCCAAGGGAGGAATTAATGGTACTAGCCAAATCCTATCCTAGTCACCTAAAGAAAGAGCTGATAAAAAGTAATTCTATCAAAATATTCTCTTCTTGTGGAAGTAGACAATAACCATGTAAATAATTGGATGATATTCATCGTAAAATACTTAACCAATGGGGAATTACCAAGTGATAAAAATAAAGCAAGGACTAAAGCATTAGGCTCCAACTTTTGTTATTATAGATAGGATACTATATAAGAATGATTATTCACACCCTTGCCTATGATGCGTAAACCTAGAAGTTGGGTTCAGACTGTTACGTGAAGCTAGTGAGGGTTATATGGCAATTATTATAATGGGAATATGTTAGCCAAAAAGGTCATGATATAGGGTTTTTATTGGCACAAAATGGAAAAATATGCCGCCAACTACATGAAAAATGTGATAATGTAGGAAATTTTCCAAAATTCCTTGATTGTCTCCAAGTGAATAAACTTCTTTCTCGAGCTTATGGCCTTTTGACTATAAGGAATTGACTTAATGGGCTTGTCAACTGTTTCTAAATGAGAAGATAAACATGCATCAGTAGCCATTTATTATTATACTAAGTGGGTAGAAGCTAAACCTCTACCAAATATTATGTCTAGAAAAGTCCTAAAATTTATAACAATATAGACCTATCAAATCTCTGCTAGGACCAGAACATGACATACCCCGTACTCATTAACGTAAGGATGTGAAGTTATGCTTTCAATTGAGATAGAAGTTCCTTACCATCAGAGAGTTTCCTTTGAATTTGATCCAAATCTAGAAAATAAGAAAGACTCGTTGGACTTAATTGAGGAGTCAAGGGAAGAAGTGGTCATATTGACAATTGAATACCAATAAGAGTACCAAAATGCTACTACTTCAAACTTAAAGGCGGGCCATTTCACAAGGGTGATTTAATACTTCTAAAGACCATGCCAACCATTAAAAATAGGGAAAACGGATCACTATGACCAAACTGGGAAGGCCCCCTAGTCATCCGTAAAGTATATTATCTAAGACATACACGTTGTATTGATCTAATGGCATTGTACTGATAAGAGCATGCAATGCCAAATACTGACTGTACAATGAATGAATGAAAATTGGATGAAAATATCGTTAAGAATAATCGCAATAATGAATAAGGACTCAATACAAAACATAAGTTCAGGGCACTTTGGAGGCTCTCTTAAAAGGAGGAAGTCTTTGTCAGATCCAAAGCACAAAGTCCTCAGCTCTTTTGGGGCCTCCTAAAGAGAGGAAAACCTTGTCATATCTAAGGAAATAAGCCTCTGTGATTCCCACTATGGCCTCATTTAAGTACCTCCTAAAGGGAAGAATCCACTGACTTGTTTCAAGGCAAAATACTTGGCACTTCTGGGCACCTCCAAGAGAGGAAGTTCATCGAACATTTAAGGAAAAAGACTTTGTAACGTCCACAAGGCTTATTAAATTATCTCCTAGAGGAAGGAAACCTTTGGTCCTAGATAGAGGGATATAATTCATACATGCCATTTTCTTGTAACCAAAGAGTTAGTATGCAGTAGTCAGTTACAATATGCTACTTAAATAAGAAGTAGTGGATACAATAATATAACAAATGGTAGAATCTAAGCAGCCTCCTTTATTAACCTTATTCACAGTCCCTTCTCCATCATCCTATAGGTGATAGCCTACAAACAAAAAGATAATAGCAACCATAGTAATCATATCATCCATCAAATAAAACCAGGATATCTCCATTTAAATCCTTAATTACGTGATGGCTCGTAGACCATCCTTATTTATATCAGGGACGAATGGAAATTACGATTCTAGTTATACCCTTGTACCATACTAAACCAATGTGTGTGTTTCGAAACGAGACATTAGACCTTCGAAATAGGTCTAAAGTATGAAGCCTTTAAATAGACCCAAGGGCGTCCCTACGCATAGTGCTCATACTTCGATTCACAAACAGAACACTTTGAGTTACAAATGATTCTTTGGCACTCCAAATTTTTAGAGTTTCTCCACAACTACATTTTGGACATGAATTCTAACATTTAATTCGGTATATTATCTCGCAGCCTCGTTCCATCCCAATCTACCCCTCTTCAGCCTTACTCTCAATCCAAATGTCCGATTGAAATATCATAACTTCATCATCATTCAAGATATGAACGAGCCACCACTTCAAGTGTGTTTCTCTACAATCTTAGTATCTACAATATGATTTACAAATAATATAGAGTTTCATCTATTACTTGGTTTTGGTCCAACTTGATGACACGGAATTGAGTCAATTGCTTAGCCAACTTTTCTTCCATTTTTCTTCTACTCCATATTGTATCCATCCCTGTAACAACCAGAAAATCTGGGCCAGTTTAAAATTTTTATTTTGGCAATTTTAGCGAATTTTGAATATTTAAAATGAATTATTTTAAATAATATCGACGAGAAATTTATTTTGAATATAGAATAGAATGAATATATTTCTATACGTCGTCGTTAGAATATAAATAATTATATATAATTATAAAAGGAATTGAAAATGGCGCGGTAGTTCGATAATTCAATTTCAAACTTCAATTGAATGTACCGGGTGCAAAACAAACCGGATTTTAGTGAAATCAAAAATAATAGGATCTATTTGAGAATATCTTTCCAACGAATTCGAAAAATCGAAATTTCATAGCGGGAATCAAAAGATATGTCCAGTTGAAAATTATGAATAGTCGCTATGGAATTCAGGCCCTTAAAAATGGAAATTTTGCAAACGACCTCGGATTTCGACGAAACCACTTTTGTTGGATCCGTGATGTCAAATTATTGTTAGATTCCAAATTTCATAATTTTTTGAATCAATATGTGAGCATGGCAAAGGAAAACGCGTTTGACCAGTTTCAGTTGATTTTAATCGACTGGAAATTGGTCATTTTTCATACGGTCTCAGAATTCGACGAAATTAGTTTTGTTAGGACCGTATCGTCAATACGAAGCTAGAAAATATTTTTCTGGAATTTTTATAGTTCGTATGTGACCCTAGCAATTTGAAATGTGCGTTAAATTTAAATATATACTGATTTAAAATTTGATTTTGAGAAAAACCTATCAAAACAGTCGAATTGGCCTACGATAAAAAATTCCATTGTGTCCGGGATGGGGGTAAAACGTTAGGGGCGACAGTCGTTGGGTCTCGTTTGGAGTTCGGCACGATAAAAAAGTAAAATTGGAAATTAAATAATATTAATTAATAAAATATTCTATATAAGAGGGTAAAAACCCTAGTTGACCAACCCAGAAGAAAAGCGCCGCCACTTACGAATACACGGCGGAAAATGCCCAAATTTTCTCCCTTAAATCGCTACCAATTCTTTCAATAATTTCAGATACCCATTAACGAAAATCACCGAGCTCGGTAAGGGCTTCAAGATGATTGGGGTATGATCTAAAATAGTGGAGTAGGGTGTACGAATTTCATCCTCAATGTCGCCGAGTTCGAGGCGAGCTTTCCGACGCTGGAGGCGACCGAGTTCGCCTGAACTCTGGCAGGAGGCGCGGAATTCGAAGGCGGTCAGAGGGGCAGGGTCGGATTCGGTTCCGATCATCTACAGGATGCGAGGCGATGGATTTTGCAAATCGAGGGTTTGGGTTCACGGTTTCTGGAAGACTACGGGGTGAGGAAGAAAGGGATTAAAACCCTTAATTATTTAATTAATTATTAATTAATCATCGAATTTTGTAATCAATGTATCAACGACCATAACTTCTTCATACGAGGTCGAAAAATTACAAACTTGCATCCGTTGCGATCGTGGAGTCGAGAGCTTCGCAACAAAACTGACCGCGTCCAAATCCGAGCGTGTTGGAATTTCGAGCAAATTCAAATCCGAACCGTTCAGAATTCAGATAAAAACCGATGGAGTGGATCCCAATGTGAGAACTTCTCACTCAAAATCTCTTTTTCTAGTTATATATATGTACTATGATGCAGACGGTGTTTAGCAGCACCCGACACCCGTCATCCACAGACCATGGATGGCTTGTTTGTTTGATTGATGTGATGTGAAAATTGTTTGTGATGTTGATGTGAAATCGATAATAAAATATCGTATATATTGAAAGTGAAAATATCGTATATATTGAAAGTGAAAATATCGTATATATTGAAGGTGAAAATATCTATACTATATTATAATAACCGAGTTCGAAATGGAGAGCTCTGAGGCCTCCTCCACTTTCTAAAAACGAAAAGTCACACATCACAATTTTTTCGACATTTCAGCCTGTTCAAATGGCACCTCTTTATTTTCTTTTATTCGAGCCCATCTCTCTGTTCCGTTCAATTTCCATCCTCTATCTTCTTTCCCATTTTGCATTCTTAAGTGTTTGGTTCTCTCTTATTCCTGTTTCCAATTTCCTTTCACAAACCCAACGTCGCCATACTATTTTACTTATATTCTTGCTAACCATGATAATGGAGACTACCAATACGTTTATTTTTCTCTCTCTCCACTGCTTTTTTCTCAAACCCTAAATTAAATTAGGTAGAGCCGTATTACTCTTCGAGCATCCAATCAGAGCGTCGCTAAACATCAGGAGTTGGTTTATCTGCATGGTTTTTTCCACTGTATCCCTTTTATTTTTTCTGTGCGGTATCCTCCATGGCATTAGGCTTATACGTTCAATCGCTATCATTTTGTGGGGGCAATCTGTTAACTTTCAATTTAAGGTAAGAGACCCTGAATTCAGATTGTTTGATATGTCGCTTCTTTACAGTTATACATAGCATCAACTCAATTTGTTCCTTTTCTACTATATGCTCATACTGTGGTTTATTGCTTCTGTGTTCTGATGGTCTTCGGGATGATTGCAGCAAAAATAGCACCCATTTCTGTTTGGTCCTTTTTTAAACGTTGATTTAAATCTTATTACCTATTTATACACAGTTTTTCTTAAAACAAATTCAACCATTTGTTGTTAACTGTCGTATAAGTCACTTTTGTCTTAGACTCATAAGTATAGTAAACAACAACGGGAAAGAAATATGGATATCGAGAAATATTGATTTAAAAAAAATCAAAATCTCCATTTTATTTTTTCAGCTGATTTCACCTTCACCAATGATATTTTAAAAATTCAGGTATAAAAATTTTTGCGTCAAGGATAGCAAATTATTTGTATCGTGTGAATTAGTTCTTCTGTTAATGTTTGTTTCTTAGTTAACATGATTACATATATTATTTGTTTCTCAGTTAATAGGATTATAAATTGCTCATTTTGCCGAAAAGAATCCTTCATGTCCAACAAATGTAAGCATATGGTAAAAAAACCTCAGTGAATAGGCTCCAAATAGTTTCCACTGTTCTGCTGCTTTGCTTGGAATATTTGTGTTTTATATGGATGACATAATTTAATACATACATTTTGAAAAGGCTATACATATAGGTTTAATTAGGATGGTTAAAACTGTTTTTTCAAATGATACATTTTTAGTACGAAATAATAAAAACCATTTCAAATGAAACTCTTATTTATACTATTATCTCTTTCTGTTTCTAGAAGCAAACATAATTTGTAACATTGTTTTAGGTGAAATATAACAGCTTGGATATCTTTTGGCCAATATTAGTAATTATCGACCGGAATAAGTGATTTTTCATGGATGATCAAATTTAATACACACATTTTCTAAAAGTCTGTTTAGGTTAACTTATGATGACTAATTTATTTTCCAATTTGGTATGCTATTTTAAGTGCACTGTTGATATTCATTTGGGATGAAGCTAAGTTATACGTGTGATGATATTTTTATAGATCTTTTAGTTCATCATTGGATTGCGTGCCTTTGAAAGCAAAAGTAGTATGGTTGTAACAGGTATCTGACATTTGATGAATTTTCTAATGCTAATTGTGTCATATTATGTAGATATTTTTTAATGTTTGGAGCAATATTAATGGGTATAAGTATTACTGTTTTTCCTAACATGTTCCATAGCATTGAACTGCAACAATTTAGTATCCTTGCTTTTGCATTTTGTCCTGCTATGTGTCCTTGCTTTATCAATTCATTTACCATGAAATCAATGGAGTCGTAGATATCCTTAAGTAGGAAAAATAAATACCTAAAGTTCTCTTACCTGCTCAGTGATTAAATCAGGTTACATGGATGTATTAATTTGACTTGATAAAAAATGCCCATTTTTGGTCAAATTTTCAATGTGCCAATGCTATAGCCAAAAGTTTTAATTTCATATTTTCTATCAGTACAAGTTATAATACACTCATGACTGAATTCATGTGAAAACTAACGCTTTTGGATTTTAACTTGCGTATTGACTAAATGATACACACAGGAATATTACTGAACATACATTCACACTTATAACTAATTTAAAAAAGCTAACTTCAGCCATTTGTGATGTTTATTCTAAATACTATGTCACATTAATATTTGCATAGGTTTTTACTTAAATGCTCAAGGGAAAATAAACTGCTGACTATCTCATTTGTTTCATACATTTTTCTAATAATTTGTGCATTTGCAGGGGATGTATACTTTGATTATATTATTTTAGCTTTGACTCAAAAGTCAGGGAACTTTAGTATTAGTGATTCTGATTTTGTTGATTCATATGGAAAGCGATAAGTTGTGGAGTTTCTGGTCTTTGGTTCAGTGGGTTTTATCGTTCACCTAGCCAAATGAAATAAAAAGGTTGAAATGTTGTCTGGATCGTTCAATAATGCATTTAGAGTTGAGCCTAGAGCTTTTGGAGGTATTAATTATGAGATTACTATGAAGGCAAAATTTTCACTTGCCATTATATAGAAATATTTGCTGCTTTGCTATACCTAATTCAACAAACCTGCGTTTTTGGTATAAAACATAAATATCTTTGGTTTTCATTGTTCTTGCCGCTATTTAGTAGTTATTGATAATCATTTTTTCAATTTTTAATAGAAAAATTATTTTTAGCTGTGCATTTATTCAAGGCTCTTGATTTTCAATAAACTGAATGACCAATTTCTTTGATTTTTCTAGCTAGGTGCTGCAAATCATTTAACTTTTTAGTGTAATTGTTTCCATGCCTGTGACAGGTGTTAGATTTGATTGGCTATGACAGGTGTTAGATTTGATTGGCTATGGCTAGCAAAATACCTCAACCGGTACAACAATCCATATCTGGTAAAAATTATTAGTTTTGGTTTTTTTTCCTACCTGCTTTGGTTCTCTCGAATTCTCATAGAATTATGCATATGTCATGCAAAGTCCTTTTGTTCAGTTGCGGAAGCTGAATTAATCCTTTTTATTTAGTAACATTATTTGATACACGTAATCAATGTCTTTATCGTTTGAAATTGAGCAGAAAATGCAATATGATTTGTTATCATTTTAACCTGTAGTCCTTTCATTAATTTATACACGTCAACAGTTGTATAGCTATCTATTGGAACTTCTCTCTTTAACGATTGCAATGAACAACTTTTAAGATAAAGGTTATTCACTTTCAATCAAGTATATCTAAACCCGATTGTATGATGGACTATTGATAGTAAACATATATAGAACTAACTACTACTTCCGCTAAATTTGTGCAGTGTTGAAATGTTACCCGCTTAACAAAAAGGGATGGTACTTAAAACAGGCTCATGTCTTCATTATTTCCAACGTGAGCCTTAATATTTAGTCTCAATGTACAGAAAAATATTTGATTTTATATTTTGTTTTGAGCTCTTATCTGAAAATACTTAAGCCGAAATGGATATGTGAAGCCAAGGTTTCGTAAGCCAACACAACAGCATGGATAATGCATACTAGAAACACAATGAAAAAACATTCTTCTATTATTGTCTGTATCGAGGTCCTGGTAACTTTTTATCCTTTTCAGGGGGAAAAATTCTTACAGCTAATTAGGTGTCAATGTCTCGGTTTATTAGGCGCATCAGAATGTATTTTGATAGTCTTTATCAACAAGGATAATTTTATGGGTTGGTATGTAATTACGTTATACACTCATTGCTTATATATATATATATATATATATATATATATATATATATAATGTTCCCAGCGAGTGTGTGTATTTTGTATGGCCATTGTTTTTATTTTATTTTTTTAGCTACATTAACATAAAATAACATGGTGTAAGTACAATTAAACGAATTTACCCAATGGCATCGTAACTTGGATATAGCGTGCAAGCAAGAAATTTAATAAATTGCTTTGAATTAATTAAATGTATATGAATAATAACGTGTGTCATATTTGAAAATATTAATAAAACTATTACTGTAGTAATTTATTTTTGTATTTTGCACATAGTATATTAAATTCATGTGATTACAGTGTACGTAAACCAAACCATGTGGTGATTATCACAGTTCATAGAATTATATAGCTCTTAAGATATTTTTGTATAACCAAACCTATGTTTTTATAATCAACAAGAGATCAAAAAGTTGTAATTTGACAAAGATTTTCACTTTTTATTGGATTCTACCATTCAAATCGTTTGAAACATCATCGATATTTTGTGTGTAAGCTTTGCTGAATACCTGAGTCTATATTAAATTTTACCGAACCAATTATTACATCTACTATCGACATTGCAGTTGCTGCCTCCTGTGTTAGTCATTATGAAATTGAGTGCTCTCCCATTTATATCTTAGTTTTCAAGATGCATGCTATCTTCGATTTAAACTTTCAAGAAATCAACCGATTATTCAATAAATCTAAACTTACATTGTGATTTATTATCAATTTTAATTGTTTTGCACTTATTCTAGCATATTTTATTGTCTCAAACATTATAATTTCATCCTTTAAATTTAGGAAAATGTTTAATTTTGGTTGCTTAAACAGGATTTAGGAAAATGGTCCTTTTATTAAATTTAAATATTTTGGTTTCCAATTTTTTTGTTCTAATATTTGAATTATGAAAGTTATCAGTTTTGCACGTGGACCTTATTCAGTCTTTACCTCATTAAAATGTATTAGAACACTTTATATTATTGACCATCTCAAAATCTTCATATTCATTATATAAACAAGTTGCACTCTTTTAGTTGCTCGAAGTTTCTCCTTATAGGTTGCATGAAGCTGCAATATTCACTGCTCAATTCACAAAAGATTGAAGTAGATTTATGGTAATAATAATTAAGCATTTAACTATACATGACTTTCCTGTTTATATACAAAAAAATTAGTGCATCTCAATATCACATTTATTAACTTTGGGCCACATTATTGTAAACTGACATGGATGACAACTATAGCCCACATTTTATTGTGAAATAAAAATGTGTGATGTGGCATTAATTTAATATTGGGATGCCTTAACATTAAGCAACCTACTACTGAATATTGATGTTGCTGCCATCAAGGCATTTTAATGATTCATATTTATTACTAAATAACATTATTCACTCAGCTTGAGTTCAATTATGTCGTATGTAATTTTGTTTAATTAAGTCGTATGTAATTTTGCTGTATTTTTATGCCCATATGATTCATAACTATAATATTTCGATGAAATGAAATAATCAGTAGGAAATAAAACAACATTGTATTGCTGAGGTCTTTTGTGAAAATGAGGAACATTTTGATTGAATAATATAAGCATTTGAAAACAATAAACTTATGGTTGAAACCGTTTGAGAAGACAGAGCACATCTTAATTTTGAGATGTAAGATCCTATTTGGTAACTGCAGTCTATGGTGGAGAAAGGCCGCATAAGAATTGAAGTAACAATCTTTAATACTTTGTAAAAAAAGAACCAAATTACATAAATCTAATAACCAAATTAAATTAATTTTCCCCTTAAATAACAGTATTTTATGATGTCCAAATCAAATGTTTTGGACTATCTATTATAATGCAGGTAAATATGAGTTTAGGGCTATTTTAAAAAAATTTAAAAACTTAAAGATGATTATTATTACAAAACCAGAACAACGATAATTTCCTAGCTATACAGTATGAAATATTGACATGCATCAGTTACCACTTCTATCCGATTTTTGGTTAATTGTAAACTTCATTGTTGAAGCAATATGAAAACTTCCGCAATTGTTTGGAGTTACATGACTAAACCAACTGAGAAGTAATTTGAAGATTGGGGTAAACAAATTCGCTTTGTAATTTCTTCATTTTAGGTTATATCTTCTGTTGACTAGGCGGTTAGTATATGTTTATGCAAGTACTTTACAATAGCAGGCTGTATTGGCGTTACTACACTTCTACATCGTAGTATGGTTATTTGTTACAATGCGTTTTCTCAACTATAAATATTAGTATATTACCATTATTTGGCTTCATCTCAAATCAATGTAGCTTTTTCCTTATAGGGTAAATGGAGTTAGGTTTCCATAGAGAGTTTGCACGGAGGCTGATGGAAAATAATTTTCATTGTTGTCTTCACACTTTAACATCCAGAGTATTTTGATTTGTTTAGTTGATTTCATGCAAGATGGATTCTTACAATCACATCTCCGCTGGAATGGAATGTTATTATTTCTATTTTTGTATTCAACTTATCTATTAATCTGATCATTTATAAATTTACAACTTTGAATAAGTTGTTTATTTGAAAGCCAGTGGTTTATTTATCTGTAGCGTTCTAACAATAGTTATATGGGATTTCTTTCTTCCTAAATGAAGTGAGGACAATGATGTATGCCGCACTTTTATATTTTATAATGGGATACCGAGCATTAGTAAAATTTGCAGCTTATGGGTTGGACGGTTAATGGTTTACTCAGATAAGAAACACTGTAGTTTCCAAAGTGGCGTTTCTCCTTGATGAGTTATTCTTTTTACTTCATCCACGAAGATCCAAATAACACAAACTTTGTGTATTTTTAAGGTTGTTAAAAGTGTAGTAACTATAATTATTTTGCAATGTCCGTGTGCGAAGCACGGGTGGGCACTTGTCGTATATATTGAAGGTGAAAATATCGTATATATTGAAAAGTGAATATATATATATACATATATATATGAAATGAAAACGATGTATAAGAAATATTCGAATTGAAAACGATGTATATGAAATATTCGAATTGAAAACGATGTATATGAAATATTCGAATTGAACTGAATAGAAAATGAATTCGAATTGAACTGAATAGAAAATGAATTCGAATTGAACTGAATAGAAAATGAATTCGAATAGAATAGAATAGAAAATGAATTCGAATTGAATAGAATAGAAAATGAATTCGAATTGAATAGAATAGAAAATGAATTCGAATTGAATAGAATAGAAAATGAATTCGAATTGAATAGAATAGAAAATGAATTCGAATTGAATAGAATAGAAAATGAATTCGAATTGAATAGAATAGAAAATGAATTCGAATTGAATAGAATAGAAAATGAATTCGAATTGAATAGAATAGAAAATGAATTCAAATTGAATTGAATAGAAAATAAATCCGAATTGAATTGAATAGAAAATGAATCCGAATTGAATTGAAAAGAAAATGAATTCGAATCGAATTAAAATCGATTTGAATTGAAATCAAATAGAAATGAAAGTAAAAAGGATTTATAATAGAAAATTCAATTTTGATTTGAATTTGAAATAAGAAGTTGAAATCGATTTGAAAAGGAATTTAAAACGATTTATAAAATTCATTTTAAATAGAAATGGACGAAATATATATTATATATATAATATAATGGCCTGAATAGAACACGCCGCGCTGCGGCAGTTCGCGAATTTCGACCATTGACTTCGAACGGACATTACGGGAGATCCGACTGTCGGATTCTCCTGAAACTGAAACCGTTGGGTTCGTATCGAAAAGTGATTTCCAACGAATATTAGAGATTTGAAATCTAACGGTTGGATTTGGAATTATGTCCAAATCAAATTTGGAAAAGGTCGTTATAAGTGCAGTTCGATGGCCGTTGCTGGAAATCGACTGTACGGGCCTTGATAAAATTATTAAAAATAGTAATAATTTGTGTAAAATCATAATATGTGAATTGGAAAGAACTGGGATGAAAAACTCCACATTTGAAAAGATAAAAATAGATTTTTATCGAAACGAACTAGTTATTAACTAGAAAAATAATCCAATGGTTATAAATAAATAAATTGGATTGGATTTGAATTGAAATTACCTTTGGATATTTTCGATATTGGATTCCGTGATTATACAGATATCGTGATGGGAATTTGGAAGATATCGATATCGTTATTCCCGATATGATATCTGTTGGTTTCAGGATTTGATGTTGAATATAAGCCGATACTATCTCTATTCAAAACCTTATATTTAATGTCAAATGGGATTGATTGATTGTTTGGATTGTGCTCGACCAGTTTATGAGCAAAATATGCTTTTACATTTAGCATTGGGTTGGGTTGAAAATATCTGTGTGCTAACGCCTTGTGAAACACTTCACGATTAGACGATAAGGTGTTTAGCGATGTTGTGTTCATTTCAAATTTAATGAATGATTGTGAAATGATATTTTTCTTAAGTGAAAACAAATGTATTCCCGATTTTGGATAGGGAATGTTTTATAAAATGTTTTATAAAACAGAAAGGATTTCGAGGCCCAAAACCCGATGATTTCTAAAGTGATTTAGAAATGTATTATATGTTACATTGTGGTTCATCGCATATTGGATTAGTTGCTATTGATGATGTATCTGTTTGGTTGCGGAGAATTTATTCTCTTGCTTAACACCCTTCTTTGAGACGTACGAGCTCAAAGGTTATGTGATTAATAGTGACTGATCATATGCGTGAATTACTGATGTGAAGTACTATATTTTGAAAGTACTTGTGATTATTATGTTGTGAAATGATTTTCCCTACTTCGGGATATGAAATGATTTAGTATGTGGCTAAAGATTCGGGTAACCCTGAGACTAAAAGTATGGGTGAGAGGGCGGTGTATGCTCTTCATGTATGGGAGGTGCATCGTCGGTGTAGCCTACTCCTATGTGGGGTAGGTGCACATTTATATATCGAGTTGCGAGGTGCGTACCCTTTGCCTTGTCGATGGGAAGCACGATATTTGGTTGCATACTTGTTTGTATGCATTGTTATGTTTTGGAATTCATATTTCCAAACGATTTGATTTGAGATCCCGAAGTGAAATCTACTTTGATATAGAAAGTTAGATATGTATTTCAAATGATTTGAAATAAGAAATCGGGAATATAATCCAAAGGAATAATTTCTGTAAATTGAATTGGATTTAGAAAATCTAAGTGTAGTGATTAATCTAAGTGGGTAGATTGGGATATTGCATGTTGATTGATGCATAGTAGATCCATATGTCTATATTGATTGTTGTTTATACACTGGCATTCATGGGGGTAAACCCGTTCCGCGTTAGCAACGTGGTCCCGTGATATACCATATTATTAAATAAGTTAATTATAACTGTTAGAGTTTCTCACACCAGTCCCATGACTGACCTGTAGTTTGCTTTTCCCTTGCGAACTCGGGTGCCCCTATTTTCCACACGGGCAGCCGAGTAGTTTTATTTTGCAGATGTATTGAGCAGGATTCTGGATTGAAGCTTTAAGTTGTGTCCAGGCATTTACAGTCTTCCGCTGTGTAGTTTATATTTCCGCTGTGCACTGTTTTACATTTATGTAAATTTATCTTCCGCTGTGCATTATATTTCGATATACTCTAATATTCGGTACTCTGATGTAACATTATTATGATGTTTATTGAAGTCTTTTGTTATTTGTTCTGATGTGTTGTATACCCAAATTTAGCGTATGCGGGATTCGAACGGTCTTGGTCGGTTTAGCGATCGATTAGGTCTAGGCGAAATCCGTGTCGTTACATATGGTATCAGAGCTTTGGTTAAACTCAAATCTTTGGGGTACAACTCATTAGAACAAAATAAAAGACTCATCAGAGGTAGGATTAGTAATATTCTATGAAAGAATCCTCATTAGAGATAGAATCAGTAGCATTCTAGAATGAGTGACTCATTAGAGATGGGGTTAGAAATGCCCCAGAATGAGTCGAGAGTTATTTGTTTATAAATAACGTATTTGTGATTATATATATTATCTAGTTTTAGAAAATATGATTTTAAATATATAAAATTATATATTTGAAAATATAATCAATTAATTGATTGATGTTTGTGTTGTTTGTTTATTTGTTTGATAATTTTGAACCACTATGCCTAATAGAATCAAATATTGAATTGTATTGAAAATTGGTCGCATTTGCATGCATATACATGTATATCCATTGAACAGGTCATAGCAAGGAGGCTAGAGCAGAGAATAAAATTTGTTTGCCCGACAAATAGGTACATGTTTACTATGTAATTTACTGTTTTGTTTGGGTGATGATGATTTTATGAGCCTATTGGCTAGCCGCTTGGCTTTTTCTATTTCTTTTTGAGATCAGAAGGCCTATATGGCAATTTCGGGATTTTCCCGTGTCTCCCGGTGTAGAGGAGGTTATGGCGAAATTTTTCGAAAATTTAGGGTGTTAGCCAAATTTTTGAAAATTTGAAAATTCTCAGAAACTGAAAAGTTGGAGAATGGAAGCCAGATCGAACGTAGAGTTGATTAATCAAACCACTTTCGACTTTGTTCCTTTTCGGGGACGAAAAGTTTTAAGTGGGGGAGATTGTAACAACCCGAAAATCTGGGCCAGTTTAAAATTTTTATTTTGGCAATTTTAGCGAATTTTGAATATTTAAAATGAATTATTTTAAATAATATCAACGAGAAGTTTATTTTGAATATAGAATAGAATGAATATATTTCTATATGTCGTCGTTAGAATATAAATAATTATATATAATTATAAAAGGAATTGAAAATGGCGCGGTAGTTCGATAATTCGATTTCATACTTCAATTGAATGTACCGGGTGCAAAACAAACCGGATTTTAGTGAAACCAAAAATAATAGGATCTATTTGAGAATATCTTTCCAACGAATTCGAAAAATCGAAATTTCATAGTGGGAATCAAAAGATATGTCCAGTTGAAAATTCTGAATAGTCACTATGGAATTTAGGCCCTTAAAAATGGAAATTTTGCAAACGACCTCAGATTTCGACGAAACCACTTTTGTTGGATCCGTGATGTCAAATTATTGTTAGATTCCAAATTTCATAATTTTTAGAATCAATATGTGAGCATGGCAAAGGAAAACGCGTTTGACCGGTTTAGTTGATTTTAATCGACTGGAAATTGGCCATTTTTCATACGGTCTCAGAATTCGACGAAATTAGTTTTGTTAGGACCGTATCGTCAATACGAAGCTAGAAAATATTTTTCTGGAATTTTTAGAGTTCGTATGTGACCCTAGCAATTTGAAATGTGCGTTAAATTTAAATATATACTGATTTATAATTTGATTTTGAGAAAAACCTATCAAAACAGTCGAATTGGCCTACGAAACATATTCCATTGTGTCTGGGATGGGGGTAAAACGCTAGGGGCAACAGTCGTTGGGTCTCGTTTGGAGTTCGGCACGATAAACAAGTAAAATTGGAAATTAAATAATATTAATTAATAAAATATTCTATATAAGAGGGTAAAAACCCTAGTTGACCAACCCAGAAGAAAAGCGCCGTCACTTACGAATACACGGCGGAAAATGCCCAAATTTTCTCCCTTAAATCGCTACCAATTCTTTCAATAATTTCAGATACCCATTAACGAAAATCACCGAGCTCGGTAAGGGCTTCAAGATGATTGGGGTATGATCTAAAATAGTGGAGTAGGGTGTACGAATTTCATCCTCAATGTCGCCGAGTTCGAGGCGAGCTTTCCGACGCTGGAGGCGACCGAGTTCGCCTGAACTCTGGCAGGAGGCGCGGAATTCGAAGGCGGTCAGAGGGGCAGGGTCGGATTCGGTTTCGATCATCTACAGGATGCGAGGCGATGGATTTTGCAAATCGAGGGTTTGGGTTCACGGTTTCTGGAAGACTACTGGGTGAGGAAGAAAGGGATTAAAACCCTTAATTATTTAATTAATTATTAATTAATCATCGAATTTTGTAATCAATGTATCAACGACCATAACTTCTTCATACGAGGTCGAAAAATTACAAACTTGGATCCGTTGCGATCGTGGAGTCGAGAGCTTCGCAACAAAACTGACCGCGTCCAAATCCGAGCGTGTTGGAATTTCAAGCTAATTCAAATCCGAACCGTTCAGAATTCAGATAAAAACCGACGGAGTGGATCCCAATGTGAGAACTTCTCACTCAAAATCTCTTTTTCTAGTTATATATATATACTATGATGCAGACGGTGTTTAGCAGCACCCGACACCCGTCATCCACAGACCATGGATGGCTTGTTTGTTTGATTGATGTGATGTGAAAATTGTTTGTGATGTTGATGTGAAATCGATAATAAAATATCGTATATATTGAAAGTGAAAATATCGTATATATTGAAGGTGAAAATATCGTATATATTGAAGGTGAAAATATCGTATATATTGAAGGTGAAAATATCGTATATATTGAAAAGTGAATATATATATATATATATATGGAATGAAAACGATGTATAAGAAATATTCGAATTGAAAACGATGTATATAAAATATTCGAATTGAAAACGATGTATATGAAATATTCGAATTGAAAACGATGTATATGAAATATTCGAATTGAACTGAATAGAAAATGAATTCGAATTGAACTGAATAGAAAATGAATTCGAATTGAATAGAAAATGAATTCGAATTGAATAGAATAGAAAATGAATTCGAATTGAATAGAATAGAAAATGAATTCGAATTGAATAGAATAGAAAATGAATTCGAATTGAATAGAATAGAAAATGAATTCGAATTGAATAGAATAGAAAATGAATTCGAATTGAATAGAATAGAAAATGAATTCGAATTGAATTGAATAGAAAATGAATTCGAATTGAATTGAATAGAAAATGAATCCGAATTGAATTGAATAGAAAATGAACCCGAATTGAATTGAAAAGAAAATGAATTCGAATCGAATTAAAATCGATTTGAATTGAAATCAAATAGAAATGAAAGTAAAAAGGATTTATAATAGAAAATTCAATTTTGATTTGAATTTGAAATATGAAGTTGAAATCGATTTGAAAAGGAATTTAAAACGATTTATAAAATTCATTTTAAATAGAAATGGACGAAATATATATTATATATATAATATAATGGCCTGAATAGAACGCGCCGCGCTGCGGCAGTTCGCGAATTTCGACCATTGACTTCGAACGGACATTACGTGAGATCCGACTGTCGGATTCTCCTGAAACTGAAACCGTTGGGTTCGTATCGAAAAGTGATTTCCAGCGAATATTAGAGATTTGAAATCTAACGGTTGGATTTGGAATTATGTCCAAATCAAATTTGGAAAAGGTCGTTATAAGTGCAGTTCGATGGCCGTTGCTGGAAATCGACTGTACGGGCCTTGATAAAATTATTAAAAATAGTAATAATTTGTGTAAAATCATAATATGTGAATTGGAAAGAACTGGGATGAAAAACTCCACATTTGAAAAGATAAAAATAGATTTTTATTGAAACGAACTAGTTATTAACTAGAAAAATAATCCAATGGTTATAAATAAATAAATTGGATTGGATTTTAATTGAAATTACCTTTGGATATTTTCGATATTGGATTCCATGATTATACAGATATCGTGATGGGAATTTGGAAGATATCGATATCGTTATTCCCGATATCTGTTGGTTTCAGGATTTGATGTTGAATATAAGCCGATACTATCTCTATTCAAAACCTTATATTTAATGTCAAATGGGATTGATTGATTGTTTGGATTGTGCTCGACCAGTTTATGAGCAAAATATGCTTTTACATTTAGCATTGGGTTGGGTTGAAAATATCTGTGTGCTAACGCCTTGTGAAACACTTCACGATTTGACGATAAGGTGTTTAGCGATGTTGTGTTCATTTCAAATTTAATGAATGATTGTGAAATGGTATTTTTCTTAAGTGAAAAGATATGTATTCCCGATTTTGGACAGGGAATGTTTTATAAAATGTTTTATAAAATAGAAAGGATTTCGAGGCCCAAAACCCGATGATTTCTAAAGTGATTTAGAAATGTATTATATGTTACATTGTGGTTCATCGCATATTCGATTAGTTGCTATTGATGATGTATCTGTTTGGTGGTGGATAATTTATTCTCTTGCTTAACACCCTTCTTTGAGACGTACGAGCTCAAAGGTTATGTGATTAATAGTGACTGATCATATGTGTGAATTACTGATGTGAAGTACTATATTTTGAAAGTACTTGTGATTATTATGTTGTGAAATGATTTTCACTACTTCGGGATATGAAATGATTTAGTATGTGGCTAAAGATTCGGGTAACCCTGAGACTAAAAGTATGGGTGAGAGGGCGGTGTATGCTCTCCATGTGTGGGAGGTGCATCGTCGGTGTAGCCTACTCCTATGTGGGGTAGGTGCACATTTATATATCGAGTTGCGAGGTGCGTACCCATTGCCTTGTCGATGGGGAGCACGATATTTGGTTGCATACTTGTTTGTATGCATTGTTATGTTTTGGAATTCATATTTCCAAACGATTTGATTTGAGATCCCGAAGTGAAATCTACTTTGATATAGAATGTTAGATATGTATTTCAAATGATTTGAAATAAGAAATCGGAAATATAATCCAAAGGAATAATTTTTGTAAATTGAATTGGATTTAGAAAATCTAAGTCTAGTGATTAATCTAAGTGGGTAGATTGGGATATTGCATGTTGATTGATGCATAGTAGATCCATATATCTATATTGATTGTTGTTTATACACTGGCATTCATGGGGGTAAACCCGTTCCGCGTTAGCGGCGTGGAGCCGTGATATACCATATTATTAAATAAGTTAATTATAACTGTTAGAGTTTCTCACACCAGTCCCATGACTGACCTGTAGTTTGCTTTTCCCTTGCGAACTCGGGTGCCCCTATTTTCCACACGGGCAGCCGAGTAGTTTTATTTTGCAGATGTATTGAGCAGGATTCTGGATTGAAGCTTTAAGCTATGTCCAGGCATTTACAGTCTTCCGCTGTGTAGTTTATATTTCCGCCGTGCATTGTTTTACATTTATGTAAATTTATCTTCCGATGTGTATTATATTTCGATATACTCTGATATTCGGTACTCTGATGTAACATTATTATGATGTTTATTGAAGTCTTCTGTTATTTGTTCTGATGTGTTGTATACCCAAAGTTAGCGTATGCGGGATTCGAACGGTCTTGGTCGGTTTAACGATCGATTAGGTCCGGGCGAAATCCGTGTCGTTACAATCCCTTATGCCAGTTACCCTGAGTCCATCCTTATATGCTTTCAGTCATTTCTTTTATGCATTATGGTTTGATTTATTGAAATGACACATCTATCCTTTAATAACTGGCTTAACCATCAATTCCTAGGTAGTAGAACATCTCCTAGAGACATGTTTTTGCCAAACGCATGAGTCGTCACCACATTGAAGCTTTCATTGTGGCTCAGCCAACTAATGTACTTAGCTTTAATTTTTTTTGTGCAACTCACATGGCTGCCCCCACTTGCTCCAAAGCCTATTCACTAAGTTTCATGCGAATCCAGCAAACTTTGCTTTCATTGTGCTCTGATTTTCAATCTAAATCCTAAAACATGCTCAACACTAACAAATAAATCAAGCATATCATCTAAATAAACCATAACATTAATGCAATCAATATAATACATATGTATCACCCAATTTCATATATTCAAAAAATTCAATCAATAATCGACCATTTCTAAGCCTAAATCTATCCAAATTCAGTGTCCAACATGCACAAATGAACCAGATCTAGCCAATTATCGATTATATACACAATTACATTAACCTTGGGTTTCTAGTATTAAATGGAATTTAGATAAGAAATCAACTAATTCTAGCGTATAATCCTTTGAAAGATTACAACTACTCACCAAACCAACAAAATCGAACAAATCAAGGATAAATCTAATCCAAATAATAAGCAACCAGATGAAGACACAACTAAAATGATGAGATATAGCTTCTGTATGGAGATATAGTCTCTAATTTGCAATTAGAAACGATTTGAGATGAAAACTATAAAAAACTCATGAATCAAATGAAGAATCATAGAAGACCTAAGATTTGGAGCTGATATGAAATGAGATGGAAAATTCAAATGGCTCCTCTTGACTCATATTATACACATAACTGGTTAGATTAATGGATAATCTAATTTTGATCATGTGCTGCTATTGACACCCCTGTTTCCTCTTCTGGCCACCAAAACTAAAAGCACCCCGTTTAATAACATTCTACCCTTCCGGCCATCGCAATATTAAAAAACTTAAAATGGAGAGGCCACCGCAGTTTTCAAAAAGAAAAAGAAAAACTTCCCCTTCTCTCCTGTCACCTTGTTGATACTAATTTGAATGCAATATATGTGCAGTATAGCCTTGCAAAAAAAATAATATGTGCAATATTTTCTTAATCGTTACAACTGATTTTGTTTATTGATCGTTGGCCTACAGTATGTGGTTTGATACAAAATTTCGGTTGTTTTCAACTGTGAATACCAATGTAGAACAATATTAAAATAGAACTCCTCTGTTCAGTTGCAAATAGTCAAAATCACCTTTGTCATACGGTTGTTGACCATTGATGAAACATCTTGCATATATACAGATTTTTTTTCTATAGTGCATAACCACCGTTTACTAACTCCATTTTCGGTGAATAACCACCGAAGCCTTTTTTTCGGTCTCTTACAAAAAAATTAGCCAAACATTCAAATATAAAAGTTAATAGTTCCTTTCGGTTGTTTACAATTGTTATTTCAATTTATGTTCAGTAGTTGGTAACCGAATATTGGGTTTGCACTTTTAGGTGATTTGGTCGGTTGTGTACCACCGAGAATGTGATTGTTTTTCGGTTCCTTACCATCGAATGCTAATGAAATAGGTTGAGAAATTTGTATATTTCTGTTCGGCTGTGTGCATCCAAAATTTTGGATTACTCCCGGTGATTGACAGTTGAATGAATGAATAGATTGTGGTGGCCAGAAGTGTGTACAAAATATTCATGTCTATTAATTTTTTTAAGGTGGCCAGGAGAGGAAACTGGGGTGTGAATAGTAGCACCATTTTGATCTATAGTTTTTAAACTTAAAACTATCGTAACTTCTTAACCACTAACCCGGTTTTTCTATGTGACCAATATATGGAATGAAAAGCTGCCATTCTGAAGCATGATACAGGTTATGGCATCTAATTTGGTTTCTATTGAAATTTATAGCCAAAATAATATTTCTAAAGGCAAAATGATCATACTGAAATTCAGAAGAAACCACGAACATACAAAACTGACCAAAGAACCATATGCCAAAATATTAGTGTTAGGCGATCCCAAATGAATTAAGTTAAATTATCATATGATCATTTGATACGTAAAACATGGTTCATTAAAGTCTTTATTTAGAAACATATAAATGAATTTTTGAAAAATCGCATGTTGACGATTTTCCAAATGTCATCATTGTGTTTATATATATGCAAAAAATCGCTCATTCTTCCTTTCTCTTCTCATATCTACTTTTTCAAGCTAAAAATTAAAAACCTAAAATATAACTACTCTTCTTTACAATTATGTTTCTTGCTGAAAAATAAAAAAACCTAAAATCATAACTACTCTTCTTCTCACAATTATGTTTCTTTTCTTATTTGAATTCTCTAATTTTAATAGATTTTCTTCACAAACTAATAAAATTTGCAATTATTAAAGCCGATTTCCTTTTGTTTTATGTTTGGTGCAAAAAGCTGTGATTTTTGTTCAGTTGCTACGTACATTTAAAAAATTAACATTGAGACTTGATGAAATATTATGGAGACTTTGAGTTTGATTCTAATGTCAATAAGGACAATTTTTATTTTTTTTACCTGATGCCCAATCATCAAAACATTCACATCATTATGACATTGTACCCGTAATGCAGACGAACATTGAGCTGATTGAGCTTAGATCGAATAAAGAAGTTAGCACTAATTAAGTATTAGATTTTCTTTTACTAGCTATAGTAAATAGTAGTCATTGGCTAGCTTTTTGACCAAGCCACCAAGGACTTAATCATTTATGTTTAAACAGGAAAAGGCTCGTGCTCCTACAGAATAAAGATATGCATACTAGCTCATCAACATGGCTCACCACCCAGGCTCGCAGACCGGCTCGTGGTTGCCCCCCCCTCCACCATCGGTTCGTGGTCCTGCTCCATGACCTGGCTTGCATGCCATGGTCACAAACCGACCCTGCCTCTAGGAAGAGATGGCCAAGACTTGGTCAATCCCCATCAAGCCACAAACCAAAAACCAAGGATCTAGCGACATGTGTCGATAACGACTATATTGACCGCTTCTCCACTCACCCATGAACGGCTCCGAGATTTTCGGGATGGATGCCATGTGTCCTGACGAACCGCCTGCTGGAACTGCCTATAAATAGCCCAACACTTGGCATTTTTAGGATCTTTTTTTGGCAACTGAGATTTCTTATTCCACCATCATCGTACTTCTTCTATTTCCAATCAGAGATATCTCTAAATTGCTAAGTGAATTATCATTGTAAAAGTGAAAGCGAGAGGAAATTGTGATTGTACTTCTATTCAATCGAATCAATCGTATAATCATAATCATATAAAGTGGACATAGGCTAGTTAACGGCGAACCACTATAAATCTCGTGTGTTTGTTGCATTTTATTTCATTTCTAGATATAATTCTCTACGAACTCTACTTGTTGGGTGTTAGAACCATATTTTGGTCTAACATTTTGGTGCTTTCACTGAGAAAAGAATTCTCACCATATCGAATTATTATTCTACTATTTGGATTTTCGAGTCTGAAGAAGATAGTCCACATTCCTACTTTTTTGTTTTTAAAGATTTCAGTAAAGTCAGAACATTATGGCTGCAAAGAAATCCAAGGATTCACGAGCCTCTCGAGCGAATGAAGCTAACAAAGAGAATGTCTAGGAGCAAGCCGTGGTGGTCTCCCCAGCTCACGGCTCTCGGGGGGCAACCCGACCCTAGGAGAGGGCCACGACCCGGTCCCAAAAAGGGACCATGAGCCAACCCCAAGAAGGGGTCTCGAACCGGTCCCAGCAAGAGACCACGACCTAACCCAGAAAGGAAATTGTGACCCATTCCACCTATGTTAATGCTTTTGCTCGACCTGTCTCAAGTGCTCTAAATTTAACTGTGAATGTTAACGACCAACTACCTGCCTCTACCCCAGTAATAGAAAGAGTTTTTTCTCGTGTACTCGACATGTTAGAAAGGAAAAACGATGCTTTGAAGGCTCAAAGACGTGAGAGTTCCTTGATGCGGGAGAACATGACGGCAATGAGTAGACAAATTGATGAGCTTAGAAGGCAGAGAACACCTTCCTCGACTCACTATCTCAGCGCAGATTATTCTTCCTCTTCAGAAGACCGTGTTCTGTCACCACGACGGCTGTATGAGAAGTTTGAAAATATCCAACAAGTTCAGTTCGGATCGCTTCCATCCCTTGAAGAAACCGCACGTCGGTTGGATGCTAAGACCCTAATCTAACTAACCCCAGGTTGCTCCCTATGGAAGGATCCCGAGAAAGTCCAAGAGAGGGAAAACGTCATCAACCCTACTCGGGGTCAACCCCTGCCACCTTCACATCGTGTGACTGACCATGGACAAAGGGGCAGGGAATGTCGTCGAGGACTACAGACCAAGCGACCCTTCCTGGAACAAGGCCAGGAGGCTCCCATAGAACAAGAAGTGATGACCCTGAGTCCACCTTGACTAATGCTAACGTTGAGGCAATGGTGAGGCAGATCATGGCAGATAGCCGAGGACAAAGCAATGAGGATTGGGGTGTAGACCTGAGTCATACGCCTTTCGCTGATGATATAATAGACGTCCAATTCCCAAGATGATTCAATCTACCGACTATGAACTGTTATGCGGGTAGGACAGATCCGGTTCAGCACTTGATAAAATATTCATGGTATACGAATGTCGCCGCCGCCGGTCCAAGCGTGGTCAAATGCAAAGCATTCCTGATCTTCCTAGAGGATGTGGTGTTAATGTGGTTTACTCGGTTACCACCACGATTTATCTCCAATTTCAAAGAATTGAGCGAAAAAATTATAAATCAATTCTGAATTTATGCTCAGAGGTCCAAGAATGTCATTGAACTATCCCTCATTAAGCAACGCCCTGATGAAACTTTGAGGAAATACTTGGATCGCTTTAATTTAGCAGTCATGGAGGTAAGAGACCCTCACGAGCAGTCCGTCATGATGGCATTAATTGACGGAGTAGATAAAGATACTAAGTTTGGTAAATATTTAGCTGGAAAACCGCCACTGACTAAGGAAATATTCTATGAGAAAGCTAATATCCGCCTACCTTAGGAAGGATATATGCCAATGGAAAGAGAAAAGTTGTTGATAAGGAAGATATACAGAGTAATATGGCCATCAAGCAATCCAACGATAGTTATGGGAAGATAGAGGTCAATGTTTGGAAATAAAAACCAAGGAAATGGCTGCCAAACTGGAAATGTCAACAAGAAAAAGAATCAGAGGAACGATTCATAGAAGAGACCTTAGTTCGGAACATTTGAAAAGCTCACACCTTTGAATGACATGTTAGAGAATATCTATCTGGACTTTTACAACATTCTCCAATACAAGAAACTTCCACTAAGGGATTCAACGGAAAAGGAGCGTGAAACGGGAAAATTCTGTCTTTTCCATGAGACCTATGGGCTTTCGACGAATGAGTGCCATCATCTAAGAGACTTGGTGGAGAAACTTCTTAAAGAAGGAAAGTTGGATGAGTATAAGGCAACCCCACGAAATCGGGGGCAAGGTAGTCCAGTGCGAAGTAAAAGGCAAAAACCTCAGAAAGATACTGCTCAACAAATGGGTAAAGGCATCGTCATCAATACTATAGTCGGAGGACCCCATCCAGCTGGACATAGAAACCGGGAAATGGATCTATATGTTAACGCAGCCAAGCACCCTGAAGTGGGAGAGTGCAATAATCCTGAAGATACCCCCTCCCCCCGGTAAAACAACAGAAAACGATGTCATATTCCGTGACAAAGAAAGTATCGGAGTTCAAGCCCTTACCGAAGACCCCTTGGTGATCACTACAACCATTGGTCTTGCCCTAATTCACAAGGTCCTAGTAGATAATGGGAGTTCTATCAGCATTCTATATAAGAAAGCATTCGATCAGATGAAGCTCTAAGCAAAGTACTTAAAGCCCTGTGAAGGATGGATACGCTGCTTCAACGGAGCCTCAACGGCTCCAATGGGATTTGTAGAATTGTCAGTGACTCTGGGAGAGGGAGACCGCCGAAGAGTGAGAATTCTCCCATTCGTAGTTATGGATATTGATTCACCCTATAACGCCTTTTTGGGCCGACCAACCCTTGCAGAGTTCAGGGCCTGCATTGCACCTTAGTGCTTGTTATTGAAATTCCCAACCGAAGCGGGAGTGGGAGTAATTAGGGGTGACTAAGTAACTGGATGAGCATGTTATATGGCAGAGTTAAAATTTCTACGCAAAGTAAAGGACGTAGAGACGAAGGGTGTTTCCTCTCCTACAAAGGAGGATTTAGAATAACAATTAAAGGGGGAAATCCCGAAGGAGTCACCCGGAGACCAGCCCAAGGACATAGATCCTAGAGAGGACGAGGAGCCTGGGAACGTAATAGTGACACATAATGAAATAACTGCGGATATTCCGATCGATGATGATGACCCAGCGAAGGTTTTAAAGATCGGATCTTAGTTAGACCCTCTCTGAGCAATGAAACTGATGGACTTTTTGAAGGCAAACCTAGACGTGTTTGCTTGGACCCACCCTGACATGTGTGGGATATCCCCCTTAATCATGAGCCATTCGCTGAGCATCAACCTAAAGCATCAACCTGTTAAGCAGAAAAAGCGAATGCTTGGCCTAGAGAGGTTGGTTGCCTTGAAAGAGGAAGTTGAGAAGTTAAGGAGCAACAGATTCATTAGAGACTCGACTTATCCAGAATGGATTTCCAATCCCATCCTGGTCAAGAAGGCTAATGAAAAATGGCGCACGTGCAATGATTTCTCGGATCTGAATAAAGCTTGCATAAAGGACAAATTTCCACTCCCTAGAATCGACTAGCTGGTGGACTCAATGATGGGTCACGAGCTTCTCTTATTCATGGATGCATACTCAGGGTATAACCGGATCCCCATGAATATTCTGGATCAGGAGCATACCAGCTTTTTCACAGATTTGGGACTATACTGCTATGTATTGATGCCCTTCGGCCTAAAGAATGCCGGAGCTACATACCAACGCCTAGTGAATCGGATGTTCTACAATCAGATTGGGAAAACAATGGAAGTATATGTCGATGATATGCTTGTGAAATCTAAGCAATCATCCGACCATACGGCTGACTTAGCCGAATGATCGATATTCTTCGATGGTATGGAATGAAACTCAATCCCCTAAAGTGTTCATTTGGAGTCTTTTCTGGAAAATTTCTTCGCTTAATTGTTAGTTTGCGTGGAATCAAAATTAATCCAGATCAGATTGCGGAACTCAGGAATATCCAGGAACCAAGACAAATCAAAGATGTGTAGAGTCTCGCTGGAAAAGTCGCTGCATTAAATAGATTCATTTCTAAAGCTACGGATAAGTGCATCCCTTTCTTCGACGCGATAAAGCGGGGTAAATGCAACTTCCAGTGGACTCCTGACTGTGTTGAGGCTTTTCAGGACCTTCTGACTCACTTGGAGAAATCCCCGATACTATCCAAGTCAATCGATCATGAAGATTTATTTGTATACTTGGCAGTATCATCTCATGCAATAAGCTCAGCCTTAGTAAGAGAGGAAGATAAAGTTCAGAGGCCGGTGTATTATGTGAGTAAGAAGTTAGTGGCAGTAGAACGAAACTACCCAATGATAGAAAAACTTGCATATAGCCTGATGGTCGCATCTAGAAAAGTTTTGTCACTATTTCCAGGCACATTCTATCACCATATACACCGATCACCCACTCCGACAGGTCTTGTAGAGACCAGAAGCATCCGGATGGTTACTCAAGTGGAATATCGAGTTAAGTCAATTTGATTTGAACTTCCAGCCTCGAAGATCTATAAGGGGGAAGCATTGGTTGACTTTATAGCCGAGTTCACTATCCTTAAAGAGGATGTATCGAGTGAAGAAGTCGGCCCCCCAGAACAGCAGTTTGAATTTATCACCTGGAAGTTATACATCGATGGTGCTAAGAATGATAGACGGTCCAACGCCGGAGTTGTACTGGTTACCCCTAAAGGACGGTAGAACTACTCTGCTCTAAGATTAGAATTCCATGCCACTAATAATGAGTCCGAGTACGAGGCCCTGATTACTGGGCTAAAACTCGCAAGGGACTTAGGAATAAAAAGGATGGACATTTCTTGCGATTCTAAGAGAGTCGTAAACCAAGTTCAAAAGGAATTTCAATCTAAAGGGCCAAGACTTATATCATATTTAAGAGAGGTAGGAAAGCTACTGGGTGGTTTTGAACACTAATAGTATATCCCATATCGCTCGGATAGAGAATCAAAAGGCAGATAAATTAACCAAAATGGCTAGCTCTGACAATCCTAAGGACACGTAAATGGTCTCGATCGAAACACTGGAGACTCTGAGTGTTGATCGGATGGAATTTGATCCGATACTAGAGACCGAACTAGATAAGGAGTCGTGGATGACACCCATAATGAACTTCCTGATAAATGAGATGCTTCCAACCAAGAAAAGCGAGAGGCATGCCATTATTTGTAAAGCTTCTAGATATATTATGCAAGGTGAAGTTCTTTATCGACAGGGATTTTCGATGCCACTCCTCCGGTGTATAGCCCATGACGACATCAAGCGAGTACTGAAGGAAGTACACGAAGGTGAGTGTGGCAACCATACCGGAGGTCAAACTTTAATTAAGAAGATATTGCGGTACGACTATTTCTGGCCTACTCTGAATAAAGATGCGGCTAGTTACACATGGCGTTACGACATGTGCTAGAAATTTGCAAAGATTTCTATAGCACCCCTAGCCAACTGAAGAAAATGGTGAGCCCGTAGCCATTCGCTACCTAGGGAATTGATATTATTGAAAGCTTACCAATCTCCAAAGGCGGAGCGAAATTTGCAGTCGTGGCCATGGATTACTTTACAAAATGGGCTGAAGCAGAACCATTAACCACAATCACAACAAAGCGAGTGATAAACTTCATCATCAGAAATATCATATGTTGGTTTAGGGTCCTGAAAATCATTATAATTGATAATGGAACCCAATTTGATAACATAGAATTTCGAGATTTCTGCCAGAGGTATCATATCGAGGAAAGATACACCGCCGTAGCACATCCGCAATCGAATGGACAATTAGAAGTGGTAAACAAAATAATTAAGTCCATTCTGAAGAAGCGATTGAAGCAATCCATAGCCATGTGGGTCGATGAGTTGCGCTTGGCATTATGGGCTTATAGAACGACCTAAAAATCGGCGATGGGTCACACCCTCTTCTCCCTTGCATTCGGATCAAAGGTGATCATTCTGGTTAAATTGGAAGTACCGTCCCACAGAACTACTTATTACGACCGATGACTAACAACGAGCTACTCCTCGATTCCGTGGACATGATTAAGGAAAAGAGAGATAAAGCGGATCTACGTGCCTCAAGGCATAGGCAACAGGTCACCCGATATTATAACAAGAAAGTTCGGGCTCGAACTTTTGAACCTAAAGACCTGGTGCTAAAACGTGTCTTACCAGACCCTGTCTTCTAGGGTTCGAAATGGGAAGGACCATATACCATACGACGAAAGCTTGATAATGGATCCTTCAAGCTAGCGACCGTGGGCAGAAATGAAATCCCCAGAGTGTGGAACGCCCAGCATTTGCGGCATTATTTGACTTGAATTGTCACACTTGTTCTTTTGTTTTAAGGAGCATGTAAAAAGGAACGACTTTCCTAGAACAGTCTGGTTGCATAAGCAAAAGATTATGAAGTGGATGTAGGCCACGATTCGGCTAAACCATTATAAAAATATCGCGTGTCATTTAGTTTTACTGCCCTGTTTTATGTTTATCCTTTTGTTTCTATTTGTATATACCATTACGCTCGTGATATTCATTGCAAGCCCTGCAATGATCCTAAGGTACGTTGAAATGGAGTCTAAGAAATAAGACTCAAACTTTAGCATGCTCCGGCTCTTAACGAACAAAGTGTTTAGGGGGTAACGGAGTAAATGACGAAACCATTAGCACTCTAACTCTCACGATTCGAGAGAGAGTATAAACGATGACAAAATGAAACGTCCATAAGGCATAAAGGTGCACCACGAATGAAAGACCGCCTTAACCTCACATTACCCTTGGTATCCGATGGGAGAGAATATAAGCGCCAGGGACTGAGCACCACAAATGAACTCCTACCCCACTGAAGGATTGGGGGGTAGATTGAGAGTTGAGTTCGAACTCTATCCTGGGCATACGACAGTAGAGTATAAAGGCATTCTGGTTAAATGCCACGAAAGGGCTCCTACCCCACTGTAGGACCAGGGGAAAGACTGAAAACTGAGTCTGAACCCTTCATTTCCGGACATGAAGGGGAAATACGTATACAATCCTAATCAATCCTAAACAAGCCCTGGCCAGGCATCATGCTAATGATTGATTGGTGGCATATATATGTGCACTTGCAGGAATTTTAAAATTTCCCCGTAGGGACGATTTATGATGTGTTTTTTTTGTCACTTAGTTATGACTTGAATGTTTATGTACGTGACTAAGTTTGACGAATTTACAGGTACGCAACAGTGAAAAAGAAACAGAACTTTCATTTACTAAGTGCAGATTTACAAAATGAGACTGAACAAAATGTGAGGGCCGTAAGGCCGCACTCGCGACAACTACAATAGACCAGTGGAAATCTAAAACCAAAACACAAACAAACTAGCCCTACTAAGGTTTCAGAGATGACTTCGGTTTCTACTCTTTCTTCTGCTTCTTTGGTTCCTCCTTGTTAGAATAAAAAATACCACGCTTTTTCCCTTTCTCCTTCTTCGAGGAAGAATCTTGTAGAATGCCAGAGAACTAGGATGCAAGCTGTGTAATTATTGACTTAGACAATTTTATAATTAGCCAAGAGCCGAGGGCAGCCACAGCGAGAGGTGGTATGTTTAAAGGCTCTTCCTCGAACTTAACCTTTAAGAGCTCATCATTTTTAGCCTTCCTTTCGACTAAAGTCATGTTATCGTCCTCCTCAGTAACCCTGTGATGACAATATCCTCCTCCTCATCTTCGTCTTCGCCATTAGTGTCCTTTAGAGCTCCAATTATCTCAGCATCTTTAGGAATCTTTGTGCTTGACGGTATAATGGCCTTCTCGACCGCCTCCGCCTCTACTTGCTTCTCTCCAACTCCTTCAGCAGACCTAGCACCGGAATCACGAGAAGCAATAGTTATTAATTTAGGAGAGAACATAGTCCTTTCAGTTGTTTTCTCCACAATGCAACGACAAGTTATAACAGCCTTGACAAATTGTGGAGAGAATGTAGATATACCTTCCGCTGATTGCTTGCCTAGAGCTGTAGTAGAAACCTCAGCAAGGGGAGGAATAGGAACATCAGGAATTAGCGGATCATCAGGATTGTACTCCTCGACCTCAGCAGCCTTGAGTTCAATAACTGAGCTAGAACCTTCCTTAACCTGATTCTTACCTTTAAACTTACGCCTCCCCTCCTCCATAGATTCTTTAATTGAACGCCTCCCTTCCGCTAGACGCTCAGGTTCCTCGCCTTTGAGGTAAGTTTGCATGAGCTGGTCTTCATCAAGGCTGATCTGAGGTCATCTATCTCTTTCCTCATAGTCGTACGCTCCTTGCTATTTGAATCGAGTTCAGTGTGGAAACGCTTTTCCATCTCCTCGTATTGCTTCTTATAATTCTCTATTACCCACTGGGCAAGGGAAAGTTGGACATGTGCTTCTTCCAATTTCTTCTCGGCCTCATCTCTGGACTTAACGTCATATTTTGCCTTTTCCCGTGCGTCATTTACATCTCCTTCAAGATGATGGTTGATCTCAAAGAGTTTCTTAGCATGCTTCTTCATTCTTTTGTACTGTTTAGCCACGAAGCCTACCCGGTCCGTGACCTCTGTTTCCCAATTATCGGGATCCGGTTCAAGATCTGGGATAAAGTGCATACTTCTGAAGTAGAGATCAGGGAACTGCTCATGCAAACATTTCGAATTTTCCTGATTTTCAATAGTAAGAACTACCAGCAGTGTAGTGGCAATATTGATATTACGCTGCTTGGAAGGGACAATTGTTTTCTTCCCCTTTTCCAACTCTTTGCTTGGGTCCTAACGCTTGCCCTTGGCCTCATAAAGCTTTTTGGTTGATTTCTCCTGAGGGTGGATAATCTTTAGAGAGATCGGAGCTTTTGGTGGTTGCTTACCTCCCATGTGCTGAGTTTGACGACTATAGTGCTTCTCGATATTGTTCGTTGAAGGAGAATGAAAGCGCGAAGAATGAGGTTGGCGAGAATCGTTGTGCTTCCTGCTATCTCTCTCGAGACTGTCACCACGGTCATCCTCGCTAACAGGATTGAATCTGGGTGTTTACTCGCAAAGATCATGATGAAAATAGCGGCGACGAGTCATTCTTCTTGCAAACATGACATGCAAGTATAAGAATCACGGGTCAATACAGTATATAAGTGTCGTGAAGTGCGGTGCATGCGATGTGCGTGTTTCGTGTGATCCCCCTAACAGACCAGGACCCGGAGCCAGGCTTGTCTATGTTGTATTTTCATTTTTAATGGGAGTAGGCTCTTTCTTAGAGGTAGGAAAGAACGACCCTGTACCAATATCCTCAGAGGTGTAAATATCGTCTGGCAGGGGAAGCTTGGCTAAATATCCAAATATTTGTTCTTCTGTTTGTAAGTCACGAGTTGACGGCTTAGCCGGTGGCGGGGTTTGTATAGAGGGCTGCCTTTCGGGGATGGAAGCACCTTTTGGTTCATTGCCTTGAACTTCACCTCCAGTATACACATTCAGATCTTCATCATCTTGGACACTCATCGACGAAGGACTTTTGGGAAGCTCAGTTGAGGTTCTAATATCTATGGTCACCAGTCCCTCGATTAGGGGCATGCTACTAGATTCCCCTGGAACGAGGACTATAGGAGCGTCAGCAAAGGGCACATTTTTGTAAGGCTTGCCTCCTTGACCGAGGCCTCGTCTTATATCGAGAAGATGATGCTTATGGAGGTTCTCATCAGTTATATATTTCCTGATTCTGAGAATTTCGGACTTGCTTTTCGTAAGGTGGGACAAGCAATCTTCATATATTTCGCCCTCTTGCTTCTTGGGATTGGGAGCTGCAAAAAGAAGAGAAATAATAGTGCATTGATTTATGCAATTGAAGCAGACACTTAAGGATATGAAACTTACTTGATTTGAGCCACCTCCTTGCACACCTAGTCTGGTGCTTTATAAAGAACCACTCAGATTTAGCATTGCCTAAATTGTTGTGTCCGTCAGTCAGGACTTTCTTAGTGGTGATAGACTCGAAGAAGACAAAAGACGGAGTCCCCATGGAACGACGTTTGAAGTGGAAGTAGAAGTTCAAATCTTCATAAAAAAAGCTTGGTGTCAAGAATTTCTATGTATGCGTACAAGTTATACAGAGAAGCGTGGGCATTGGGGTGAAGTTGCATGGGAGCAATACGCAATCATCTCAAAGGGTCGACGACAATTGGAGGTAATGGAGGAATAGCGCCTATTGAACACATGACCTTGCTAATGGCCATATACCTGTCCAGAGCAGATGGGGCCTGTTCGTTTTCTCTGAAACTTTAACATCATCCCATGGAATCCCATGCTTTAAACATATCTTATGTAGCTTTATATCGTCAAGTGAAGAAGATATGGAGTCACTAGGATTGACTAACTATATGGCACTCTCGAACTTGTCAGGAGCGCGACTATCTCCAATTCCACTCTCTCTTTCTTCTTCCTCGAGTGATGTACTCTCAGATGATGTCGATCTTGTATACATATCTATTTAATACTCTAATCCGGAGATATCCCAATCTGGGTCTAACGGGAGTATATCAGGGTTGTAATAGCTTGAAGATTCTGAAGCTGTACTTTTATTTCACAACCTTGCCGAGCGTCTATCAGACATATCTGCTGTGTTGATAAATTAATATCAAGTATTAGAGTATAGCTACCCATGACCCCTGTGCGTGCTAGTGCTAATGTGTGCAAGTGTATGCAGTACTGAAAAGAAAAGAATGAAGTAAGGAAAATAAGCATGAAATTTGTCACTATACGCCATTAAGTTATGTTCTTGTCCAGTCCCGATTAATCAGCTTGAAGTCTCTAACCTAACTGTTCATCGATTTTCTAAAGTTATAGTTGATTATCAGCTGAGATATAAGTTGTTGTGTTAGGTTAAATTGTGTTGCTCGAACAAGTGTCGTTATAGGCAAGAATTGGCTTGGGAATAGGTTGACTCATATAGTTATATTGCTCGGCTCGCATTGTAGGTCCAGCTCGTGGTCAAAGAAGGTAGAAAGCACTAAGTAAGGCTCATGATATGAAGGTAATTCGTAAGCATAGGGCAGGCTCGTGCCATACATTGACTCCCCCTACTACGCCCGCTATCCACAACTTGATCACGCTCTTTTGGTCCGCTCGTGGGAATGCTTCGGCTCATGACATAGGGAAGGGTTGTGTGCTCGAATGGGATCGTGCTCCATATCGGCTCGCGGAACATGACCAAGAAAAATGATTGGGTCGAGCCAATAAACCACGACCCGACCCATTGTATCATCCCTTCATCTCCACGACCCGCCAAAGCATGTCTTTTTCTAACCATCTCCATGATCGAATCCGAGAGAGTAAAATTACTTTTAGATCGCTCCCTCAACTTCCTGCCAGGTAAACTCAAAGTCCCTTTTTAATTCCTTCCAAAGCCTCTCATCCTACAAACCTCTATTCCCTCATGAACTCATACACGCATTGATGAACTCCTCCCATGCCGGCGGTGCACCTCAGCCTGGTCGAAGTCACCCACGACAATGATACCACCAGAAGTTACAACGACGAGGAAGAGATGGATAGGAATGAAGCAAAATCCAACGCACGATTTGCTTATAATTTGAATTGAGAACAACTATTGAAGTGAAGAACGATTATTGCAGTTAATTACCTATTCAATCGAGTACTGGGATTTGGGGAGTTCGAGGAAATCACGAACTAGGGTTTTAGATTTGGGAAATTAGAATAACAGCGGTGAAAAGCGAATAAGGAAATATGTTTGAGGTGCTATCTATATATTCGATGGAGGCATGGGCCATTCGTGTGCCCAAACTTAGCCCGTTGCTGTGCAGATGGATTGGTGGGATCAGCCAGATGAACCACCAGGGCTCAACCCAGTTACGCAAGAGACCGTGTAGAGACGAGATCCACTAGTAAGGATCACAAATCAATTCGACTGAATAAAAAGGGCCTCATCAACTACTAACAAATGGCCCTAATTCGAGAATTTCTTGCCCAAATTCACCTTTGGAATGACAAGTCAAACAACTGGAATAGGGTGACATCTAAGAATTGAGGGATTTACCTGAGAGATCACTCGATGTTTGCTTTGAGAACTCAAAGTTGGAAAATCGACGAGCACAAGAAAAGTAATTGGAAACTTGGATACATATTTATACTTGTCTCAAAGATCAAGAGACACGACTTCACAGAGCGACATGACCATGCAGACAAACACGACTGTTGGAACTTACCGTTTCGGGAACAAACAGATAGGCAATTTCGAAGCACGTTTCATCCTTAATAAAACATACTTCGAGGGGGCAGAATGTTGGCTAGCTTTTTGACCAAGCCACCAAGGACTTAATCATTTATGTTTAAACGGGAAAACAATCGTGCTCTTACAGACTCAAGATATGCATAGTGGCTCATCAACACGGCTCACCACCTAGGCTTGTAGACCGGCTCGTGGTTTCCCCCACTCACCATCGGTTCGTGGTCCTGCTCCACGACCTGGCTCACATGCCATGGTCACGTACCGACCCTGCCTCGAGGAAGAGATGGCCAAGACTTGGTTAATCCCCATCAAGCCACGAATCGAAAACCTAGGATCTAGTGACACATCTCGATAATGACCATATTGACCGCTTCTCCACTCACCAACGAATGGCTCTGAGATTTTCGGGATGGATGCCACGTGTCCTCACGAACCGCCTGTTGGAACTACCTATAAATAACCCAACACTTGGCATTTTTAGGATCATTTTTTGGCAACTGAGAGTTCTTATTCCACTATCATCGCACTTCTTCTATTTCTAATCAGAGATATCTCTAAATTGCTAAGTGAATTATCATTGTAAAAGTGAGAGCGAGAGGAAATTGTGATTGTACTTGTATTCAATCGTATAATCATAATCATATAAAGTGGACGTAGGATCGTTAACGCCGAACCACTATAACTCTCGTGTATTTGTTGCATTTTATTTCATTTCTAGATATAATTCTCTGTGAATTCTACTTGTTGGGTGTTAGAACGATATTTTGGTCTAACAGTAGTGAAACAAGGGACATTAACGAGGAAGGGACTTATGTGGATGGATTGATGAAGCACAAAAAAGAATTAGCTATTAGAGAGTACACTCAGTGAAATGTTGTCTCTGCATAGTTACGTGTGAGGTGATTATATGTAGAAATAAAAAGAATATAGATCGTATGTTCTACATTCGTTTAGGTTATGTGCAGCACATGGCAATGCCTAAAATATATGACTATGGTAATTTCTTTCAGCGGATATATCATCTAAAACGTCGCAGAATGCTTGAGTTACTTTCGAGGTGTAGGTAGAATTTTCATATTTGTAAAATATAATCTTATATTACTAAAAAAATAATTCTTACTTACAGTGGAAAATCCCTGATGAAGCAAAGCTTGATCATGTTACTATGTACCCCCAATGAGTAATTTATTTTGCTGTTGTTGGAATTTACTTTTTATTTATTGGAATTGTTGTATGTTGTTGGTTATTATAGTAAGTACTAGATTGAGTCATATTCAAGTGTTGAATGTTACTCCATTGTTGTGTAGTGGTGAATTTGATTGGTACATCATCGATGCTACTAGAATATGAAAGTTATGACTATATGAATGTATCTTATGAGAATTTGTTATTTTGAAAGCACGTATCTCAGTGTAAATTATTGGAATGAGTTATCATATAGTTTTATTTGATTACAATATGGTACGGGGTGTGAATGTTGTATTGTTCAATTAGAACAATAACAACTTCTAAAAAATTGTCTATGGCATTTGGGAAAAGTTGCCTAGTCTATTTACTGTTGTAAAACAAAATTGCCTCCTCCTCTCTTATTCATTTCATCAAACATGTCAAAAACGAAAAAATATCCTCAAATTTTCTGAACTTTGAAATTTTATTTCAATTTTCTTATATTTTTTCGTCAATGTAAAGCGTGGTTTGTTCATCATCATTGGGAGTTTCTATAGATTTCATTTATACTATTGTCCTAAATTTTTGCCATTAAGGGTTTTGTTAAAATTGATAAATTTATTGTTTTGATCTTATATAACAAGTGTTGGAACCTCTATTTTACATTGTTTTGATTCTGACAACACTATATGACAATACTCTTTTATAATAACATTGCAGCAATACTAACAAATAAGAATTCAAGAGCGTAAAAGCATAGATTTCAAGAACACTAGGTATTGAAGAAATAGATTTGAGAGTATCAAAATTTATTTATTGAGTCTATTGTTAGTTAAAAATATTGTTAAAATATCTTCTGACATATATATAGCTTGACATGTAATTATATATATATATATATATATGTTACTACGCAAGGAGATGCACAAGAAATGTTGTGCATTCAACCGGCTGAATATCCTGATTCAGCCAACTGAGTGCTAGGTATTCATATCTTTTGGTACGAATATCCAGCCAGTTTAATTAGTATTATTAGACGGCTGAATTCAGTAAATTTTGAAGTAATTCCTTGTTTCCTCGAAATTAATTCAATTAAGCCAACTAAAATATATTTTCAGCCGACCGAACGACTATTTTCTAAAAGGATGCTTCTCTTCAACGAAGAAACATAACTCTTAATCAAGGCTTATGTCTGTTTCTTTTGATCAGAACCATTCATGAAGAGAAACAACTCTTTATTCTATATAAATTGATTTCATAATCATTTGTTTTAAAAAATCCAATCTCTTCTATTCTGATTCTCTAAGTATTTCTATATATATACACTCTCTAATTTTCAGTTACATTCTATTTCAACATTTTGTGATCGAGAATCTTCGTCACTTCCACATTCTTCACATACTATAAGCTATATATATCGTCAAGGAGAAGACTAGTTCGTGCTATTTCAAAGAGCACATTATAGTCAATCTATTTTTAGCTACTTGTAAAGAAGTCCTAGTGGGTTATTCAAACTGAAAAAAAATCTTATTTAGGTTGCTTCAGGTGATTAAAGTCCTATGCGGTGTTCTAGGCGGTGTAAATTAACTTAATCCTCTAGGTTAAGTGAGGTTTGTTGATAGAGTTAATTCTAGAAGGAGTCTGGGACTGGACGTAGGATGGTGGTCCGAACCAGTATAAAAATCTCTAGTGTCATTTGTCTTTTATTGCTGCTTTTATATTGTTCATTATATCTTCTGCACTTAGTTTATCTCAGTATATGTATTTCCATATTACTCGATTCTACGTGACTCTCAACAAGTTGTGCAAGAATGTAATTCATTTGTTACTTTTACCTTGTCTAAATAGATGTTGGACATTGTTAGTTATAGAAGAAATTGATTTCATGTTTGGAAAGTAGCTGAATTTTGTGTAGATTACTCTTCAATGTCCCCAAGACTGATAGACGATAGTATATTTGTGTACAAAAACATCATTGAACGAGAAATCACGTGTGGTTCGTGGTGACGTACATTCATATGGAATAGAATTATATATCGATATTGGTCATATATAGTGCTTATATTTTTTGACATCATGCTACTCCAAATAGCACTATTGATAAGTTGTCTAAATTGGAAAAATCACTTATTCTCATTTCACCATGGAAGAGCTGATAGGTCGAGTCGGCCTTCACCTTTCATTCATTCAAGGTATACCCAATGGGATCATAATCTCATCATTGCTTTAGTAGATAAACGGATATGGAGGACCTCCTCGAGTTGGGGAATATGGAGGACCTCCTCGAGTTGGGAAAATGACTATTACGTCTGCTGATATTGATGTTTTGTATAGTTTACCCATAGGTGTTGCTCCACTGAGCAACCAGAGCCTAGAAATTAGATGGATTGTGCACGCTGCTCTTATATCGAACTCCTCATAATGAACTGAGGTGGAGTCACGAGATATCTGCTACTACTTTTTTTAGAGAGTAGTTAGATGATGTAACTCGAGCAGATGCCTCTAAAATTCAGATTGTGTAGTGTGCTCGTGAAACACCCCACCTCTGTTAAGGTCACTCACAGAGGGAATGCCTTAACTTCGGTGGAGCATTATAGGTAAAAGATGCATATAAATTACAAGACAGACAAATAAAGCAGTAGAAAATAAAGTCATTTTATAAACAACTTAATTCAGTCAAGCTTTTACAACAATTTCCTTAGTCATACTTAAATGTAATACATAGAACTTCTGTCTTGATTTAAAAACTTCCAAGAATAAAAAAAGCATAAAAACAATGATATTCCCCGATAAAGCATGAACCAGCCAAAGCAGTGGAAGAGAGAGAGTCCAAAGCGATACACCAACTAATCTTCAAGCTTGGAAAGAGAAGAGGTCCAAGTTAGGCTGAGTTATTCCCTCCTTGACTACCTGGGGGAAACGGAAGAAAAGAGGCGAAAAATAAACTAGGTCAGACATAAGTCTGGTAAGTCCAGTGATCTTTTAGCATGCAAACAAGATAAAGGATCATGACATGAATAAACCGAAAATAGGACAATACCATAAAAACAAGGTAACTAAAGACAAGATAAGTGCAAGGTGAACTGAATGCGCTTCTACTTTTTCTCTGCTTCGCTACTACTCTGTTAACCTGATTTCTATATTTATATCTACACCACCTAACTAGTGTCCCAACTAGTAATCTGTATAAAATGATAATCGTGATCCCAACCCCCGTTATTGTGGTAGCTTCAGGTGTACATCTATCGTGAGGATTCCACCTCAATCAGCCTAATTGCCATGAACATGTTAGATGTACCCTTACTACCCTATCGATCGGCTCCCTACTTGTATTCATGTTCCATGTGTCTGTGTCAATCGGCCCTCTCTTCCGTGTAGATACCCTATGCTGGTCCCACCATAAGGTGTATCAATCCTTATGATAGCGACCCGACACGATTCAAGATGCACAGTGTATAACTACTGGTACCCAGTGCCTGCTTTTTCCCACTCCGGAGTACGTGCACGCCCGTAAACCGTCGGAACCTACACTGACGTACCCCCTGCCGCTGCTTTGACCACTTATAATCAGCCCAGTAATCGTGCCCCATCCTGCCTAGTTCAGGGTACCGTAATACATCCATGTGGGTTACTGCTGAAATGGGTCCCCATTACTAGGGTTTCCTATTGGTTAAGTTTGTGGGCCTATATTTACTAATATTACCCACCAACCCAATATGCACTTAACCCTCCCATCGATTCAGGCATTTTTAATAAACGGTTAAGTTTTGTGGGCCTATATGTACTAATATTGCCCACCTACACGAGATGTACTTAACCCTCCCATCGATTCAAGCATGTTTATTTAATAGTTAAGTTTTGTGGGCCTATATTTACTAATATTACCCACCAACCCGATATGTACTTAACCCTTTCACTGATTCAAGCATGTTTATTTAATGGTTAAGTTTTGTGGACCTATATTTACTAATATTACCTACCAACCCGATATGTACTTAACCCTTCCACTAATTCAAGCATGTTTATTGAATGGTTAAGTTTTGTGGACCTATATTTACTAATATTACCCACCAACCCGATATGTACTTTACCCTCCCGCACATTACGCCATATTAGTTAAGTGTTGTCCGCTCATGTTAACTTAACCCACTCATTCATCATGTCATGTTGGTTAAGCATTTCTTATTAACTTGACCCTCCTTACTTATCATTTTGGATCGGTTAAGTATTTCCTATTAACTTAACCCAGTTCGTTCATCAAGTTATATTGGTCAAGTGTTTCTTGTTAACTTAACCCCACATATTCATCTTGTTGTATTGGTTAAGTGTCATCAATCAATTCAAGTTAACTTAACCCACCTACATGTCATGTTACTTTGGTTAAGTGTTGCCTTCTTGTGTTAACTTAACCGTACTACAAATCAAGTTATATTGGTTAAGTATTGCCCTCTTATTTTAACTTAACCTTTCCATAAATTAAGTTATATTGGTTAAGTGTTTCTAAATTTACTTAACCTCACCCACTTGTCTAATTAACATGTTATAACGGGTTAGTGTTCTAAATTTACTTAACCTCACTCACTTGTCTAATTAACATGTTATAACGGTTAAGTGTTCTAAATTTACTTAACCTCACCCACTTGTCTAATTAACATGTTATAACGGTTAAGTGTTCTAAATTTACTTAACCTCACCCATCAGTTTAGTTAACATGTTGAATTAGTTAAGTGTTTCCTTAATTGACTTAACCCTACCAATCTTGACTTAGCTTTATTAAAGCCCCAACCACTCACATTAGACAAGTATTGTTGTGGTCACTAGATGTGTCGGTCGGTTCTAGGCAGTTTTACACCACAACTCAGTCTAACCTCAGGTCCTTTTTGGGCTCAATGCACTAACCACCCACATTAGATAGGTATTGTTGTGGTCACTGGATGTGCCGGTCGGTTCCAGGCAGTTTTACACCATAACTCAGTCTAACCTCGGGTTAGGCATATTCGTCTTTTCTAAATTTACATATTTCTTATTTATGACAAATTCCATATGTAAATTATTCCCAATTTAATTATGCCATAATTATCCTTTTAATTATGCTCACAATTAATGGTATACTAAATATACCATTTCATGAACCAATCTATGCCATGTAATTTTTCACGTTTATCCGACATATTTACATGTAAATTATAAATCAATTATTGTCATGGCCCACTTTCCTTCTAAATCACGTTAAATTTTTTAGGTATATAGATTATACCATTTTCATGCCACTTATCATGCTTATGTGTCAAACATGCCAATTACATGTAATTTCATGTTTTCCCCAACGTTACCCCTGTTGTACGTTCGCAAAATTATATAGAATGTTAGGCTCGATATTTTAGCCTAACTTATAAAACAAAAAGGGGAAAGAGGAACTTTGCAACATTCCAACATCATACAAAAGTATGGATCTAACTACACATATGTCACATGGATTTTGCATAGAACATTATACTTTTAACTATGAACTTGCAAATTTGATCTATGCAACATGAACCACAAGCATATGAATTTACATAAAACTATACTAGTTAAACTTGGCATGTAGTGGTGAACTTGCAAATTAGATCTATCATAAAGGCATATGGATCTAACATATAAAGTTGTAGATCTAAACATATAAGGTCGTACATCTAAACATGTATGCATAATGGCTCTAAACAATTAGGCATAAACGACATGACTTAGCCTAAAACTTGTATGTATCATAATATCACCAAACTTACATATGATAATTTCATTCCTAAATTCCTATACAACATCATAGGTTTACTCACCAATTTCCACATAACATGATAGGTTCGATAGACCACAATAGTTCATAGGCATATATGATAGAATAGACATGAATAAACATGAATCAGCATTACATACAACTTGATACAATTCTATTTTACAATATATTACAAATCATGTCTCTAATTTATTCACATCTGTAAGATAACTACACTTACAATCAAAAGGAAAAACTTGATTTCAGGGATCTGTATTCTGAAACTGAATTGCTCGCCTTTGATGTAGATCGTTGAATTATCTTATTTGAATTAGATTAGTTTTGATTTGATTTTTGATGTAGCTTCTATCTTGCCTTTGAGTTGAAAGAGATGACGGCAATTCTAGGTTCACCATTGACGGCATGACGACTCTAGGAATATTTTTGTGTGGCTTAGGGTTTAGATTTAGGTTGCTTATATAGAAGTTTGATTTAATAGGAACTGTCATATTAACCTAGAGCAAATCAAAGCCATTCAGACAAGATAGAATAGCCACATCAGCCGTAATGACTCAGCAAGGAGTCCATCAGAACCAATCAGATGCCACATCTGCCTTAGAGCGAATCGGCCCACGGGTTGACAGCCAAACACCCTGAATCAACCCCTAGTCGACACAGCGGAGCACGGGTCGACCTCAAAAATGGGCCGGTTAGGTTATTCCACCTCCTGATTCGCTGATTTGAACTTTTTTGCATATTTATTTATTTAATTTATATATATATATATGTATATGTATATATATATATATATATATATATTTCTCATATGCATACAAACTTCAAGGCTTAATAACTTCTTCACAAGGTATCCGTTTTATGCAAACCAAATGTCTATCTTGACCAAAATTTTGAGACGAACGTAATAGCGCAACCCATTTCACTTAATTCTTCTTCTAAACATTAAGTGTTCTTGAATTTGTTAATTTTAATATTCTCAAAAAATTCGGGGTGTTACATTCTCCCCTCCTTAAATGATTTCGTCCCCGAAATCTTCAAGTTAAGAAGAATGCATCCTAACATCCAATCATCCATCTGCTCATCCATCATCCACAAGCATCCATTGTCCTTAAAAGACTTCTAATGCCATATGAACATATGCAGAGTGTGTGTATATGTCTCTTATCTAGTGCAAAATCAGGCGATCTACTGATCCAGTTGACCTCCTTAATGCGAATCGTGAGAGTGTCATGCGTCCAATATGTATGCAAATATCTCTAATCATGTAAATACTATATGTGTGCATATTCACTCATCCATATGCAACATCCATATGATAACAAATCAAGTTTCAATCCATATACAAATACATTCATATGCATATGCAATATGAAAGTGACTGAGCCGATCTAGTGCTTGATGTGTGTGTATGCATCCACGAGCAACCACTAGCAAACACTTGCAACCACTTGAAACCATCAATCATAACATGTCTCAAACACATGTTTTCATCCATTGGCTTCTACCTAAGGATTAAAGATACGACCTAGAGGATATTCCTAAAAAGATAGAAACAAACATGCATAGAATTCCTAGAAAAAGAGATCAAGGATATACCCTCAAGAAAAAGGGTATGATGCGCGTGTCTTATCTTCAGTCTCCCACGTCGCGTCTTCTTGAGCTTCACTCCATTGTACCTTAACTAATTTAACTTCACGGTTGCGAAGCTTCTTGACCTCCATTTCCAAAACCCACTAGTAAAGATAGGACCTCGATCACTTACTATGCTAGAGGGTATCCAATGTAGTCGAACTATCTTTCCAACATAAACAGGTGTGAGCCATGATACCAAATGTATATACTAAGATGATTAGAGCTCTCTCCTCTACTTAGATTATCCATCATGTCACAAATCTAAGGGTCTAAAGCTAAAGGTTGCTATGTACTTTTAACCTCTCTTAAGGTCAGTATTACTTTAGGGCGCCTGCCAAACCATTTATTTCTCATGCAAACCATCCTAGTCGAACTCGACATCCCTCAAGTACAAGCCCCAAAGGCCTAAACCAATATCAGACAAGCACCCAAGGAATACCTCCTCCGAATTTGGATGATCTATGTGAGATGATACTAGAAAAACAACCAAACAATTGAGCACTTAACCGACTCTGGCTATCCTCGCCAATCTTGCTCCAAAACTATCGTTGATTGCATAACTAGCTTTGCATTGTCAACTAGATATATGCGGAAGTCTATCTCGAGTTTTTAGGGGGAAAACTCCTAACCTTAATCAAAAAAACATCTGCGTACTCATGGACTACTCTAACGGATCGAAAATCATCTATAAATACATAAAGTGATTCTAGGTAGCTAAGACAAACTGATCCCTTAGGATCGCACGAAATTTCGAGGGTATTCCCGAGGCAAGTCGAAAGTCTAACTATCCTCCTTTCACAATTACTAGCTAACTAATCCATGCCTAGAATCAACCCATAGCCCATGAAACCAAAAACATAAGTATCTCAAATCCTTACAAACCAAAGATAAATGAGCCGATCCACAAATTGGACTTGAGACAATAATGGGATCCTCTACTATAAAAGCTCTAGGGTGCAGAGACTCAACTATGGAAGCAGACATAAACGAATGTGAAGCGCAGAAATCAAAAAGAGTACTAGTAGGATGATCAAGAAGAAAAACTAAACTTTTCAACAGAAACCTTACTACCTCTCTCTCAGGTATGCTGGTGGTGAGAGCATGCACTTGCCTTCCGAAAAATCCTGTCTTTTGTTCTTGCCCTTTCCCTTAATTATACGACCTGTTATACCAAAATAAAGATACTTCCTATTGTTTTAGGTTTTACTATTCTTTTCTCCCCTCCTTTGTGAACCAAGTATATATCCATGAGTTCTTCATCCTTGGGTTGTGCTCCTTAGCCAAACTCCCTCATTCTCATCTTTGCCATCCTTGTGTAACTTGTTGACAGGTCTCTCGAAAGCTGCCTCCATCGCATGGAGAATCCTACAAAGCTCGAAAGAAAATTAGCCGCAGGTGAAACTAGTACGGCTATAGATGGAAGTTGGGCACTTGTTTTCCCTTTTACAAGTGTCGTAGTCTCGTCGAGCCTACGGAACCATGTCGCGATGAGGTTACCTCCCAGAAAGCCAGGAGCCCCGGAGACTCAGGAAAGAAGGAAACAAGGATTCAAACAGAGGATCAAAAGATAGTGCAAATGGCTTTGGGGAATACGCCTTTAAAATAAAACTTTTCTTTTGAAAATTCTTCTTTTAAAACCATTTTGAAAATATTTTTTCAAATCTTTTATCTGATCCGGTAACCTTCAGCTCTGATACCAAGTGAAACACCCCACCTCCGTTAAGGTCACTCACAGAGGGAATGCCTTAACTTCGGTGGAGCATTACAGGTAAAAGATGCAGATAAATTACAAGACAGACAAATAAAGCAGCGGAAAATAAAGTCATTTTATAAACAACTCAATTCAGTCAAGCTTTTACAACAATTTCCTTAGTCATACTTAAATGTAATACATAGAACTTCTGTCTTGATTTAAAAACTTCCAAGAATAAAAGAAGCTTAAAAACAATGATATTCCCCAATAAAGCATGAACCAGCCAAAGCAGTGGAAGAGAGAGAGTCCAAAGCGATACACCAACTAATCTTCAAGCTTGGAAAGAGAAGAGATCCAAGTTAGGCTGAGCTATTCCCTCCCTAACTACCTGGGGGGAAACGGAAGAAAAAGGCAAAAAAACAAACTTGGTCAGACATAAGTCTGGTAAGTCCAGTGATCTTTCAGCATGCAAACAAGATAAAGGATCATGACATGAATAAATCGAAAATAGGACAATACCATAAAAACAAGGTAACTAAAGACAAGATAAGTACAAGGTGAACTGAATGCGCTTCTACTTTTTCTCTGCTTTGCTACTACTCTATTAACCGGATTTCTATATTTATATCTGCACCACCTAACTAGTGTCCCAACTAGTAATCTGTATAAAATGATAATCATGATCCCAACCCCCGTAATTGTGGTAGCCTTCAGGTGTACATCTATCGTGAGGATTCCACCTCAATCAGTCTAATTGCCATGAACATGTTAGATGTACCCTTACTACCCTATCGATCAGCTCCCTACTTGTATTCATGTTCCATGTGTCTGTGTCAATCGGCCCTCTCTTGCGTGTAGATACCCTGTACTGGTCCCACCATAAGGTGTATCAATCCTTATGATAGCGACCCAATACAATTCAAGATGCACAGTGTATAACTACTGGTACCCAGTGCCTGCTTTTCCCACTCTGGAGTACGTGCACGCCCGTAAACCATCGGAACCTACACTGACGTACCCTCTGCCGCTGCTTTACCGCTTATAATCAGCCCAGTAATCATGCCCCACCCTACCTAGTTCAGGGTACTGTGATACATCCATGTGGGTTACAGCTGAAATGGGTCCCCGTTACTAGGGATTCCTATTGGTTAAGTTTGTGGGCCTATATTTACTAATATTACCCACCAACCCGATATGTACTTAACCCTCCCATCGATTCAAGCATTTTTAATAAACGGTTAAGTTTTGTGGGCCTATATGTACTAATATTACCCACCTACACGAGATGTACTTTACCCTCCCATCGATTCAAGCATGTTTATTTAATAGTTAAGTTTTGTGGGCCTATATTTACTAATATTACCCACCAACCCGATATGTACTTAACCCTTCCACTGATTCAAGCATGCTTATTTAATGGTTAAGTTTTGTGGGCCTATATTAACTAATATTACCCACCAACCTGATATGTACTTAACCCTTCCACTGATTCAAGCATGTTTATTTAATGGTTAAGTTTTGTGGGCCTATATTTACTAATATTACCCACCAACCCGATATGTACTTAACCCTCCCGCACATTACGCCATATTAGTTAAGTGTTGTCCGCTCATGTTAACTTAACCCACTCATTCATCATGTCAAGTTGGTTAAGAATTTCTTATTAACTTGACCCTCCTTACTTGTCATGTTGGATCGGTTAAGTATTTCCTATTAACTTAACCCCGTTCGTTCATCAAGTTAAATTGGTAAAGTTTTTCTTGTTAACTTTACCCCACGTATTCATCTTGTTGTATTGGTTAAGTGTCATCAATCAATTCAAGTTAACTTAACCCACCTACGTGTCATGTTACTTTGGTTAAGTGTTGCCTTCTTGTGTTAACTTAACCCTACTACAAATCAAGTTATATTGGTTAAGTGTTGCCCTCTTATTTTAACTTAACCTTTCCATAAATCAAGTTATATTGGTTAAGTGTTTCTAAATTTACTTAACCTCTCCCACTTGTCTAATTTACATGTTATAAAGGTTAAGTGTGCTAAATTTACTTAACCTCACCCACTTGTCTAATTAACATGTTATAACAGTTAAGTGTTATAAATTTACTTAACCTCACCCACTTGTCTAATTAACATGTTATAACGGTTAAGTGTTCTAAATTTACTTAACCTCACCCACTTGTCTAATTAACATGTTATAACGGTTAAGTGTTCTAAATTTACTTAACCTCACCCATCAGTTTAGTTAACATGTTGAATTGGTTAAGTGTTTCCTTAATTGACTTAACCCTACCAATCTTGACTTAGCTTTATTAAAGCACCAACCACTCACACTAGATAGGTATTGTTGTGTTCACTGGATGTGCCGGTCGGTTCCTGGAAGTTTCACACCACAACTCAGTCTAACCTCGGGTCCTTTTTGGGCTCAATGCACTATCCACCCACATTAGACAGGTATTGTTGTGGTCACTGGATGTGCCGGTCGGTTCCGGGCAGTTTTACACCACAACTCAGTCTAACCTCGGGTTAAGCATATTCGTCTTTTCTAAATTTACATATTTCTTATTTATGACAAATTCCATATGTAAATTATTCCCAATTTAATTATGCCATAATTATCCTTTTAATTATGTTCACAATTAATGGTATACTAAATATACCATTTCATGAACCAATCTATGCCATGTAATTTTTCACGTTTATCCGACATATTTACATGTAAATTATAAATTTATTATTGTCATGGCCCACTTTCCTTCTAAATCACGTTCAAAATTTTAGGTATATAGATTATACCATTTTCATGCCACTTTTCATGCTTATGTATCAAACATGCCAATTACATGTAATTTCATGTTTTCCCCAACGTTACCTCCGTTGTACGTTTGCAAAATTACATAGAATGTTAGGCTCGATATTTTAGCCTAACTTATAAAACAAAAAGGGGAAAAGAGGACTTTTGCAACATTCCAACATCATACAAAAGTATGGATCTAACTACACATATGTCACATGGATTTGTCATAGAACAATATACTTTTAACTATGAACTTGCAAATTTGATCTATGCAGCATGAACCACAAGCATATGAATTTACATTAAACTATACTAGTTAAACTTGGCATGTAGTGGTGAACTTGCAAATTAGATCTATCATAAAGGCATATGGATCTAACATATAAAGTTGTAGATCTAAACATATAAGGTCGTAGATCTAAACATATATGCATAATGGCTCTAAACAATTAGGCATAAATGACATGACTTAGCCTAAAACTTGTATGTATCATAATATCACCAAACTTACATATGATAATTACATTCCCAAATTCCTATACAACATCATAGGTTTACTCACCAATTTCCACATAACATGATAGGTTCGATAGACCACAATAGTTCATAGGCATTGTAATGACCCAAAAATCCGGTCCAATTTGAGCTGACTAAATAACACAAGCCTAACCCCAAATTGCACTGGAAATCAGGAAACTAATAGAAAGAATTTAAAGGGTGAGGATAGATAAGATACAAACATAGAATAGAAGAAGAAGAAGAACACAACATCAGAGTAACACGAATCTCACAGCGGAACGACTAGCATATAATATATGTAACATAACTTTGAAATATACATCTGTACTTGAATATACATCATTATCAAAGTACAACACTTACAACACAGCGGAATACAATTGTTATATAAACTCCTGAAGCCTCCTGCTCCAGTTCTTCAAGTATCTGTAAATCCCGACTACTTGACTGCCCGTACAAAATTGGGCACCCAAGAGTTTAGGGAAAAACAAAACAAAATAAACTCCGGGTCAGTCATGGGATTGGTGTGAGTAAAACAATTTAAAACGGTTCAAGTAGGTAAATGATATCTCATAAGACCACGCCGTATAACGGAACGGGTTTTTCCCTTATGAGAATCCAAATTATCTTTATATCAAAAACCTTTTGATATTATAATAATGTCTATCAACCACAACTATAATAATCATCTAGCAGAAACGCTTCCATCTCACGTTCTACATATACAGTATACAATCAAAACTACAAGCACGTATTGGGTAATGGATTTCCAAATATGACAAGGTATGGAACCACCTTTCGCTAGTGTACCTATAGAAAGGAATACACTGGGTTCAACAAGAACATCTTGCAACCCGGCCACACATGACCGACCACTCATTTCGCTTGAGTGTATCGAATGTACATCACCAACGGTTGGGATCAACAACTGTTTCCCGAATGGGACAGCATCAACAATAGATTTTTAGAAATAAATGAAACTCTAGATTAGGTGATTATACACCCTAATAGGTGCGACCTACATAGCCATGCTGCCTGCCGATTTCTGTCATTTACCGGATGTGAGGCTAGAAGCTACGCTTTATCATCACATCAGATTCACTTCCAATGCCACATTGTCAGATCCATCGAAAATCACTAATTGACGTCAACAACAGTACATTACGTGTTAGCTAAAGAAGTTTCCTTCTTTACATCCACTCTTGGTACGGTTGAAGAAATCAATGTATGTGACCTTTCTGGAAATACTCTATCAGACATTCATCCATACAAGTCATCCAGGAACAGGATGAACCGAAGGTACTATTCAGTATATCCCTCTTAGGCACTGTTATATAAGACTTATACAATAGCCCTTGCACTTTACTCCGTCTTCAATTTTCTTTGGCATATATGATTCACAACGCTTATACCAATACAGAGTGGTTCTTTGGATAATAATCCAACCGGTCTCTCCATATTAACAACGTTAAAATGGTCAAAACTTCGATAATCTGTGATTTAACCATCAAAGAAAAACAGGTGTGCAAACAACGATATTATTTCCAGATGGAAATTCTATCAAATCAATCATCAATCATATATATATCTATATATATATCTATATATATATATATATATTCATATGTTCCATATTTTCTATGTTTAGAAAATATACGTTATTAACACTGGAAAACATTTCCATTGTTATTTACATATCACTATCATTTTACAACTATTAGCCCCTAACCATAAACTAGTAAGAGAACAATTTTCTAAGTAAAAACCCCGAAGGCCGAAACCAACATCAGATCGATACTCAGAAAACTATTCAACTTAACTAATCTCTAGTCAGTTTCTAATCTTGTTTAACTCTATTTCTTTTAACTATGTTAGATTAACTTCTTTTGAATAACTATGTTCAATTGACTCCTTTCGAATAACTATATTCAATTGACTCCTATTTGATGACTCTATTTGATAACTCTAATCGATTAACTCTTTTCTATCTCGTTAATTTCCTTTTATAATCCTATTTATTTTCCCAATAAAAATTCCTTTATTCTATTTATTTATCAAATAAATATTCCTTTATTCTATTTATTTACTTTCTGAATAAACATCTTTCTTTATACTTCTATTTACTTCTTAAATAAATATCATTTTACACTTCTATTTACTTGCTAAGTAAATAATCGTTTTATAAAATTCTTTGATTTCATAATTATTCCCTTTCTAAATATCTCCTATTTATAAATATTCCAATTTATAAATAATTCTTATTTATAAATATTCCAGTTTATAAATATTTTATTTTCAATATCACTTTGAAAATTCCCTTATCAACATTCCGGTATGTTTTGACAACAGATTATATATCACATCATATATCACATCATATATCACAATATATGAAAAACAGTAAAATAAATGTTGAGGAATCCAGGCGGATTCCTCTAACCTGTTTCCCTGCATCCACAGATGTTACACAAAAAAATCAACATCATTTTCAGTTCCATATGATATATTCTGTTAACCAGAATCAATATAGAAATTCGACTAACTGACTAGCAGTTCAATCAAATAGTCAACACACAGTCAATCAACCTATATTTAATAGTTCTAAAAATACAACATGAAAATATAAACTGTTCAGAGTTAGTGAGATCTACTCACATTGGACGATCATCGTTAATAACGATAACCATCGCTTGATTCAGATGGACAATTTATTTTGCTATAAATTGTAACGAGCTCGAATCCACTCCCAGTCAGTTCCTTTGTGTAGCTCTCGTTCATCCGATCCCAATGGATCTTGTTTTGCTGAATTCCGATATCATATGCAATAGTTATGATATACATCAGTTTTGTACAAATTTAAATTAAAAACTAATTTCATTTTAACTAAATACTTAGGCCTCACCCCATAACTTCTCACTGGCCCAATTTCCTTACAAAACCCGCTTCACAACCCTTTCTTCCCCGAACAAAGAAATTTCCGCAAATCCCTCCTCCTGTACATAATCGTTGACCGCGATTTCAAACTCACCATTCTCCTTCGTTGATTTGCTAAACCAAAAACAAATACTACCGAAAGCTTCTCCTTCGAATTCACCTCCAACCCTCACCTTCGAACTCGCCCTCCTATTCCCGGTTGTGTCGAACAGCGTTTTAACGCACTGTACCGGAGGCAGCCACACTTTTTGACGCGGATCATCCCCGAAAAATCCAATCGAGCTCTCTACACCCCGCCGAACTCAAAACCGAACCCCATTTCATCCATCGATTCCTAAAACTGTCGAACAACCCAACCCTAGGCGACGCTCCAAGAAGACAGTGAATAGAAAAGGGGATCGAACGCGGTGAAACTCATATCAAACCGAAGAGCAACATCCCAGCATCTCAAATATAAATGTTTGATAATTTATAGGTTTTTATCGGATTTTACTTTGATTTTTTCTTTCCTCATTTGTTTTACTGTGAAAGTTGTTTGTGGCGGCCTCTCTTGATTTACAGAAGAACGAGGTGTTAAGGTCTTAAGGGAGGAGTTAGTTTGATTATGTGGTGTAGAGATTTACAACAGATATATATTTTTTCTTTTTCTTACTTTTCATATGTTGCCGACGTGGAACAAAGATTTACCATGAAGTAAAGTGTGGTTCAAATGGAAGCCTTGTTTTTCAGTTGTGTTTTCATTTTGCACATGAAAAGATAGTGTATACATTCTCGGAGAAGCCCTTTTCTTTGCTCTCTTAACTTTATGTATGCGTTAGGACTGAAATAAAAATACAGTCGTGTTCAGTGAGGTGCCGCGATCCCGAATATATAATAATACCGGTAGATTGACTCATATTTTGAAACTTCAAAATGTTGAATACAGGGTGCGAAATACTTCAAATAAAAAAGTCGCTTATTAAATTAATTAAAAATTACAGTAAAATTCTAAAAATTAAATTATCACTATGTCCCAAAAGAACCTTGTCTAAATTCAAAACCGATATTCAAATATATTGAAAACCTTTTTATAACGTAAATAAAGCGTTGCAAATTATAAAGGAAATTCACAACGACTTTTCTGAAATTTGATTTGGACATAACTCAAAATCTACACGACGAAATCTCGATTTTCTCTTCCACTAGAAAGATATACTCCACCATCTCCCAACGTTTCTTGTTTCACAGAAATCCGATTTAAAACGAACCCTGTACATTCCGTTGAAGTTCAAATCGCCAAATCGCGAACTACAGCGCCATTTCAAGCTCGATTTTAATTATATTATAATTATACGTTCAAACTGTCGTTATTTAAATATATTCGTTATTCTAATTCAATTCTAAACTGAATTAAATATCACAGATGATCCAGTTCACACCATATTGCCATTTCAGCCAATTCTGATTATTTCAGAATTAAATATATTATTTAATTTATTATTTTCATTAAATATTCACCATTATTAAATTCCACGACCATTAAATTCTCTAAACCACCATTTCATTAATTAAATTAATTAATTATTATACCGCTGAAAATGCGGGTCATTACATTCTTCCCCACTTAAAATAATTTCGTCCTCGAAATTACTAAGGTAGAGGACGACCCTATCGACTGGTTAGAACTTATTTGTTCACTTCTTAACTTCAGTTTCAATTGAACCAATTTAATTTTAATTAAAATATTAAATAATCCTTATCAACGAAAATTTTCAAAAAAATAAAAATCCTGAAAATTTTCTAACGCCTTAACTTTTCGAAAAATTTCGCCAGCACCTCCTTTGTACTGGTCAATACGTCAAACCACCACTCGCCTCTCTAGGCCATCTCCATCCCAAAAGAAAATCAAACAGCCAAGCAGCTTGCCAATTCGGCTCATCAAAATCTCATACCCAATATATAATATAAACTGGTACCTTTTTGTCGGGCATATCAACTCTATCACTTCCATATGCTATCAACTCAGCATATACCAATGTTATCCCAATCAAATTCTGATCAATTTATCCTCACACAGCTATTCGCTTAAACGAGCCAAATACCATTTCAAACTCAAATCCATTCTTGATTCCGACCTATTAACTTACCAATCCAGTATACTTAACCAAGTTAAGTTCCATCCACATTTTTCATTAACTGGTTAATTTCCCTTGCCAGTTACTTTTATCTCATAACTCAGATTTTGATTTTCATTTCAAAATTCAATCCATTTACACACCTAAGTCCATGTATATCAAAATCCATTTTACTCGATATCGTTCCATTTCAATTTCTATTACCACTTAACTGGCTTTATTTTAATCTCAATTTGTTTTCACAAATTTTTATTTAAATTTGTTTTTAATTCAAACAATCTTTCCCTGGGAGTTTTTTTTAAATAGTTTACTCTTTCAAAAAAAATCAAATTTTCCTTTTTGAAATTCAACACAACTTGTCTTTCCCAAAACAAATTCAAAACAGTACCTCTGGTAGTAATTCGTCACTTACAACTCGAAAAAGAATGCTGATGATGCAGCTGTCATCATCAGAATCTATCTTCCAGTGATCGAAGTGAGTTCAATAATATAAAACCATTTCTAAACATTTCCACTTTGAAATTCATTTCAAAATATAATTCACACTGCTTGTAAAACAATTTAAAATCTCCCAGGATCTTAAATTTTCCTTATTTTTAATCCAAATCCATTTACAAACACTTATCCAATTTTTCCAGAATTTTATTCCAATTCTGATTTGAATTCCAGATTTCATTCATTTGCTTTCATATTTCTTTCTTATATGAATTCTGATTGGTTATTTACATAACCATTTCGCATTTTTATAATCTTACTCGATTATAATAACAACCAATATATCCACTATATTATAATTTTGATATATATATATCTTCTCTATATCAAGATATACCTTGGGTAAACTTATTTTAATTTACCCTCGTTTCAAAACATATCGTGTCGACCCATTGTATTCGAGTGTTTAGTAACTGCTACTGATACAGTGGATCAAACTGATCGACCAGAACTCATAAACAACTCAACCAATAAATCATCACAATATAAAACAATTTTTGTATCAATAACAAATACGCTCACTCGTATATATACACTCAACTCAATCTAGGGTATTACTAACCCCATCTCTACTGAGTTACGCCACAGAGCCAAGGTAATACTTAACCTTATGCTCTGATACCAACTGTAATAACGCGAAAATCCGGTCCAATTTGAGCTGACTAAATAACACAAGCCCAACCCCAAATTGCACTGGAAATCAAGAAACTAATAGAAAGAATTTAGAGGGTGAGGATAGATAAGATAGAAACTAAGAATAGAAGAAGAAGAAGAAGAAGAAGAACACAACATCAGAGTAACACGAATCTCACAGCGGAACGAATAACATATAATATATGTAACATAACTTTGAAATATACATTTGTACTTGAATATACATCATTATCAAAGTACAACACTTACAACACAACGGAATACAATAGTTATATAAACTCCTGAAGCCACCTGCTCCAGTTCTTCAAGTATCTGTAAATCCCGACTACTTGACTGCCCATACAAAATTGGGCACCCAAGAATTTAGGGAAAAACAAAACAAAATAAACTCCGGGTCAGTCATGGGACTGGTGTGAGTAATACAGTTTAAAACAGTTCAATCAGGTAAATGATATCACATAAGACCACGCCGTATAACGGAACGGGTTTTTCCCTTATGAGAATCCAAATTATCTTTATATCAAAAACCTTTTGATATTATAATAATGTCTATCAACCACAACTATAATAATCATCTAGCAGAAACGCTTCCATCTCACGTTCTACATATATAGTATACAATCAAAACTGCAAGCACGTATTGGGTAATGTATTTCCAACTATGACAAGGTATGGAACCACCTTTCGCTAGTGTACCTCTAGAAAGGAATACACTGGGTTCAACAAGAACATCTTGCAACCCGGCCACACATGACCGACCACTCATTTCGCTTGAGTGTATCGAATGTACATCACCAACGGTTGGGATCAACAACTGTTTCCCGAATGGGACAGCATCAACAATAGATTTTTAGAAATAAATGAAACTCTAGATTAGGTGATTATACACCCTAATAGGTGCGACCTACATAGCCATGCTGCCTGCCCGATTTCTATCATTTACCGGATGTGAGGCTAGAAGCTACGCTTTATCATCACATCAGATTCACTTCGAATGCCATATTGTCAGATCAATCGAAAATCACTAATTGACGTCTACAACAGTACATTACGTGTTAGCTAAAGAAGTTTCCTTCTCCGCTTCCACTCTTGGTACGGTTGAAGAAATCAATGTACGTGACCTTTCTGGAAACACTTTGTCAGACATTCATCCATACAAGTCATCCAGGAACAGGATGAACCAAAGGTACTATTCAGTATATCCCTCTTAGGCACTGTTATCTAAGACTTATACAATAGCCCTTGCACTTTACTCCATCTTCAATTTTCTTTGGCATATATGATTCGCAACGCTTATGCCAATACAGAGTGGTTCTTTGGATAATAATCCAACCGGTCTCTCCATATTAACAACGTTAAAATGGTCAAAACTTCGATAGTCTGTGATTTAACCATCAAAGAAAAACAGGTGTGCAAACAACGATATTATTTCCAGATGGAAATTCTATCAAATCAATCATCAATCATATATATATTCATATGTTCCTTATTTTCTATGTTTAGAAAATATACGTTATTAACACTGGAAAACATTTCCATTGTTATTTACATATCACTATCATTTTTCAACTATTAGTCCCAAACCATAAACTAGTAAGAGAACAATTTTCTAAGTAAAAACCCCGAAGGCCGAAACCAAGATCAGATCTATACTCAGAAAACTATTCAACTTAACTAATCTCTAGTCAGTTTCTAATCTTGCTTAACTTTATTTCTTTTAACTATGTTCGATCAACTTCTTTTGAATAACTACGTTCAATTGACTCCTTTCGAATAACTATATTCAATAGACTCCTATTTGATGACTCTATTTGATAACTCTAATCGATTAACTCTTTTCTATCTCGTTAATTTCCTTTTATAATCCTATTTATTTTCCCAATAAATATTCCTTTATTCTATTTATTTATCAAATAAATATTCCTTTATTCTATTTATTTACTTTCTGAATAAACATCTTTCTTTATACTTCTATTTACTTCTTAAATAAATATCGTTTTGCACATATATTTACTTGCTAAGTAAATAATCGTTTTATAAAATTCTTTGATTTCATAATTATTCCCTTTCTAAATATCTCCTATTTATAAATATTCCAATTTATAAATAATTCTTATTTATAAATATTCCAGTTTATAAATATTTTATTTTCAATATCACTTTGAAAATTCCCTTATCAACATTCCGGTATGTTATGGTATTCAACATATCAAATCATGATGATCAATATCATCCAAAACACATATAATTGACAACAGATTATATATCACAATATATGAAAAATAGTAAAATAAATGTTGAGGAATCGAGGCGGATTCCTCCAACCTATTTCCCTGCATCCACAGATGTTACACAAAAAAATCAACATCACTTTCAGTTCCATATGATATATTTTGTTAAACAAAATAAATATAGAAATTCAACTAACTGACTAGCAGTTCAATCAAACAGTCAACACACAGTCAATCAACCTATATTTAACAGTTCTAAAAATACAACATGAAAATATAAACTGTTCAGAGTTAGTGAGATTTACTCACATTGGACGATCATCGTTAATAACGATAACCATTGCTTGATTCAGATAAACAATTTATTTTGCTACAAATTGTAACGAGCTCGAATCCACTCCCAGTCAGTTCCTTTGTGTAGCTCTCGTTCATCCGATCCCAACGGATCTTGTTTTGCTGAATTCCGATATCGTATGCAATAGTTATGATATACATCAGTTTTGTACAAATTTAAATTAAAAACTAATTTCATTTTAACTAAATAATTGGGCCTCACCCCATAAATTCTCACTGGCCCAATTTCCTTACAAAACCCGCTTCACAACCCTTTCTTCCCCAAACAAAGAAATTTCCGCAAATCCCTCCTCCTGTACACAATCGTTGACCGCGATTTCAAACTCACCATTCTCCTTCGTTGATTTGCTAAACCAAAAACAAATACTACCGAAAGCTTCTCCTTTGAATTCTCCTCCACCTCCAACCCTCACCTTCGAACTCGCCCTCCTATTCCCGGTTGCGTCGAACAGCGTTTTAACGCACTGTACCGGAGGCAGCGACACTTTTTGACGCGGATCATCCCCAAAAAATCCAATCGAGCTCTCTACACCCCGCCGAACTCAAAACCGAACCCCATTTCATCCATCGATTCCTAAAATTGTCGAACAACCCAACCCTAGGCGACGCTCCAAGAAGACAGTGAACAGAAAAGGGGATCGAACACGGTGAAACTCATATCAAACCGAAGAGCAACATCCCAGCATCTCAAATATAAATGTTTGAGAATTTATAGGTTTTTATCGGATTTTACTTTGATTTTTTCTTTCCTCATTTGTTTTACTATGAAAGTTGTTTGTGGCGGCCTCTCTTGATTTACAGAAGAACGAGGTGTTAAGGTCTTAAGGGAGGAGTTAGGTTGATTATGTGGTGTAGAGATTTACAACAGATATATATTTTTTCTTTTTCTTACTTTTCATATGTTGCCGACGTGGAACAAAGATTTACCATGAAGTAAAGTGTGGTTCAAACGGAAGTCGCGTTTTTCAGTTGTGTTTTCATTTTGCACATGAAAAGATAGTGTATACATTCTCGGAGAAGCCATTTTCTTTGCTCTCTTAACTTTATGTATGCGTTAGGACTGAAATAAAAATACAGTCGTGTTCAGTGAGGTGCCGTGATCCCGAATATATAATAATACCGGTAGATTGACTCATATTTTAAAACTTCAAAATGTTGATTACAGGGTGCGAAATACTTCAAATAAAAAAGTCGCTTATTAAATTAATTAAAAATTACAGTAAAATTCTAAAAATTAAATTATCAATATGTCCCAAAAGAACCTTGTCTAAATTCAAAACCGATATTCAAATATATTGAAAACCCTTTTATAACGTAAATAAAGCGTTGCAAATTATAAAGGAATTTCATAGCGACTTTTCTGAAATTTGATTTGGACATAACTCAAAATCAACACGACGAAATCTCGATTTTCTCTTGCGCTAGAAAGATATACTCGACCAGCTCCCAACGTTTCTTGTTTCACAGAAATCCGATTTAAAACAAACCCTGTACATTCAGTTGAAGGTCAAATCGCCAAATCGCGAACTGCAGCGCCATTTCAAGCTCGATTTTAATTATATTATAATTATACGTTCAAACTGTCGTTATTTAAATATATTCGTTATTCTAATTCAATTCTAAACTGAATTAAATATCACAGATGATCCAGTTCACACCATATCGCCATTTCAGCCAATTCTGATTATTTCAGAATTAAATATATTATTTAATTTATTATTTTCATTAAATATTCACCATTATTAAATTCCACGACCATTAAATTCTCTAAACCACCATTTCAATAATTAAATAAATTAATTATCATACCGCTGAAAATGCGGGTCATTACAGGCATATATGATAGAATAGACATGAATAAACATGAATCAACATCACATACAACTTGATACAATTCTATTTTACAATTCATGACAAGTAATGTCTTTAATTTATTCACATCTGAAAGATAACTACACTTACAATCAAAAGGAAAAACTTGATTTCAGGGATCTGTATTCTGAAACTGAATTGCTCGCCTTTGATGTAGACCGTTGAATTATCTTAGTTGAATTAGATTAGTTTTGATTTGATTTTTGATGTAGCTTCTATCTTGCCTTTGAGTTGAAAGAGATGACGGCAATTCTAGGTTCACCATTGACGGCATGACGGCTCTAGGAATATTTTTGTGTGGCTTAGGTTTTAGATTTAGGTTGCTTATATAGAAGTTTGATTTAATAGGAACCGTCAGATTAACCTAGAGCAAATCAAAGCCATTCAGACAAGATAGAATAGCCACATCATCCCTAATGACTCAGCAAGGAGTCTATCAGAACCAATCAGATGCCACATCTTCCTTAGAGCGAATCAGCCCACGGGTTGACAGCCAAACACCCTGAATCAACCTCTAGTCGATCCAGTAGGGCTCGGGTCGACCTTCAAAATGGGCCGGTTCGGTTATTCCCCCTCCCGATTCGCTGTTTTGAACTTTTTTGCATATTTATTTATTTAATTTTTATATATATATATATATATATTTTTCTCATATGCATACAAACTTCAAGGCTTAATAACTTCTTCACAAGGTATCCGTTTTATGCAAACCAAATATCTATCTTGACCAAAATTTTGAGACGAACGTAATAGCGCAACCCATTTCACTTAATTCTTCTTCTAAAAATTAAGTGTTCTTGAATTTGTTAATTTTAATATTCTCAGAAAATTCGGGGTGTTACAGCTTGAGTCATTATCTTGCATATAGCTATCTCACATTTAAATTACAATCATTTGTACAATTTTTTATCGCTCAGATAGCTCCTATTTCTAGATGACTTTGATATTTACCGCTAGTATTCATGTGGTAGTGCAGTGTTATCTACACATACACGTAGCAGTCGAGACATGCTTTGCTAAAGAGTTGGTTTATTATTGTTGCTTAATCTAATACATGTATTAGTATTATTACCCTTCATATGCATTTATTTCCTATCTTAATATGTATTGCAATTTACCGTGTATACATGTTCATAGTTATGGTTTTATATGTACCTTTCAGTTTAGAGAATAATGAGGAGGAGGATGTATATCGATTTATCTCTACCATATAGTTCTAGGAATACTTATAGTGTAACTTCGTTATATACACATGGTTTGATCTAGTAATTCCTGGTAATTTTCTCTTCTAGATGGATCAAATCTAAGAGCATCATGAAGTCCACTAGAAGGAATGTTTATTTCTACCATAACGAGTTTGATGTACTTGACTATGATTCTATGACATTGACCATATACATACATGTGCTTGAAGAGCTTTGTTATGTTTGCATTACTTTTATTCATTTGTAGGATGCACAATTTCCAACTTATTTATATAAGTGATGTAGTGTATCATTTTTTTGATAAAGTGATGTGATAACCTAGTATGCGATGATGTTTGCAACAAAATGCCTCTTGTGAAAATTCGAGTGCAAGATGAATGAATAGATTTGTGCACTGGATAAATGATGGGCATTATATATATATATATATATATATATATGTGTGTGTGTGTGTGTGTGTGTGTATGCGCGCGCGCGCACGCGTGTGTGTGTATATATATAAATATGTGTGTGTGTATGTATATACACACACAGAGACACACATATATATATAAATAAAATTTGAAGCGCACTAATTACAGCAGTAGTAAAATAATCATAATAGCGGCGAATAGATGACATAAGAGAACTTTATATTGGTTCAGAACTCCGTCCTACTGTGACGAAAAGGAATTTCGCTCGGTCCGAACCAGTCGCTAAACCGACCCAGACCGTTCGAAAAGCCCTATCGTTTGAGAACACGACAAAACAGAACTCATACAAAAGAACATTTCATTGTATATTACAACAATGCATCAGATTACAAGAATATACAGAGTATAAATGAATAAATATAACACAGAAATATCAGAGATTTAAATTACATTTAAATACATCGCAGCGGAAAATAATACAATACACAACTAGAAGGAGATATACGGATACAAAGCTTTCCGGATATCGTTCCAGCTGTAAACCAGGATCCTGTGAATATAAATCTGCAAAACCAAAACTACTAGCTTCCCGTGTCAAAATAAGGGCACCCAGAGTTTAGGTTAGAACAATAAACTCCAGGTCAGTCATGTGACTGGTGTGAGAACTAAAACAGTTATTAATCTTTGTTTTTAAAGTTAGGTAAATCAAGGGACCACACCGTATAACACGGAACGGGTTTCCTCCCAAGAATACCGGTGCATAAAACAACAGCGCAATGCTAAATAAAGAAAAATGAAGCTATTATAAGACCCAGGTCCTATCACACAATGCAACGCAAGCCGGGGGATAGGGTTTTTACCTTATAATAGCCAAGAATGCTTGATACGTTTAAAAGAAATCATTTGATACTATTATAAGTATAGTGTACAAACAACTTCAAATCATAAGTATCAATCATAGGCGGCATGGGTACCATATATCATGTCGCCATACTAGTTCTACAATTAAAACCGCAAAACGTCGTATTGGAAGTTGGGTTATCATTTATTGTATGAACCGAGGCTAGGGGCAAGATCCTCACCGATTCGAGACGCTCTAGTCCGCCCCTCAGGATCAGAGCTCGAGTGACCCTTGGATCGTCAGGGCCGGTCCACCGATGTGGATTATTATGCCTGAACACTGTGTTTCCCCGCCCTTTGGGGCGTAAGCCTGGCCCGTCAGCCGACCAGAAGCATCGGCCGAAACCGATATCACGAGGCGCCTCGCTTTTCAGCAAGTAATAATAAGCAACATCCACATGAGTCAAACTCGTCAGCCAGTTCAAGCACTGACGCCACTCCTAACTAGAAAGAAACGCATGTCCTCCCTGATGTCCGTCTCCCGTTTTTGGTTCATACCGGGTGTGATATTCGCGAATCAACGTTACACAAAGCTACGCCAAACAAGGCCGTGCTTTGATCATCAACCACAAGACTTTGCTTTTCAACAAAAGTCTTGATCCATGCAACTCAGCCTGCCACATTGTCAGTCCATACTGTACCACTGATTTCTGCCAATATATATCCTCTAGGCTCGTACGTCTCAGAGAAGGGTGTATAGCAAGAGAATAAATTCTCTGCCACCAAACAGATATATATTTAGCAGAGATCACCAAATACAGTATAAAGGAATACAACGTCAGACACACTATCCATTTACAAGTCCGTTCTGGGTCTGAACGAAACCGGAGGCACTTTCCTCGCATATCCATCCATCTCCAAGTACGTCTGGACGACCACCAACTATTTCCATCCTCTTGGGTGTACAGCCCAATCAGGATCGTCGGTAATTATCCCAACGATGTGAAGACTTCCGGTCTTCAACCACCGTCTTTATCTTCGACATATCGTCGAACTGATTATTCAGAATGGGTATAAACCCGGCCTTTCCGAACAACCAGCGTATATTAAAAATAAATGTTACACAAACACAACATACGCCTCATTCCAATTCATCTGTCACTAACCGTAAATTAATCAAGAGAATAATTCCCCAAATATTAACCCCGAAGGCCGAAACCAACATCAGATCAATATCCAGGAAACCATTCTGCTTGGCTAACCGACAGTTAGTTTCTAAATTTCACATTCATAGGGAAAGGTTCCCATTAATTTTATCAAAGATAAATTCTTTAATTTATTCTTTAATCTACTTTTGAATATCAATTCAAACTAGTCGGGATTAACGAACTTTACCAAAGTAATCATTTGTTTTAATTTCCCAATCCCAACCTATTCATCCCATGAAGTAAAACTGGTCATACTTCATATCTAACACCACGGTGTTATCGGTAAATTCAATTACCATTTCACGTTTAAATCTAATTAAAGATTTAACTATCGCTTGGAGTAAAACTGGTGATACTCCATTCTCGATCTTTTCAATCTAATTAAAGATTCATTAAAACTCCACTTAGTTTTAATCTGTGACTGGGTTAAAGAATCAGTGTCATTTAAAACACGGTTCACGATAAACCCAAAATCACATTTCCATTAATTATCGGGTTAAAGAACGAGTGTTATTTAAAAACACCATTCACGATAAACCCAAGAATCAATATCAATTCAATTCCAATTAAATATTGTTTAATTGGTACACTTCATTAAATCTAAATAAAAAGATTTAATCTTTTCTCAACTGGGTTCAAGAACAGTGTTAATGAAGACACCATTCACGACAAACCCAAATCGCATTTGATATTCAATACAAGGCTCTGAATAGAAAATATATCGGCTTATATTCAATATCAAATTCTACGATTAACAAATGTCGTATTGGAAATAACGATATAAATATATATCTTTCAAATTTCCATAACAACATCTGTATAATCACGAATTCCAACATCGAAATATTCCGAAGACAATTTCGATTCAAATCCATTCCAATGCAATCATTGGAAATTCTGGTTATTTTTAAAACCCTTTTCAAATTCAATTTATCTTCTAATCAAATCAAATTCAATTGGTTTTCTAATAAAATTAAATTCAATTCATTTTCTAATCAAATCAAATTCGTTATATATTCAATTGAAATCAAATTCGTTATATATTTAATTCGAATCAAATTCGTTATATATTCAATTGAAATCAAATTCGTTATATATTTAATTGAAATCAAATTCGTTATATATTTAATTCGAATCAAATTCGTTATATATTTAATTCGAATCAAATTCATTATATATTTAATTCGAATAAATTCGTTATATATTTAATTCGAATCAAATTCGTTATATATTTAATTCGAATCAAATTCGTTATATATTTAATTCGAATTCGTTTTCTTTTCAATTCGATTCAAATTTCATTTTAAAATATTCGATTTCGAAATCATTTTTCAATATTCATTTTAAAATGAATAAAATCGATATAAATATCGTTCACGTCAAAATGGCGTCAATCTAATCAACACGGCTTCATATATTTCTATTTTCAAATATTCTATTTCAAATATTTCCTTTTCAAATATTTCTATTTCAAATATTTCCTATTATTAAAATATTTCGTTCAACACATGACTAATCTCAACGGATGAGTACTGTCAACACATGAACCTTTATTTTATATTGATAAAGATGTAAATTTTATTATTAAAATATTTCGTTCAACACATGACCAGTCTCAACGGATGAGTACTGTCAACACATGAACCTTTATTTTATAATATTCTTCATTTTCTAAATTGGAATGAGGCCCAATCAATTACCATATAAAGTTAATTATATGGATTCCATTCAACACATGTATATAATAGTAACGATAAATAATCAACCATCATCCAAAGTGCACTACACTGTATAAGCATCAAATATAGATATCTAACGCTTGTAACAGCCTGTCAATCAATTGATCGACATATTTAATCAATCAGGATGAGTGAACTTCAAATTTCATCCCAACACCCGTGTGGGGTTTCAAATCAACAAACACAGATTTTATTTGTGCAGTTGGGTGATGTGTAAAATTTATCGACCCAATCAATGTCCTTCAAATAGGTGTACACAAACAAACCGTCCGGTTTGCCAATGAATATTTTATTTTATTCACTTCCACGTTAAAATTATATTTTTAACGATCAAAATATTTTATTCAAACTATGAATATTCTATTCGGTTCATTTATTCAATAAAATGATATTTTTATTTTTCTAACATATTTTAGAAAATTTCGGCGGCATAACGGCACGATACTAGAAACGGGACAAGGCCTAGCCTTATCCCCGGTCTAGTGAAGGCCCACGCCATTCACACATCAATCAAATCCAATCCATTTCACCAAACAATTCAATTCAAACCAAATAAACTAACCAACTACACAACCAAACAATTTAAACAAACAAGCCATCCATGGTCTGTGGATGACGGGTGTCGGGTGCTACTAAACACCGTCTGCATCCTAGTATATATATATATAACTAGAAAAAGAGATTTTGAGTGAGAAGTTCTCACCAATAGCTATCCTATACCACGACTCTTCATTTAGAGAAATCTTCATCGTTATCGCATCTTTGTCAACTTCGTTGCCCGTAGCCACTACATATATAAAAATCATATTTTTACTTTGCTATTCAATATATAAAAATCGAATTTTTCCTTTGCTATTCAATATATAAAAATCGAATTTTTACTATGCTATTCAATATATAAAAATCGAATTTTTCCTTTGCTATTCAATATATAAAAATCAAAATTTTCCTTTGCTATTCAATATATAAAAATCAAAATTTTCCTTTGCTATTCAATATATAAAAATCGAATTTTTACTATGCTATTCAATATATAAAAATCGAATTTTTACTATGCTATTCAATATATAAAAATCGAATTTTTACTATGCTATTCAATATATAAAAATCGAATTTTTCCTTTGCTATTCAATATATAAAAATCAAATTTTAACTATGCTATTCAATATATAAAAATCAAATTTTTCCTATGCTATTCAATATATAAAAATCATATCTTTACTTTGCTATTCAATATATAAAAATCATATCTTTACTTTGCTATCATAATAAAAATTATATTTTTAAATACTCTAACATAATAAAAATTATATTTTTATTTTAAAACAACCCTATATTCTAATTACATTGGCTAAAATAAACAAAATAAAACAAAGCAAATAACTTAAAAACTTACAATGAAGGGGGAGGGTGAGTTCAACGTTGGTGGAACTGTCGGAGGTGGGTATTGGCGGCGACGGGTTGTTTTAGTAGAGGATTGGGGGGTTTTCTTCAACGATGAGGGGGTGGGAGAATAGAAGATGCGGAGGGAGGAGGAGAGGGGAGCTGAGGGGGCGGTGGTGTCAGAGGGGAAGGCGCGGTGGCTCGACGACTAGGCAGTGGAGGGGGTGGGGAGTCGCGGGTTTCGGGGCTGGGGGATTTGAATGTCGCGGGTTCAGTCAGAGAAGGGAGGGGAGAAGGACGAGCGGAGGAGAGAGGAGGAGGGCGCAGGTGATGGGCAAGGCGGTGGGTGGCGAAAGCGAGGGAGGAGATCGAAAGGGAGGGGGGTAGCTGAATCGCGATTGGAGAAAAGGGGGAGGGGCCAACGGTTTTGATTGGGAAATGGGTAGGGGAGGGGGTTTTATAAATTTATATTATTTATTTTCTTTTTAATTTCTCCTAAAGTTGACTTTTCGTTCTAACCCCAATCGAGGCCCAACGACTGTCGCCCCTAGCTAGTTACCCCCATTCTGAACACAATGGGATATGTATCGCAGGCTGGTTCGATCATTTCGATCAGTTTTCGTCAAATTTACATTTAAATCACTATATTGAATTTTAAACGCACATTTCAATTTACCGGGGCCACATACTGTAACAACCCAAAAATCTGGGCCAGTTTAAAATTTTTATTTTTTGCAATTTTAGCGAAGTTTGAACCATTTAAAATGAAAATATCGACGAGAAATTTATTTTGAATGGAATTCGACGTATATATTTATACGCGTCGTCGTTAGAATATAAATAATTATATATATAATTATAAATAGAATTGAAAATGGCGCGGTAGTTCGATAATTCGATTTCAAACTTCAATTGAACATACTGGGTGCAAAACAATCCGGATTTTAGTGAAACCAAAAACAATAGGATCTAATTGGTGATATCTTTCCAACGAATCCGAAAAATCAAAATTTCATAGCGGGAATCAAAAGATATGTCCAGTTGAAAATTCTGAATAGTCGCTATGGAATTCAGGCCCTTAAAAATGGACATTTTGCAAACGACCTCGGATTTCGACGAAACCACTTTTGTTGGATCCATGGTGTCAAATTATTGCTAGGTTTCAAATTTCATAATTTTTCGAATCAATATGTGGGCATGGCAAAGGAAAACGTGTTTGACCATTTTCAGTTGATTTTAATCGACTGGAAATTGGCCATTTTTCAAACGGTCTCAGAATTCGACGAAACTAGTTTTGTTAGGACCGTATCGTCAATACGAAGTTAGAAAATATTTTTCGAGAATTTTTAGAGTTAGTATGTGACCCCGGTAGATTGAAATGTACGTTTAAAATTCAATATAATGATTTAAATGTAAATTAAACGGAAACTGATTGTAACGATCGAATCAGCCTGCGATACATATCCCATTGTGTTCGGAATGGGGGTAATACGCTATGGACGACAGGCGGTGGACCTCGTTTAGAGGTCGTATGAAAAAGTCAACTTTTTGCAATTAAAATAATTAAAAAAAATTTAAATTATCTCCCTCCTCCCCTTTAATCCTTCTGCCCCCCCCCCCCCCCCCCCCGATATCATTTCGAAAACAGAAGAAAGAAAAAAATATCGAGGCCGACGGAAACCCCACGCCGCCTTCCACCAGCGATCGCCAGAGCCTCCCACGCCAGAGCCGCCTCCGGCCTCTCCTCCAGTCCCGAGACCCCCCCCCCCCTCACCTCCGTTCAGATCCGCGCCCGAACCCCATAGCCCACCGACGGTCCTGCTCAGCACCCCCGCACCCTCTGCCTGGCCCCGCTGTCCACCACACTCCCCTCCGACGAAGCACAGAGCGCCCCCTGCTCGCGAATCGCTCCTCCCTCAATTATAGTAAGTTTTTTTTTAATATTTTCTTATATATATATATATATAAAATCTGATTTGTACTTTATAAAATATTTGATTTTTAATGATACCGTGGTGCAAAGATGAGATGAAAAGATAACATTTTTAGAAAGGTCAAAGTATGATCTTTGTATATATAGTGTTTTGAAAATTTATTTATATATATAATTTATATATATGTAAGCATCATAATAGAAAAGATTTGATCTTTAAAATTAAAAAGGTTTGATCTTTAAAAAGACAAATGTTTGATCTTTAAAAAGAAATGGTTTTTTATATATAGAAAAGATAAGAATGCGAACACCATGGTAAAGATACGATTTTTAATGTGATAAAAATATAATTTTTACTTAGGGAAAATACGATTTTTCTTTGTTTAAAAGGAGAGTAAAAAAAATTCGATTTTTCTATATTGAATAGCATAGTAGAAATTAGATTTTTTATATATGTAGTGGCTACGGGCAACGAAGTTGACAAAGATACGAGAATGACGAAGATTTCTCTAAATGAAGTGCCGTGAAGTTAGGATAGCTATCGGTGAGAATTTCTCACCTTTCAATTTCTTTTTCTAGTTATATATATATATACTAGGATGCAGACGGTGTTTAGTAGCACCCGACACCCGTCATCCACAGACCATGGATGGCTTGTTTGTTAAATTGTTTGGTTGTGTAGTTGGTTAGATTATTTGGTTTGAAATTGAATTGTTTGGTGAAATGAAATTGATTTGATTGATGTGTGAATGGCGTGGGCCTTCACTAGACCGGGGATAAGGCTAGACCTTGTCCCGTTTCTAGTATCGTGTCGTTATGCCGCCGAAATTTCCTAAAATATGTTAGAAAAATAAAAATATCATTTTCATTGTGTAAATGAATGGAATAAAAATTCATGTGTTAAAATAAAATATTTTATCGTTAAAAATATAATTTTTAACGTGAAGTGAAAGAGATAAAATATTCATTTACAAACCGGACGGTTTGTTTATGTACACCTATTTGAAGGACATTGATTGGGACGATAAATTTTACACATCGCCCAACTGCACAAATAAAATATGTGTTTGATTGCTTGAAACCCCACACGGGTATTGGGATGATATTTGACGTACACTAATCCCGATTGTTTAGTTGTATGTCGATCGATTGATTGACAGACTGTTATAAGCGTTGAATATTTATATTTGATGCTTATACAGTGTAGAATGCACTTTGGATGATGGTTGATTATTCATCGTTGTTGATATGTACATATGTTGTAGAAAATCCATATAATTAACATTATATGGTAATTGATTGGGCCTCAATCCAATTTAGAAAAGAAAGAATATTATAAAATAAAGGTTCATGTGTTGACTGTACTCATCCGTTGAGATTAGTCATGTGTTGAACGAAATATTTTAATAATAAAATTTACATCTTTATCAATATAAAATAAAGGTTCATGTGTTGACTGTACTCATCCATTGAGATTAGTCATGTGTTGAACGAGATATTTGAAATAGAAATATTTGAAATAGAATATTTGAAATAGAATATTTGAAATAGAATATTCGAAAATAGAAATATATGAAGCCGTATTGATTAGATTGACGCCATTTTGACGTGAACGATATTTATATCGATTTTATTCGAAATGAATTGAATATAAAACGATTTCGAAAATGAATTGAGTAGAAAACAAATTTGATTTCAATTGAATATATAATTGAATTGAATTCAAAATGAATAGAAAACCAAATTGAATTGAATTCAAAATGAATAGAAAACCAATTTGAATTGAATCGAATAGAAAACGAAAAGAATTTCAATTGAATAGAAAACCAATTTGAATTGAATTGAATTAAAAACGAATTCGAATTGAATTGAAAACGAATTCGAATCGAATGGAAAACGAAAACGAATGGAATTGAATTCAAATGGAATATGAAATTTGAATTGAATAGAAATGAATTTTAAAACGAATTTATAAGGAAGAATTCAATTTTGATTTGAAATGAAATGGAAGTTGAAATTGTTTTTGAAACGAAATTAAAATGATTTATAAAATTCGTTTTAAATAGAAATCGACGAAATATATATTATATATATTATATATATAATATAATGGCCTGAATAGAACGCGCCGCGCGGCGGCAGTTCGCGAATTTCGACCATTGACTTCAGACGGATATTGCGGGAGATCCGACCGTCGGATTCTCCTAAAACCAGAACCGTTGGGTTCGTATCGAAAAGAGCTTTCTAACGAATATTAGAAATTTGAAATCTAACGGTTGGATTTGGAATTATGTCCAAATCAAATTTGAAAAAGGTCGCTGTAAGTGCAGTTCGATGGCCGTTGATGGAAATCGACTGTACGGGCCTTGATAAAATTATTAAAAATAGTAATAATTTGTGTAAAATCATAAGAAATGATTTAGAAAAGATTGGGATGGAAAACTCCATATTTGAAAAGATAAAAATAGATTTTTATCGAAATAAACTAGTTTTGAACTAGGATTATAATTCTATTTATTTTTAAATAAATAAATTGAATTTGAAAAGGGTTTCAAAAATAACCAGAATCTCCAATGATTGCATTGGAGTGGATTTGAATCGAAATTGTCTTCGGAATATTTCGATGTTGGAATTCGTGATTATACAGATGTTGTTATGGAAATTTGAAAGATATATATTTATATCGTTATTTCCAATACGACATTTGTTAATCGTAGAATTTGATATTGAATATAAGCCGATATATTTTCTATTCAGAGCCTTGTATTGAATATCAAATGTGATTTGGGTTTGTCGTGAATGGTGTCTTCACTAACACTGTTTCTTGAACCCAGTTGAGAAAAGATTAAATCGTTTTATTTAGATTTAATGAAGTGTACCAATAAAATAATATTTAATTGGAATTGAATTCGAATTGATTTTTGGGTTTATCGTGAGTAGTGTTTTAAATAACACTTGTTCTTTAACCCAATAATTAATGGAATGTGATCTTGGGGTTTATCGTGAACTGTGTTTTAAATGACACTGATTCTTTAACCCAGTTAACGATTAAAACTAAGTGGAGTTTTAATGAATCTTTAATTAGATTGAAATAATCGAAATGGAGTATCACCAGTTTTGCTCCAGACGTTAGTTAAATCTTTAATTAGATTTGAACGTGAAATGGTAATTGAATTTACCGATAACACCGTGGTGTTAGATATGAAGTACTACCAGTTTTACTTCATGGGATGAATAGGTTGGGATTGGAAATTAAAACAAATGACTACTTCGGTAAGGTTCGTTAATCCCGACTAGTTGAATCAAAATTCAAAAGTAGATTAAAGAATAAATTTTTATGATTTATCTTTGATAAAATTAATGGGAACCTTCCCCTATGAATGTAAAATTTAGAAACTAACTGTTGGTTAGCCAAGCAGAACGGTTTTCTGGATACTGATCTGATGTTGGTTTCGGCCTTCGGGGTTAATATTTGGGGAATTATTCTCTTGATTAATTTACGGTTAGTGACTAATGAATTGGAATGAGGCGTATGTTGTGTTAGTGTAACACTTATTTAAAATATACGCGAGTTATTCAGAAAGACCGGGTTTATCCCATTCTGAATAACTGATACGACGATAAGTCGAAGATGAAGACGATGGTCGAAGACCGGAAGTCTTCACGTCGTTTGGGTGATTACTGATGATCTTGATTGGGCTGTACACCCAAGAAGATGGAAACAGTTGGTAATCGTCCAGACGTACTTGGAGATCGATGGATATGCGGGGTACTAGGTGCCTCCAGTTTCGTTCAGCCCCAGAACGGACTTGTAAATGGACTGTGTGTCTGACATTGGATTTTAGTCCGTGTGATTGATCTCTATTAAATATATATCTGTTTGGCGGCAAAGAATTTATTCTCTTGCTTAACGCCCTTCTCTGAGACGTACGAGCTCAGGGATTATATATTGATGGATATCAATCGCATGGAGTGAATTGCCTGTGTGGCATGCTTAAGTGGCAAATGATCAAGGCTTCTGTTGAAAAGCAAAGTCTTGTGGTTGATGATCGAAGCACGGCCTTTGTGGCGTAGCTTTGTGTAACGTTGATTCGCGAGTATCACACCCGGTATGAACCAAAAACGGGAGACGGACATCAGGGAGGACATGCATTTCTTTCTAGTTAGGAGTGGCGTCAGCGCTTGAACTGGCTGACGAGTTTGACTCATGTGGATGTTGCTTATTATTACTTGCTGAAAAGCGAGGCGCCTCGTGATATCGGTTTCGGCCGATGCTTCTGGTCGGCTGACGGGCCAGGCTTACGCCCCAAAGGGCGGGGAAACGCAGTGTTCAGGCATAATAATCCATATCGGTGGACCGGCCCTGACGATCCAAGGCCCACCTGAGTCTGGGTCCTGAGACATGGGCTAGATTGTCTCGAATCGGTTGAGGATCTTGCCCCTAGCCTCGGTTCATACCATAAATGATAACCCAACTTCCAATATGACATTTGCGGTTTTAATTGTAGAACTAGTATGGCGACATGATATATGGTACCCATGCCGCCTATGATTGATACTTATGATTTGAAGTTGTTTTAAACACTATGCACTTATTATAGTATCAAATGATTTGTTTCAAACGTATCAAGCATTCTTTGGCTGTTATAAGGGAAAACCCTATCCCCCGGCTTGCGTTGCATTGTGTGATAGGACCTGGGTCTTATAACAGCTTCATTTTTCTTTATTTAGCATTGCGCTGTTTGTTTTATGCACTGGTACTCTTGGAAGGAAACCCGTTCTGTGTTATACGGCGTGGTCCCTTGATTTGCCTAACTTTAAAAATAAAGATTAACTGTTTTAGTTCTCACACCAGTCACATGACTGACCTGGGGTTTATTGTTTTAACCTAAACTCTGGATGCCCTTATTTTGACACGGGCAGCTAGTATTTTTGGTTTTGCAGATTTATATTCACAGGATCCTGGTGTACAGCTGGAACGATATCCGGAAAGCTTTGTATCCGTATATCTCCTTCAGTTGTGTATTGTATTATTTTCCGCTGATATGTATTTAAATGTAATTTAAATCTCTGATATTTCTGTGTAATATTCATTTATACTCTGTATATTCTTGTAATTTGATGCATTGATGTAATATACAGTGAAATGTTCTTCCGTATGCGTTCTATTTTGTCATGTTCTCAAACGATAGGGCGTTTCGAACGGTCTGGGTCGGTTTAGCGACTGGTTCGGACCGAGCGAAATTCCTTCTCGTCACAGTTGGTATCAGAGCTTTGGTTTACAAAGCTCAGAGAACAAGACACATTAGAACCATACGGAAGAATTCATCAGATATTGGATTAGTAATATCCAATTAGAATGACTCGTTAGAGATGGGATCAGTAGTATCCTAGAACGAGTGTGAAGAGTATATTTTTAAAGTAAAAGAAAATTTAGTTTTGAAAATCTAAATCAAATATTCGTATTTGATTATTTATTTGTATTGATTTGGACAGTCCAGTATATAAAGAATTTGCATATACGCCTTGCAAACGTATATTCGAAGTTTTAATATACTGGATAGATATAGAGTCACATTCTAGACACCCGGGGATAATTCTGATGATGTGGCCACATCATCAGTATTTATATTCGTGTTTCGAAGGTGTGATTTCTATATATTTCCATTAGACTGGTGTGAGAACCAAAATATAGCTAGAATACATTGTTGTGAATTGGTATCAAAAACATGATTTTTGTATATATATCAAATTATGAATTTGAAACTCTAATTCACTAATTGATTGATGTTTGTGTTGTTTGTTTATTTGTTTGATAAATTTAAACCATTTGGTCAAATTGTACCCAATATTGAATTATATTGAAAATTGGTCGCATTTGCTTGCATATACTTGTACTTACATTGAATAGGTCATAGCAAGGAGGCTAGAGCAGAGAATAAAATTTGTTTGCCCGACAAATAGGTACATGTTTACTATATAATTTACTGTTTTGTTTGGGTGATGATGATTTTATGAGCCTATTGGCTAGCCGCTTGGCTTTTTCTTTTTCTTTTTGAGATTAGAAGGACCGGGGAAGCTATTTGAAATTCCCCGATGCTCCCGTTGCAGGGGAGGTTATGGCGAAATTTTTCGAAAATTTAGGGTGTTAGCCAAATTTTTGAAATTTTAGAAAATTCTCAGAAACTGAAAAGTTGGAGGATGGAAGCCAGATCGAACATAGAGTTGATTAATCAAACCACTTTCGACTTTGTTCCTTTTCGGGGACGAAAAGTTTTAAGTGGGGGAGATTGTAACAACCCGAAAATCTGGGCCAGTTTAAAATTTTTATTTTTGCAATTTTAGCGAAGTTTGAACATTTAAAATGAATTATTTTAAATAATATCGACGAGAAATTTATTTTGAATGGAATTCGACGTATATATTTATACGTGTCGTCGTTAGAATATAAATAATTATATATATATAATTATAAATAGAATTGAAAATGGCGCGGTAGTTCGATAATTCGATTTCAAACTTCAATTGAACATACCGGGTGCAAAACAATCCGGATTTTAGTGAAACCAAAAACAATAGGATCTAATTGGTGATATCTTTACAACGAATCCGAAAAATCAAAATTTCATAGTGGGAATCAAAAGATATGTCCAGTTGAAAATTCTGAATAGTCGCTATGGAATTCAGGCCCTTAAAAATGGACATTTTGCAAACGACCTCGGATTTCGACGAAACCACTTTTGATGGATCCGTGGTGTCAAATTATTGCTAGGTTTCAAATTTCATAATTTTTCGAATCAATATGTGGGCATGGCAAAGGAAAACGTGTTTGACCATTTTCAGTTGATTTTAATCGACTGGAAATTGGCCATTTTTCAAACGGTCTCAGAATTCGACGAAACTAGTTTTGTTAGGACCGTATCGTCAATACGAAGCTAGAAAATATTTTTCGAGAATTTTTAGAGTTAGTATGTGACCCCAGTAAATTGAAATGTACGTTTAAAATTCAATATAATGATTTAAATGTAAATTAAACGGAAACTGATTGTAACGATCGAATCAGCCTGCGATACATATCCCATTGTGTTCGGAATGGGGGTAATACGCTATGGACGACAGGCGGTGGACCTCGTTTAGATGTCGTATGAAAAAGTCAACTTTTTGCAATTAAAATAATTAAAATAAAAAAAATTAAATTATCTCCGTCCTCCCCTTTAATCCTTCTGCCCCCCCCCCCCCCCCCGATATCATTTCGAAAACAGAAGAAAAAAAAAATCGAGGCCGACGGAAACCCCACGCCGCCTTCCACCAGCGATCGCCAGAGCCTCCCACGCCAGAGCCGCCTCCGGCCTCTCCTCCAGTCCCGAGACCCCCCCCCATCTCCGTTCAGATCCGCGCCCGAACCCCATAGCCCACCGACGGTCCTGCTCAGCACCCCCGCGCCCTCCGCCTGGCCCCGCGGTCCACCACACTCCCCTCCGACGAAGCACAGAGCGCCCCCTGCTCGCAAATCGCTCCTCCCTCAATTACAGTAAGTTTTTTTTTAATATTTTCTTATATATATATATATATATAATCTGATTTGTACTTTATAAAATATTTGATTTTTAATGATACCGTGGTGCAAAGATGAGATGAAAAGATAACATTTTTAGAAAGGTCAAAGTATGATCTTTGTATATATAGTGTTTTGAAAATTTATTTATATATATAATTTATATATATATGTAAGCATCATAATAGAAAAGATTTGATCTTTAAAATTAAAAAGGTTTGATCTTTAAAAAGACAAATGTTTGATCTTTAAAAAGAAATGGTTTTTTATATACAGAAAAGATAAGATTGCGAACACCATGGTAAAGATACGATTTTTAATGTGATAAAAATATAATTTTTACTTAGGGAAAATACGATTTTTCTTTGTTTAAAAGGAGAGTAAAAAAATTCGATTTTTCTATATTGAATAGCACAGTAAAAATTAGATTTTTATATATGTAGTGGCTACGGGCAACGAAGTTGACAAAGATACGAGAACGATGAAGATTTCTCTAAATGAAGTGCCGTGAAGTTAGGATAGCTATCGGTGAGAATTTCTCACCTTTCATTTTCTTTTTCTAGTTATATATATATATACTAGGATGCAGACGGTGTTTAGTAGCACCCGACACCCGTCATCCACAGACCATGAATGGCTTGTTTGTTAAATTGTTTGGTTGTGTAGTTGGTTAGATTATTTGGTTTGAAATTGAATTGTTTGGTGAAATGAAATTGATTTGATTGATGTGTGAATGGCGTGGGCCTTCACTAGACCGGGGATAAGGCTAGACCTTGTCCCGTTTCTAGTATCGTGCCGTTATGCCGCCGAAATTTCCTAAAATATGTTAGAAAAATAAAAATATCATTTTCATTGTGTAAATGAACGGAATAAAAATTCATGTGTTAAAATAAAATATTTTATCGTTAAAAATATAATTTTTAACGTGAAGTGAACAAGATAAAATATTCATTTACAAACCGGACGGTTTGTTTATGTACACCTATTTGAAGGACATTGATTGGGATGATAAATTTTACACATCGCCCAACTGCACAAATAAAATATGTGTTTGATTGCTTGAAACCCCACACGGGTATTGGGATGATATTTGACGTACACTAATTCTGATTGTTTAGTTGTATGTCGATCGATTGATTGACAGACTGTTATAAGCGTTGAATATTTATATTTGATGCTTATACAGTGTAGAATGCACTTTGGATGATGGTTGATTATTCATCGTTGTTGATATGTACATATGTTGTAGAAAATCCATATAATTAACATTATATGGTAATTGATTGGGCCTCATTCCAATTTAGAAAAGAAAGAATATTATAAAATAAAGGTTCACGTGTTGACTGTACTCATCCGTTGAGATTAGTCATGTGTTGAACGAAATATTTTAATAATAAAATTTACATCTTTATCAATATAAAATAAAGGTTCATGTGTTGACTGTACTCATCCATTGAGATTAGTCATGTGTTGAACGAGATATTTGAAATAGAATATTTGAAATAGAATATTTGAAAATAGAAATATATGAAGCCGTATTGATTAGATTGACGCCATTTTGACGTGAACGATATTTATATCGATTTTATTCGAAATGAATTGAATATAAAACGATTTCGAAAATGAATTGAATAGAAAACAAATTTGATTTCAATTGAATATATAATTGAATTGAATTCAAAATGAATAGAAAACCAAATTGAATTGAATTCAAAATGAATAGAAAACCAATTTGAATTGAATCGAATAGAAAACGAAAAGAATTTCAATTGAATAGAAAACCAATTTGAATTGAATTGAAAACGAATTCGAATTGAATTGAAAACGAATTCGAATCGAATGGAAAACGAAAACGAATGGAATTGAATTCAAATGGAATATGAAATTTGAATTGAATAGAAATGAATTTTAAAACGAATTTATAAGGAAGAATTCAATTTTGATTTGAAATGAAATGGAAGTTGAAATTGTTTTTGAAACGAAATTAAAACGATTTATAAAATTCATTTTAAATAGAAATCGACGAAATATATATTATATATATTATATATATAATATAATGGCCTGAATAGAACGCGCCGCGCGGCGGTAGTTCGCGAATTTCGACCATTGACTTCAGACGGATATTGCGGGAGATCCGACCGTCGGATTCTCCTAAAACCAGAACCGTTGGGTTCGTATCGAAAAGAGCTTTCTAACGAATATTAGAAGTTTGAAATCTAACGGTTGGATTTGGAATTATGTCCAAATCAAATTTGAAAAAGGTCGCTGTAAGTGCAGTTCGATGGCCGTTGATGGAAATCGACTGTACGGGCCTTGATAAAATTATTAAAAATAGTAATAATTTGTGTAAAATCATAAGAAATGATTTAGAAAAGATTGGGATGGAAAAATCCATATTTGAAAAGATAAAAATAGATTTTTATCGAAATAAACTAGTTTTGAACTAGGATTATAATTCTATTTATTTTTAAATAAATAAATTGAATTTGAAAAGGGTTTCAAAAATAACCAGAATCTCCAATGATTGCATTGGAGTGGATTTGAATCGAAATTGTCTTCGGAATATTTCGATGTTGGAATTCGTGATTATACAGATGTTGTTATGGAAATTTGAAAGATATATATTTATATCGTTATTTCCAATACGACATTTGTTAATCGTAGAATTTGATATTGAATATAAGCCGATATATTTTCTATTCAGAGCCTTGTATTGAATATCAAACGTGATTTGGGTTTGTCGTGAATGGTGTCTTCACTAACACTGTTTCTTGAACCCAGTTGAGAAAAGATTAAATCGTTTTATTTAGATTTAATGAAGTGTACCAATAAAATAATATTTAATTGGAATTGAATTCGAATTGATTTTTGGGTTTATCGTGAGCAGTGTTTTAAATAACACTTGTTCTTTAACCCAATAATTAATGGAATGTGATCTTGCGGTTTATCGTGAACCATGTTTTGAATGACACTGATTCTTTAACCCAGTTAACGATTAAAACTAAGTGGAGTTTTAATGAATCTTTAATTAGATTGAAATAATCGAAATGGAGTATCACCAGTTTTGCTCCAGACGTTAGTTAAATCTTTAATTAGATTTGAACGTGAAATGGTAATTGAATTTACCGATAACACTGTGGTGTTAGATATGAAGTACTACCAGTTTTACTTCATGGGATGAATAGGTTGGGATTGGAAATTAAAACAAATGACTACTTCGGTAAGGTTCGTTAATCCCGACTAGTTGAATCAAAATTCAACAGTAGATTAAAGAATAAATTTTAATGATTTATCTTTGATAAAATTAATGGGAACCTTTCCCTATGAATGTAAAATTTAGAAACTAACTGTTGGTTAGCCAAGCAGAACGGTTTTCTGGATATTGATCTGATGTTGGTTTCGGCCTTCGGGGTTAATATTTGGGGAATTATTCTCTTGATTAATTTACGGTTAGTGACTAATGAATTGGAATGAGGCGTATGTTGTGTTAGTGTAACACATATTTAAAATATACACGAGTTATTCAGAAAGACCGGGTTTATCCCATTCTGAATAACTGATACGACGATAAGTCGAAGATGAAGACGATGATCGAAGACCGGAAGTCTTCACGTCGTTTGGGTGATTACTGATGATCTTGATTGGGCTGTACACCCAAGAAGATGGAAACAGTTGGTAATCGTCCAGACGTACTTAGAGATCGATGGATATGCGGGGTACTAGGTGCCTCCGGTTTCGTTCAGCCCCAGAACGGACTTGTAAATGGACTGTGTGTCTGACATTGGATTTTAGTCCGTGTGATTGATCTCTATTAAATATATATCTGTTTGGCGGCAGAGAATTTATTCTCTTGCTTAACGCCCTTCTCTGAGACGTACGAGCTCAGGGGTTATATATTGATGGATATCAATCGCATGGAGTGAATTGCCTGTGTGGCATGCTTAAGTGGCAAATGATCAAGGCTTCTGTTGAAAAGCAAAGTCTTGTGGTTGATGATCGAAGCACGGCCTTTGTGGCGTAGCTTTGTGTAACGTTGATTCGCGAGTATCACACCCGGTATGAACCAAAAACGGGAGACGGACATCGGGGAGGACATGCGTTTCTTTCTAGTTAGGAGTGGCGTCAGTGCTTGAACTGGCTGACGAGTTTGACTCATGTGGATGTTGCTTATTATTACTTGCTGAAAAGCGAGGCGCCTCGTGATATCGGTTTCGGCCGATGCTTCTGGTCGGCTGACGGGCCAGGCTTACGCCCCAAAGGGCGGGGAAACGCAGTGTTCAGGCATAATAATCCACATCGGTGGACCGGCCCTGACGATCCAAGGCCCACCTGAGTCTGGGTCCTGAGACATGGGCTAGATTGTCTCGAATCGGTTGAGGATCTTGCCCCTAGCCTCGGTTCATACCATAAATGATAACCCAACTTCCAATACGACATTTGCGGTTTTAATTGTAGAACTAGTATGGCGACATGATATATGGTACCCATGCCGCCTATGATTGATACTTATGATTTGAAGTTGTTTTATACACTATGCACTTATTATAGTATCAAATGATTTGTTTCAAACGTATCAAGCATTCTTTGGCTGTTATAAGGGAAAACCCTATCCCCCGGCTTGCGTTGCATTGTGTGATAGGACTTGGGTCTTATAACAGCTTCATTTTTCTTTATTTAGCATTGCGCTGTTTGTTTTATGCACTGGTACTCTTGGGAGGAAACCCGTTCCATGTTATACGACGTGGTCCCTTGATTTGCCTAACTTTAAAAATAAAGATTAACTGTTTTAGTTCTCACACCAGTCACATGACTGACCTGGGGTTTATTGTTTTAACCTAAACTCTGGGTGCCCTTATTTTGACATGGGCAGCTAGTAGTTTTGGCTTTGCAGATTTATATTCACAGGATCCTGGTGTACAGCTGGAACGATATCCGGAAAGCTTTGTATCCGTATATCTCCTTCAGTTGTGTATTGTATTATTTTCCGCTGATATGTATTTAAATGTAATTTAAATCTCTGATATTTCTGTGTAATATTCATTTATACTCTGTATATTCTTGTAATCTGATGCATTGATGTAATATACAGTGAAATGTTCTTCCGTATGCGTTCTGTTTTGTCATGTTCTCAAACGATAGGGCGTTTCGGACGGTCTGGGTCGGTTTAGCGACTGGTTCGGACCGAGCGAAATTCCTTCTCGTCACACATACTAACTAGAAAAATTCCAGAAAAATATTTTCTAGCTTCGTATTGCCACTACGGTCCTAACAAAACTAGTTTCGTCAAATTCTGAGACCGTAAAAAAAATGGCCATTTTCCAGTCGATTAAAATCAACTGAAACTGGTCAAACGCGTTTTCCTATGCCACGCTCACATATTGATTCGAAAAATTATGAAATTTGAAACCTAGCAATAATTTGACATCCCGGATCCTACAAAACTAGTTTCGTTGGAAACGGAGGTCGTTTGCAAAATGGCTATTTTTAAGGGCCATATATAATATAAAAAATATATAAATTCTACGGCGACTATTTCAAATTTTAAACTGGACATAACTTTCAAATCTAAAAGTGAAATCTTAATTTCTTAACTTCGTTAGAAAGATATAGTTAATCAGATTCAAATATTTCTTGTTTCGTTCAATTCTGACTTAAAACGAATTCTATACGTTCAATTGAAATTCAAAATCGAATTTTCAAACTACCGCGCCATTTCAGGATCGATATATAATTTAAAATAAATTATATATTATAATTTCAATTCAAATAAATTTTTAGTAGCTGCTAATTCACATAAACTATTTTTAAATATTGAAAATTCATTAAATTTGCCAAAATAAAAATTTTAAATTGGCTCAGATTTTCCGGGTTGTTACATTCTCCCCCACTTAAAATCTTTTCGTCCTCGAAAAGGAACGAAGCTGAAAGTTGTTTTTTAACCAACTCAACTTTCATTGTTTTTCATTACGGCTTAAGTTTTCAACTTTTCAGTTTCTAAAACTTTTCAAATTTCTCAAAAATTTGGCTAACACCCTAAATTTTCGAAAAAATTCGCCATAACCTCCCCTGCAATGGGAGCATCGGGAAATCTCAAATAGCTTCCCCGGTCCTTCTGATCTCAAAAAGAAAAAGAAAAAGCCAAACGGCTCACAAAATCATCCAATACCCAAGAAATATAGTAAACATGTACCTATTTATCGGGCAAACAATTTTTATTCTTCGGCTCTAGCCTCCTTGCTATGACCTGTTCAATGTAAGTACATATATATGCAAGCAATTGCGACCAATTTTCAATACAATTCAATATTTGATGCAATTAGGCTAAATGGTTCAAAATTATCAAACAAATGAACCAACAACACAAACATCAATCAATTAGTGGATTAGAGTTTTCAAATTCATAATTATGATATATATACAAAAAATCATGTTTTTGATGCCAATTCACAACAATGTGTTCTAGCTATATTGGTTTTGGTTCTCACACCAGCCTAATGGAAATATATAGAAAATCACACCTTCGTCACTCGAAAATAAATACTGGTGATGGCGCGCCACCATCAGAATCATGTCCGGGCGACTAGAATGTGATCCTATATCTATCTAATATATTAAAACTTCGAATATACGTTCATGACGCGTATATGCAAAATCTTCATATATTGGATTGTCCATATTCAAAATAAATAAATAATCAAATACGTTTTAAACGATTTAAATTTCAAAACAAAATTGTTTTCATTTGAAAAATATACTCTTCACACTCGATCTAGGATACTACTGATCCTATCTCTAACGAGTCATTCTAATTGGATATTACTAATCCAATATCTGATGAATCCTTTCGTATGGTTCTAATGTGTCTTGTTCTCGAGCTCTGTAAACCAAAGCTCTGATACCAACTGTGACGGCCAACGAAATCTGGTAGGCTTTGCAACCATCCCTTCATCCCCCAAGCAGCAGGTAATACCCACCGTGGCTCCCACATGGTCCCCCAGTCCCTTGTTTTACGGCGACCCTCTCGAGTCTCGCGCCTATTGGCGAACCAACGCCCTCCCCAGCGACATGTAGGGGTAAGAGTCTCCCGTTCGCCACCAAACCGCGAAGCGAGAACCCCCTATCATGCGTACCCGGCCTACTCAGGGCCAGCAACAAGAACTAGTGATACTCCATTCTCGATCTTTTCAATCTAATTAAAGATTCATTAAAACTCCACTTAGTTTTAATCTGTGACTGGGTTAAAGAATCAGTGTCATTTAAAACACGGTTCACGATAAACCCAAAATCACATTTCCATTAATTATCGGGTTAAAGAACGAGTGTTATTTAAAAACACCATTCACGATAAACCCAAGAATCAATATCAATTCAATTCCAATTAAATATTGTTTAATTGGTACACTTCATTAAATCTAAATAAAAAGATTTAATCTTTTCTCAACTGGGTTCAAGAACAGTGTTAATGAAGACACCATTCACGACAAACCCAAATCACATTTGATATTCAATACAAGGCTCTGAATAGAAAATATATCGGCTTATATTCAATATCAAATTCTACGATTAACAAATGTCGTATTGGAAATAACGATATAAATATATATCTTTCAAATTTCCATAACAACATCTGTATAATCACGAATTCCAACATCGAAATATTCCGAAGACAATTTCGATTCAAATCCATTCCAATGCAATCATCGGAAATTCTGGTTATTTCTAAAACACTTTTCAAATTCAATTTATTTTCTAATCAAATCAAATTCAATTGGTTTTCTAATCAAATTAAATTCAATTCATTTTCTAATCAAATCAAATTCGTTATATCTTCAATTGAAATCAAATTCGTTATATATTTAATTCGAATCAAATTCGTTATATATTCAATTGAAATCAAATTCGTTATATATTTAATTGAAATCAAATTCGTTATATATTTAATTCGAATCAAATTCGTTATATATTTAATTCGAATCAAATTCGTTATATATTTAATTCAAATCAAATTCGTAATATATTTAATTCGAATCAAATTCGTTATATATTTAATTCGAATCAAATTCGTTATATATTTAATTCGAATTCGTTTTCTTTTCAATTCGATTCAAATTTCATTTCAAAATATTCAATTCCGAAATCATTTTTCAATATTCATTTTAAAATGAATAAAATCGATATAAATATCGTTCACGTCAAAATGGCGTCAATCTAATCAACACGGCTTCATATATTTCTATTTTCAAATATTCTATTTCAAATATTTCCTTTTCAAATATTTCTATTTCAAATATTTCCTATTATTAAAATATTTCGTTCAACACATGACTAATCTCAATGGATGAGTACTGTCAACACATGAACCTTTATTTTATATTGATAAAGATGTAAATTTTATTATTAAAATATTTCGTTCAACACATGACCAGTCTCAACGGATGAGTACTGTCAACACATGAACCTTTATTTTATAATATTCTTCATTTTTTAAATTGGAATGAGGCCCAATCAATTACCATATAAAGTTAATTATATGGATTCCATTCAACACATGTATATAATAGCAACGATAAATAATCAACCATCATCCAAAGTGCACTACACTGTATAAGCATCAAATATAGATATTTAACGCTTGTAACAGCCTGTCAATCAATCGATCGACATATTTAATCAATCAGGATGAGTGAACTTCAAATTTCATCCCAACACCCGTGTAGGGTTTCAAATCAACAAACACAGATTTTATTTGTGCAGCTGGGTGATGTGTAAAATTTATCGACCCAATCAATGTCCTTCAAATAGGTGTACACAAACAAACCGTCCGGTTTGCCAATGAATATTTTATTTTATTCACTTCCACGTTAAAATTATATTTTTAACGATCAAAATATTTTATTCAAACTATGAATATTCTATTCGGTTCATTTATTCAATAAAATGATATTTTTATTTTTCTAACATATTTTAGAAAATTTCGGCGGCATAACGGCACGATACTAGAAACGGGACAAGGCCTAGCCTTATCCCCGGTCTAGTGAAGGCCCATGCCATTCACACATCAATCAAATCCAATCCATTTCACCAAACAATTCAATTCAAACCAAATAAACTAACCAACTACACAACCAAACAATTTAAACAAACAAGCCATCCATGGTCTGTAGATGACGGGTGTCGGGTGCTACTAAACACCGTCTACATCCTAGTATATATATAACTAGAAAAAGAGATTTTGAGTGAGAAGTTCTCACCAATAGCTATCCTATACCACGACTCTTCATTTAGAGAAATCTTCATCGTTATCGCATCTTTGTCAACTTCGTTGCCCGTAGCCACTACATATATAAAAATCATATTTTTACTTTGCTATTCAATATATAAAAATCGAATTTTTCCTTTGCTATTCAATATATAAAAATCGAATTTTTACTATGCTATTCAATATATAAAAATCGAATTTTTCCTTTGCTATTCAATATATAAAAATCAAAATTTTCCTTTGCTATTCAATATATAAAAATCGAATTTTTACTATGCTATTCAATATATAAAAATCGAATTTTTACTATGCTATTCAATATATAAAAATCGAATTTTTACTATGCTATTCAATATATAAAAATCGAATTTTTCCTTTGCTATTCAATATAAAAAAATCAAATTTTTACTATGCTATTCAATATATAAAAATCAATTTTTTACTATGCTATTCAATATATAAAAATCATATCTTTACTTTGCTATTCAATATATAAAAATCATATCTTTACTTTGCTATCATAATAAAAATTATATTTTTAAATACTCTATCATAATAAAAATTATATTTTTATTTTAAAACAACCCTATATTCTAATTACGTTGGCTAAAATAAACAAAATAAAATAAAGCAAATAACTTAAAAACTTACAACGAAGGGGGAGGGTGAGTTCAACGTCGGTGGAACTGTCGGAGGTGGGTATTGGCGGCGACGGGTTGTTTTAGTAGAGGATTGGGGGGTTTTCTTCGACGATGAGGGGGTGGGAGAATAGAAGATGCGGAGGGAGGAGGAGAGGGGAGCTGAGGGGGCGGTGGTGTCAGAGGGGAAGGCGCGGTGGCTCGACGACTAGGCAGTGGAGGGGGTGGAGTCGCGGGTTTCGGGGCTGGGGGATTTGAATGTCGCGGGTTCAGTCAGAGAAGGGAGGGGAGAAGGAGAAGGACGAGCGGAGGAGAGAGGAGGAGGGCGCAGGTGATGGGCAAGGCGGTGGGTGGCGAAAGTGAGGGAGGAGATCGAAAGGGAGGGGGGTAGCTGAATCGCGATTGGAGAAAAGGGGGAAGGGCCAACGATTTTGATTGGGAAATGGGTAGGGGAGGGGGTTTTATAAATTTATATTATTTATTTTCTTTTTAATTTCTCCTAAAGTTGACTTTTCGTTCTAACCCCAATCGAGGCCCAACGACTGTCGCCCCTAGCTAATTACCCCCATTCTGAACACAATGGGATATGTATCGCAGGCTGGTTCGATCATTTCGATCAGTTTTCGTCAAATTTACATTTAAATCACTATATTGAATTTTAAACGCACATTTCAATTTACCGGGGCCACATACTAACTAGAAAAATTCCAGAAAAATATTTTCTAGCTTCGTATTGCCAATACGGTCCTAACAAAACTAGTTTCGTCAAATTCTGAGACCGTAAAAAAAATGGCCATTTTCCAGTCGATTAAAATCAACTGAAACTGGTCAAACGCGTTTTCCTATGCCACGCTCACATATTGATTCGAAAAATTATGAAATTTGAAACCTAGCAATAATTTGACATCCCGGATCCAACAAAACTGGTTTCGTTGGAAACGGAGGTCGTTTGCAAAATGGCTATTTTTAAGGGTCATATATAATATAAAATATATATAAATTCTACGACGACTATTTCAAATTTTAAACTGAACATAACTTTCAAATCTAAAAGTGAAATCTTAATTTCTTAACTTCGTTAGAAAGATATAGTTAATCAGATTCAAATATTTCTTATTTCGTTCAATTCTGACTTAAAACGAATTTTATACGTTCAATTGAAATTCAAAATCGAATTTTCAAACTACCGCGCCATTTCAGGCTCGATATATAATTTAAAATAAATTATATATTATAATTTCATTTCAAATAAATTTTTAGTAGCTGCTAATTCACATAAACTATTTTTAAATATTGAAAATTCATTAAATTTGCCAAAATAAAATTTTTAAATTGGCTCAGATTTTCCGGGTTGTTACACCTACTTCCAGACTCAGACTCCCTTCTAGAATTTCAACTAAGCAACAAACCCTCACTTAACCCAGAGGAATAGGTAGACAACACCTGAGCTGCAGAACATGATTTCACGCCTTAGCAGTTGAAGATGACTTCAAGGAACTTGAGCAACAAAATAGAACTTCTACAAATATAAATAGTAATTGACTTTTTATGCTCTCGGTAACACAGATTTATTACTGATAGTACACCCATCCTATAATCTTCACTTCAAGTATATATTGTGTAACGACCCAAAAATCCCCGCCCTTCGAATCGACCGTAAACCGCACAGGTCCAATCCAAAAGGACAGAAATCCTCAGATTGTTATGAGAACATGACACATCAGAACAAAACATGAGAGAACATTTACTGCTATTATAACAATTTTACATCAGAGTACATATAATAGATACACAGCTGAAAAACATCAAAGAATAATAAATTTACAAAGCAGCAGAAATATAAATACATATATACAAACAACGGAAGACTATGAAATAATACAGAGTTTAGCTCCAGACATAATCTAGGATCTTATATAAAGAGTATCTACAAAACAAAAACTACTAGCTGCTCGTGTGAAAAATTTGGGCACCCAAAGTTTAGGTGGGAAACAATAAACTCTGAGTCAGTCATGGGACTGGTGTGAGAACAAAACCAGTTATTAACTTTATTCTAAAGTTGGGTCTATCACGGGACCATGCCATATAACACGGAACGAGTTTCCTTCACATGAGTACCTATAAATAAAAATGCGCAATGCTTTTTGACAAATGAAGTGATTATAAGACTCAGGTCCCATCACACAATGTAAGCGCAAGCCGGAGGGTAGAGTTTTACCTTATATTAGCCAAACATGCTTGATACATGAAATTTCTCTTTATTATTACTAGTGCATTATGTGGAAAAAAATTGAAAATAAATGTATCAATCATAGTTGGCATAATACCCCATCCTACTATGTCGACATATAGGTTTACAATTGAAACGCAAGATTCGTATTGGAAACTGGACTTCCATCATGGGTCGAGGCAAAGGATCTTCCTCAATCCGGATTTTGAAACATCTTTAGCAAAATGTCCAAGGGAAAACAACATCCCTTTGGAGCGGTAGGGCTGGCGAGCGGTAGTCGTTGATTGAACAGTGCCTGAACAATATGTTTCCAGGTCCAATCGGACCTCTTGGTCAGTACGTCGACCACCATGGCCTTATTTAACTGAGGCACCTCAATTCCTACATCCATATAAATAAATTGTCTGGGCTGCATACCATGGCATCACTTCTAGCAAGAAAGAAAAGCATGTCCTCTCTGTTGTCCTTCATCCCGTTTTTGGCTCATACCGCGGAGTGAAGCTAGTCGAAGTCACGTCTTGTCCCAAAGCTAAGCTATATTAACCATGCTTTGATAATAATCCAAAAAGATCAACTTTTCAGCAAAAGCTTTGATCACTACAATCTCTGCATGCCACATTGTCAATTCATACCATACAATTGATGTCTATTAACGTATAACCTCTAAGCTCATACATCACAAAGAAGGGTGTTAAGTTAAGAGAATAAATTCTCCACCGAAATAGATATATATTTAGTAAAGATTAATTAATACAACATAAAATACAATGTCAGACACATAATCCATTTGCAAGTTCGTTCTAGGTCTGAATGAAACCGGAGATGCCTTATTCCTCGTCCCAGCCTTATTCCTCGTCCCATGTGTCGAATACAGGAGGGAGGCCCTTGCATATCCTATTGATCTCTAAGTACGTTTGGACGATCACTGCTTATAACCTCGTCTTGGGTGTACTTTCCAAGCGATACATCGGCAATAATCCAAACGATGTAAAGATCTCCAGACTTCAACCACTGTCTTCAATATCATCGACTTTTAATCGTCGTATCAGTTACTCAGAATGGGTTGAAAACCCGGTCTTTCTGAATAACTCATGCATTCTTCAAATCAAGTGATATATCTAAACATATCATCTACCTCATTCCAATTTATAATATTCTTTTATTCAAATATTCATTACATTGGGAATTATCCCCATAAATCTTATCAAAGATTTACATCATTTAAGCTTTTTGTTTAAATCTTTCCTTGGAAATCATTTCAAAAAATTATATAATTTTTTTTCATAAACTTGACTTAAATTAAGGTTTATAAGTCTTATCGGGATTGTCGAGTCTTACAAAAATGTAATATCTCATATCATTCTCCCATTCCCCTCATATTCATCCCATGAACAAAACTGGTAGTACTATATATTTAACATCCCTTAGGTTTTCAGTAAATTTAATAACCTTCTTACATTTCAAATATAATTAAAGATTCAATTATCTCATGGAGAAAAATTGGTGGTACTCCATATCTAACACCTATCGTGTTATGGTAAATTTAATTACCGTCTTACATTTAAAATCTAACTAAAGATTCAATTATCTAATGGAGCAAAACTAGTGGTACTCCATATCTAATACCAATCGCGTTACGGTAAATTTAATTACCTTCTTACATGTCAAATCTAATTGAAGATTCAATTATCTCATGGAGAAAAACTAGTAGTACTCCATATCTAATACCTATCGTGTTACATTAAATTTAATTACCTTCTTACAATTAAAATCTAATTAAAGATACATTATCTCATGAAGCAAAACTGGTGGTACTCCGTATCTAACACCTATCATGTTACGTTAAATTTAATTACCTCTTTTTCCTTTCAAATCTAGTTAAAGATTCATTAAAACTCTAGCTTTGTTTTAATCTTCAAAAATCATTATTCAATGATTATTCAACTTTAGGAAATTAATCGTGTCTTTAACTAGGTTAAAGAACATATGTTATTTAAAACATCGTTCACGATAAACCTAAAATCCACTTCCTTCAAAATGGAATTTTCACGGAAATCATACCAGTTTACAATCGATATAAATTTCCATATCAGACTAAGACTATATGCGGAAAAACAACAAAGCCTTTGAAATTTCTTAAATAGTAAAGATCTTCCTCCATGGAGGTTCAAATCGATTATCACTCAATCGATTTCCCTTCAATTCCAAATTAATTTATTTAATTGGAAATCTTCACTTTGGAAAATTCCATTACATCTTATGTAAAAGATTTATTCCATAAAATCCATTTTTCAACTGGGTTTAGGAATAGTGTTATTAAAGACACCATTCACGACAAACCTAAAACCCAATTTGATATAAAATACAAGGCCTTGAATTGAAGTCATATCGACTTATATTCAATATTAAATTCTGAAATCAACAGACACTATATAGGGAATAACGATATCTATATATTCCAAATTCCTTAAAACAATATCCATATAATCACAAAATCCGATATTGAAATATCCAAAGATTATTTTAATTCAAATCCAATTAATATTTTGGTAAACCCTGGTTATATTTAAATTGTTACAATCCAATATGTCATTTTAAAACCATCGGATCTTTTAACTTCAGAAAACATCGTTTGATCTTAATCAAGTATCCGATGTCCTTTCAAATCTTCCCATCCCTTTCTTAATGGAATAGTTCCCAATTAGATCTCACATGTGGTATTAGACTGTACTCTAAGGAATCATCGCATATACCTTTAGCTTCTTTATTCTGGTTGCTAACTAGTTCATTCAGATAAAATAACTTTTATCTCTCCAAAACTTCGAATACTCCATCCAAAATCTTTTTAAATCATTTACTATGATTTATTTTAATTTATTCATATTTTTAATAATTTTAGTAAGGCCCTTACAGTCGGTTTTCAATTTTTGGTTACCAAACTGCATATATAGCGACCTTTTCCGAAATATATTTGGACTTATTTTAAAATCAAACCATTGGATTTTGAAATTTCTTCTTTCATTGTAAAATTCTTTTCATTTCGGACCCATCGTTTTTCGTTTGAAGATAATCCGACGGTCGGATCTGCTAGTACGTGGATTTAAAGTTACGGGTCGAACTTCAAGACAGTCGTTGTGCGACACATCTTATTCAGACCCAAATCATTTTATAATTTAAAATAAACCGAAATGCTTCCCAAAAAATTTCATAAATTATATAATATATATATATAGTTATCATTGGAAATTCTATTTCAATCATTTCCCTTCAAATCAAATATTTCAATATTAAGTCATTTTAATATATTTAAATCATTAAAATAATAATATTTTTCAAAACTCATTATTTTAAGACCAGACTTTCCTTACATTCATTATAAAAATAAATATGAAATTTTTGAAAAGAAACTTCTTTTGAAACGTTTCCTAGACAGCCTTACCGAACTTCACTTTAAATAGTTACTATTCATTTCGAAAATAAAACCTTGATAGACCATACCTATTTGAAAATTGAAAGGAATTTTGGTTCGATTCACAACATTCATTTTAAATTGCAACAAAAATTTAAAACAGGGTCCATTCAAAACTTGTAAATCGAGAAATATACCTGTCGATGGCTCCACTTTTTTGGGAAATCAAATTTTTCTGTTGATCTGAATTGAGCCCTCCTAATGTTGAGCCTCCATAGAAGTCCACTCAAATGCCTTATCTTCGATCGAGCCGAAGATAAAATTAGGAAGAAAAGGTACTAGCCGCCTTATCTAGGGTTTTGAGCAAAAAGTATTTTGGTTAAATAACTTTTTATCTAATCTTGTTACCTTCATTTATGTCGGCCATGTTTTATAAAGGAGTGTGAATTCCCTTAAAAAACAAACGTGTACAACAAATGAAGGAACCAATCGGTATACCTTTTCATCGCTAAATAAAATATCGATAGATTGATATTTTATTTACCCAAATAACGGTTTCCCTTTTAACGTTCTCAGTGCGTGACCCTATAGTTTATTACAACGTTGGCAATAAATTAATTCATAATTAAATTATAAAGAGTGAACGACATCTAGTAATACATCGCTGCTACCCAAGTTATCATAAGATCAATGATTCGATACAACCTTTCTGTGACCAGTGTCTCAATGTAATATAATCCTTTTATCTAGTATATGCAAGATTAAACTCGAGGCATGGAACGTATAACCCTCTTTTTAATTTAACCCTTTTATCTTGATCGATGAGTAGACTATTTAAAATAAATCAATATTTGAGCACGACCATGCATTTCATAGTCTCACTCAATCAAGACACCCATGGATATCACTACAAATATATTGTAGGGTTAAATTCCATAAATATCATTCATAATTTTCATTCGATTCGAGATGTATCCAATAATCACCGTTATCGTCTACTCGATTAAAAGCAACTTTAGATGGTATTAAAACACAAATATCCTCGAATAAAATTATAATGATTTCAGGTTTGAGGACCATTACATCGCTGCTACTATGAGAATAATTTATGATACTGTTAATTATATTCCATGTAGTTTTCTCACGTTGGGTCAGCCTAATACGTTATTCTTTAGTAGGTATTTATGTCTTGACATTAATATCACGTATATTAATGATCAATAAGATGTGATCATCAGTTAATCAACATGCTAGTCTCAATGTTTTACTGTTGTCCTGTATAAACGATAAAACTTGACTAGGGACATTTAAGAATTATAATACTTAATATATTATATAATCTCAAGTTCGGGTCTTACTCAAACTATATAATTCTGTATTATTATCCTAAGGACTTATATTATGTTAATATTTATATTACGCAGTAAATATAACATAATAGAATATTTTATTCCAAATAAAACAATAGCATCAACAATGTTATTAACCACATCAAATGAATTGCCTCCAGGGCATAAACTCTAATAATCTCCCACTTGCACTAGAGTCAATCATTCATGTATCGTATACTCATGAAACTAGTGTGTCTGTTAAACTTATTCTACGACAAAGCTTAAGTCAGTGGGTCTGCAACATTACAACCTTTTGCAACTTTGCAGATATGTTTATTTCCTCTATGAACAATTTCATACAAGGAATTATATTTCTTAAATATATGTTTGGATCGATAATGAGTTCAAGGTTTTTGGCCTAAGCAATAGCCATATTGTTATCACAATGTAAATTATTGGATCAACAATGAATTAAGTTCAATTATGAACTTCTTAACCAAAACATTTTCTTTCTTAGAATCAGTATCTATTTCATGTTTTTAAAACTAGCATTATTCACAATAATTAATGTGTTATCAATATATAACATTAGAATTAGTGCATCACTCCCACTCAATTTCTTATCTATACAAGATTCAATGGTATTTTGTGGTTTCCGAGACATTTCGAACTCTATTTCACTCCAATCGGTATATTAGAGACTGACTCTCTTTTAAAAGGATACCGGTTTGAGCAATAAACATTTTATTCTCATAGGACTTATAGAAATAATATCCTTTCGTTTCTTTTGAATATTACATAAAATAACATTTATCAGATTTAGATCCGATCTTATCAGAGGCAAGACGTTTAACAAACGCCTTACAACCCAAATCTTCATAATAGACACACTGGAACGTTTCCTAGCCCATATCTTATATGGCGTCTTTATAACCGTTTTAGTAGGACTACAATTAAATATGAATGCAATTGTTTCAAGGGGATAATCCCAAATTTATTGCAAGATCTGTATGACTCATCACTGATCATACCATACCTTATAAGGTGTGATTTCTCCTTTTAGACACACCATTCCAATATGGTGTTCTAGGTGGGGTGAGTTGTGAAACAATTTCACACTCATTTGGATAGTCATTAAAACATTTGGCTTAAATATTCTCTTGACATGTTCGAAGAGTATTTATTTTCTACCAAAATTGGTTTTGAACTTCATTTTTTGAATTCTTTGAACTTTTCAAAGGATTCTGATTTGTGTTTCATAAGATACACATATCTATATCTACTGATATCATCAGTAAATGTAATGAAATAATAATACCTACCTCTAGTTTATGTATTCATTGCTCCATATACATCATTATGTATGAGAGCCAATACTTACTAGCCCATTCACTAGATCAAGTGAAAGGTGATTCAGTTATTTTGCTTAATAAACAAGATTTGCATTTTTCATATGATTCAAAATCAAATGATTCCAAAATTCCATTATTATGGAGTTTTGATATATTTTTCTTGTTTATATGGGCTAACTGAAAATGCTAAAGGTGTGATGGATTTAAATCATTAAATTTAATCCGCTCAGTATTTATGTCAAACATATCATAGTTAAGGGTTTATAAAGAACGTTAAGTATTTGTGAAATTCCATAAGATATTTTAATTAAATTAAATGAATAACAATTGTTCTTTTATTACAAATGAAATTCAAACTTGTCTAAACAAGATTCATAATAACATTTATTTTAAATGGAATTTCATAATAATAATATTTTATTATTCAATTAAGCTAGTACATAGAACAAGAAGCAACTTCTTATCGATAATCCAGCAATATTTGCTTCATTTCCAATCTTAAGTCCACTTGTCCTTTTGTCAAATTTCTACTTATTTTTTCATTGTTGTAAATTTACATATATTTATGTGACTCATATCTAGTATCTAATACTAGAGATGTATAAGTAGATTGTTATACCATTTATATCTTATTCGGTTGAAATCACACTTCAACTTTCATTTTAGATCTTCAATATTTGTAAATCAATTATGTTTAATTTGTTTGAGGAAAATCCTCAAATTTCATTGTAAGTCAAAAAATTTGAATTAATGTATCCTTCTTAAGGATAATTTAAATTATTGGAGTTATTTATTATTTAGTTTCTATAGTAGATAATAAACAATAACTGATTCTGTAATATTTATTTAATATAAATAAAAAAATTTGACAATCAAAATTTATATTTACATAAACATATAATTTTAAACTAAAATATGCTTCCATTCAAATTAACATCCATCTGTTTATATATATATATATATAATGGTGTTCCAAGATCCATATTTAGTTATGTCTTGACCTAGCTTTGGCTAATCCCCAAAACATAACCTTTTAGGTAGACATCTTATGTCAATTATATCGTATATAATTCTTAGATCGCATGATGAACATTTTGTTCAGTATTATTCACTTTCTCAAATTATAGAATAGTTCATGCTCTTTGTCTCTAAGCCGTAATCTTATTATGCAGCATAGTTAAGCCAGACCCAATAATACAATTCAAGTATCACTTTTAATCCGTCGCATATAACCAAAATAAAAGGATGCACAATGCTTTGGCATTGCCTACCGTAACGACCCATATTTTTTCTGCAATATATAATTAACTTATTTAATTATATAATTAGTGATTTAGAATTTAAATGGTCGTTTAAATTAAATAACTTTGAATATTTAATTAAATTAATAATTAAATAATATATTAAATTCTGAAATAATCAGAATTGGCAGAAATGGCAATATGGTGTGAATTGGGCAAAATTCAAAATATATAATTCAGTTTAAAGTTGAATTATATTAACGTATATATTTAATTAACGACAGTTGAACATATTAATTATATTATAAATATAATCGAGCTCGAAATGGCGCGATAGTTCGTAATTTGGTGATTCGAACTTTAAACGAATATACAGAAGCCGTTTTAAATTGGATTTCTGTGAAACAAGAAACGTTAGGAGCTGGTGAAGTATATTTTTCTGATGGAAGAGAAAAATCTGGATTTCGTCGTGTAGATTGTGAGTTGTGTCCAAACCAAATTTTAAAATAGTCGCTATAGAATCATTTATCGACCATGACGGTTTATTCGATATAACTAGATATCGGTTTCGAATTTAGACAAGATTCTTTTGAGACGTAGTGATAATTTAATTTTTAGAATTTTACTGTAATTTTTAATTAATTAAATACGCAACTTTTATTATGGAGTATTTTGCACCCTATATCGGTATTTTTGGGTTTCACATTATGAGTTAACCTACTGATATTATTATATTTTTGGAATCCTGGCACATCGCTGATTACAACGGTATTTTTATTTTCGTTAATTGAGGTTCGAAAACGAGTGGAGTTTTATGAAACATGGTACCCTAAATGTAACACCCCACATCCGTTAGTGTCACTCACAAAGGGAATGCACTAAGTTCTGTGGAGCATTTAAGGTAAAAGATGCAGATAAATTACAAGACAGACAAAATTAAAACAGCGGAAAATAAAACTTTACTTTATTGATAAAATAGTTTGTACAACAATTGCTTTCCAATACCAGAGTATCATCTGTCTTACAAAATAAAGAAGCATAAAATAACATTTATATTCCCCAATGTAGCATAAGCCAGCCATAGCAGCAGAAAAGAGAGTCTGAAGCGATATATCCAAGAGTCTTTAAGCTTGGAAAGAGTAACAGTCCATACTAAGCAGAGTTATTCCCTCCCTGACTACCTGGGGGGGAAACGGAAGAAAAGAAGATGAAAGAAAAACAGAGTCAGACATAAAGCATGAGTAAGTCTAGTGGCTTTTAGCATGTGAACAAGATAAAGTTCATGACAGGAGTAAACTAAAAAAATGGGACAGTACCAGAATAACAGACTAATATAAACCAAAGCAAGATAGTTTAAACCAAATATACTATCACACCCCATTCTATATCTCTGCACCACTTAACTAGTATCCCAACTAGTAATCTGTATAAAGATGATAACGTGATCCCAATCCGTGATCCCAATCCCTGTCATTGCGGTTGCCTTTAGGTGTACATCTATTATTTATTACCTAGATCTAATCTAGGGTTTTCTTATCGAGCGCTTCCTAGATTCAACTAGGGTTTATGCGACTTATCTAATACTTCTCGGATTCAGGATTTATGCCACCTAGGTCCAACTAGGGATTATGCTACCTGTCGAACGATGCCCCTAGTCTAGGACACACTACCTAGAGTGGTATATGTTCCTAGACTTTCCTCATGTATGTGTCGCGAATCGTTTATCGCTGTCTAGATGCAAATGTCCTGAAATGTGCGACCCGAGTCTCGTGGCAGGGCTATTCTAGAAACACGGAACTCGGTCGGGAGCTTTCAGATATCTGCCGATGCAGATGCTAAGGTCTGTTTTTCCAGTGGCTATGGTCCCACCTGACCCCTCCCTCAACTAATGAAAGGCAATCCAAGAAAATCAAGCACGAGAACTATACTCCTGCCACCTATGCCCCCACTTTCCTATTGGCCAGCCTCACCCATAACTAGATAGCAAGTATATGGTCTGTTGGGAGTTCTCTGCCTTTCCGCATGTGTATCTCGACTGACTCAAGATGGTGGGTAGACGACGGGTCACTATCACAGGGCCATTTGTCTCGCCGAATCACGCTGGTCCATCCTAGTCTTTAGGTTTCCTTATATTGCAACCAAGGCATACCCTTGGTTCTTCTAACGTAGACCTTAACCTCTGTGAGCCCAGGCGGATCATCTGCATTCTCACAGAGGGATACCAAGGGTACCATCACGTCCCCCCGAAGCCTCGGGCTTCGTAACACAATTCGTTGGAGCCTTCTTTAAGATCAGATGGACGTTCGCTCCTCCTCATGTTATACTAAGAATTACTACTTAGTTTTCCTAACTAAGGTTTACCACTTAGTTTCCTGAATCGTTGTTTTCTTAACTAAGGTTTACTACTTAGCCCTCTTTCTCGTCAAGTTGGATTGGTTAAGTGTCATTAGTCAATTCAAGTTAGCTTAACCCATTCCTTTGTCATATTAAACTGGTTAAGTGTTATCAGTAGTTCATGTTGACTTAACCCTATCACAAACCAAGTTATATTGGTTAAGTATTTCTTATTACTTAACCCTACCCATTCATCTTGTAATGGTTAAGTGTCCCTTTTAACCTAACCTTGCCCATCTGTTTTAACTAACATGTTATAATGGTTAAGTGTTCCCTTAGTTAACTTAATCCAAATATCTGTTTAATTAACATGTCCTAATGGTTAAGTATTGTCCCTTCATGTTTCAACTTAACCCTGTTCAATTTATCACACTATGATGGTTAAGTGTTCTAAGTTTACTTAACCCTACCCTCTAGTCCAGCTAACATATTAAATTGGCTAAGTGTATTTACTTAACCTTACCCACTTATCTAGCTAACGTGTTATAATGGTTAAGTATTCTAAAATTACTTAACCTCACCCACTTATCTAATTATCAGGTTATAACGGTTAAGTGTCCTGAATTTACTTAACCTCACCCTCTAGTCTAGTTAATATGTTAAATTGGTTAAGTGTACTAACTTTACTTAACCTCACCTTCTAGTCTAGTTAACATGTTAAATTGGCTAAGTGTTTTCTTAGTTACTTAACCCCTACAAGTCTTGTCTTGTTAACATGTTAAGTTGGTTAAGTGTTTTAGTTAACTTAACCCTACCAATCCTAACTTAGCTTTAATTGTCTTATTAAAGCACCAACCACTCACATTAGACAGGTATTGTTGTGGCTGCCTGTATGCCGGTCGGTTCTGGGCAGTCTTACGCCACAACTCAGTCTAACCTCGGGTCTTTATTGGGCTCAATGCCTTAACCTCTCACATTGGATAAGTATTGTTGTGATTACTGGACAGCCAGGCGGGTCCGGGCAGGTTTACATCACAACTCAGTCCAACCTCGGGTTAAGCACATTCGTATTGTCTAAATTTACATTTTAATTATGTAAATTATTCAAATTCAAATTACTGCCAAATTTGTCTCCAATCAATCTCATTAGTTTAGGTATATAATTAATACCATTTTATGCCATAAATCACTTATGTGATTTTTAACCAATTTATGTCAAGTTTCCTATAATTACCAATTTTACCCAACGTTACCTCGTCTAAATATTAGGCTAACAATCTTAGCCTAATTTTCCGTCTGCATGATTTTGACATATAATATTAGGCTAAAAACTTAGCCTAATTTAGCGTACACAAAATTGGCATAAAAATAATTCATTAACATAAACATGTCATAGGTGTAAACTTGCAAAATAATCGACATGAATATCATAACATTGCATAACATGCCATAAACTTGCATATAAATATTGGACCTAGTTAAATAGGTGTCACATGAATCATATAGTTTTAGCCTAACATAAAGGTATAACATAGTATAACCTAATAGGTGTCATATGAATCCACTAAAACATGGTATAACATGTTAATGCATAGGTCTAGGCATAACCTCAAACATAAAACTGGCGTAAGACAAAACTATATGTATAACTTTGACAACCACTTAAGGGTGTGGACTTGCAACACATATGTATAAACATAGATCTAACAATAAACTTTCATATGAATCCTAAACGGATCTTGACATGGATCCGATTATAAGTTCTCACTTGCATAAAAATGTGTGAATATAGATCTATTCTAGTCATGTAGGCACAATTGGTTTAAACATATATACATAGAGCCTACATGAATGATATAAATATTTGTGTAAATCTAACTTGCAACCTATAACTTGCATAAACATATATTTAGATCTAACTGTATACATACAATTCGCATAAGGTGTTGATTGTTTGATTCACAATACATAAAAGATTCAATCACCACAATCATTCAAATTATCACAAATAACAAATATAAAACAACATCGTTAATACTGATATAATTCCATATTACAATTTACAACAAATCATGTCTTAATCGCGTTCCCATCTAAAGAGCCACTATACTTACAACGCAAGACGGTCTTGTTTTTCTGAGATCTGAGGTTCTGAAATTGAGATGCGTTCCTTTGGGTAGACATTGTTTTGATTCTTAGTTTTGAATTAGATTTGTTTGTCTTTAAGCTTTAGGCGGCGGCCATTCCAAGCTATCTTACAGCAGTGTGACGGCTCTAAGTTTAATTGTGTGAATTAGGTTAAGAGCTAAGTTGTATATATAGAATTTTAGGATTAATTTAGGTCGTTTGATTAACCCTAGAAATGACCACAACCGTTCAGTCAAGATAGAATTATCCTATTGACTCAGCAATGAGTCAGAAATGACTCAGCATTGACTCAGCATATTAAATGTTCATTTTTTTCATAAATGACACATTGGTTCTTTCCTAACATATCATAACCAAAAGGACATTTTTTTTATTTAAAACAAAATATTAGCTAAATGAACATTTCTTAACTGAAATGTCAATTTAATCTGAATAAACATTTTAAAATAAATATACATTTCTTAATGAAATGTTATTCTAATGTTAACATAACAAAAGTGATATTCTAATGTTCATCTTTTCTTTTTATTATTTATTGTCAATCAATTCAAACGTAAATACGTATTTAATAGATACATTTTCCCTTTACCGTTTACATTAATTACCCATATATAAATATATATATATATATGAATAAATCTTTTCTTACTTTTAATTTGTCATAAATCCAATTGGGGAAGGCCATTTAAAAAAAAACAATCCTTGACAACCAAAAATGCGCAACGTACGCTACATGATGCGTACACGTCATATATATATATATATATGCGTATATATATATATTATATATATTCATCATTTTTTTTCTTTTTATCTATCTTCCCAATTACCCATTTTCACACTAAACCACTTTTTGAACTACGTTCACACTAGGCTATTTTAAGCCATTCCCCTAAAACAAAAATAGGGCGCTGGCGGGGATCGAACTCTGTACCTCTTGTATGCAAGTCATGTGTTCCAACCAAGTAAGCTACTAAGTCTTTTGCTTACAAAAGTTAGAACAATGCTAAACATTATTCTTTCCTCATTCCTCTTTTTCATGTTTTGCTGCAATATTTAATTTAAGGATATCTTTTTCATACGGAGTCCAATTTACGCAAACTCGGACTCTATCTCAAGCAGAATTTCGATACGAACGCAATGGCGTAACCCGTTTCCCTTAATTCTTCTTCTAAAATTTAATTATACTTTAATTTGTGAAACTTAATGTTATAGAATTACGGGGTGTTACACTAAAAACTTATTAAACAAACATATCCTAATCTATTTCTACGATCAAACAAGAAGCCACGCTTCACTTCCTCAAAACCGTCAGTTTTCCTTGGTCCTCAAAGCAAACTCATGGCTTTCACAAATCCACAAAACAATATATGGAAAAATTCCTATAAATACCACATCTATCCTAAACCTAATTTAAATTTTCTGGTCAACAGTTTTTATCCGCCGCGATTTCTTGTTCCAGTAAAATAGTCGGATCTTCAAAAAAATCATAGAAATAGGAATAAAATCCTATAAATTTTTAAACCTATATAATTGAGTTTTTGGATGGATTGTCTTCAAGTCTGAAATCGTTTCAAATTGTTCGGCGCTGGTTTGGGTCATCGCGGAATTTACAACGTGAGTTTGAGGAAGTCTAGGGTTTGGGTTCTCTTCGAGTTGGTGCATCGATCTGGAGTTTTGAGGGTGTATATGGGTTCGTAATGTTATTTCGAGTTTCTGGTGGAAATTTGGTGGAATTCGGCATTTAAAACCGTCGAACCTGTATCGTGCATCGCGGGTTCAAGCAGATGTCGGAAGTTACAAACGAGATGCGAGCTCGATAGTTTTGGTTTGGGGAGATGCGGAATTAGCAGAGGAGGATAATTGTGATTTTTATTTAATTGTTTGTTGAAGAATTGAGGTGCAATGGAAGCTTGAAACGTCGGCCATGAGAGGATTGTGAAGAGCGGTTTCCTGAAGCTTGTGTTAGGGTCATTTGGGGAAGATAGGTTGCGGGTCTGGGCTGAAATGAATGAAGATGGGCCGGAGAAAAAGGTTGTGGCCCAATAGAAAATTAAAATCCATATTTTTATTTAATTATAATGTGTATTAACTTCGTAAGGTCGTAACTTCAACATACGATATCAGAATCAGACGAAACAAGATCCGACAGGATCGTATGGACAGACACGACATAATGGAACTGACTGGGAGTGGATTGGAGCTCGTTTGAATTTATGGCGAAATAAATTGTTTGATTCAAATCAAACAAACAGTTTATCGTTCTTTAACGATGAACTGCCAAAGTGAGTAAAACTCACCAACTCTGAACAGTTATATTTTTATAACGTATTCTTAGAACTGATAATTATCTGTTGATTGCTGTATGTTAGCTGTTTGGTTGAATTACTTATGTATTGGTTGAAATTATATATAACAATATATATATAAATCGTTAATCAAACATTAATTCTGTTTAGTAGAATATTTCATAGTGAAATGAAATAGATGTTAATTATATTGTTTAACATCTGTGGATGCAGGGAAACAGGTTGGAGGAATCCAACTGGATTCCTCAACATTTATTTTATTGTTTTTCATATATTGTGATATATGATGTGATATATAATCTGTTGTTGATTATGCATGTTTGAATGATATCGATCAATGTTATTTAGTATTTTAAATACCGTAAGAAATATTGGGATGTAAAAAGGGGATTTTCAAAGTATATTTTGAAAATAAATTATTTATATAAAATCAATGGATTTTATATATAAAAGGAAAAAGGATTTTATATAAGGAAATAATTATAAAATCAAAAGAGTAAAAAAGGAATATATTTGTAAAACAAATATAAAGGAATGTATTTGTAAACCAAATACAAAGGAAATATATTTGTAAAACAAATATAAAGGAATATATTTGTATAACAAATATAAAGGAAATATATTTGTAAAACAAATATAAAGGAAATTATTTGTAAAACAAATATAAAGGAAATTATTTTTAAAACAAATATAAAGGAAATATATTTGTAAAACAAATACAAAGGAAGATATTTGCAAAACAAATAGAAAGAGAAATATTTGTAAAACATTTACAAATAAAATAGAAAAAAGGAATATTTGTAAACCATTTACAAATAGAATTTAAAAGGAAATATTTGTAAAACATTTACAAATAGATTAAATGGAAATATTTATTTATAGGAAATAAATAGAATGTTATAAATGAGATATTTATTTGTTAAATAAATAGAAAAGATAAAAGAAATATTTATTTGTTAGATTAATAGAATTGAAAAGGGAATAGTTATTTGTTAAGTAAACAAATAGAAAAAAGAAATAATTCAAAGGAGATAATCCAAAGGAGATAATCCAAAGGAGATAATTCAAAGGAGATAATTCAAAAGGAAATGATTCAAAGGAGTTAATTCAAAAGAGTAAATCGAAATGAGTTAATTGAATATTAGTTATTCGATTAGAGTTAATCGATTGGAGTTAGAGTTAATCAGTTAAAGTTAATCGATTAGAGTTAGAGTTAATCAGTTAGAGCTAATCGATTAGAGTTAGAGTTAATCAGTTAGAGCTAATCGATTAGAGTTAGAGTTAACCAGTTAGAGTTAATCAGTTAGAGTTAATCAGTTAGAGTTAATCGATTAGAGTTAGAGTTAATCAGTTAGAGTTAATCAGTTAGAGTTGACCAGTTAGAGTTAACCCGTTAGAGTTATTCAAATGGAGTTAATCAAGTCGAGTTAATTAAGATGAGTTAATCAAACCGAGTTAATCCAAAGGAGTTAGTCGAATATTGGCTATTTGAATAGAGTTAAAGGACGAATAGAGTTAAAGGAGTATCGAATAAAGTTTAAGGAAAGGAGTTATCGATTAGTTTAATCGAAAGGAGTTATCGATTTTAGTTTAATCGAAAGGAGTTATCAATTTTATTTTAATCGAAAGGAGTTGATCGAATTTAGTTATTCGAAAAGGAGTAATCGAATATAGTTTATTTGAAGAGAGATTTATCGAATATAGTTTATTCGAAAAGAGAGATTTTCGAATATCGTTTATTCGAAAGAAAGAGTTATCGAATATAAGTTATTCGAAGTGAGTTAATCGAATATAGTTTATTCGAAAGAGAGATTATCGAATATAGTTATTCGAGAGGAGTTAATTGAACATGGTATTCGAAAGTTAAGTAAATCGAATATGGTATTCGAAGGTAGGTAAATTGAATATAGTTATTCAAAAGAAGTTAGTCGAGTATGGTTAGTCGAGTCGAGTTAATCGAATAAAGTTAAGTCGAACATTAGTTAATCAAATATTAGTAAATCGAATATGGTATTCGAAAGTAATAAATCGAATATGGTATTCGAAAGGGAGTTAATCGAATATAGATATTCAAAGGAGAGTTAATCAAATAGAGATTGCTCGAAAGAGAGTTAATCGTCGAATTCGATTATATCGAATTCGGGAAAGTATTATTTACTTTCCGGTGTTTAAATCAAGATTTATTTATTTATTTATAAATTAGGTGTTTATTTATTTATTCACATTAAAGAATAAAGGTTAAAATTGAAATTAGATATTTCAAAAGAAGGGATTATAACGTTATCGTTATAACCAATGTTCTGTAAAAGAAGTGGATTCGTAAATAGAATCCGAGAGTTACGTAAGGAAGTTTGTTAAAGATTTAAAAGACAAACTTTGACTATTTCGAAGTTAAAACGTTGTTCAATTAAGGTCTGAGAGGTAATTATACCCCAACTTGATTGACTTCCTTCTTAATTAAGGAATGGAAAGGTGTGATAGTGAAGGAGTTTTGGAAATGATTTCCAAAGAAGAATCAGAAATGTTTTCTGATAATAGAAAATAAGAAATGTTGAATATATGGAAATAGGAGATAAGTAAATTAATGAACTAAAGAGATAAATGTTCAATGATGATTGATCGATGTAATTTCCATTTGGAAATAATATCGTTGTTTGCACACGTGTTTTATTTGATAGTTAACTCACCGACTATCAAAGTTTTTGACCATTTTAACATTGTTAATATGGAGAGACCAGTTGGATAATTATCCGAAGAACCACTCCGTATTGGCATAAGCGTTGCGAATCATATATGCCAAAGATAATTGAAGACGGAGTAAAGTGCAAGGGCTGTTGTATAAATCTAGGTAAAGATTGCCTAAGATGGTTGTACTGAATAGTGCCTTCGGTTTGTCCAGTCCCAGGACGACCTGTATGGAAGAATGTCTGACAGAGTATATTTAATAGATCGCGTAAGTTGATCTCTTCAAACGTATTTATGTTTGGTGGCGGAGGAATTCGTTTCTCTTAGCTGTATACCCATGGTATTTTTGGGGAAATCAATTTGTGATTTGGTGGGTATGACGATGTGACATTCAAAGTGAATAAATGTGTGATCTGTCAGAGATAAGCGTGGCCTCTAGCCTCACAACCGGGAAATGACAAAAATTGGGCAGACAGCATGGCTGTGTAGGTCGCACCTATTAGGGTGTATAATCACCTGATCTAGAGTTTCATTTACTTCTAAAAATCTATTGTCGATGCTGTCCCATTTGGGAAACAGTTGTCGATCCTAACCGTTGGTGATATACATTCGATATACTAAAGCGAAATGAGTGGTCGGTCATGTATGGCCGGATTGCAAGATGTTCTTGTTGAACCCAGTGTATTCCTCTCTAGAGGTACACTAGCAGAAGGTGCTTCCATACCTTGTCATAGTTGGAAATCCATTACCCAATACGTGCTTGCGGTTTTGATTGTATACTGTATATGTAGAACGTGAGATGAAAGCGTTTCTGCTAGATGATGATTATATTGTGGTTGATAGACATTATTATATTATCAAAGGGTTTTTGATATAAAGATAATTTGGATTCTCATAAGGGAAAAACCCGTTCAGTTATACGGCATGGTCTTATGAGATATCGTTTACTTGTTCAAACTGTTTTAAACTATTTTACTCATACCAGTCCCATGACTGATGTGACAAAAAGGAATTCCGCTCGATCCGAATCAGTCGCTAAACCGATCTAGACCGTTCGAAACGCCTGATTGTTTTGAGAACACGATAAAATAGAACGCGGACGGAAGGACATTTCATTGTATATTACAACAATGCATCAGAATACAAGAATATACAGAGTATAAATGAATATTACACAGAAATATCAGAGATTTAAATTACATTTAAATACATCGCAGCGGAAAATAATACAATACACAACTAGAAGAGATATACGGATACCAAGCTTTCCGGATATCATTCCAGCTGTAAACCAGGATCCTGTGAATATAAATCTGCAAAACCAAAACTACTAGCTGCCCATGTCAAAATAAGGGCACCCAGAGTTTAGGTCAAAACAATAAACTCCAGGTCAGTCATGGGACTGGTGTGAGAACTAAAACAGTTATTAATCTTTATTTTTAAAGTTAGGTAAATCCAGGGACAACGTCGTATAACACAGAACGGGTTTCCTCCCAAGAATACCAGTGCATAAAACAACAGCGCAATGCTAAATAAAGAACAATGAAGCTATTATAAGACCCAGTTCCCATCACACAATGCAACGCAAGCCGGAGGATAGGGTTTTTACCTTATAACATCCAAAGAACGCTTGATACGTTTAAAACAAATCATTTGATACTATTATAAGTATATAGTGTATAAAACAACTTCAAATCATAAGTATCAATCATAGGCGGCATGGGTACCATATATCATGTCGCCATACTAGGCTCTACAATCAAAACCGCAAATGTCACGTATTTGGAAATTGGATTTTCGTCTATGAACCGAGGCAAAAGATAGTCCTCAACCGATTCGAGACGCTCTAGCCCGTGTCCCAGGCAAGTACTCAGTCAAGCCTTTGGATCGTCAGGGCTGGTCCACCGATGTGGATTAAAATGCCTGAACACTGCGTTTCCCCGCCCTTTGGGGCGTAAATGAGCCAACGAATGGCTCCATCGGACCCGGATCGTCCGATCTAACCGAGGCGCCTCGCAACAGCTACAACCACACAGGTGAAAAGTATATAAATGTCAGGGCTGGAAGGTCACTGACACCACCCTAGCTAGAAAGAAACGCATGCCCTCCCTGAGGTCCGTCTCCCGTTTTTGGTTCACAACCGGGGTGCGAGGCTCACGAATTCACGTTACACAAAGCTGTGCCACACAGGTTGTGCTTTGATCATCACCACAAGACTTTGCTTTTCAACAGAAGCCTCGATCAATTGCCACTTAAGCATGCCACACAGGCCATTCACTCCATGCGTTTGATATCCATCATTATATAACCCCTGAGCTCGTACGTCTCAGAGAAGGGAGTTAAGCAAGAGAATAAATTCTCCGCCGCCAAACAGATATATATTTAATAGAGATCAATCACACGGACTAAAATCCAATGTCAGACACACAGTCCATTTACAAGTTCGTTCTGGGTCTGAACGAAACCGGAGGCACCTAGTACCCCGCATATCCATCGATCTCCAAATACGTCTGGACAATCACCAACTATTTCCATCTTCTTGGGTGTACATCCCAATCAAGATCATCAGTAATCACCCAAACGACGATAAGACCTCCGGTCTTCGACCATCATCTTCATCTTCGACTTATCGTCGTATCAGTTATTCAGAATGGGATAAACCCGGTCTTTCCGAATAACCCGCGTATATTTTAAATAAGTGTTACACAAACACAACATACGCCTCATTCCAATTCATCAGTCACTAACTGTAAATTAATCAAGTGAATAATTCCCAAAATATTAACCCCGAAGGCCGAAACCAACATCAGATCAATATCCAGGAAACCATTCTGCTTAGCTAACCGACAGTCAGTTTCTAAATTTCACATTCATAGGGAAAGGTTCCCATTAATTTTATCAAAGATATATTCTTTAATTTATTCTTTAATCTACTTTTGAATTTTGATTCAACTAGTCGGGATTAACGAACCTTACCGAAGTAATCATTTGTTTTAATTTCCCAATCCCAACCTATTCATCCCATGAAGTAAAACTGGCAATACTTCATATCTAACACCACGGTGTTATCGGTAAATTCAATTACCATTTCACGTTTAAATCTAATTAAAGATTTAACTATCGCCTGGAGCAAAACTGGTGATACTCCATTCTCGATCTTTTCAATCTAATTAAAGATTCATTAAAACTCCACTTAGTCTTAATCGCTAACTGGGTTAAAGAATCAGTGTCATTTAAAACACGGTTCACGATAAACCCAAAATCACATTCCATTAATTATCGTGTTAAAGAACGAGTGTTATTTAAAAACGTTGTCCACGATAAACCCAAAAATCAATATCAATTCAATTCCAATTAAATATTATTTAATTGGTACACTTCATTAAATCTAAATAAAAAGATTTAATCTTTTCTCAACTGGGTTCAAGAACAGTGTTAATGAAGACACCATTCACGACAAACCCAAATCACATTTGATGTTTAATACAAGGCTCTGAATAGAAAATATCCCGGCTTATATTCCATATCAAATTCTACGACCAACAAATATCGTATTGGAAATAACGATATATATATCTATATCTTTCAAATTTCCATAACAACATCTGTATAGTCACGAAATCCAACATCGAAATATTCCGAAGACAATTTCGATTCAAATCCATTCCAATGCAATCATTGGAAATTCTGGTTATTTTCAAAACCATTTCAAATTCAAATTATTTATTTAAAAATAAATAGAATTATAATTCTAGTTCAAAACTAGTTCATTTCGATAAAAATCTATTTTTATCTTTTCAAATATGGAGTTCTTCATCCCGATTTTTCCCAAATCATTTCTTATGATTTTACCCAAATTATTACTATTTTTAATAATTTTATCAAGGCCCGTACAGTCGATTTCCATCAACGGCCATCGAACTGCACTTACAGCGACCTTTTTCAAATTTGATTTGGACATAATTCCAAATCCAACCGTTAGATTTCTAATTTCCAATATTCGTTAGAAAGCTCTTTCCGATATGAACCAACGGTTCCGGTTTTAGGAGAATCCGACGGTCGGATCTCCCGTAATGTCCGTTTGAAATAAATGGTCGAAATTCGCGAACTGCCGCGGCGCGGCGCTTTCTATTCAGGCCATTACATTATATATATAATATATATTTCGTCGATTGCTATTTAAAACGAATTATATAGATAGTTTTGAATTCGTTTCAAAAACATTTTCAACTTCCATTTCAATTCAAATCAAAATTGAATTCTTCCTTATAAATTCGTTTTAAAATTCATTTCTATTCAATTCAAATTTCATTTCAATTCGGTTTCAATTCAATTCAAATTCATTTCGTTTTCCATTCGATTCAATTCAAATTGGTTTTCTATTCGATTCAATTTAAATTTGGTTTTCTATTCAATTTGAATTCAATTCGTTTTCTATTCAATTCAAATCAAATTTCATTTCAAAATATTCGATTTAGAAATCACTTTTCCATATTCGTTTTAAAATGAATAACATCGATATAAATATCGTTCACGTCAAAATGGCGTCAATCTAATCAACACGGCTTCATATATTGATATTTTCAAATATTCCATTTCGAATATTTCTATTTCAAATATTACTTTTCAAATATTTCCATTTCAAATATTTCTTTTTCTAAACTGGAATGAGGCCCAATCAATTACCATATAATGTTAATTATATGGATTTTCTACAACACATGTATTCAATAACAACGATGAATAATCAACCATCATCCAAAGTGCATTCTACATTGTATAAGCATCAAATATAAATATTCAACGCTTATAACAGTTTGTCAATCTATCGATCGACATACTACTAACTATTGGGATTAGTGTATGTCATATATCATCCCAATACCCGTGTGGGGTTTCAAACCATCAAACACAGATTTTATTTGTGTAGTTGGGCGATGTGTAAAATTTATCGTCTCAATCAATGTCCTTCAAATAGGTGTACATAAACAAACCGTCCGGTTTGTAAATGAATATTTATTTATTCACATTTGCGTTAAAAATTATATTTTTAACGATCAAACTATTTTATTCAACCTATGAATATTCTATTCGGTTCAATTATTAAATAAATGTTATCTTTATTTTTCTAACTTATTTTTAGAAAATTTCGGCGGCATAACGGCACGATACTAGAAACGGGACAAGGCCTAGCCGTATCCCCGTTCTAGTGAAGGCCCACGCCATTCACACATCAATCAAATCAATTTCATTTCACCAAACAATTCAATTCAAACCAAATAATCTAACCAACTATACAACCAAACAAACAAGTCCATGGTCTGTGGACGATTGTGTCGGGTGCTGCTAAGCACCGTCTGCATCCTAGTATATATATAACTAGAAAAAGAAATTGAAGAGTGAGAAGTTCTCACCGATAGCTATCCAATACCACGACTCTTCATCGATAGAAATCTTCATCGTTCTCGCCTTTTTATCACCTTCGTTGCCCGTATACTCTACATATGTAAAAATCGAATTTTTACTTCGCTATTCAATATATAAAAATCGAATTTTTACTTTGCTATTCAATATATAAAAATCGAATTTTTACTTTGCTATTCAATATATAAAAATCGAATTTTTACTTTGCTATTCAATATATAAAAATTGAATTTTTACTTCGCTATTCAATATATAAAAATCTCGCCTTTTCAACTATAAAGATTTCGCCTTTTCAAAAATAAAGGTTTCGCCTTTTCAAAAATAAAGGTTTCGCCTTTTCAAATATATCATTATAAAAATCACACTTTTATTTTGCTACACATATAAAGATGATATTTCTAATATTCCTATCATGTAAAAATTATATTTTTAATTCTCTACATAAACAAAATCATATTTTTCCACTTTCTACATAATAAAGATTATATTTTTAATACTTTAAAAATATAAAAATCATATTTTTAATTCTTTAAAAATATAAAAATCATATTTTTATCTTCATAATGTATATATAAAAACAGCATTTTTATTCTGCTAAAGTATAAACAGAAAAAAAAACTGATTTTCATATAAAAATAAATAAATAAATTACTTACAGTAATTGGCGAAGGGGGGGTCGATTTCAGGCGACGGATGGACGGAGGGGGGGTTGCGGCGGTCTGATGGCGACGGAGGGGCCCAGGGCGTCGGGTTTGGCTGCGTCGGTTTCTTCGATGGGGGCTCGGTGGTCTTCGATTGCTGGAGGAGATGGGAGACTGCGAGGTGGGGGCTGGAGATCGGAGGGAGGGGCGGCAACTCCCTGGGTGCGGCGTTCGTCGGTGGTTGGTGGATCGAAGATGGGTTCGATTCGTTTTTTTTCTTTTTCTATTTCTTCTGAAACGAACTGAAAGGGGGGCAACGGGTTTAAAGGGGAGGGAGAGAGAATTTTTAATTTTTAATTTATTTAATTTATTTATTTATTTTATTTTCACTAAAAAGCAACTTTTATTTTCGACCTCTAAACGAGGCCCACCGCTTGTCGTCCATAGCGTTTCACCCCCATTCCGAATACAATGGGATATGCATCGTAGGCTGATTCGATCGTTTCGAACAGTTTCCGTTAAAATCAACATATAACTCTATATATTGAATTTGAACGCGCATTTCAATTTACCGGGGCCACATACTAACTAGAAAAATTCCAGAAAAATATTTTCTAGCTTTGTATTGACGATACGGTCCTAACAAAACTAGTTTCGTCGAATTCTGAGACCGTTAGAAAAATGGCCATTTTCCAGTCGATTAAAATCAACTAAAACTGGTCAAATGCATTTTCCTTTGCACGCTCAAATATTGATTCGAAAAATTATGAAATTTGGAATCTAGCAATAATCTAACACTGCGGATCCAACAAAAGTGGTTTCGTCGAAATCCGAGGTCATTTGCAAAATGTCTATTTTTAAGGGCCTGAATTCCATAGCGACTATTCAGAATTTTCAACTGGACATATCTTTTGATTCCCGCTATGAAATCTTGATTTTTCGGATTCGTTGGAAAGATATTCCCAAATAGATCCTATTATTTTTGGTTTCACTAAAATCCGGATTGTTTTGCACCCGGTACATTCAATTGAAGTTTGAAATCAAATTATCGAACTACCGCGCCATTTTCAATTCCATTTATAATTATATATAAATATTTATATTCTAACGACGACGTATATAATATATACGTTCTAAATATATACAAAATAAATTTCTCGTCGATATTATTTAAAATAATTCATTTTAAATAATCAAAATTCGCTAAAATTGCCAAAATAAAAAATTTTAATTGGCTCAGAATTTCCGGGTTATTACAATCTCCCCCACTTAAAAACTTTTCGTCCCCGAAAAGGAACAAAGTCGAAAGTGGTTTGATCAATCAACTCTACGTTCGATCTGGCTTCCATTCTCCAACTTTTCAGTTTCTGAGAATTTTCAAATTTTCAAAAATTTGGCTATCACCCTAAATTTTCGAAAAAATTCGCCATAACCTTCCCTGCACCGGGAGCCACGGGAAAATCCCGAAATTGCCATACAGGCCTTCTGATCTCAAAAAGAAAAAGAAAAAGCCAAGCGGCTAGCCAATAGGCTCATAAAATCATCATCACCCAAACAAAACAGTAAATTATAGTAAACATGTACCTATTTGTCGGGCAAACAAATTTTATTCTCTGCTCTAGCCTCCTTGCTATGACCTGTTCAATGTAAGTACAAGTATATGCAAGCAAATGTGACCAATTTTCAATATAATTCAATATGTGATTCAATTAGGCTAAATGGCTAAAAATTAGCAAACAAACAACACAAACATCAATCAATTAGTGAATTAGAGTTTCAAATTCATAATTTTGATACATATACAAAAATCATGTTTTTGATGCCAAATCACAACAATAGGCCCTATCTAATTTTTGGTTCTCACACCAGTCAATAGGAAATATATAGATATTACACGTTCGTCACTCGAATATAAATTCTGATGATGATATATCAATCATCAGAATCACCCCCGGGCGACTAGAGTGTAATTCTATATCTATCCAGTATATTAAAACTTCAAATACATGTTTGCAAGGCGTATATGCAAAATCTTTATATACTGGACTGTCCTAATCAATATAAAATAAATATTCAAATACGTATACAACGATTTAAATTTTCAAAACAAAAATTGTTCTCATTTTAAAAATATACTCTTCACACTCGTTCTAGGATACTACTGATCCTATCTCTAACGAGTCATTCTCGTTGGATATTACTAACCCAATATCTGATGATTTCTTTCGTACGGTTCTAACGTGTCTTGTTCTCTGAGCTCTGTAAACCAAAGCTCTGATACCAACTGTGACAAAAACGCGAAATCCGGTAGGCTTTGCAACCATCCCTTCATCCTCCATTTCAGCAGGTAAAACCCCCCGTGGCTCACAGTGGTCCCCCAGTAACTTGTTTTACGGCGACCCTCTCGAGCCTCCCGGCCACTGCCTAACCAACCCCCACCACAAGGGACATGTGGGGGTAAGAGTCTCCCGTTCGCCACCAAACCGCGAAGCGAGAACCCCCCATCATGACTGCAACAAGAACTGGTGATACACCATTCTCGATCTTTTCAATCTAATTAAAGATTCATTAAAACTCCACTTAGTCTTAATCGCTAACTGGATTAAAGAATCAGTGTCATTTAAAACACGGTTCACGATAAACCCAAAATCACATTCCATTAATTATCGGGTTAAAGAACGAGTGTTATTTAAAAACGCTGTCCACGATAAACCCAAAAATCAATATCAATTCAATTTCAATTAAATATTATTTAATTGGTACACTTCATTAAATCTAAATAAAAAGATTTAATCTTTTCTCAACTGGGTTCAAGAACAGTGTTAATGAAGACACCATTCACGACAAACCTAAATCACATTTGATGTTTAATACAAGGCTCTGAATAGAAAATATCCCGGCTTATATTCCATATCAAATTCTACGACCAACAAATATCGTGTTGGAAATAACGATATATATATCTATATCTTTCAAATTTCCATAACAACATCTGTATAGTCACGAAATCCAACATCGAAATATTCCGAAGACAATTTCGATTCAAATCCATTCCAATGCAATCATTGGAAATTCTGGTTATTTTCAAAACCATTTCAAATTCAAATTATTTATTTAAAAATAAATAGAATTATAATTCTAGTTCAAAACTAGTTCATTTCGATAAAAATCTATTTTTATCTTTTCAAATATGGAGTTCTTCATCCCGATTTTTCCCAAATCATTTCTTATGATTTTACCCAAATTATTACTATTTTTAATAAGTTTATCAAGGCCCGTACAGTCGATTTCCATCAACGGCCATCGAACTGCACTTACAGCGACCTTTTTCAAATTTGATTTGGACATAATTCCAAATCCAACCGTTAGATTTCTAATTTCCAATATTCGTTAGAAAGCTCTTTTCGATACGAACCCAACGGTTCCGGTTTTAGGAGAATCCGACGGTCGGATCTCCCGTAATGTCCGTTTGAAATAAATGGTCGAAATTCGCGAACTGCCGCGGCGCGGCGCGTTCTATTCAGGCCATTACATTAATATATAATATATATTTCGTCGATTTCTATTTAAAACGAATTATATAGATAGTTTTGAATTCGTTTCAAAAACATTTTCAACTTCCATTTCAATTCAAATCAAAATTGAATTCTTCCTTATAAATTCGTTTTAAAATTCATTTCTATTCAATTCAAATTTCATTTCAATTCGGTTTCAATTCAATTCAAATTCATTTCGTTTTCCATTCGATTCAATTCAAATTGGTTTTCTATTCGATTCAATTCAAATTTGGTTTTCTATTCAATTTGAATTCAATTCATTTTCTATTCAATTCAAATCAAATTTCATTTCAAAATATTCGATTTAGAAATAACTTTTCCATATTCGTTTTAAAATGAATAACATCGATATAAATATCGTTCACGTCAAAATGGCGTCAATCTAATCAACACGGCTTCATATATTGATATTTTCAAATATTCCATTTCGAATATTTCTATTTCAAATATTTCTTTTCAAATATTTCCATTTCAAATATTTCTTTTTCTAAACTGGAATGAGGCCCAATCAATTACCATATAATGTTAATTATATGGATTTTCTACAACACATGCATTCAATAACAACGATGAATAATCAACCATCATCCAAAGTGCATTCTACACTGTATAAGCATCAAATATAAATATTCAACGCTTATAACAGTTTGTCATCGATAGAAATCTTCATCGTTCTCGCCTTTTTATCACCTTCGTTGCCCGTATACTCTACATATGTAAAAATCGAATTTTTACTTCGCTATTCAATATATAAAAATCGAATTTTTACTTTGCTATTCAATATATAAAAATCGAATTTTTACTTTGCTATTCAATATATAAAAATCGAATTTTTACTTCGCTATTCAATATATAAAAATCTCGCCTTTTCAACTATAAAGATTTCGCCTTTTCAAAAATAAAGGTTTCGCCTTTTCAAAAATAAAGGTTTCGCCTTTTCAAAAATAAAGGTTTCGCCTTTTCAAATATATCATTATAAAAATCACACTTTTATTTTGCTACACATATAAAGATGATATTTCTAATATTCCTATCATGTAAAAATTATATTTTTAATTCTCTACATAAACAAAATCATATTTTTCCACTTTCTACATAATAAAGATTATATTTTTAATACTTTAAAAATATAAAAATCATATTTTTAATTCTTTAAAAATATAAAAATCATATTTTTATCTTCATAATGTATATATAAAAACAGCATTTTTATTCTGCTAAAGTATAAACAGAAAAAAACTGATTTTCATATAAAAATAAATAAATAAATTACTTACAGTAATTGGCGAAGGGGGGGTCGATTTCAGGCGACGGATGGACGGAGGGGGGGTTGCGGCGGTCTGATGGCGACGGAGGGGCCCAGGGCGTCGGGTTTGGCTGCGTCGGTTTCTTCGATGGGGGCTCGGTGGTCTTCGATTGCTGGAGGAGATGGGAGACTGCGAGGTGGGGGCTGGAGATCGGAGGGAGGGGCGGCGACTCCCTGGGTGCGGCGTTCGTCGGTGGTTGGTGGGCGGTGGATCGAAGATGGGTTCAATTCGTTTTTTTTTCTTTTTCTATTTCTTCTGAAACGAACTGAAAGGGTGGGGGGCCAACGGGTTTAAAGGGGAGGGAGAGAGAATTTTTAATTTTTAATTTATTTAATTATTTTATTTTCACTAAAAAGCAACTTTTATTTTCGACCTCTAAACGAGGCCCACTGCCTGTCGTCCATAACGTTTCACCCCCATTCCGAACACAATGGGATATGCATCGTAGGCTGATTCGATCGTTTCGAACAGTTTCCGTTAAAATCAACATATAACTCTATATATTGAATTTGAACCCGCATTTCAATTTACCGGGGCCACATACTAACTAGAAAAATTCCAGAAAAATATTTTCTAGCTTCGTATTGACGATACGGTCCTAACAAAACTAGTTTCGTCGAATTCTGAGACCGTTAGAAAAATGGCCATTTTCCAGTCGATTAAAATCAACTAAAACTGGTCAAACACATTTTCCTTTGCCACGCTCACATATTGATTCGAAAAATTATGATATTTGGAATCTAGCAATAATCTGACACTGCGGATCCAACAAAAGTGGTTTCGTCAAAATCCGAGGTCATTTGCAAAATGTCTATTTTTAAGGGCCTGAATTTCATAGCGACTATTCAGAATTTTCAACTGGACATATCTTTTGATTCCCGCTATGAAATCTTGATTTTTCAGATTCGTTGGAAAGTTTTTCCCAAATAGATCCTATTATTTTTGGTTTCACTAAAATCCGGATTGTTTTGCACCCGGTACATTCAATTGAAGTTTGAAATCGAATTATCGAACTACCGCGCCATTTTCAATTCCATTTATAATTATATATAAATATTTATATTCTAACGACGACGTATATAATATATACGTTCTAAATATATTCAAAATAAATTTCTCGTCGATATTATTTAAAATAATTCATTTTAAATAATCAAAATTCGCTAAAATTGCCAAAATAAAAATTTTAAACTGGCTCAGAATTTCCGGGTTATTACAACTGACCCGGAGTTTATCTTGTTTTGTTTTCCCTAAACTCTTGGGTGCCCAATTTTGTACGGGCAGTCAAGTAGTCGGGATTTACATATATATTGGAAGAGCTTGGAGCAGGAGGCTTCAGGATTATATAACTATAGTTATTTCCGCTGTGTTGTAAGTGTTGTACTCTGATAATGTTGTTGTATACATATACTGATTTTATTTCAAGGATATGTTATCTATTATATGTTGTTCGTTCCACTGTGCGATTCGTGTTTACTCTGATGTTGTGTCCTTCTTCTATTCTAAGATTATATCTTATCTATTCTCACCCTCTAATTTCTTTCTATTAGTTTTCTGATTTCCAGTGTAATGTGGGTTGGACTTGTGTTATTTAGTCAGCTCAAATTGAACCGTAATTTCGGGATGCTACAGTTGGTATCAGAGCTTAAGGTTAAGTAATTACCTTGTCTCTGTGGCGTGACTCAGTAGAGATAGGGTTAGTAATACCCTAGATTGAATTTGAGTGTATATATACGAGTGAATGTATTTATTATTTGATATAAAAATTGTTTTATATTGTGGAGATTTATTGGTTGAGTTGTTTATGGATTTTGGTCGATCAGTTTGATCCACTGTATCGGTAGGAGTTTCTGAACACTCGAATACGATGAACCGACACGGACGTTTTGAAAAGAGGGTAAATGAAATAATTTTGCCCAAATTGTATTTTGATATAAAAGATTGATATCGAAATGATTATAATATATTAGATATATTGGTTGTAATTATAATCGAGTAAGATTATAAATTAAATTGTTATATATATAACCAAGTATAATTTAGATAAGTGTAATATATGAATTAAATCTGAATTCAAATCAGAATTTAAATTTAAACCCTGGAAAATTGGAAAGGCGTTTGTAAATGGATTTGGATTAAATATATGTGAATTTTAAAATCCTGGGAGATTTTAAATTATTTTACAAGCACTGTGAATGGTATTTTGAAATGTATTTCAAAATAGAAGTGTTAGAAATGGTTTTGAAAGTGATATAGTATTGAACTCACTTCAAAAGCTGGAAATAGATTCCGATGATGATCATGACATCATCGGTGTTCAATTTCGAGTTGTAAGTGACAGATTACTACCGAAAAGATTTTGTTTTTGAATTGTTTTGAGAGAAACAAGTTGTTTGAAATCCAAAAAGGAATATTTGGTTTTAGAAAAGCAAAGCTGTTTAAAAATCCTAGTAAGAGACTGTTCGAATTAAAAACAAATTTAAATATAAATTTGTGAAACCAAGCTGGAACTGAATTGAAACCATTTAACTGGAAATTGAATTGGATACGATATATCAAGTAGAATCAGAAATTGGATTTGTGACATTGGAATCCGAAATGGTATTGGGTTGATAAGTTAAGAATTTGAAAATCAAGAATGGGATTTTGGTTTGAAATTGAATTCGACTTAGGTGTAAGCAAATGGTTGGATTTGTGGATAAAAACAGATTGGAATTTGATTGGGATGACCCTTGTATTTGCTAAATTGATAACAGGTGGAAAGGATATAATGATATACCGACAAAAAGGTACAAGTTTATATTTCTATTGGATATAAGATTTATGAGCCGAATTAGCAAGCCGCTTGGCTGTTTGATTTTCTTTTGGGTTGGAGATGGCCCAGAGAGGCGAGTTGGAGTTTGACCTATTGACCAGTATAAAGCAGGTGCTGGCGAAATTTTTTCAAAAGTTAAGGTATTAGAAAATTTTCAGGGTTTTTGAAAATTTTCGTTGATAAGGATTAATTAATATTTTAATTAAAATTTAATTGGTTCAGTTGAGATTGAAGTTAAGAAGTGAACAAATAAGTTCTAACCAGTTAATAGGGTTTGTTTTCTACCTTATCAATTTCGAGGACGAAATTAATTTAAGTGGGGAAGAATGTAACGACCCGTATTTTTTCTACGATATATAATTAACTTATTTAATTGTATAATTAGTGATTTATAATTTAAATGGTTATTTAAATTAAATAACTTTGAATATTTAATTAAATTAATAATTAAATAATATATTAAATTCTGAAATAATCAGAATTGGCAGAAATGGCAATAGGTGTGAATTGGGCAAAATTCAAAATATATAATTCAGTTTAAAGTTGAATTGTATTAACGAATATATTTAATTAATGACAATTGAACATATTAATTATATTATAAATATAATCGAGCTCGAAATGGCGCGGCAGTTCGTAATTTGGCGATTCGAATTTTAAACGAATATACAGAAGCCGTTTTAAATCGGATTTCTGTGAAACAAGAAACGTTAGGAGCTGGTGAAATATATTTTTCTGATGGAAGAGAAAAATCAGGATTTCGTCATGTAGATTGTGAGTTGTGTCCAAATCAAATTTTAAAATAGTCGGTATAGAATTGTTTATCGACCATAACGGTTTATTCGATATAACTAGATATCGGTTTCGAATTTAGACAAGATTCTTTTGAGACATAGTGATAATTTAATTTTTAGAATTTTACTGTAATTTTTAATTAATTAAATACGCGACTTTTAGTTTGGTGTATTTTGCACCCTATATCAGTATTTTTGGGTTTCACATTATGAGTTAACCTACTGATATTATTATATTTTTGGAATCCTGGCACATCGCTGATTACAACGGCATTTTTATTTTCATCGATTGAGGTCCGAAAACGAGTGGAGTTTTATGAAACAGGGTACCCTAAAAACTTATTAAACAAACATATCCTAATCTATTTTAAATAAAAATAAAAGGACCACCAATAGTGTTCTTAAAAATGGCGACTGAAACCGTATTCTCTTCTTGGATCAAACCTCGCCCAAATTCTTTCTCGAATCAGAATGGGAAGAGGTTTAGGGCAAAATTTTCTCGCCCAATCTTGACGTTCAATGCTAAGCCAGTTGAACGATGTTATTACTGCGGTGGGTTCGGCCATATTGCGAGTGGATGCAGGAGGCAATTAAGGGTTTCTTTAAAAGATAAAGCTTCTAATGTTCCTAATGTCAACTCGTCGGATTTTGCCTTGAGGAAAGAAGGTTTCAACATATGCTTGCAACAAAATCAAGAAGGGTCGATGAGTTTGGAGAAACCCAGAGTTCTTCAGCCGATTGAAGATGGATTGCATAATTCAAATTTAAATGCAGAAGGTGCTGTTCATCAGAATGATGGTATTTCAGGTACTATGTTACCGTATATCTCTAATCCTTCTTCTTATGCTGACATGGTGAGAAAGAATACTCTTGTTTCGGACTGGAATTACACTACGACAAAAAATTCTTTTTTTAATAAAAAGAATAGTGATCGTAAGTGTTTCAAATGCGGAGATTTTTCTCACTTAGCGAAGGATTGTCGTAATGGATTACGTTGCTTCAACTGTGGAGTTTTGGGTCATCGGAAGTTTAATTGTCCAGTAAGGCTTAGAGGAAAATCAATCCTAGACATAATGCAATTTAACTGTTCGAGAATATGTCTGAATATTATTTCACTATCGGACCTTTATAATTCAGATTTTTCTGATAAAGAGAATGATGGGGGTATATGTTATTGTTATTAGGGTGGCACTTAGAGTTTCGTAGGGTATATGAGGATTCATGGTCCAATAATAAGAGGAAAGCTTGTTCGATTACAAGTGAGATACTGAAACATTTTGACGTCATTAACACCATCATTAATTGCGAGAGGAAAGCTGTTGCTTTTAAGTATATTCTAGCTAGTGATGATATTAACCATTCGGTCTATGAAAATACATTAAATCTGGGTAATAAGCCACAGAAGGACATCGACCAGGCTGAGTATTCGAACATGGTCAAGGATGATGGGAAGTTTATCGATGAGGTATTGGAGAGTTCGGCAGGATATATTTGGGAGATGTGGCGAGTGGATCCTTTGCTGTATGATCCTGTTGTGTTATGGTGTATGGGTCATGATGAGGGCTTCTGTTTTTCAGATAGTTTGGTCAGCAAGGAGGGGAGGATAAAAGATTTGATGTCAGTGGATGACTTGATAGACATGAGTGGTTATGTTGTGGTTGATGATGTAGGAGTTTTGAATTCCAGTTCAGTTAATGTTGATGCAGTGAATTGGTATGTGGCCGACGACATTATGCTCTCGAACAACTTTGAAGTATTAGAAAACTATAAAGAGGAGAGTGTTATGAATCAGACAGTTTCTGGTGACTCTACAACTTTTTCGGACACAGTAATTAGCGATGGTACATCTCAGTGTTCTTCTGCATTACATAGAAAAGGGTTTAGAGTTGGTCGAGTCAAATGGAGAAGGCAGGTTAACAGACAAGTTAATTGTTGCACTAATTTTGGGGATAGTACTTCAGGGAGGAAGGATTTGATGATCTATTACTCTACTGATTTGGTTGGTAAAAGTATGGACAGAACCGATCAATTGGGTGTTGAGAGTGAATGTGAATGGGGGCATGGATTTTCAGATTTACATCAGTATTCTGGAAAACGGGATTGTATGGTTGTAGTACCATCAGATGTTAATGGAACAACAATTGAAGATGGTGGTCAATTGAGTACTGTTGTGTATACTGATGGTGGTAAATGTATGGACAGATCTGATCAATTGGGTGTTGGGAGTGAATGTGGATGGGGGCATGGATTTTCAGATTTGCATCAGTATTTTGGAAAACGGGATTGTATGGTTGTAGTTAATGGAACAACAATTGTAGATGGTGGTCAATCGAGTACTGTTGTGAATACTGTTGGTGGTAAATGTATGGACAGAACTGATCAATTGGGTGTTGGGAGTGAATGTGGATGGGGGCATGGATATTCAGATTTGCATCAGTATTCTGGTAATCGGGGTGGTATGGATGTAGTACCATTTGATGTTAATGGTACAGTAAATGAAGATGGTGGCCATTTGATAATATCGAGTAATGTAGTGAATACTGATGGTGGTAAAAGTATGGACAGAACTGATCATTTGGGTGTTGGGAGTGAATGTGGATGGGGCCATGGATATTCAGATTTGCATCAGTATTCTGGTAAAAGGGTTGGTATGGATGTAGTACCATTTGATGTTAATGGTACAGTAAATGAAGATAGTGGTCAGTCGGGTATTGATTTGATAATATCGAATATTGTAGTGTGTGGTCTCACTGTTTCATGGGATAGGGGTGTTGGTTCAGGGTTGATCAGTATGTTGGGTATTAGTCTTCGCACTGTATTTTTGAGGCCGTGTTATGGTGTGACTTTTTGGGGGTATGATATGCCTAGAACCGGTTCTGATCTTGATGTTGAACCCAGTACTCTTGTTGGTGTGATTGAGCCTAGTATGGTCCTCTGTCAGAGTAGAGTGGCTAATCATTCTTCTTCATCTAGGAGGGGAAGACGCAGGAGAGTAATCCCTAGTACGAGTTTGATTCGTCGTAGTGCTAGGATCAGATCTTTTTCTTCTCCTTTTCGAGGTGGGTCCCCGAGTCCGAATGCTAGTAGTAGCAATTCGGATTCGGGCTCAGGTATGACTTCTGGTTATGGTAGTGAATATTCTCCTTATGCATTAGGTAGTCTCTCATCTAGTCAGTTACTACAGATTGCCAGTGATACTGCTTTTATTTTTACAGATATTGAGTTAGATTCTAATTTCATTAGGAGTAGGGAACTAGAGAGAGTTTCTTCATTGAGTAGATGAGGATCGTTAGCTGGAATATTAGGGGTCTAAATGATCCTAAAAAATGTTCTAAAATAAAAACTTTTTTTAAAGATCATCACATTGATATTGTTTTACTTCAAGAGACAAAAATAGAGAACCCTGATTATAGTTTCTATGCTAGATTAGGTGGGGCTTATATTCATAATTGGGTTTGTCTTCCGGCAAATGGTACTGCCGGGGGGCTCATGATAGGATGGAAAGAGAATCAATACAGATTAGTACAAGAGTTTCCTAAATCACATTCTTTACATATTATTCTAGCATCCCTTGTCGATAATTCTTCCCTGGGCATTACTAATGTGTATGGACCCCATACTAAGATTGAGAGGAGAATACTGTGGGAAGAGTGTTCTGATTTTAGAAATCTCTTCCCCAATCTTTGGATAGTGGGGGGGGGGATTTCAATGTCACTAGATTTTTAGGAGAGAGATCACCTCGGGAAGGTGATTTCTCTGATATGGAGGAATTTAATGATTTCGTCTTAGTAAATAATTTGATCGAAATTCCTCTAACAAATAGATCGTTCACATGGTCAAATGTCCCTCGTGGTAGTCCTTCATTTGCCCTATTAGATAGGTTTTTTATTAGTACTGAGGTAGATGATAGATTTTCGGTTTGTAGAGTTAAGGGCTTACCTTTTTTGCATTCTGATCATTGTCCAATTATCCTAACGTGCGAGTCGAATATTGTGATTAGTAGGAGTTTCAAATTCGAGAAAATGTGGTTACTTGATCCCAGTTTTATCAATCTGGTATATGTCAAATGGAAGTCTTTGTTTTACTTTAATAATGTGTATAGGGGTAATTCCGCAAAGATATTTGTAGCTAAACTAGGATAGTTGAGATTTTTTCTAAAGCGTTGGAACAAATTTATTTTTGGTAGTGTTAGAATTAGAAAAGATAAGATAATGTGTGAGTTGTTAGAATTAGATAAAATTAATGAGTCTAGGATTCTTAATTCCACTGAGAAGGACAGATATTATAACCTTAAACAAGACCTAAAACAGATTTTAGAAAAAGAAGAGATAATGTGGAGACAATGATCCCGTATCCAATGGATTAAGGAGGGGGACAATAATACAAAGTTTTTTCATAGTGTGGCGAATAAGAGGAGAAGAGATAATCAGATTCATTCTATCATTTTCAATGATGTGGAATTGACCTTGCAAAAGGATTTAAATGAAGCTTTCACTAGGTATTATGTACAGATATTTGGTACTAAGATTAAGAGAAGAATAAATGTCAGATGGAATGAACTATATCCATCTAATACTAAGGTTGACCTTGTAGATTTAGATAAACCTTTTTCTGAGTAGGAGATTTGGAAGGCTATCTGTGATATGCCTAGTGACAAAGCTCCTGGGCCTGATGGTTTCTCGGTTCTTTTTTACAAGCAGTTTTGGGATGTTTTAAAGTTTGATATTATTGAACTTTTTAATGAATTTTATAGTGGTGATTTGCGTCTAAGTAGTTTCAACTTCGCCAATGTCATTCTTATTCATAAGAGGGAGAGAGCTAATTCTCTTAAGGATTTTAGGCCTATTTCCTTAATTAATGTCTCTGTTAAGATAATTTCTAAAGTTCTAGCGAATAGACTTAGTATTAAGATGAACGATCTTATTGATTGTTCCCAAACTGCCTTTATTAAAGGCAGAAATATAGTTGATGGAGTAGCAGCGGTACAGGAATACATTAATGTTTGTTGTAAAAATAATATTTCCTGTGCCATTTTGAAGTTAGACTTTGAGAAAGATTTTGACTCAATTGATTGGGATTTTATATGTGAATTATGTCTTGCAAGAGGTTTTAGCATCAGGTGGACTAACTGGATCTTGTCAATGCTCAGATCTGGATGTTCCAGCATTATTGTTAATGGGGTAGTGGGTAAGAAGATACAATCCAAGAGGGGTCTTAGGCAAGGTGATCCCTTATCGCCTTTTTTATTTAACTTAGCGGTTGGTGTTTTTTTTAGAATTATAAAGAGAGCTGGTAGATTAGGTGTCCTAGGTAGTGTTGGGAATGAAGAATTTAATAATGAATTGTCTATCCTCCAATTTGCGGACGATACATTATTATTTTCTTCCCATTTGCCTAATCACATTATTGCTCTTAAGTTCATTCTTTACTGTTTTGAAATGCTTTCTGGACTTAGAATTAATTTTGACAAGAGCGCCGTTATGATTCTTAATGACTTTAACAACGTTGAGGCTTTGGTGGCTAGCATCTTAAACTGTTCTGTTATGAAGTTCCCTTTTGATTACTTAGGTTTTAAGATTAGGCCTTCGAAGCTCAAGAGGGAGGATTGGTTAGTCATTATTGATAAGATAAATAATAGGTTATTAAGTTGGAACAATAGATTTCTGTCCAGGGCAGGCAGATTAGTTCTCGTTAACTCAGTATTATCGGCCATTCCTTCATATTGGATGGCCGTTCATCGTCTTCCTCATTGGGTTATAGAGAAGATCGATAGGATCAGACGTAATTACCTTTGGAATGGTACACCGTCTTGTAGAGGCTATAAATGCTTAGTTAATTGGGAAACGTGTTGTAAACCAAAGGAAGAGGGAGGACTAGGGATCATTAACTTATATAATTTTAATTCTTCCCTTATAGCCAAATGGCTATGGAAGTTTAGATGCCCTGATGTGAAGGCATCATGGAAATTAATTGTTTCCAAAGCATATTATTCTAGAGATGAATTTATTGTTGGAAATAGTATAGGTTGGCTTAATAGGTTATCTCACTTTTGGAAGTCTGACTTAAATTGTTATGATTTTTTTAATTTAGGATGTAAGGTGACAGTCCATTCAGGTAATCTTGCTTATTTTTGGCATGATGCTTGGATTTCTTGTGTACCACTAAAAATTGAATTTCATAAGCTTTTTAATATTAGTAGATTTAAAACGCTTTAATTAAAGATGTTTACAGAGTTGATTTAGATCCTCCATGGGATTTGTCCTTTAACAATATATTAGAGGGGGATTTATTAAGGCAATTGGCCTTACTGAAAGCTAAGTTAGCATTGTATCATTTAGATGAAGATGGTGATACAATTTGTTGGAATTTAGATAAGAGTTTAGTATACACTGTCAATAGCATGTATAATTTTATTAATTTTTCTGGTGTATATTTGCACCCCTTTAAATTTTTATGGAAGGCTAATTCTCCTCCCAAAGCCAAGTTTCTTATGTGGCAGATCGTTCATAAGAAGCTTAATACTTTTGAGAAGGAAGAATATATTTTTTAATGTCAAATGTTGTTTTTGTAGTATTAAGGAGGAGGACGTAGATCATCTATTTTTTTCTTGCTATTTAACCTTTTTTATTTTTAATATGATCTTAAGGTTATTTACTTTTGACTGTTTTAGTTCTTTCAGTAGTTGCATTGAATATTGGGATTGTTATAGATTTAGGTATAATCCCAGTCAGAGATATGTGTTGGATTCGCTAGTTACTATCATAAGTTGGTTCGTCTGGATAGAACGGAATCAGAGGTGTATTCATTCTAATTCTGTTTCTGCTGATAATTTAATCATTAATATAGTTAACTTCTGTTTGGGTTGGATGTCTAACTCACACTACAAGCTTTATGGTGATTTGAGATTTGGGTGTTTTTTGAATAAGGTTAGATCTAACCTGAGTTTATTTATAAGAATTAATAGTTATTTTTGTGTTAATAGACCTCGTATTTGTGGTTGACTTTTGATGTTTTATTTATTTCTTTTGTTTTTTTGTTTTGCACATATAAATATGGGTATATGACTATATATATGGTTATATGTCAATGTATATATATATATATATATATTTATATATATATATATATATATATACACACTCTTATATATAATCATATATATGGTTATTTCCTTTGTTTTTACTTCAGATTAGTTCTTGGGTTTTTTGTTTTTGCATATGTATATATGGTTATATGCCTATATATACATATACATATATATATACATATATATATATATATACATGTATGCATATACTCATATATACATATAAGCTACTGATAGTTTGGTTCAGTTGTTTAGATTCCAGGTTGTTGATGTAGCAGAGGAGCTCTTTGGATCTCTATCTGGATTGACCATTGTTACTTGCTTGGGACTCATTTGTATTTCAGATTGCAGATGAAGCTGTGGAGCTTTTGGGTTATGCTGCTTTGGATTGATCATTTTTGGCTTGCTTTGGATATATTGGTGTATGAGGAGTAGGAGTGTCTGTATTTTTTGGTGATCTATTACACCATTTGTTTTATAGTTTATTATATGTATGGGAGTAGATATACTTCTTATCGGGTGGTGGCCTTGCCGGAATTCGATAACGAAGTATGATGGGTGGGGGCCTTGCCGGAACTCATCTATCTACTGTCCCTTACATTCCTTATTGTGACTCTTGTTTGTGGGTCTGTGTTTTTTGGGGTATGTATTTGGATACTTGTACTACTCTATTTTTATTATATATATGTGTGCTCTCTTCCCCCTGGAAGACCACACATTTTTGTTTAAAAAAAAACATATCCTAATCTATTTCTACGATCAAACAAGAAGCTACGCTTCACTTCCTCAAAACCGTCAGTTCTCCTTGGTCCTCAAAGCAAACTCGTGGCTTTCACAAATCCACAAAGCAATCCATGGAAAAATTCCTATAAATACCACATCTATCCTAAACCTAATTTACATTTTCTGGTCAACAGTTTTTATCCGCCGCGATTTCTTGTTCCAGTAAAATAATCCGATCTTCAAAAAATCATAGAAATAGGAATAAAATCCTATAAATTTTTAAACCTATATAATTGAGTTCCTGGATGGATTGTCTTCAAGTCTGAAATCGTTTTAACTTGTTCGGCGTTGGTTTGGGTCATCGCGGAATTTACAACGTGAGTATGATGAAGTCTAGTGTTTGGGTTCTCTTCGAGTTGGTGCATCGATCTGGAGTTTTGAGGGTGTATATGGGTTCATAATGTTATTTCGAGTTTCTAGTGGAAATTTGGTGGAATTCAGCATTTAAAACCGTTGAACCTGTACTGTGCATCGTGGGTTCAAGCAGATGTCGGAAGTTACAAACAAGATGCGAGCTCGATAGTTTTGGTTTGGGGAGATGCGGAATTAGAAGAGGAGGATAATGGTGATTTTTATTTAATTGTTTGATGAAGAATTGAGGTGCAATGGAAGCTTGAAACGTCGGCCATGAGAGGATTGTGAAGAGCGGTTTCCTAAAGCTTGCGTTGGGGTCATTTGGGGAAGATAGGATGCGGGTCTGGGCTGAAATGAATGAAGATGGGCCGGAGAAAAAGGTTGGGGCCCAATAAAAAATTAAAATCCATATTTTTATTTAATTATAATGTGTATTAACTTCGTAAGGTCGTAACTTCATCATACGATATCAGAATCAGACGAAACAAGATCCGACAGGATCGTATGGACGGACACAACGTAATGGAACTGACTGGGAGTGGATTGGAGCTCGTTTGAATTTATGGCGAAATAAATTGTTTGATTCAAATCAAACAAATAGTTTATCGTTCTTTAACGATGAACTGCCAAAGTGAGTAAAACTCACCAACTCTGAACAATTATATTTTTATAACATATTCTTAGAACTGATAATTATCTATTAATTGTTGTATGTTAACTGTTTGGTTGAATTGCTTATGTATTGGTTGAAATTATAGATAACGATATATATATAAATCGTTAGCCAAACATTGATTCTGTTTAGCAGAATATTTCATAGTGAAATGAAATAGATGTTAATTATATTGTTTAACATCTGTGGATGCAGGGAAACAGGTTGGAGGAATCCAACTGGATTCCTCAACATTTATTTTACTGTTTTTCATATATTGTGATATATGATGTGATATATAATCTGTTGTTGATTATGTGTGTTTGAATGATATCGATCAATGTTATTTGGTATTTTAAATACCGTAAGAAATACTAGGATGTAAAAAGGGGATTTTCAAAGTATATTTTGAAAATAAATTATTTATATACAATCAATGGATTTTATATATAAAAGGAAAAAGGATTTTATATAAGGAAATAATTATAAAATCAAAAGAGGTAAAAAGGAATATATTTGTAAAACAAATATAAAGAAATATATTTGTAAAACAAATATAAAGGAAATATATTTGTAAAACAAATATAAAGGAAATTATTTGTAAAACAAATATAAAGGAAATATATTTGTAAAACAAATAAAAAGGAAGATATTTGCAAAATAAATAGAAAGAGAAATTTTTGTAAAACATTTACAAATAAAATAGAAAAAAGGAATATTTGTAAACCATTTACAAATAGAATTTAAAAGGAAATATTTGTAAAACATTTACAAATAGATTAAATGGAAATATTTATTTATAGGAAATAAATAGAATGTTATAAATGAGATATTTATTTGTTAAATAAATAGAAAAGATAAAAGAAATATTTATTTGTTAAATAAATAGAATTGAAAAGGGAATAGTTATTTGTTAAGTAAACAAATAGAAAAAAGAAATAATTCAAAGGAGATAATCCAAAGGAGATAACCCAAAGGAGATAATTCAACGGAGATAATTCAAAAGGAAATGATTCAAAGGAGTTAATTCAAAAGAGTAAATCGAAATGAGTTAATCGAATATTAGTTATTCGATTAGAGTTAATCGATTAGAGTTAGAGTTAATCAGTTAGAGTTAATCCGTTAGAGTTAATCGATTAGAGTTAGAGTTAATCAGTTAGAGTTAATCAGGTAGAGTTAATCGATTAGAGTTAGAGTTAACCAGTTAGAGTTAATCAGTTAGAGTTATTCAGTTAGAGTTAATCAGTTAGAGTTAATCGATTAGAGTTAGAGTTAACCAGTTAGAGTTAATCAGTTAGAGTTAATCAGTTAGAGTTGACCAGTTAGAGTTAACCAGTTAGAGTTATTCAAATGGAGTTAATTAAGATGAGTTAATCAAACCGAGTTAATCCAAATGAGTTAATCCAAAGGAGTTAGTCGAATATTGGTTATTTGAATAGAGTTAAAGGAGTATCGAATATAGTTTATAAGAATAGAGTTAAAGGAGTATCGAATATAGTTTATTCGAATAAATTTTAAGGAAAGGAGTTATCAATTAGTTTAATCGAAAGGAGTTATCGATTTTAGTTTAATCAAAAGGAGTTATCGATTTTAGTTTAATCGAAAGGAGTTAATCGAATTTAGTTATTTGAAAAGGAGTAATCGAATATAGTTTATTCGAAGAGAGATTTATCGAATATAGTTTATTCGAAAAGAGAGATTTTTGAATATTGTTTATTCGAAAGAAAGAGTTATCGAATATAAGTTATTCGTAGTGAGTTAATCGAATATAGTTTATTCGAAAGAGAGATTATCGAATATAGTTATTCGAGAGGAGTAAATCGAACATGCTATTCAAAAGTTAAGTAAATCGAATATGGTATTCGAAGGTAAGTAAATTAAATATAGTTATTCAAAAGAAGTTAGTCGAGGTCGAGTCGAGTTAATCGAATAAAGTTAAGTCGAACATTAGTTAATCAAATATTAGTAAATCGAATATGGTATTCGAAAGTAATAAATCGAATATGGTATTCGAAAGGGAGTTAATCGAATATAGATATTCGAAGGAGAGTTAATCAAATAGAGATTACTCGAAAGAGAGTTAATCGTCGAATTCGATTATATCGAATTCGGGAAAGTATTATTTACTTTCCGGTGTTTAAATCAAGATTTATTTATTTATAAATTAGGTGTTTATTTATTTATTCACATTAAAGAATAAAGGTTAAAATTGAAATTAGATATTTCGAAAGGAGGGATTATAACGTTATCGTTATAACCAATGTTCTGTAAAAGAAGTGGATTCGTAAATAGAATCCGAAAGTTATGTAAGGAAGTTTGTTAAAGATTTAAAAGATAAACTTTGACTATTTCAAAGTTAAAACGTTGTTCAGTTAAGGTCTGAGAGGTAATTATACCCCAACTTGATTGACTTCCTTCTTAACTAAGGAATGGTAAGGTTTTATAGTGAAGGAGTTTTGGAAATGTTTTCCAAATAAGAATCAGAAATGTTTTCTGATAATCGAAAATAAGAAATGTTGAACATATGGAAACAGGAGATAAGTAAATTAACGAACTAAAGAGATAAATATTCAATGATGATTGATCGATGTAATTTCCATCTGGAAATAATATCGTTGTTTGCACACATGTTTTCTTTGATAGTTAACTCACCGACTATCAAAGTTTTTGACCATTTTAACATTGTTAATATGGAGAGACCGGTTGGATTATTATACGAAGAACCACTCCGTATTAGCATAAGCATTGTGAATCATATATGCCAAAGATAATTGAAGACGGAGTAAAGTGCAAGGGCTATTGTATAAATCTTAGGTAAAGATTACCTAAGATGGTTGTACTGAATAGTGCCTTCGGTTTGTCCAGTCCCAAGACGACCTGTATGGAAGAATGTCTGACAGAGTATATTTAATAGATCACGTAAGTTGATCTCTTCAAACGTATTTATGTTTGGTGGCGGAGTAATTCGTTTCTCTTAGCTGTATACCCGTGGTATTTTTGGGGAAATCAATTTGTGATTTGGTGGGTATGACGATGTGACATTCAAAGTGAATAAATGTGTGATCTGTCAGAGATAACCATGGCCTCTAGCCTCACAACCGGGAAATGACAAAAATCGGGCTGGCAGCATGGCTATGTAGATCGCACCTATTAGGGTGTATAATCACCTGATCTAGAGTTTCATTTACTTCTAAAAATCTTTTGTCGATGCTGTCCCATTCGGGAAACGGTTGCTGATCCCAACCGTTGGTGATATACATTCGATATACTCAAGCGAAATGAGTGGTCGGTCATGTGTGGCCGGGTTGCAAGATGTTCTTGTTGAACCCAGTGTATTCCTCTCTAGAGGTACACTAGCAAAAGGTGGTTCCATACCTTGTCATAGTTGGAAATCCATTACCCAATACGTGCTTGCGGTTTTGATTGTATACTATATATGTAGAACGTGAGATGAAAGCATTTCTCCTAGATGATGATTATATTGTGGTTTATAGACATTATTATAATATCAAAGGGTTTTTGATATAAAGATAATTTGGATTCTCATATGGAAAAAGCCCGTTCCGTTATACGGTGTGGTCTTATGAGATATCGTTTACTTGTTCAAACTGTTTTAAACTTTTTTACTCATACTAGTCCCATGACTGACCCGGAGTTTATCTTGTTTTGTTTTCCCTAAACTCTTGGGTGCCCAATTTTGTACGGGCAGTCAAGTAGTCGGGATTTACAGATATACTGGAAGAGCTTGGAGCAGGAGGCTTCAGGATTATATAGCTATAGTTATTTCCGCTGTGTTGTAAGTGTTGTACTCTGATAATGTTATTGTATACATATACTGATTTTATTTCAAGGATATGTTATCTATTATATGTTGTTCGTTCAACTGTGCGATTCGTGTTTACTCTGATGTTGTGTCCTTCTTCTTCTTATATTCTAAGATTATATCTTATCTATTCTCACCCTCTAATTTCTTTCTATTAGTTTTCTGATTTCCAGTGTAATGTGGGTTGGACTTGTGTTATTTAGTCAGCTCAAATTGGACCGGAATTTCGGGACACTACACCTACATTCGATGATTTTGGACATTGATGAGTGTATTATAGGAAGACGTCACCATGACTTAATATAACAAAATTTGCTTTAAAGGGAATTTTATAATTCGTGGTGGGAAACAATATTAGAGTTATTTACATATATCAAAATATATGTATTTTATATTCGTGTATTAATTGGATTAAATAAAATATATGAATCATATATATGTATTTAAATTCAACGATATATAGGAATCATGCCTATGTATCTCTTTTGAACAATTCAAAACTAAATCTCAGTTTCTGAACAGCCGTATGAAAATTAATAATCACGTGAAAATTGTTTACAAATTGAATGCGGCATTCCGACATAAATTATTTATGAACCTATGGCATTATCATGCGGCCCTTCATATAAATTAATAGCCCATTGTTTTGAACATTTCAAAACAACCCGCCTTTATTTTAAATAAGGTGAATTCGCAAATTAAAATATAACATATTACCCCTTCATTATATAAAAACTAATGATAAGTGAATGCAGCCCACTATTATTGCTGAATTGATTAACACCAAAGCCTGTTTGAGACCTAATTTACTTAACAGACTTGTTATCAATCAAATATACAGCTGCTTGTACATCGTACTAGGCTAATACAATTTATATACAATTATATATCCAACTGGTACTGTTATGATTAACCGTAAATGTATATGTAACTAATAGGATTACATAATTGTCAATTGACAAAGTTACCATTCAAACATTCAGCTTATTCAACAATTCGTAAAGTAGAACGGATTGTTCATAGAATATTATGATTAGAATAAAATATAGGGTCAAACCCTTTCAAATATAACAACATTACAAGGTTCAATAGTCAATCTATTAACATGCACTATTAACACACATATTATACATACTAATATATATATGTATAACTTGTTATACACATATATAATTTAGTTCATTGTTTCCACAGCAGTTCATTAATATTTGCATGCATTATACAAGTATGTATGTGTGTGTGTATGTGTGTGTGTATATATATATATGAATCAAAATGCGCCCATTGATTCTCATGTACACTTTCCATTATTTAGATCGAACAAGTCAAACTTATCCTTTTTCTTCATGACTTCACTATTGCTTGCTTCAAGATACTTATTGCTGCAAATCCAATTTCCATAAAAACGCATTAAACATAGCATATTATAATCACCCATTATACAAGACAGTCTTGATTTTAATAGGCGTTTTCTTCCAATTTATGTTTAGAATTAGGTTCATCAACTCTAAATCGCACACATAACTATTATAGGCTTAAATATGCATTAACAGATCATGTTTTTATGAACTTCTGCCTATCAAATGGTTCGAGGAAGTTATACGTTATACTGCCAATTTCAAACTAGTATATGATATTCTATATATTAACAGTGTATACAAATACGCTAATATATATAAGAGATTTACGATCATATCAGTGTATAAAGTGTCATATAATCAATTCTATGTACAAGAGTCAATACTGTTCGTAATAGAAAACAACCTCAGACTAGATTTTCTTAAAATTGATCTACCAGGATTATTAAATAGTTTCCAGATTGAAATTCCAATCTTAGTTTTAAAGCCATTAACACTTTGTCAAGGTGTTAAATAGTTTGAGTCCCCTATTCTTTCAAAATTTTATGATCCAATCACATATAAGTATGTGTTTAAAATAGTCTGCTGTAAACAATGTTTGTAAGGTTGAAAATCAACATTTAAAACAAGTCATACTCGTTAATACACAAATCTTATTTGCATCATGGTTCCAGATATATTGGTTCACTTTGCAGACTTAGAAGTCATTCAAAATTAGGGTTTTTGATCCCAAAATAAATCTGTAACGTAATTATGATATTTTTTATAGCAATCTGATACTAACATGTATGTATATATGCAGTTGGCAAATCATTTTTCAAACTGCTTGAATATTATGGATATTTAAACCATACCTAACTGATTTGTATTAAAACATAACATAAGGGAAGCATACTCATTTAAACAGATATATGAAATGTGCTTAAGACTCTTCAAATATTATTAAAACTGGGAAATCACGAATCTTATTTCGTAAATCATATTTACAAAATGTATCACCTCTCTTATTTCAATAATTGACACGACCCGAACTTCCCCGTGAAGGAAAGAACGGATTGCGTTGAGGACAAGACCAATCAGAACGCAAACAGAAGAACATTTCACTGTATATTACAACAATTCCATCAGATACAAGAATATACAGAGTATGAATAAATAAAATACATTCGATAAATATCAGAGATTACAATAAGTTACATAGCAGCGGAAAATAACACAAAACACAATTGAAAGTAATACATGGATACAGAGCTTTCCGAGCATCGTTCCAGCTGTAAATCAGGATCCTGTGAATAAAAATCTGCAAAACCAAAACTACTAGCTGCCCGTGTCAAAATAAGGGCACCCAGAGTTTAGGTTAAAACAATAAACTCCAGGTCAGTCATGTGACTGGTGTGAGAACTAAAATAGTTATTTAAAACTTTACCTTAAAAGAGAGTAATTCAAGGGACCACACCGTATAACACGGATCGGGTTTCCTCCCAAGTACACTAGTGCATATAACAAAACAGCGCAATGCTTTTTGAAAAAATGAAGCTATTATAAGACCCAGGTCCCATCACACAATGCAACGCAAGCCGGAGATAAGGTTTTCCCTTATAATAGCCAAACATGCTTGGTACGTTTAAAAACAAATCATTATTTGATACTATAATAAGTGTATAGTGTCAAAACAATTTCAATCATAAATATCAATCATAGACGGCATGGGTACCATATATCATGTCGCCATACTAGGCTCTACAAATAAAACCGCAAAGTCACGTGTTGGAAATTGGATTTCCGTCATGAGTCGAGGCAAGGGGCAAGCTCCTCTCCGTTCGAGACACTCTAGCAAATGTCCCAGGACCCCACTATGATCCTTGGAATCGGTTGGGCCGGTCCTCACCTAACTTTGGAGGATTAGTTATTCCTGAACACACGTTTCCTGGTCCTAACAGACCTATATCCGAGGCGCCTCGCATTCCAACAACCACACAGGTGAAAAGTATATAAATGTCATCCAGTTTAAGCACTGACACCACCACTAGCTAGAAAGAAACGTCGTGTTCTCCTAACGGTCCGTATCCCGTTTTTGACTCATACCGAGGTGTGAGGCTCGCGAATTCACGCTATACACAAAGCTGCGCCACACAGGCCGTGCTTTGATCATCAACCACAAGACTTTGCTTTTCAACAGAAGCCTTGATCATTTTCCACTTACGCGTGCCACACTGGCAATTCACTCCATGCGACTAATGTCCATCGATATACAACCTCTGAGATCGTACATCTCAGAGAAGGGCGTTAAGCAAGAGAATAAATTCTCCGCCGCCAAACAGATGTATATTTAATAGAGATCAATCAACACAGAATAAAATCCAGTGTCAGACACACAGTCCATTTACAAGTTCGTTCTGGGTCTGAACGAAACCGGAGGCACTTTCCTCGCATATCCATCGACCTCCAAGCACGTCTGGACGATCACCGACCGTTTCCCTCCTCTTGGGTGTACAGCCCAATCAAGATCATCAATAATCACCCAAACGATGTGAAGACTTCCGGTCTTCAACCACCGTCTTCATCTTCGACATATCGTCGAATCGGTTATTCAGAATGGGTATAAACCCGGCCTTTACGAATAACCCACGTATATAATAAACAAATGTTATACAAACACAACAAACGCCTCATTCCAATTCAGAATATTCTTTTATTCACAAAATCACATTCTTAGGGAAAGGTTCCCATTAATTTTATCAAAGATAAATTCTTCTAAATTTATTCTTTAATCTTCCTTTGGATATCATTTCAAACCATATCATGGTTTTCCAAACTAGTCGGGATTAGCGGACCACACCGAAGTAATTATTTATTTTATTTCCCAATCCCAACCTATTCATCCCATGGAGCAAAACTGGTAATACTCCATATCTAACACCACGGTGTTATCAGTAAAATTAATTACAATTTCACGTTCAAATCTAATTAAATATTTAACTATCGCCTTGGAGCAAAACTGGTGGTACTCCATTCTCGATCACCTTTCAGATTTGATAATTTAAATTATCAATTCACATTTCAATCTAATTAAAGATTCATTAAAACTCCACTTAGTTTTAATCTTTCCACAAATCAATATCCTGTCTTTAACTGGGTTAAAGAACCAATGTCATTTAAAACACGATTCACGATAAACCCAAAATCACATTCTATTGTTAATCGGGTTAAAGAACAGGTGTTATTCAAAACACCGCTCACGATAAACCCAAGAACCAATTTAAATTCAATTCCAATTAATATTATTTAATTGGTACACTTCATTAAATCTAAATAGAAAGATTTAATCTTTTTCTAAACTGGGCTTAAGAACAGTGTTAATGAAGACACCATTCACAACAAACCCAAATCACGTTTGATATTGAATACAAGGCTCTGAATAGAAAATATCCGACTTATATTCAATATCAATTTCTGAAACCAACAAATATCGTATTGGAAATAACGATATAAAATATATCTTTCAAATTCCCATAACAATATCTGTATAATCACGAAATCCATCATCGAAATATTCCGAAGATAATTTCGATTCAAATCCATTCCAATTCTATTATTGGAAATCCTGGTTACTTTTAAAACCCCTTTCAAATTCAATTTATTTATTTCAAAAATAAATTGATTTTAATTCTAGTTCAAAACTAGTTCATTTTGATAAAAATCTATTTTTATCTTTTCAAATATGGAGTTTTTTAGCCCAATTTTTCCCAAATCATTTATTAAGATTTTACACAAATTATTACTATTTTTAATAATTTTATCAAGGCCCGTACAGTCGATTTCCATCAACGGCCATCGAACTGCACTTACACCGACCTTTTCCAAATTTGATTTGGACATAATTCCAAATCCAACCGTTAGATTTCAAATTTCTAATATTCATTGGAAATCTCTTTTCAATACGAACCCAACGGTTCCAGTTTTAGGAGAATCCGACGGTCGGATCTCCCGCAAAGTCAATTCGAAGTCAATGGTCGAAATTCACGAACTGCCGCGGCGCGGCACGTTCTATTCAGGCCATTATATATATTATATATATATTTCGTCGATTTCCTTTTTAAAACGAATTTTATAAATCGTTTCAATTCGTTTTCGAAACGATTTCAAATTCATTTCAATTTCAAATCAAAATTGGATTTTCCTTTATAAATTCGTTTTAAATTCATTCCAAATTGATTTCAATTCAAATCGATTTTTAATTCAATTTGAATTTCAAATTAATTCAATTTCAATTCGAATGCATTTCTATTCGATTTCAATTCGAATTCATTTCTATTTGATTTCAATTCGAATTCATTTCAATTCAATTTCAATTCGAATTTGTTTCAATTCAATTTCAACTCGAATTCATTTCTATATATTCGATTTTGAAATCACTTTTCGATATTCATTAAAAAATGAATAAAATCGATATAAATATCGTTCACGTCAAAATGGCGCATCTCTAATCAACACGACTTTATATATTTCAATAAATTCGTTATTCTATTCAACAAATGAATATTTATTCCATTCAACACATGAATCTATATTTCTTCTTACTTATAATAAAAAGGTAAATTTTATTGTATAAATATTTTATTCAACACATGAATACACTTTCAACACATGAATTCTCAACACCTGAACATCGTCAACACATGACTATTTATTCTATTCCACACATGAATTTTCTTTTATAATATTCATTATTTCCCAATTGGAATGAGGCCCAATCAATCACCATGTAATGTTAATTATATGGATTCCATACAACACATGTATATAAATAGAAACGATAAATAATCAACCATCTTCCAAAGTGCACTACACAACTGCATAAGAATTAAATATAAATAATTAACGCTTACACAGTCTGTCGACCAATCGATCGACATACTATTAAATAATTGGGATTAGTGTACACCAAATATCATCCCAACACCCGTGTGGGGTTTCAAATCAGCAAACAAAGATTTTTATTTATTCACATACTTATTAAAAATTATATTTTTAACGATAAAATATTTTTAACTATATAAATATTTTATCTCATTTCACATCACACAATCAATTTTCACCACAACAAACAATCAAACATACAAGCCATCCATGGTCTGTGGATGACGGGTGTCGGGTGCTGCTAAGCACCGTCTACATCCTAGTATATATTTTTAACTAGAAAAGAAGATTTAAAGTGAGAAGTTCTCACCGATTAGCTAATCCAAATGCCTCGACTCTTATTATGTAGAAATCTTCACCGTGCTCGCCTTTTGTCAATTTCGCCTTTTTATTTCATCACTATAAAAATCACATTTTTATTTCAACATATATATAATAAAAATCAGATTTTTATTTCGCTACATATATAAAGATAATATTTTTATATTCTCTATTATATAGAAATTTTATTTTCAATACACTACTTATATAAAAATAGTATTTTTATATCTTCTATTATATAAAGGTCGTATTTTTAATACTCTACACAAGTAAAAATCATATTTTTGATTCACTACATATATAAAGATCAAATCTTTACTTCGCTAGAAAACCTCATCTTTTCTAATTTCAAAAATACGATCTTTTTAATTTTAAAACACAATTTAAAAACTAATTCAAAATAAAACTAAATTTAAAATAGAACTGATTTTAAACAACATGTTTTAAATAAACAAAAGAGAGATTAAAACAAAAACAAAACTTACATTGAAATCGGAGGCGGGGGCGTTCACCATCGGAGCTCAAGGTAGCGTGGGGCGGGCTGGTGGCGTCGGAGTTGCTGGCGGGTTGCCGAGGAGGCGGTGGTGGTGCTCCATTGCCCGGGATTGGCTGTTTTGGGGGTGTTCGGTTTGGGGACTCGCAGTCCATCTTGACTAGAGGAGGAGAAGGGATCGATGGCCGGAGGGGCGCGACCTAGGGTGGCGCGACTTAGGGTGGAGCGGCCTAAGGTGGAGCGGCCTGACTTCGACGGGTATAGGGTTGGGGGGGTTTCGGAGAAGAAGGAGAAGGAGAGGGAGGGTGTGATGGGGCGTAGCCACCCTGGACGGCGACGCGGTGGCGTGCAATGGGGGGGGAGACTGGCGAATCGCGGCTAGGTTTTTTTTATTATTTTGATTTTTCTGAACTGATTTAGAATGGGGGGGTATGTTTGAGGAGAGGGGGTTTTATTTTATGTTAATAATTTCAAAAAGTTGACTTTTTCATTCAACCTCTAAACGAGGCCCACCGCCTATCGTCCACAGCTAATTACCCCTATTCCGAACACAATGGGATATGTATCGTAAGCTGATTCGATCGTTTCGATCAGTTTTCGTCAAAATCAAAATATAACTCTATATATTGAATTTGAACGCGCATTTCAATTTACTAGGGTCACATACGAACTCTAAAAATTCCAGAAAAATATTTTATAACTTCTTATTGACGATACGGTCCTAACAAAATTAGTTTCGTCGGATTCTGAGACCGTAGGAAAAATGGTAGGAAAAATGGCCATTTTCCAGTCGATTAAAATCAACTGAAACTGGTCAAACGCGTTTTCCTTTGCCACATTCACATATTGAATCGAAAAATTATGAAATTTGAAACCTAGCAATAACTTGACATCGCGGATCCAACAAAAGTGGTTTCGTCGAAATCCGAGGTCGATTGCAAAATGGCTATTTTTAAGGGCTAGAATTCTATAGCGACTATTCTGAAAATTCATTTGGACATAACTTTTGATTCCCGCTATGAAATTTCAATTTCTCGGATTCGCTGGAAAGATATTATCAAGTAGATTCTAATATTTTTGGTTTCACTAAAATCCGGTTTATTTTGAACCCGGTATGTTCATTTGAAATTTGAAATCGAATTATCGAACTACCGCGCCATTTTCAATTCCTTTTATATAAATAAATAAATATTTATATTCTAATGACGATTCGAATAAATATATACATTCGAATTCTATTCAAAATAAATTTCTCGTCGTTTTTATTTAAAATAATTCATTTTAAATATAGAAAATTCATTAAAATTGCCAAAATAAAAATTTTAAACTGGCTCAGATTTTCTTGGTTGTTACAATAATATTATATATATTTTGCTTTAACTAGATTGTTATCTTGAGATGTACTCTGATTATGAATTCAACAAGTTATACTTACTGTGGAAAATTAGGTGCATCCCAAGAAACAATACATTATGGATGTATTAGGATACAATATGTCCTTTATTCAAACATCAACGGCAAATCAAATTTGCATTTATATTTCTTGAATATAAGCAGAATCTCAAAGTTATGTAAAATATATTAAATATATATAATATTGTGTGAACCAGATTTTTCTCTCATGTGTATGAGAGGCCATGTTTACTTATTTATTATTTGAAATGATTCAAATTCACTTCAGTTATTCTAGTAGCAGAAAAGTGGATTAATACAAACATAAGTATCTAACTAAGGCTATTTTAGATACATACATACATATACATATACATATACATATATATATATATATATGAATAAGTGTTAACTAACACAAATGTACATTGGCAAGTGAATGTATAATACTGCAAATCAAATTGCAGTATTAAATTAATAATGCAATCATATTGCTTTTGGATGCATTCGAGAAATATATATATCATGCATATATACAAGCCGGCCAATGATAAACATATATATATATATGTATATATAAATATATTATTATAAGAACAGCAAGCATAATGCATTATATAAAATAATCTTAAATCAACTTAGTATTTTATATTGTTATCTATATAAACAATATAAAATCAAAATTGAAGCTCATATTTCAAAAAAAAAAATTAAAGACTTGCATTATATAGATATGTTTAACATCATAAATATAGGATCAGTTTATAAATGTCCATATGCAACTTTTCATAACATATCAAATACATTTGTGTCAATGCATACTGTTAAAATTATATCATATACAAAATTTTATAGAATAACAATTCTTCGTACATTTGTTATGACATGAACTAATTCTTGTCAATGTAATGTGAATACAAAACCATATAAGTTTTGTATGGATCTCATATTCATGTTCAATGATTGGACAAACTATTTTGATCTATATCAAAATTTAAAGTCAAGTATTCTGATTTTATTCTCTAATATAAAGATTAAAATTCGAAAATCTTGTCCTGTGTAATTTTCTCACAAATTGATTTCAATAAATCAAATACGATCAAAAAAGGCATTACTAATTGGCAACCAGTAAATTTGGTTTCATTCACAAAATGATAGAATCATGACTTTAACACGCATGAATCAAACAAGTTTTGATCATTATTTTAGCATTGTTTACAAATATAAACAGACCTGAAATCATATAATGTACAAACATAATTAATATCTAATATTAATTAGTGTTTAAACGAAACAATTTTATTTTATATATTACTGTGTCACAGCAAGATAAATTGGGTATCATTGTATTCCAGATTCAATGGATTATCAAATCAGTCCAGAGTAATAAATAATAGCATGGTATCATTTAATATTTCTTTTAATCCAGAAGAAATAGTAATCGGTTTTGATCTAGAAATCAATTTCAAATCTTATATCATATATAAGATTATTTTATAATAAAATGGTTTGCCTTTATAAATAAATTTATTATCGCCGAGTTCATTACATAGAAAACCCTTGAATAAACTCAACCTGCAATTTATTTGAACCTCGCTCCGATACCATTGAAAGGAATTTTGCTTCGATTTCACAACATTCAATTTAAATTGCAATAAAAATTTAAAACAGGATCCATTCAAAACTTGTAAATCGAGAAATATACCTGTCGATGGCTTCGCGTCTTTGAGAAAATAAATTTGTTTTGTTGATTTGAATTGACCCCTCCAAGTGTTAAGCCTCCATAGAAGTCCACTTGAATGCCTTATCTTCGATCGAATTGAAGATAAGATTAGGAAGAAAAGGTACTAGCTGCCATTATCTAGGGTTTTGAGCAAAAGGTATTTCGGTTGAATAATTTTTGATCTAATCTTGTTACCTTTATTTATGTTGGCCGTGTTTTATAAAGAAGTGTAAATTTCGTTTAAAAACAAATGTGTACAATAAATGAAGGAATCAACTGGTATACCTTTTCATTGCTAAATAAAATATCAACAGATCAATATTATATTTACCCAAAGAATGGTGTCCCTTTTAACGTTCTTAGTGTGCGACCCTATAGGTTATTATAACGTTGGCAATAAATTAATTCGTATTTAAATTATAAAGAGTGAGCGGCATCTAGTAATACATCGCTGCTACCAAAGTTATAATAAAATCAATGATTTGATACAACCTATCTGTGACCAGTGTCTCAATGTATTATAATCCTTTTAACCAGTATATCCAAGACTAAACTCGAGGCATGGAACATATCACCCTCTTTATAATTTTATCTTTTTATCGTGATCGATGAGTAGACTATTTAAAACAAATCAATATTTGAGCATGGCCATGCATTTCATAGTATCACTCAATCAAGAGGCCCATGGATATCACTACAAATATATTGTAGGGTTAAGTTCCATCCAGATCATTCAAAATTTTCATTCAATTCGAGATGTATCCAATAAACACCGTTATCGTCTACTTGGTTAAAAGCAGCTTTAGATGATATCATAACACAAATTCCTCGAATAAAATTATAATGATTTCAGGTCTGAGGACCATTACATCACTGCCACTATGAGATAACTTATGATACTGTTAATTATATTCCATGTAAATTTCTCACGTTGGTTCATCCCAGTACGTTATTCTCTAATACGTATTTATGTCTTGACATTAATATCACGTATATTAATGATCATGGAGATGTTATCATCAGTCAATCAACATACTAGTCTCAATGTTTTATTGTTGTCCTATATAAACAATAAAACTTGACTAGGGACATTTAAGAATTATAATACTTAATATATTATATAATCTCAAGTTCAAGTCTTACTCGAACTATATAATTCCATATTATACCTAAGGACTTATATTATGTTAATATTTATATTATGCAGTAAATATAACATAAAAGAATATTTTATTCCAAATAAAAAATAACATCAACAATGTTATTAATCACATCAAATGGATTGCCTCTAGGGCATAAACTTTATCAAATTAGTTCAAAATAACTCGTTACAATTACGAAATTCATCGATATTTTATAATCTTCGCATCCATCCAAAATCGGACATCAAAATCAAACTTTCATTTTTCACTAAATATTATATTATTAAAATTTTCAAGTTTATTTCGAATCCGAACGAGATTCAACCAACTGTCATATAATTTCGTTTATATGGATTTCACACATCATATGCATTCAATAATAGTTGTAAATAACTGTGACGACCCGAACTTCCCAGTAAAGGAAAGCCTGGATTGCCTTGAGAACAATACACATCAGAGCACAAACTGAAGAACATTTTATTGTTGATTACAACAATTACATCAGAGTACAAGAATATAACAGAGTATGAATACTTATTACACAATAGAAATACAATAATATCAGAGATTTAAATTGCATTTAAATAGCAGCGGAAAAATAATACAAATATACAACTGAAAGGAATACACGGATACAGAGCTTTCCGAATACCGCTTCAGCTGTAAGCCAGGATCCTTTAAATAAATCTGCAGAAGCTACTCGACTGCCCGTGGAAAATATGGGCACCCGAGTTTGCCAGTGAAACAAACTATAGGTCAGTCATGGGACTGGTATGAGAAATCTTAACTTAACTTATCTAATAATAAGGCTAATCACAGGACCACGCCGCTAACGCGGAACGGGTTTACTCCATTGGAATGCCAGTGCATAAAATAAAGTAAATCGTTAAACAACGCAATTCTTTTTGGAAAAATGAAACCATTATAAGACCCAAGTCCCATCACACAATGCAACGCAAACCGGAGGATAGGATTTTACCTTATAATGGTCAAAAGATGCTTGATACGATAAAACAGATTTAATATTAGTGTGTATATGTTTTAATAAAAACATTTCAATCATAATGTGTCAATCATAGACGGCATGGGTACCATATATCATGTCGCCATACTAGTTCTACATTCAAAACCGCAAGGTCGTATTGGAAGTTGGATTTCCATCATGAGTCGAGTCAAAGGATCGTCCTCTCCGATTCGAGACACTCTAGCAAATGCCTCAGGATCCCCCGCAGTGAACCCTTGGATCTTCACGGCCGGTCCCCGCCTAATGGTAGTGGATTGGTTATGCCAGAACACACGCTTCCCGGTCCTTTTGGACCTCCATATGACCACTAACAGCCTATAAATCCGAGGCGCCTCAAAATCCATCATCCACATAAGTAATATGCCAGCCAGTTTAAGCACTGGCACTACTCCTAGCTAGAAAGAAACATGTGCACTCCCTGTAGTCCTACTCCTATTTTTGACTCATACCGGGGTGTGAGGCTCGCGAAATCACGCTATACACAAAGCTATGTCGTAATAGGCTATACTTTGATCATCCCACAAGGCCCTGCTTTTCAACAAAAAGCCTTGATCAATTACATCTTGGCGTGCTACATTGACAATTCACGCCATGCGATCAATCACTATTAATATATACCAGGGTGTTAAGCAGAGAATAAATTCTCCACCACCAATCAGATATACATTAATAAAAATCAATTTAATTCACATGGAACGAAACCCAATGTCAGACACACATCCATTTACAAGTCCGTTCTGGGTCTGAACGAAACCGGAGACACCTGAGAGGTCCTCGCATATCCGAAACAATCAACAATGGTCTGACGGCTACCACTAAAGCCCCTTCAAGGTAGCTACTCCCATCATAGGCATCAGTAGCAACACATCCCTTCGATGTGAAGAGCGTCGGTCTTCAACCACCGTCTTCATCTTCGACTCTTCATCGTCATAGTGATTATTCGGAATGGGTTAAACCCAGTCTTTCCGAATAACTCGCGTATTTTTATAATAAAATTCATGTACTATAAAAACACATCCAACGCTTCATTCCAATTCAGAATATTCTAAGATAAATCCTTTAAATTTATCTTTAAATCTTTATCTTAAAGATTTTATTAAAACCCTAATTTGGTTTTAAATATCAAAAATCATTATCCAATGATTATTTAAATTTAAGAAATTAATCTTATCTTTGACTGGGTTAAAGAACTAGTGTCATTTAAAACATAGTTCACGGTAAACCCGAAATCATCTTCTATAAATATGGAATCTTCACAGAAATCAAATCAATATATAATTGTCATAAATTTCTGTATCCGACCAATAATATAAATGGAATAACGGCAAAGCCTCTTAAATTCCATATGTAGTATCGGACTTCTTTTACAGAAGCTTATCTCGGTTATTATTAATTCGAATTCCATTCAACTCCAATTTAATATATTAAATTGGAAAACTTGGCTTTTGGAAAATTTCCATTTAAATCTTAATAAAAGATTTATAAATTCTAAATCATATTTTCACTGTCAGTTGGATTAAAGAACAAATGTCGTTTAGCAACACAGTCCACAATAAATCCAACTCACATTTCATCTTATTTCAATTACTAAATATAATTGAAAACTTTAATAATCTAGATTAAAAGATTATTCTTTTCATACGGGGTTTAAGAACAGTGTTATTTAAGACACTATTCACGACAAACCCAAAATCCAATTTATTTAATTTCAATTAAATATTGGCAAATTCGAAAACTTCATTAAATCTAAATTTAATGATTTATCCTAGTTAATAACTAGTTCATTTCAATAAAAATATATTTTTCTAAAATATATTCTTTTTCTAAAATAATTTCTTTTTCTAAGATATTTTCTAAAATATACTTTTTCTAGAATATTCTTTATTGGAATGTGACTCAATCAACAACCATATATTGTACGTAATCAACAATCATGATAAATAATTATCACACATCCAGATAACAACCAAAGTGGATTCTACACTAAATATTGGGACTAGTGTAGATCAGATATCATCCCAACACCCGTATGGGGTTTGAGCCAACAAACAAATAATAAACTACTTATGCACTTGGGCGATGTGTAAAAATTATCGTCCCAATCACATAAACAAGTTGGATGACTTGTAAATGGGAGTGTAATGTTCTGTTTGAATATACTAACATTATATTTAACACATCAAACATTTCAACATCACAGATACATATATATATATATATATATATATATATATATATATATATATATATATATATCAAGCCATCGCTAACATCATATTTTTAACATATGATCTTTTTACTGTAACTAATCGACGATAAAAATATTAACTTTTATTTCTAATCTTCTTATTGTTAACCAATGACAACAGAAAATATTAACTTTTGTTTCTATTCTTTTTATTGTTAACAAACGACAACAGAAAATCTTAAACTTTATTTATATTCCTTTTATTGTTAACATGCGACAATAAAAATCTTAACTTTATTTTTATTCTTTTTAATGTTAACAAGCGACAATAAAAATCTTAAACTTTATTTCTATTCTTATTATTGTCTCCAAAATGACAATAAAAATGCAACATATAAATCCAGTCTTTTTATTGAATATAAAATGTCCATAAAAATCTATCTTTTATTCCAACTCTTGTTATTGTAAACGAATGACAAATAAAATCTATTCTTTCAATTGAAAACAATATTACATGAGAATGTAATCTTCTAACTCTATTCTCTTAAATGATATAAATATTACATGTAAATGTAACCTTCTAATTATATTCTCTTTAATGATATCAATATTACATGTAAATGTAATCTTCTAATTCTATTCTCTTTAATGATATCAATATTACATGTAAATGTAATCTTCTAATTCTATTCTCTTTAATGATATCAATATTATATGTAAATGTAATCTTCCTTCATAATGACAAAAATGTATTTTTTTACTTCGTTCTTTTTAATGTGACAAAAATGTCCCTTTCTAATTCATTCCTTTTAATGTATAAAAGTATACATTTCTAGTTCATTCTTTTTAATGTATAAAAATATACATTTCTAATTCATTCTCTTTAAAGTATAAAAACATGTGTTCTAATTCATTTCTCTAAAGTGACAAAAATGAATTTTTATTTCTATAATCATGTTTTCACAAAAATGTTATTTTAATTTGCAAAACATATTTCTAATAAAAAGGTAGTTTTTTTTTATTTACATAACAAATTTCTATTTAAAAATGTTATCTTTGTTTTCAATATTTATGTTTCCACAAAAATGTGATATTTATTTCTATGATCCTTCTTTCACAAAAATACTATTTTAATTCACTAATCATTCTTTTGACAAAAATGTGGTTTTAATTCACTAATCATTCTTTTGAAGTGACAAAAAGATCCATTTTAAATTCATTCTTTTTAATGAATGAAAATATATATCTTTAACTAATTCTTTTCAATGTATAAAAATGTCTATTTTATATGCATAATATATTTTCAAATAAAAATGTTAATTCTACTATAATGTCACATTTTACAATGGAAATGTTAATCTTTCTTTAATGTCACCTTTTACAATGAAAATGTTAATCTTTCTTTAATGTCACCTTTTACAATGAAAATGTTAATCTTTCTTTAATGTCACATTTTACAATGAAAATGTTAATCTTTCTTTAATGTCACATTTTACAATGAAAATGTTAATCTTTAATTTTAATATCACAAATTACATAAAGATGTAGTTTCTATTCAAAACATTAAAATGTACTTTTTATTCAAATCATGTTTTAATTCTAATCTAACAAGAATGGTTTTAAAGTGACATTTCATTTTTGTTGAAATATACTAGTTCAACAACTTAACACAATTTGGTGTTCCATATGTTTGTTGAAATTTCTAATTCAACAAATTAACAAAATTTGGTGTTTCATATTTTTGATCATTTTATCTATCCAAAAATTACATATTTTAGTTTTACTTCCTTTATCACTACAAATTGATCTGAATGTTTCTAATAAATTATCTCCCGACCGATAAATATGTTTAACCATTCATCACCAAATGACATTACCAAACAAACAGATCCATACATTACATTCAACACAGAACAAGCATGAATAATAGCAAACAGGAAATAACTATAGATTTGTGATAACAAATTCATAATTATTTTTAAATAATAAATAAAAAAAATGATTTCTCACATTGCTATTCAGATCTGAATTTTCCTTGAATTTTGATTTGCTCCTTTTCAGTTCAGGTTTGTTTCATTGTGTAGAGTTTTCTGATACGAATCCAATGCTTCTGAGTTTGCTCAAATCCGTTTCCGTTTGACGAAGTTACGCTGTTTTAAACATTTAACAAATTAATTGTCATTATGGAATAATTAAATTTAATTAATTACACCCCTAACCTTTCTTCTACTTCTTGATTTACTAGAACGAAGCGAACCCAACGTCGGCCTCGTCTTCACCCGCGCGCACGGGGCTCCAAGCCGTCGGAACTCGATCGGACCCCATCATCCGGAAGCCCTTGCCACCACACGCCACCTCGCCGAACACGGGCCCACTCGCACCTTCCGCCGCCTGGGAAATCGGGCCCAAACCCGAAATGTTCTTGGCCAAAATTCAGTCACCACGCACCCTTGTTCCAGATCATGACCGTCCAGTTCATTGAGCTCGAAGAGTTCTTTAATTTGGTGTATGGATTTCGGGAAGATATTGCAGGGATTGGGAGATTGAGGGAGAAGAAGATGGGAGCGCCATGGCCATCGATTTAGTTAGTGGCGGCTGTTTCTAATGGATTAGGGTTTCTTGGCTTTAGTGAATTATAATATTATAATATTTATTAACCACTCAAAGGCCTGATTAGCAATTTTGTCCGATTTCAGCCCAACGACTGTCGTTCTTACCCAATTACCCCCATTCCGGACTCATCTAGCTATGTCCCACAAGCCCAAACGGCTGTTTTAAATGTGTTTTCTTTAATTTAATATAAAAACATTTATTTATTTAATTTAACCGTATATATAAATTCACCGGGGCTACATATGGCCGCTAAAAATTACCGAAAAAATATATTTGGCTTTGTTATGATGATACGGTCCTAACGAAACTAATTTCGTCGATTTCTGAGACCGGTTGAAAAATGGCTATTTTAAGGGTCATATATTATTTAAAAATATATATAAATTCTACAGCGACTTTTCTAAATTTTAAACTGGATATAACTTACACATTATAAAGTGAAATTTCAGTTTCTCAGATTCGTTAGAAAGATATGATTAAACAGTTTCAAATATTTCTTGTTTCACTCAATTCTGATTTAAAATGAATTCTGTATAGTCAATTGAAATTAGAAATCGAATTTTCGAACTGCCGCGCCATTTCAAACTCCTTTTATAATTAAATTAAATTTATTCGTTTTAAACTAAATTTTTTAGTCGTTATTATTTAAAATAAATTATTTTAAATATTCAAATCCATTAAAATTTCTAAAATAAAAATTTTAAATTGGCCCCAAAACTCCGGGTTGTTACAATCTCCCCCACTTAAAATCTTTTCGTCCTCGAAAATGAACGAAGCTAAATGTTGTTTAATTAACCAACTCAACTTTAAATTTTTATTTATCGGTTTCAATTAAATATCATTCTAATATTTTAATTAGTGAAACTAATAATCACACATCACAACCAGCAATCAATTAGGTGATTAACTTTTTAAATATATATAACTTTTATATATAGTCAAAAATCATATTTTTAGTGCAAATCACAGCAATAAATCCTATCTAGTTTTGGTTCTCATATTAGTCAATGGAAATATATAGAAATCCCACTTTCGAGACTCGAACATAAATACCGATAATGCTGCAGCATTCTCAGAATTATTTCCGGGCGGCTAGAGTGTGATTCTATATCTATCCAGTATATTAAAACTTCGAATATCCGTTAATTACTCGTATATTCGAAATCTTTATATACTCGATTGTCCACATGAAAATATAATAATATACTCAAATACGTATATTAAGATAAAATTTTCAAAACAAAATTTGTTTTTACTTTTATTTTTATAGAAAATAATACTCTTTACACTCGTTCTAGGATACTACTGATCCTATCTCTAACGAGTTATTCTCATTGGATATTACTAATCCAATCTCTGATGAATTCTTTCGTTCGATTCTAATGTGTCTTGTTCTCGAGCTCTGTAAACCAAAGCTCTAATACCACATGTGACGACCCGAACTTCCCAGTAAAGGAAAGCCTGGATTGCCTTGAGACCAATACACATCAGAGCACAAACTGAAGAACATTTTATTGCTGATTACAACAATTACATCAGAGTACAAGAATATAACAAAGTATGAATACTGATTACACAATAGAAATACAATAATATCAGAGATTTAAATTGCATTTAAATAGCAGCGGAAAAATAATACAAATATACAACCGAAAGGAATACACGGATACAGAGCTTTCCGAATACCGCTTCAGCTGTAAGCCGGGATCCTGTAAATATATCTGCAGAAGCTACTCGACTGTCCGTGGAAAATATGGGCACCCGAGTTTTCCAGTGAAACAAACTATAGGTTAGTCATGGGACTGGTATGAGAAATCTTAACTTAACTTATCTAATAATAAGGCTAATCACAGGACCACGCCGCTAACGCAGAATGGGTTTACTCCATTGGATTGCCGGTGCATAAAATAAAGTAAATCGTTAAACAACGCAATGCTTTTTAGAAAAATGAAACCATTATAAGACCCAAGTCCCATCACACAATGCAACGCAAACCGGAGGATAGGGTTTTACCTTATAATGGTCAAAAGATGCTTGATACGATAAAACGGATTTAATATTAGTGTGTATATGTTTTAATAAAAACATTTCAATCATAATGTATCAATCATAGACAACATGGGTACCATATATCATGTCGCCATTCTAGTTCTACATTCAAAACCGCAAGGTCGTATTGGAAGTTGGATTTCCATCATGAGTCGAGGCTAGGGATCGTCCTCTCCGATTCGAGACACTCTAGCAAATGCCTCAGGATCCCCCGTAGTGAACCCTTGGATCTTCAGGGCCGGTCCCTGCCTAATGGAAGTGGATTGGTTATGCCTGAACACACGCTTCCCAGTCCTTTTGGACCTCCATATGACCACTAATGGCCTATAAATCCGAGGCGCCTCAAAATCCATCATCCACATAAGTAAAATGCCAGCCAGTTTAAGCACTGGCACTACTCCTAGCTAGAAAGAAACATGTGCACTCCCTGCAGTCCTACTCCTGTTTTTGACTCATACCGAGGTGTGAGGCTCGCGAAGTCACGCTATACACAAAGCTATGCCGTAATAGGCTATACTTTGATCATCCCACAAGGCCCTGCTTTTCAACAAAAAGCCTTGATCAATTGCATCTTGGCATGCCACATTTACAATTCACGCCATGCGATCAATCACTATTAATATATACCAGGGTGTTAAGCAGAGAATAAATTCTCCACCACCAATCAGATATACATTAATAAAAATCAATTTAATTCACATTGGATGAAACCCAATGTCAGACACACATCCATTTACAAGTCCGTTCTGGGTCTGAACGAAACCGGAGACACCTGAGAGGTCCTCGCATATCCGAAACAATCAACAATGGTCCGGCGGCTACCACTGAAGCCCCTTCAAGGTAGCTACTCCCATCATGGGCATCAGTAGCAACACATCCATTCTATGTGAAGATCGTCGGTCTTCAACCACCGTCTTCATCTTCGACTCTTCATCGTCGTAGTGATTATTCGGAATAGCTTAAACCCGGTCTTTCCGAATAACTCGCGTATTTTTATAATAAAAATCAAGTACTATAAAAACACATCCAACGCCTCATTCTAATTCAGAATATTCTAAGATAAATCCTTTAAATTTATCTTTAAAGATTTCTCTTAAAGATTTTATTAAAACCCCAATTTGGTTTTAAATATCAAAAATCATTATCCAATGATTATTCAAAGTTAAGAAATTAATCTTATCTTTAACTGGGTTAAAGAACTAGTGTCATTTAAAACATAGTTCACGATAAACCCGAAATCATCTTCTATAAATATGGAATCTTCACAGAAATCAAATCAATATATAATTGTCATAAATTTCTGTATCCGACCAATAATATAAATGGAATAACGGCAAAGCCTCTTAAATTCCATATGTAGTATCGGTCTTCCTTTACAGAAGCTTATCTTGGTTATTATTAATTCAAATTCCATTCAACTCCAATTTAATATATTAAATTGGAAAACTTGGCTTTTGGAAAATTTCCATTTAAATCTTAATAAAAGATTTATAAATTCTAAATCATATTTTCACTGTCAGTTGGATTAAAGAACAAATGTCGTTTAGAAACACAGTCCACGATAAACCCAACTCACATTTCATCTTATTTCAATTACTAAATATAATTGAAAACTTTAATAATCTAGATTAAAAGATTATTCTTTTCATACGGGGTTTAAGAACAGTGTTATTTAAGACACTATTCACGACAAACCCAAAATCCAATTTATTTAATTTCAATTAAATATTGACAAATTAGAAAACTTCATTAAATCTAAATTTAATGATTTATCCTAGTTAATAACTAGTTCATTTCAATAAAAATATATTTTTCTAAAATATATTCTTTTTCTAAAATATTTTCTTTTTCTAAGATATTTTCTAAAATATACTTTTTCTAGAATATTGTTTATTGGAATGTGACTCAATCAACAACCATATATTGTACGTAATCAACAATCATGATAAATAATTATCACACATCCAGATTACAACCAAAGTGGATTCTACACTAAATATTGGGACTAGTGTACATCAGATATCATCCCAACACCCGTGTGGGGTTTCAGCCGACAAACAAATAATAAATTACTTGTCCACTTGGGCGATGTGTAAAAATTATCGTCCCAATCACATAAACAAGTCGGATGACTTGTAAATGGGAGTGTAATATTTAGTTTGAATATACTAACATTATATTTAACACATCAAACATTTCAACATCACAGATATATATATCAAGCCATCGCTAACATCATATTTTTAACATATGATCTTTTTACTGTAACTAATCAACGATAAAAATATTAACTTTTATTTCTAATCTTCTTATTGTTAACCAATGACAACAGAAAATATTAACTTTTGTTTCTATTCTTTTTATTGTTAACAAACGAAAACAGAAAATCTTAAACTTTATTTCTATTCCTTTTATTGTTAACATGCGACAATAAAAATCTTAACTTTATTTCTATTATTTTTAATGTTAACAAGCGACAATAAAAATCTTAAACTTTATTTCTATTCTTTTTATTGTCTCCAAAATGACAATAAAAATGCAACATATAAATCCAGTCATTTTATTGAATATAAAATGTCCATAAAAATCTATCTTTTATTCCAACTCTTGTTATTGTAAACGAATGACAAATAAAATCTATTCTTTCAATTGAAAACAATATTACATGAGAATGTAATCTTCTAACTCTATTCTCTTAAATGATATCAATATTACATGTAAATATAACCTTCTAATTCTATTCTCTTTAATGATATCAATATTACATGTAAATGTAATCTTCTAATTCTATTTTCTTTAATGATATCAATATTACATGTAAATGTAATCTTCTAATTCTATTCTTTAATGATGTCAATATTACATGTAAATGTAATCTTCCTTCATAATGACAAAAATGTATATTTTTACTTCGTTCTTTTTAATGTGACAAAAATGTCCATTTCTAATTCATTCTTTTTAATGTATAAAAGTATACATTTCTAATTCATTCTTTTTAATGTATAAAAATATACATTTCTAATTCATTCTCTTTAAAGTATAAAACTATGTGTTCTAATTCATTTCTCTAAAGTGACAGAAATGAATTTTTATTTCTATAATCATGTTTTCACAAAAATGTTATTTTTATTTGCAAAACATATTTCTAATAAAAAGGTAGTTTTTTTTATTTACATAACAAATTTCTATTTAAAAATGTTATCTTTATTTTCAATATTCATGTTTTCACCAAAATGTGATTTTTATTTCTTTAATCATTCTTTGACAAAAATACTATTTTAATTCACTAATCATTCTTTTGACAAAAATGTGGTTTTAATTCACTAATCATTCTTTTGAAGTGACAAAAAGGTCCATTTTAAATTCATTCTTTTTAATGAATGAAAATATGTATCTTTAACTAATTCTTTTAAATGTATAAAAATGTCTATTTTATATGTATAATATATTTTCAAATAAAAATGTTAATTCTACTATAATGTCACATTTTACAATGGAAATGTTAATCTTTCTTTAATGTCACCTTTTACAATGAAAATGTTAATCTTTCTTTAATGTCACCTTTTACAATGAAAATGTTAATCTTTCTTTAATGTCACATTTTACAATGAAAATGTTAATCTTTCTTTAATGTCACATTTTACAACGAAAATGTTAATCTTTAATTTTAATATCACAAATTACATAAAGATGTAGTTTCTATTCAAAACATTAAAATGTACTTTTTATTAAAATCATGTTTTAATTCTAATCTAACAAGAATGGTTTTAAAGTGACATTTCATTTTTGTTGAAATATACTAGTTCAACAACTTAACACAATTTGGTGTTTCATATGTTTGTTGAAATTTCTAATTCAACAAATTAACAAAATTTGTTGTTTCATATTTTTGATCATTTTATCTAACCAAAAATTACATATTTTAGTTTTACTTCCTTTATCACTACAAATTGATCTAAATGTTTCTAATAAATTATCTCCCGACAGATAAATATGTTTAACCATTCATCACCAAATGACATTACCAAACAAACAGATCCATACATTACATTCAACACAGATCAAGCATGAATAATAGCAAATAGGAAATAACTGTAGATTTGTGATAACAAATTCATAATTAGTTTTAAATAATAAATAAAAAAATGATTTCTCACATTGCTATTCAGATCTGAATTTTCCTTGAATTTTGATTTGCTCCTTTTCAGTTCAGGTTTGTTTCATTGTGTAGAGTTTTCTGATACGAATCCAACGCTTCTAAGTTTGCTCAATTCTGTTTCCGTTTGACGAAGTTACGTTGTTTTAAACATTTAACAAATTAATTGTCATTATGGAATAATTAAATTTAATTAATTACATCCCTAACCTTTCTTCTACTTCGTGATTTACTGGAACGAAGCGAACCCAACGTCGGCCTCGTCTTCACCCGCGCGCACGGGCCCCCAAGCAGCCGAAACTCGATCGGACCCCATCACCCGAAAGCCCTTGCCACCACACGCCACCTCGCCGAACACGGGCCCACTCGCACCTTCCGCCGCCTAGGAAATCGGGCCCAAACCCGAAATGTTCTTGGACGAAATTCAGTCACTACGCACCCTTGTTCCAGATCATGACCGTCCAGTTCGTTGAGCTCGAAGAATTCTTTAATTTGGTGTATGGAGTTCGGGAAGATATTGCGGGGATTGGGAGATTGAGGGAGAAGAAGATGGGAGCGCCATGGCCATCAATTTAGTTAGTGGCGGCTGTTTCTAATGGATTAGGGTTTCTTGGCTTTAGTGAATTATAATATTATAATATTTATTAACCCCTCAAAGGCCTGATTAGCAATTTTGTCCGATTTCAGCCCAACGACTGTCGTTCTTACCCAATTAAGCCCATTCCGGACTCATCTAGCTATGTCCCGCAAGCCCAAACGGCTGTTTTCAATGTGTTTTCTTTAATTTAGTATAAAAACATTTATTTATTTAATTTAACCGTATATATAAATTCACCGGGGCTACATATGGCTGCTAAAAATTACCGAAAAAATATATTTGGCTTTGTTATGATGATACGATCCTAACGAAACTAATTTCGTCGAATTTTGAGACCGTTTGAAAAATGGCTATTTTAAGGGCCTTATATTATTTAAAAATATATATAAATTCTACAGCGACTTTTCTAAATTTTAAACTGGATATAACTTACACATTATAAAGTGAAATTTTAGTTTCTCAGATTCGTTAGAAAGATATGATTAAACAGTTTCAAATATTTCTTGTTTCACTCAATTCTGATTTAAAATGAATTCTGTATAGTCAATTGAAATTAGAAATCGAATTTTCGAACTGTCGTGATTGACATAGAAATGTGTTTATTTTATGCTCTTATTTCTTATCTTTTGTATATAAATAAATATTACTTGGGTATTGTTTTGTTATTTTTACAGATAGTCCAACCCAGCCCGCATGCAACCAGAAATGTAGAGAAATAGAGTTCAATTTGCTGTGTATTTGCATTTTGAAGAATCGTAGATGAAGATATCATATCTAGTTGCTGTTGGACAAGAAAAGAATTGATAAAAAGGCTTTGAACATCACAAATCAATGAAGAAATGTCAAGGAATCAAGAGGAAAAGGAGAAAAGGCCCAAAATTGCTTTAATTATCAAAGGCCCATTTATGTTTCTCATTGTAACTAATTAGTGGTGTAATGACCAGGCCCATTTACCATTAGGGTTAGGGTTAGGGTTTGGCTATCTACCCTATATATACCCTTGTAATAACCTTGTAGCCACCATCCTATCTCATCTCTTATTCCATTGTTCTAATAAAAGTTCTTCTTTCTCTTTTATTTTCTGCATTTTTTTGTTTTCTTAGCAACTAGTGTTGTCTATACGATTAGATTCGGTAGAACACTATTTGTATTTTGCACTTATTTGCATTAGTGATTTACCGTCTGATTAGATTCAGCGGAAATCCTAATTTTAATTCTTGTTTGTTAATTCAATTTCTGCAATTTCAATTTCTGCTTTTTATTATTTTCTTAGGTCAAATTGGGTTCGATTAGATTCAAATCTAATTCATAGTTTCATTTGCTTTCCATTGAAATTGTGATTTGATCGTCGGTTCAGTTAGATCTGTTCTGAATCAAATTACAATTTTAATTTTGTTTTGTTTTATTTTCAAAATCAACCTCCAAAGTTCGTCTAACACGCCCACGAAACATATAAATAATAAAATTTAACTTTCCTCCCTGTGTTCGACCTGTATGCTACACACCTGTATGCTTGCAGAATTTATTACAAATGTCGCGCTTTTCTAATTCATAGACTAGCGTCGATCAAGTTTTTGGCGCCGTTGCCGGGGAGGTAACAATTGAATTTTATTATTTATTTAGTTTCTGATTCGTGTTAGTTTTGTTTTACTTTAATTTTAATTTTGTTTGATTTTGTTTAGAGAAAAAAAAAAGTTCTTGCCATTTTTTTTTTCATTTATTTCTTCCCCCATTCTGCTTCTTTTCCAATTTCTGTTTACAATTCTTTCCTTTTCCCTTAAATAAATATTAAAAAAAAAAAAAAATCTTGCCTTTCTTTTTCAATCTCTTTCGCTTTTAAATTTCTGTTCCCTTTTATAGTTGCTTTACTGATTACAAGCTTTGAAGGAAAAAAGGGGCCAAAAATTATTGTTTTCCTTTTCTGCTTTTATCTCTTGTGATTCTCCTATTCTTGTTCTTCACGCCACAAATTTCCCCATACCTTCACAGCAAAATCCACGTTCCTTCATTTTGATCAGCATATCAGTCTTCATTTTTCTTTTATTTCCTTCCTTTTTCTCCCATCATTTTCTTTTCTTTTACAATCTCTTTCCTCTTTTCTTTTTTAAAAAAAAAAAATCTCTTTCCGAAATTCTTTTTCGTTGCTCTATATTTCTTCTCTGTCCAGTTCCAAAACCAGAACTGCACCACTGTCATCAACACATACGTTCACTCCTTTGATCACCCATCAGCTCGATCATCACAATAGCCTAGTCGCTCACATCCAAAGCCACCTCCATCATCAGTCCGCAAACCGACTCAAGCCCACAACTCTACACAAACATCCTCAACCAACCCGAACCACATAACGACTACTACAGCATCACTTCACAACCAGCAGTCCTCAGTCATCTACTTGTGATCTCCTGTTCACATCAAATTCTACACCCAAAAACAAAAACCATCCCTATACCAGACCCATGCCATCAACATCTCTCCCCATATTCTCAACGCCTCAGCAAGTCAAACCACCTTCATCTGACTACACCCCTTCCCCCTAATTGACATAAGCCAAAATCTTACAAACATCATCACCAAGCCATATCACCGTTTCACAAAACAGTCATCGTTCTGCATTTTTTTTTTCCTCTAATTCAACCCAGCGTTTAATCATCCACCCTCTTTGGTGCATAACTCCACTGCAGATCACTACCCAGCTCCAACAGATCACATCAGAAAATCCCAATCCGCACCTCATACCCCCAAAAACAGAGCGCATCTACAGCAAACCGACTCACAATACCACTGCGCTTCACCGTCCGCAACAACCAAATCCAGTTCGCAACTTTCAGCGAAACCCATCTCAACCCTAAGTCACCATATTCGAACCCCATCTCACAATACCCAATTCGCAGAAGACCCACAAACCGCAAATCACGCTCGAACATCCGAACCGAAATCACAGTCCAAAATCCTTGGTACAAACTGCTCTTACTCAGCATCACGATTGATCTTTTCAAATCAACGATTTGTTTTTCGCGATTTTACTTTTCGAAAATAAAAAAAAAAGGACGCGATTTTTCTGTCTTCTCGCTGACTATTTAGTTTTGGGTTGTGACTTTGAGATAAACCGGTGGTTTGGCTTAGTATATAGACCAGTTGTGAGAAAAAGGAGCCTACTTTGTTGTTGTTGTTAGGCTTAAAGTTTGGAGTCTTTTGTTTGAGTTAACCCACAAGCCTTTTATTTGAGTTAGCTTTTTTTTTTTTTTTTTGGTTTTTGTTAAGTTTTTTTTATTTTGCTTAGTTAGTTTCAGTTGTTTTGTTTTCTCTTTAAAAAAAAAAAAAATTCAAAAACAGGTACAGCTGAAATTAAAAAAAAAGGAGCCCGAACCCGTGCCGCAGCGCAGTCAAGCAATTAATAGAAGGGGACAACAACAAAAAGCAGCGGACGATTCAAATGGGTTGGAGCGGTTGCACACCAAGTGGGGTGTGAACGCGCTAGCGCTTCCCAAATTCACTGGAGGACTGCCGATCAAGGTGAAATTTTTTAAAAACACTACAGGTGCTCTGCTGCAAAGAGAAATATATATAGACAATTGTTGTAAAAAAAATTCTGCAGGGGCAGCGGCTTTGAATGTACAATTTTTAATTTCTGCAGCTATTTTGTGTAATTGTTGTTATTTCTGCGTTTTTATTCATTCTGTTAAGGGCAATACCCCAATTCACATAAGGTGAGGGATTTCATCACCCTTTCCTTGGCCCACAAATTGCATTTCATCGTAGAATCTGACTAATAATAACGGTTAGACATTGGACTTAAGGGAGTCACGGGCTCATCTAGGGCTTAATTATATTGTGATAGTTGATGCATTTGGAACAAATTATTTCTTGGTGTCTAGACTACGGTAGAGAAATAACCGTTTATAAATATTACGGTGATTCGTAAATATTATATCGGTTGTTACTCTGAAGGTACTTAAACCTTCGGCTGCATTGCTAGGGTGATTCCTGGTGCACCGATAACTCCTGTCCGTTAACTGGCTAAGAAATCTTTTGATCTAAGTAATCAAACGCATCACTTTATAATTTTGGGTTAGGAGCCAATAAGGACAGAAAACTTCATTGTAGCTAATTTCTGTGCTTGCATTCAACAACAATGAGTGAAAAAAGTGTTAGCCAACAAAATTCTCCTAGGGGTTCTCGAATCAACCAAAATTTTCCAACCGAATTGGATCAAAATCGAATAAATCAAAATTTTCCAAACTTTGGGGATCAAAACCAAATAAATCAAAATTTTCAAAACCTCAATATCCAAATGGATAGACCCTTGTCTCTTCGTGATCGATGTTATCCGACTAGGACCGTTCAACCATCTGTCATTGTGTTCCCACCAGCTGAAGGAAACAATTTTGAGCTAAAACATTCTTTTATCCAAGGGGTACCAAAGTTTACTGGGTCTGAAAATGCTTATGAATTTCTGAGTGAATTTGAATTGTATGCCTCCACAACAAAAATGCAACAACTATCTAACGAATCGATCAAGCTAAGGCTAATTCCATTTGCACTACTTGAAAGCACTAAAAGATGGCTAAATTCTCTTCCACGACATTCCATAAGAAGTTGGGATGAATTTGTCACTGCATTCTTGAAAAAGTTTTTCCCTTTCCATAAAACGCTAAAAATTCGAACTGAGATAAATCAATTTTGTCAAAATGAGGGGGAAACTTTTTCAAAATACTTTGAGAGATTTAACCAGCTATTATATAGTTGCCCTCATCATGGAATTCTAAAAGATCACTTATGTCAAATTGCATATGAAGGGCTAAACTATCAGACGAGAACTCAACTAGAATCAATGTGTGGAGGAGATTTTATGTCTAAGACAGCCGATGAAGCTTGGCGGTTCTTGGAAGATTATTCTGAAAAGGACATGCAGTGGGAATCGATTCGTGTTCCCATTCGTACTTCTACTAGAGGAGTGCATGTCGTGGACCCAAGTCAAATTCCCTTAGAAAATCAAACTCCTCAAGCCGGAGAAGGGTTACCCCACTATTACTCTCAGGACCAAGCCAATGCCATAGCTCAAAATAATCCTTATTCTTCCACGTACAACCCTGGGTGGAGGAACCACCCAAATTTTTCCTGGTCGAACCCCAATAATTCGGCTAACCCATCTCACGTGCAGCCCTTTATTCCCAATCCGAATTACCAAGGTCCACCCCCCAATTCTCAAACCTCTCAAGCTACACCTCAATCCAAACAACCTTATAGGCACCCCAATTTTCAATCATCAAACCAATCATCTCAATCTTCTCAACCGTCACCAGACATTGTGCGTTTAGAAAAACAAATGGAACAAATGATGAATATGATAAAGGAACTAGCGAAAAATAACGAGAAAGGAAAGTTGCCTAGTCAACCTGAGGTGAATCCAAAATATAACTCTCGTACGGTAAATTCTTGTGAGGACGAAAACCATAATCCAGTCAACGCTATTACAACCCTTCGATCTGGAAAGAGGATTGATAATAACGTAGACGACCCTGACGAACCTCCTAATTCGACCCCAATCCCTAATCTTGATGATCACCCATTGGCTTCGAATGCCAATTCTTCTAAACCTCAAGTTCCCTTAAATGTTGGCAATCCCAACAGTTCTTCTCCCAGCGTCGGCAAACCCGACCCACCTTCGAAAATTAATGTTGGCAATCCCAACATTTCATCTTCTACACCCCTACCACCTTCTTCTTCGAATGATGAAACTCATCCCAGAATCGAAAAACCAGTAGCTCCTTTTCCTCATAGACTCAATAATAAGAAGAAAGCTGCAAATTTCGATAAAATCTTGGAAATTTTCAAACAAGTCCGTGTGAACATTCCTCTTTTAGACACCATTGAACAAATCCCTCAATATGCCAAATGTCTTAAGGAATTGTGCACACAAAAACGTGCGACCAATGTCCCAAAAACCGCCTTTCTAACTGCGAATACAAGCTCTGTTCTTTCGAATCTTGCCCCAGTCAAGTATAAAGACCCTGGCTGCCCTACGATTGATTGTAAAATAGGAAACACTCACATCTCTCGTGCCCTACTCGACCTTGGTGCCAGTGTCAACATTCTCCCTTATACTGTCTATCGTCAACTTGGACTAGGGGAGATTAAACCAACAAACATCACACTCCAACTAGCCGATCGATCTGTCAAAAAGCCATTGGGAATTATCGAGGACGTCTTGATACAGATCGAACAGTTTTATTTCCCTGTCGATTTTATAGTTCTAGAAACAGAGCCTGTCTCAAATCCCAACGTTCAAATACCATTGATCTTAGGACGCCCTTTCTTAGCAACCTCTAATGCTGTCATTAATTGTAGGAATGGTCAGCTTCGACTCTCCTTCGGGCACCTAACCATCGAGCTAAACATCTTTAATCTCAACAAACAACCTAGGGATTTTGAGATCGATGAAATTGACATGATTCAAACCACAGTTGATGAAACCTCAAGTGACACTTCTGAAGCCCTGAAAATGTGTCTTGACCATTTCAACCCTGATTTCGACGAACTCGAATACATTTCTGAACTAAACAAAATTCTTGACTCCGACACTTCGCCACCTGAATCTAACCAAGGAATGTTGACCAATGTTGATACACAAGAACTTCCTAAGTTAGACCTCAAACCCTTGCCACCAGACCTTAAGTATGCCTACCTAGACTCTTCAAAAACTTTTCCCGTAATCTTGGCTTCCGATCTTACCGTGGACCAAGAAGAAAGACTTTTGGATACCTTGCGGGAAAATAAGGACGCCTTGGGGTGGGAAATTAGCGATATAAAAGGAATTAGCCCATCAATTGTGGAACATCGCATACATTTAGTTGATGAGGCTAAACCCACCCGTGAGGCTCAAAGGCGATTAAACCCAAACATGAGAGAAGTGGTCAAGGAGGAGATAATCAAATGTCTAGACAATAACATCATCTATCCCATCTCTGATAGTACTTGGGTTAGTCCGGTACAAGTTGTACCAAAGAAGTCAGGAGTCACAGTGATCAAAAACGACAGTAATGAACTCGTCCCAACAAAAATCAAAACCAAATGGCGTGTGTGCATCGACTATCGAAAGCTTAACTCAGCCACACGAAAAGACCATTTTCCCTTGCCTTTTATTGACCAAATGCTCGAACGCTTAGCGGGACATGAGTACTACTGTTTTCTCGATGGATACTCTGGCTATAACCAAATCCCTGTTGCTTTAGAGGATCAACATAAGACCACCTTTACTTGTCCCTTTGGAACCTTTGCTTATCGTCGCATGCCTTTCGGTCTTTGTAATGCCCCCGCGACTTTCCAAAGGTGTATGATGAGTATTTTTTCCGATATGGTGGAAGACTTCTTGGAAATATTCATGGACGATTTTTCAATATATGGATCATCTTTTTCCCAATGTCTCACTCATCTAGAACTCGTCCTTAAGCGTTGTAAGGAGAAATCACTCGTGCTTAATTGGGAGAAATGCCACTTTATGGTAAAAAGGGGGATAGTTCTAGGTCATGTCGTCTCCAAAGATGGCCTAGAAGTCGATAAGTCCAAAATCGATTTGATTGCTAATTTACCTCCTCCTAAGTCTGTCAAAGATGTTCGTTCATTTCTTGGCCATGCAGGATTCTATAGAAGATTCATTAAGGATTTCTCAAAGATTTCAAAACCTCTCTCGAATTTACTTGCCAAAGACGTAAAGTTTGAATTTTCCAATGAGTGCAAAACATCTTTTGAAACTCTTAAATCACTCTTGACCACAACTCCCATCATTCAACCTCCTGATTGGACTCAACCCTTTGAACTTATGTGCGACGCTTCTGATTTTGCTATTGGAGCCATCTTGGGTTAGCGTATTGATAAACTCCCTCGAGTCATTTATTATGCTAGCAAAACTTTAAACGATGCCCAACTGAATTACTCAACTACTGAAAAGGAATTTTTGGCAGTTGTCTTCGCTCTTGAGAAATTCAGACCATATCTCATAGGATCCAAAGTCATAGTTTACACTGACCATGCTGCCTTACGATATTTGCTTTCTAAGAAGGATGCCAAGGCCCGCTTGATCCGTTGGATCCTTCTTCTTCAAGAATTCGATATAGAAATACGAGATAAAAAGGGTTCTGAAAATGTCGTGGCTGATCATCTCTCTCGAATTGTGCACGAAAATGATAACGACACCCAAATCGATGACTATTTTCCTGACGAACAACTCCTTTCGATCTCTAACACCCCTTGGTACGCTGACATTGTGAATTATCTTGTCACACAACAAATGCCCGCTGAATGGTCGAAACAAGATAAACAAAAATTTCTCTCAAAAGTTCGAAACTTCTATTGGGATGACCCATATCTTTTCAAATACTGTCCGGACCAAATCATTCGAAGGTGTGTGCCCGAACATGAACACCAAAGTATTCTCTCTTTCTCACATGACCATGCTTGTGGCGGTCATTTTGGAGCAAGAAAAACTGCTGCAAAAGTTTTGCAGAGCGGTTTTTATTGGCCCACACTCTTCCGTGACGCTTTCGAATTTTGCTCTAAATGTGAGCGATGTCAAAGAACGGGTCGAATCTCTAAGCGAAACATGATGCCTCTCAACCCCATTTTAGTGATTGAGTTATTCGATGTTTGGGGCATCGATTTCATGGGACCATTCCCTAATTCATTTGGGAATCTTTACATCTTACTTGCGGTAGATTATGTCTCAAAATGGGTTGAAGCCATTCCGACCAAAACCAACGACAACAAGGTTGTTGTCAAATTTCTCAAAGAAAACATCTTTTCACGCTTTGGTACACCTCGGGCTATCATTAGCGATAATGGCACTCATTTCTGTAATCGTGCTTTTGAGTCCTTGCTCAAGAAATACTCAATCACACACAAGCTGTCGACCCCCTACCATCCACAAACGAGTGGGCAAGTAGAAGTTTCCAATAGACAAATCAAACAAATTCTTGAGAAAACCGTGAATTCCAATAGAAAAGATTGGTCTGTAAAACTTATTGATGCACTTTGGGCTTTTCGCACTGCTTATAAAACCAATCTAGGGATGTCACCATATCGATTAGTCTTTGGAAAGGCCTGTCACTTACCTCTTGAATTAGAGCATCGTGCTCTTTGGGCCATAAAATTTTTGAACTTTGACTTAGAAAAAGCCGGCTCACACAGGAAGTTACAAATTTCTGAATTAGAGGAATTAAGAAATGAGGCGTATGAAAATGCGAAAATCTACAAAGAAAGAACCAAAGCCCAACACGACAAAAACATACTTCGTAAGGAATTCAACATAGGTCAAAAAGTTCTTTTATACGACTCTAGACTTCACTTGTTTCCAGGAAAACTCAGATCTCGATGGACTGGACCTTATGTCGTGAAAACAGTATACCCTCATGGAGCAGTTGAAATTGAAAATCTTAGGGATGGAAAAGTCTTCAAAGTAAACGGTCAATGACTGAAACCATTTTTGGAATTCGAACAATATGACGAAGATGACTCTATCGATCTGCATGATCATCCACCATGAAATCAGGTGGTACACGTTCTTTTTCTTTTATTTTTCGTTTATTTAATTTTATTTTTGTTTTTCTGCCTTAGACAGTTGGGACACTGTCTCAATCAAGTGTGGGGGGGGGGAGTCTGCATTTTATCCATTTTCATTTTTCTTTGTTTTATTTCTTTTTATTTTCATCATTTAAGTAGGACCATCATACATTTTATATCGTAGTAACATACCATAAAAAAAAAAATTCAATTGATACAACAAAATAAGTTTACAATTTTTAGCCAGTTGATAGTATTTTTCTCTCTCAACTTAGATCGAATAGGAAATATAATGAAAAGTTTAATTTTGAGGGATAATAGTGTAACCAGTACATAGGGAGATTCTTAGGTGATGGCCATGAAATCTATTCTATATTGTAGACTTTGTTTAAATAAGTGGAGGACTTAAAATACTTATATTGGCTTTTCAAATCTTTAAAACTAAGTTGTGTTAAGTTGAATTCGCGTAACTCTCTTTTGTGCTTAAATTTTCGATAATAATAATAATAGTATTCCAAGGGTATCCAACATTGCTTGTATATCGAGCGTTGGTGTGCAAACCCGCCAAGCTCTATCCGACACGTTGTTGACAAAGTCAAAGTTGGAATATCTTGGTCTCATTTTATGAGATTGGACACCTAAGGATTACCGACACGTTGTTGACAAAGTCAAAGTCGGCCTGCACAATCCGCCAAGCTCTTTACCTACTCTCCGTTAGTCCGCGAGGCAGTTCATGGGTGGTAAACCTTGGTCTTTTTAGTTAGGTGTATGTACTTAATCATAAATCTTAAAATTTTATAGAATAAAGAATAAGCGATGATACCCAAACGCTTCTTGACCTTATTGATTTGACTAGCCATACATGAGAAAATTAAAATACCACTTTGCAAACTGTGCCAAGCAAACTAAGAATTTATTTCATGGCTGCACTATGTTATCGACCGAACCAACTGGCCAAACTGGAATTTAACATTTGAAAACTTGATTTATATTGAAAAATTTGTGACAAGTCGAGGTATCTAAAATAAAATCAACTGATTAGAAATTATTAACTTAATTCGTTGTACCACTTTCCTGAAATAAGTCGTGTTTTCATTTTTCGTTTTTATCTGCATATGTCCATTGCATTCATGTAGTTTCATTAGAATCATAGCATACTGCATTTGGATTTTGTGGGTAGAATCCGCTGAAAACCCTCACGAGACACCACTCGTCCTACTAGGGACACCTAGAGGTTTAACGGCTTGTTGCATACGCTCAATGCAGTCGTGTTTCCTACGAAAGTGTGACCTATCTAGTTTAGTTTTTCATTTTTTGTTTTACTCGAGGACGAGTAAAAGATAAGTGTGGGGGTATTTGATTGACATAGAAATGTGTTTATTTTATGCTCTTATTTCTTATCTTTTGTATATAAATAAATATTACTTGGGTATTGTTTTGTTATTTTTACAGATAGTCCAACCCAGCCCGCATGCAACCAGAAATGTAGAGAAATAGAGTTCAATTTGCTGTGTATTTGCATTTTGAAGAATCGTAGATGAAGATATCACATCTAGTTGCTGTTGGACAAGAAAAGAATTGATAAAAAGGCTTTGAACATCACAAATCAATGAAGAAATGTCAAGGAATCAAGAGGAAAAAGAGAAAAGGCCCAAAATTGCTTTACTTATCAAAGGCCCATTTATGTTTCTCATTGTAACTAATTAGTGGTGTAATGACCAGGCCCATTTACCATTAGGGTTAGGGTTAGGGTTTGGCTATCTACCCTATATATACCCTTGTAATAACCTTGTAGCCACCATCCTATCTCATCTCTTATTCCATTGTTCTAATAAAAGTTCTTCTTTCTCTTTTATTTTCTGCATTTTTTTGTTTTCTTAGCAACTAGTGTTGTCTATACGATTAGATTCGGTAGAACACTATTTGTATTTTGCACTTATTTGCATTAGTGATTTACCGTCTGATTAGATTCAGTGGAAATCCTAATTTTAATTCTTGTTTGTTAATTCAATTTCTGCAATTTCAATTTCTGCTTTTTATTATTTTCTTAGGTCAAATTGGGTTCGATTAGATTCAAATCTAATTCATAGTTTCATTTGCTTTCCATTGAAATTGTGATTTGATCGTCGGTTCAGTTAGATCTGTTCTGAATCAAATTACAATTTTAATTTTGTTTTGTTTTATTTTCAAAATCAACCTCCAAAGTTCGTCTAACACGCCCACGAAACATATAAATAATAAAATTTAACTTTCCTCCCTGTGTTCGACCTGTATGCTACACACCTGTATGCTTGCAGAATTTATTACAAATGTCGCGCTTTTCTAATTCATAGATCAGCGACGATCATGCCGCGCCATTTCAAACTCCTTTTATAATTAAATTAAATTTATTTTTTTAAACTAAATTTTTTAGTCGTTATTATTTAAAATAAATTATTTTAATTATTCAAATCCATTAAAATTTCTAATATAAAAATTTTAAATTGGCCCCAAAATTCCGGGTTGTTACAATAACTATAAACATCCAATTCACATCCAAAGTAAAATTCATCGTATAAGCCTTAAATGGATAAATAATGCTTATACCGATCTACAATCAATTGATTGATATACAAATCAACACTTGGAATTTGTGTTCATTATCATCCAAATACCCATGTGTGGGTTTTCGTCACAAACACAAACTAGTGATTATTATAAGCTACACACTTGGGAGATGTATAAATAAATTATCATCCCAATACCTGTGTGAGGTTTACATCACAAACCATGTGAGATTATCTACACACTTATGAGACATATAAGCTAATTATCATCCTAATACCCATGTGGGGTTTTCTACACAATCAATAAACATTAATTAATAAATTACTCAACCAATACAGAGTAACCACATACTCAAGCAATCAATAATAACTTGTTCATTTTAAATTATTTTTATACGTACTAAGTCAAATTGACTTAAACAAGGGATTATTCATGCATTGCTTGACTTATAAATGGATGTTTAACCCTATAATAACTATCATAAACATTTTAACAGTGTTTTTAATAGGTTAATTAACCCAATTCAACTTTCCAATCATATAATAGTTCAATACTAACTCAACCACATATCTACCAAACATCATACAATGCAAATCATAGTATAAGTTATAATTAACTGTCTAAGCAAATTAAGTAAAGAGCTCCCACCCTAGCCATCCTACACCACGACCCTTCACGGTAGGACCTCTCATACTCGCAACAAACCCAAAATCGTTCCTTTTTTTACCCATATCCACAAGCTACTACACGTATACACTCACACACACACACACACTTAAATTTGGAGTACTAAGAAGAAAGTTGATATTTTTAAGGGTTTTAGGGTTCAAGGGGCTACGGGGTGCCATGGGTTGAGCTATTAGGGGGTCCACATGAAAGTGGATGGTGGTGGAGGCTAGGGCGTGGGTAGGCAGGGCCATTAGGGGGTGGTAGTAGGCGGTGTAGCTAGGTTAAGTGGCGAAAGGTGTTACCTTTAGCAAATTAAAAAGGGAAAAGGGGTTTTTGAGCTATAGAGGAGGCCCACGATTGGAGGAAGGCTGGAGGAGGGTGAGGTGAGGTGGCATATGGTAGAGGAGGGGCTGGTGGTGGAGGTCTTGGGTAGCGTGAGGCTTAAAGAGGGGGGATAGCAGAGAAATGGTGTTTAAGCTTTTAAGGTTAAGGAAGAAAGGATTTAAAAATGGAAAATAAAAATAAAAATAAAAATAAAAAAGGCCTTAAGTACATTGGAATGACATCTTAAGGAAGAACATGAAACTTGTCCCCAAGGATAATTTGTTGCCTAATTTAGGTTGGTTAAAGAAATTAGTGATAAAATGTTTAATTAATTCCTTGATTAATTATACAATGTAAACTTCATTCTGGTCGTACGACCACATACGAACTCTAAAAAATATGAAACTTGAAATCTCTCTATGTTACGCAATTATGGTTCCAATGAACCTTGTAACGAAAAGGAATTTCGCTCGATCCGAATCAATCGCTAAACCGATCAAGACCGTTCGAAACGCCTGATTGTTTTGAGAACACGACAAAATAGAACGCAGACGGAAGAACATTTCATTGTATATTTACAAAAATTCCATCATAATACAAGAATATACAGAGTATAAATGAATATTATACATTACAAAATATCAGAGATTACAATAAATTACATAGCAGCGGAAATTAATACAAAACACAACTGAAGGAGATATACGGATACAAAGCTTTCCGGATATCGTTCCAGCTGTAAACCAGGATCCTGTGAATATAAATCTGCAAAACCAAAACTACTAGCTGCCCGTGTCAAAATAAGGGCACCCAGAGTTTAGGTTAAAACAATAAACTCCAGGTCAGTCATGGGACTGGTGTGAAAACTAAAACAATTATTTAAAACTTTACTTTAAATCAGATATATCAAGGGACCACGCCGTATAACAAGGAATGGGTTTCCTCCCAAGAACACCAGTGCATAAAACAACAACGCAATGCTAAATAAAGAAAAATGAAGCTATTATAAGACCCAGGTCCCATCACACAATGCAACGCAAGCCGGAGGATAGGGTTTTTACCTTATAATAGCCAAAGAATGCTTGATACGTTTAAAACAAATCATTTGATACTACTATAAGTGCATAATGTATAAAACAACTTCTAATCATAAATAACAATCATAGGCGACATGAGCGTCCCATGCCACTATGTCGCCATACATAGGTTTACAATCAAAACCGCACATGTCACGTACTGGAAATTGGATTTCCATCTACGAACCGAGGCCAGGGATCGTCTTCACCGATTCGAGACTCTCAAGCCCGAGCCTCAGGCAAGCGCGCAGGCAAGTCTTGGAGCGACATGGCCGGTCCACCGATGTGGATTATTATGCCTGAACACTATGTTTCCCTACCCTATGGGGTGTAAGTCTGGTCCGTCTGCCGTCCAGAATGCATCGGCCGAAACCGATATAACCGAGGCGCCTCGCAACAGCAACAACCACATAAGTCAAACTCGTCAGGGCGTGTAAAACCACTGACGCCACTTCTAACTAGAAAGAAACGCATGTCCTCCCTGAGGTCCTTCTCCCGTTTTTGGTTCACACCGGTCGTGCTTTGATCATCAACCACAAGACTTTGCTTTTCAACAGAAGCCCTGATCAATTGCCACTTAGGCATGCCACACAGGAAATTCACTCCATAGGGTTGTGAGGCTCGCGAATCCACGCTACACAAAGCTATGCCACACAGGTCGTGCTTTGATCATCAACCACAAGACTTTGCTTTTCAACAGAAGCCCTGATCAATTGCAACTTAGGCATGCCACACAGGAAATTCACTCCATGCGTTTGATATCCATCGATATATAACCCCTGAGCTCGTACGTCTCAGAGAAGGGCGTTAAGCAAGAGAATAAATTCTCCGCCGCCAAACAGATATATATTTAATAGAAATCAACCGCACAGACTAAAATCCAATGTCAGACACATAGTCCTTTTACAAGTTCGTTCTGGGTCTGAACGAAACCGGAGGCACCTAGTACCCCGAGTATCCATCAATCTCTAAGTACATCTGGACGATCACCAACTATTTCCATCTTCTTGGGTGTACAGCCCAATCAAGATCATCAGTAACCACCCAAACGACGTGAAGACCTCCGGTCTTCGACCACCGTCTTCATCTTCGACTTATCGTCGTATTAGTTATTCAGAATGGGATAAACCCGGTCTTTCCGAATAACTCGCGTATATAATAAACAAGTGTTACACAAACACAACATACGCCTCATTCCAATTCAGAATATTCTTTCATATAAATATTCTTATACTTTGGGAAAGGTTCCCATTAATTTTATCAAAGATAAATTCTTTAAATTTATTCTTTAATCACCTTTGAATATCGATTCAAACTAGTCGGGATTAGCGAACCACACCGAAGTAATCATTTATTTTATTTCCCAATCCCAACCTATTCACCCCATGAAGTAAAACCGGTAATACTTCATATCTAACACCACGGTGTTATCGGTAAATTCAATTACCATTTCACGTTCAAATCTAATTAAAGATTTAACTATCGCCTGGAGTAAAACTGGCAATACTCCATTCTCGATCTTTTCAATCTAATTAAAGATTCATTAAAACTCCACTTAGTTTTAATCTTTACAGAAATCAATATCCTATCTTTAACTGGGTTAAAGAGCCAATGTCATTTAAAACACGGTTCACGATAAACCCAAAATCACATTCTATTAATTATCGGGTTAAAGAACAAGTGTTATTTAAAACACTGTTCACGATAAACCCAAAAATCAATACCAATTCAATTCCAATTAAATATTATTTAATTGGTACACTTCATTAAATCTAAATAAAAAGATTTAATCTTTTTCTCAACTGGGCTTAAGAACAGTGTTAATGAAGACATCATTCTCGACAAACCCAAATCACATTTGATATTAAATACAAGGCTCTGAATAGAAAATATATCGGCTTATATTCAATATCAAATTCTACAACCAACAAATATCATATTAGAAATAACGATATATAAATATATCTTTCAAATTTCCATAACAATATCTGTATAATCACGAAATCCAACATCGAAATATTCCGAAGACAATTTCGATTCAAATCCCTTCCAATGCAATTATTGGAAATTCTGGTTATTTTCAAAACCATTTCAAATCCAATTTATTTATTTTAAAAATAAATAAAATTATAATTCTAGTTCAAAACTAGTTCATTTCGATAAAAATCTATTTTTATCTTTTCAAATGTGGAGTTTTTCATCCCAATTCTTCACAAATCATTTCTTATGATTTTACACAAATTATTAATGTTTTTAATAATTTTATCAAGGCCCGTACAGTCGATTTCCATCAACGGCCATCGAACTGCACTTACAGCGACCTTTTCCAAATTTGATTTGGACATAATTCCAAATCCAACCGTTAGATTTCAAATCTCTAATATTCGTTAGAAAGCTCTTTTCGATACGAACCCAACGGTTCTGGTTTTAGGAGAATCTGACGGTCGGATCTCCCGCAATATCCATTCGAAGTCAATGGTCGAAATTCGCGAACTGCCGCGGCGCGGCGCATTCTATTCAGGCCATTATATTACATATATAATATATATAATATATACTTCGTCGATTTCCTTTCGAAACGAATTTTATAAATCGTTTTAAATTCGTTTTCGAAACGATTTCAACTTCATATTCAATTTCTAATCAAAATTGAATATTCCAATATAAATTCGTTTTAATTTCATTTCAAAACAATTTCAATTCAATTTCAATTTAATTCGAATTTCAATTCATTTCAATTTAATTCGAATTCATTTTTATTCAATTTCAATTCGAATTCATTTCTATTCAATTTCAATTTGAATTCATTTCTATTTAATTTCAATTCGAATTAAATTCTATTCAATTTATCAGATTTTGAAATCACTTTCGATATTCATTGAAAAATGAATAAAATCGATATAAATATCGTTCGCGTCAGAATGGCGTCAATCTAATCAACACGGCTTCATATATTTCTATTTTCAAATATTCTATTTCAAATATTTCTATTTCAAATATTTCTATTCAAAACTGGAATAAGGCCCAATCAATTACCATATAATGTTAATTATATGGATTTTCTACAAGACGTGTATACAATAACAACGATGAATAATCAACCATCATCCGAAGTGCATTCTACACTGTATAAGCATCAAATATAAATATTTAACGCTTATAACAGTCTGTCAATCAATCGATCGACATACAACTAATTATTGGGATTAGTGTATGTCATATATCATCCCAATACCCGTGTGGGGTTTCACACAATCAAACACAGATTTTATTTGTGCAGTTGGGCGATGTGTAAAATTTATCGTCCCCATCAATATCAATCAAATCAGTGTATATAAACAAATCTCCGATTTGTTTATATTAATTTATTTCATTTCATATACACGTTAAAAATTCTATTTTTAACTATATAATATTTTCCACTATAAAATATTTTATTTCGTTTCACATCACACAATCAACTACACATCAAAATCAAACAAACAAGCATACAAGCCGTCCATGGTCTGTGGACGACGGGTGTCGGGTGCTACTAAACACCGTCTGCGTCCTAGTATATATTTTAACTAGAAAAATTAAATTAAAGGTGAGAAGTTCTCACCGACTAGCTAAACCAAACGCCACGCCTCTTCATATGCAGAAAATCTTCGTTGTCTGACACTTTCGTTGCTCGAATTCACTACATATATAAAAATCACATTTTTACTTCGCTATTCAATATATAAAAATCGAATTTTTTCTTTGCTATTCAATATATAAAAATCAAATTTTTACTTTGCTATTCAATATATAAAAATCGAATTTTTACTTTGCTATTCAATATATAAAAATCGAATTTTTACTTTGCTATTCAATATATAAAAATCGAATTTTTACTTTGCTATTCAATATATAAAAATCATATCTTTTACTTTGTAAAAATCATTTCTATTTGCTTTATAAAAATCATATCTTTTACTTTGTAAAAATCATTTCTATTTGCTTTATAAAAATCATATATTTTACTTTGTAAAAATCATTTCTATTTGCTTTATAAAAATCATATCTTTTACTTTGTAAAAATCATTTCTATTTGCTTTATAAAAATCATATCTTTTACTTTGTAAAAATCATTTCTTTTTTGCTTTATAAAAATCATATCTTTTACTTTGTAAAAATCATTTCTATTTGCTTTATAAAAATCATATCTTTTACTTTGTAAAAATCATTTCTATTTTAGGATAAATAAAATAAATGAATAATAAAAAGAAAAAGGAGAAGACTTACATCGTTCAAATGGAAGAGGGGGGGGGGTTCGCTGATCGTACGGAGGTGGGGGGGTGCTTGTCGGCGAGAAGGAGGAGGGGGGGTTTCGGTTTTGGGGATTCGGCGGGGGGGGGGGGGTCTCGGGGTTCGTCGAACGACGAGAGGACAAGGAGAGAGGGAGGCTGGAGGGAAGAGGAAGGTGGGGGGGCTCGATGATGGCGGAGGAGGGCGGACGTGGGTGGAGCGACGGGCGGCGTCGCGGTTGTGGCGGGCGCGATTAGTTAGGTTTCTTTTTTTTTCGTTGAAATGAAATCGGGGGGGGGGGGGTTAACTGTAAATAGAGGGAGGGAGAGAGAATGGAAATATATATTTAATAAATTTAATTTTCAAAAAGTGACTTTTTACTTCGAACTCGAAATCGAACCCACCGACTGTCGTCCATAGCTAATTACCCCCATTCCGAACACAATGGGATATGTATCGCAAGCTGATTCAATCAGTTTTCATCAAAATCAACATATAACTCTATATATTGAATTTGAACGCGCATTTCAATTTACTAGGGTCACATACGGACTCGAAAAATTCCAGAAAAATATTTTCTAGCTTCGTATTGACGATACGGTCCTGACAAAACTAGTTTCGACGAATTCCGAGACATTTTGAAAAATGGCCATTTTCCAGTCGATTAAAATCAACTAAAACTGGTCAAACGCGTTTTCCTTTGCCACGCTCACACACTGATTCAAAAAATTACGAAATTTGGAATCTAGCAATAAATTGACATCACGGATCCAACAAAAGTGATTTCGTCGAAATCCGAGGTCGTTTGCAAAATGGCTATTTTCGAGGGCCGAAATTCCATAGCGACTATTCTGAAATTTCAACTGGGCATATCTTTTGATTCCCGCTATGAAATTTTGATTTTTCAGATTCGTTGGAAAGATATTCACAAATGGATTCTAATATTTTTGGTTTCACTAAAATCCGGTTTATTTTGAATCCTGTACATTCATTTGAACTTTGAAATCAAATTATCGAACTACCGCGCCATTTTCAATTCCTTTTATATATATAAATAAATATTTATATTCTAACGACGATCTATATAAAATATACGTTCGAATTCTATTCAAAATAAATTTCTCGTCGTTATTATTTAAAATAATTCATTTTAAATAATCAAAATTCGCTAAAATTGCCAAAATAAAATTTTTAAATTGGCTCGGATTTCCGGGTTATTACAAACCTAATCTCATTGAATTCGGAATCTGTTTGAAAAATCGCCTTATTTCTAGCTTTAATCGAAATTCAACTAAATTTTCAACTTACGTTTATATATTGTACGCTTACATACTAACTTCGTTTGACTTGAAATTTTAAATCCTACCACATTTTGATATTCCAGATCCAATAATAGTGGTTTCGTCGGATTCCGAGACTATCTAAAAAATGGTCCTTTTATAGGCCATCAAAATAACAATAAAACATCGATTTTCAAAATCTTCACTTTTAAACTGATTTAAAAGTTTACGGATTGTGTTTTTAGTCAAATAAAACACAAAACCAAATTTGAAATCGTTCTCAAATTTTATCAAGTCCAAATTCAATATTTTCCATTTTAAGATTCATTAAAAATATTAAAATTCACATTTTAATTAGGCCAAAAATATGGGTCGTTACATATTGTGTATGTGAAGATAAGAAAATGCTTATGATCAAAGAATTAAAGACCAGATTCAAGAAATTTTAAGTCTGAAAGTATTTAGAGTATATAAAGAGAGTATTCACAATAGATTAAGATAGTTAATATTAAATACGTTCAGATTAATTATTTGGATTGTGAATCAAACACGTATATGTATGTAGTTAAGTAGTTACCTCCATTTATGAAAACATACAATCAAATAGAAATCTCCATATCTTTTTGTAAATATCAGAACTCTTCTTGAGTGCAGGCGACTCTTCAAAAAATATGACAATTAAAGCAAGTTCAGTAGACTGAAGTTCAATAATTGTCGACTTAAGTTCATATGGTCGTTCATATGTGCATGCCGTGCATTTTGCATAGGGTTAATCAACTGACCGGTTCACTTTAGTCGACCAAACAACGTGAAAACGCATAGTATGCATATTAAGAAGAATAAAAAAATGTATTGTGCAATGATATAAACTACTTGAAGATAGATTTATACAACAATATATACTACTAGGACTCAAACCTCAAAAAATTAAATGAAATCAAGCACCAGTTTGGAGTCTTATTTTTCCCGCAATTTAGATCAATAAATGTGAATCTCCTTTTGTCGCTTTAATCGTCGTCGAATCTACTTATTGAATGATAAGTTCTTTTTCATGAATCAAAACCATGATTTAACATTCTCTTCCTTTTTGATAGATGACAATTGTAAATGAAGATACTATATATGATGATGTATACTAAAAAAATTCATACTTACTCCTCGTGAGTATATGACGACATAATTTCCTTGCATGAAATGGTTAGTGTGCAAAAATTTCTCTCCTTTCGTCATCGACAAAAAGAAATTTATAAATCATAGGACATAACCATATTATAACAAACCTCAAAGCATGTCACAAGCTTTTAGCTAGATATAGACCATACCACAGTGTTTTAACACATACAAGGGTATTTATATACAATACTTGCAAATAGAGTATAAATTGTTCAAGGTAGTCCAGAAATGAAACATAGTACCAAAAGTTACCAACTGAAGCTTACCACCAAACAGATACTTATCCTTACTCATCAATCTTCTTTCCCTTATCACGTCGTGTGCTTACAGTACCGCCTCTGTTGGATCCATTACTGCATGTATCACTGCCCTCTTGCTTGTTGGATTTGGACCCATGCAGTTAATCCCAACAATATCCCCGCTATAGCCCATAACACTCTTCAACTGTTGCGCTATTTCAATTTAGCACTAATGAACAGTAGATCCGCTTTTAGCCTCGGTATTTTCCGTTGCATCCGCTAAATCAAGGCTTTTTAGCTTCCGCTTTAGAAGTATTAATATATAAAGCTTTATTTTAGTACTTCTCTTTTTAAAAAATTCATAGGGTAAAGGGCTAAATTTAATGCATAAGTGCCTTAAATATGGTAAAAAAACAACTACGCTCATCAAATTTAGCATGTATAGCTATGATATTCCTTGATTTTGTTATATAAGTTTATTTACTAGTAGTTTGTTGTATGCATATAATGTGAGAAAGATGATTATTTAATTTTCAAATATTTGGTTGTACATCTAATGAACCTTTTTGCACCTCCGCTATATCCCCGCTACACCTTTTTGCACCTCCAGCATTATAGACCCGCTAAGCACTGTGTTAGAGACTATGATATTGATGATGATGGTTTTGATGACAATAACCTTGTTTCAATTGTTATTGTTATAAATTATATACTAACACAATTTTCTAAAATATATATAGGAAATATATGCAGATATTTATTATTGAAGACTGTACAATTCAGAGAATCAAGGTTTCAAAGTAGAAGAGTTCAAGTTTTAAGACTTAGGAGTATCGAGAAATCAAGAGTTGCTGAAGAATTATAGAGTAAATGTGTCAAGACATTCTGTTAAAACACGGGTTAGCACTTGATTCTGATTTCAAATTTAAATTCTGATTTTAAATTTAATCCTGATTTCGATCTTCCTTTCAAAATTATTTATTTGATTTTAAATCTAGTTTTCAAATGATTTCAAAATTACTTTCTTATTTATAAATATATACTTCTATATTTCAAGAAATATTTTAACTCCTGAAATTTATTTTTAATTCTATTTTCAGATTTATGTTTAATAGATATTTCATTATAACTACTTATGTTTTCAACTTCCTTGTTTATATTACGTTTTAATATATTTATAGTTTTATAATTATATTTTTATATCATTTTATATTTAGTTTCTTAAATATTTTTATTTCATCTTCACATGAGTTTCTAAAATCTATTTTACTTTGAATAGAATGTTTTAATATAAAGGAATATAGTTTTCTTTAACACTGGATTCACCATAATTTATTTAAACATTATTTACTTTGTTTTAAAATTTATTTTTTGATTTTACACTAGTATATGTTGACATATAAGAAGTGCTATGGCGACATACTAGCCATTAGTTAGTTTTTTAAATTTTGAAAAGAAGTGTTTTTTGAATTTAAACCTTTTTTGAAAGGTTGTGACTGTAGGAAACATATAAATACCTTCCAAAATTCAAAAAATTTAACCAATTTTCATCTCCTCCTTACTCTCTAAGCATTCTACCATTATTATACTTAATTTCTTAACTTTCTACACTTATACTCTGCCAATTTCAACAGAAATCCTATCATTCTTCTTCTTGTTAAATTCTAAATCAAAATCTCTCTGAATTCAAGTGCTACTCAAGAGTTATAGGCTATTTTTAATCAAATATCTTAAGATCAAGTCCTGTAGAGTCAATACTACAAAAAAAATGATAAGATAAGGGTGTGGTCCTATCTCATATAAAGTGATTGCGTCCGATTGTGTCCTGGAAATCGATTGGGTGTAAAGTTATGGCCCATAAATCAACTAGTTTCACGGTACTTAGAATCAGTTGGGGTGTACCCTTGTATCCCTGAAATCAAGGATTATAATTGGATTTGTTGAATAAAAATCCGTATCATCCCAGCATTGTGTGGGACTAGATATAGTGAAGTCCAGAACCAGTATAAAACCCCGATATGTACTTTTCTTTACCATCTTTTACTTTTATTTTCTGCATTTTGTGATTGATTCTGTGTTTGTTAATATATGTGATCTGTATACAATTTGGTTAATCCAAAAAGATTTCTAGAAATTAATAAATTCCATAAAACACTATTCGCCCCCTTTAACATTTAAGTTGCCTTAAGACCCTTAACCTGCATCTCCACCAATTGGTATCAGAGCATTGGTTTTCAAATAATTTCATAATATGAATTTTGAAAAGTTTAAACGGAAATCAACACTAGAATTGTCAATAATGGTAGTTCATTCGTAGAGGGTCAGTCAACTGTTAGACCACCACTATTTAATGGCAGTAATTATGCATATTGGGCATGTAGAGTGAAAAATTATTTACAATATGTAGGATTAGACACTTGGAATATCATATAAACCAAATATGTTGAACCAACCGCTAATTTTGGATAATAGACAAATGATCAGAAAGCCATTGCACAAAATAATTCTAAGGCTATGAATATTTTATTTTGTTCATTCGATAGGAATGAATTTAATAGGGTATCCGTTTGTAAATCTGCATATGAAATCTGGAAACCTTTGCAAGTGACTCATGAAGGAACAAGCATGTAATAACCCGAAAATCCGAGCCAATTTAAATTTTTTATTTTGGCAATTTTAGTGAATTTTGAATATTTAAAATGAATTATTTTAAATAATAGCAATGAGAAATTTATTTTAAATAGAATTAGAACGTATATATTTATTTGAATCATTTTTAGAATGTAAATATTTATTTTAAATTATAAAAGGAATTGAAAATGGCGCGGTAGTTCGAAAATTCGATTTCAAATGAATGTACAGGATTCAAAATAAACCGGATTTTAGTGAAACCAAAAATATTTGAATCTATTTGAAAATATCTTTCCAACGAATCCCAAAAATTGAAATTTCATAGCGGGGATAAAAAGTTATGTCCAGTTGAAATTTCAGAATAGTCACTATGGAATTTTGAGCCCTTAAAAATGGAAATTTTGCAAACGACCTCGGTTTTTGACGAAACCACTTTTGTTGGATCTATGATGTCAAGTTATTGCTAGGTTTCAAAATTCGTAATTTTTTGAATCAATATGTGAGCATGGCAAAGGAAACCGCGTTTGACCAGTTTTAGTTGATTTTAATCGACTGGAAAATGGCTATTTTTCAAACGGTATCAGAATTTGACGAAATTAGTTTTGTTAGGACCGTATCGTCAATACGAAGCTAGAAAATATTTTTTGGGAATTTTTCTAGTTAGTATGTAGCCCCGGTAAATTGAAATGTGCGTTCAAATTCAATATATAGAGTTATATTTTGATTTTGACGAAAACTGATCGAAACGATCGAATCAGCTTACGATACATATCCCATTGTGTTCGGAATGGGGGTAATTAGCTAGGGACGACAGTCGGTGGGTTTGATTTCGAGATCAAAATGAAAAGTTACTTTTTGGAATTCAATTAATTAAATATATATAATATTATAGAGGGTCAAACCCTTTCTCCATCTTCATTCAGTCAAACAAAATAAAAAAAAAAAAAAAACCCCTGAGTCCCTATCCTCCCCATCAACTCCTGTCGTCGGCCCCTCCCTAGGTGCGCCGCCACACCGGAGCCCCCCCTCTTTCCACCTCCGATGCCCTATCCTACCCACCCCCGTTTCTCCGTGGAAACCCCCGAGCCCTCATCCCTAAAACGAGACAGCCCCTACGCGATTCGAGACCACCGCCGTGCCCACCGCCAACCCAACTCCGACGCAACCCCTCCTGCGCCACTGTGCCTCCCCTGACCCCCTTCAGTCGGCGACAACACCTCATTTTTCTCCCGATCTTTGACTGTAATTTCTTTTTCTCTCTCAATCTTTGGTTTATAACCTCTATGTTTTTTATTTTCAAATAAATTCTTTGATGAAAATAAATATGAACTTTTTGAATTTAGAAATATGGTTTTCTTAGTATAAAAAAATACGATTTTTATATTATATAGATAATCAAAATTCGATCTTTATATCATAGGAAGAATAAAAATTTGATTTTTATTCATGTAGAGTAATAAAAATATAATTTTTATTATATTACTAGCAAGATAAAAATAGAATTTTTATCTATATAGTAGCAGTGTAAAAATAGAATTTTTTATCTATATAGTAGCAGTATAAAAATAGAATTTTTTATCTATATAGTAGCGGTGTAAAAATAGAATTTTTTATCTATATAGTAGCGGTGTAAAAATATTTTTTTTATCTATATAGTAGCGGTGTAAAAATAGAATTTTTATCTATATAGAAGCGGTGTAAAAATAGAAATTTTTTATCTATATAGTAGCGGTGTAAAAATAGAATTTTTATCTATATAGTAGCAGTGTAAAAATGTGATTTTTATATACATAGCTACAATATAAAAATGTGATTTTTATATATGTAGTGGCTACGGACAATGAAATTGACAAAAGGCGAGCACGACGGAGATTTCTACATAAGAAGAGTCATGGTGTTTGGTTTAGCTAGTCGGTGAGAACTCCTCACTTTTAATTTATTTTCTAGTTGATATATATACTAGGATGCAGACGGTGCTTAGTAGCACCCGACACCCATCGTCCACAGACCATGAATGACTTTTTTGTTTGATTGATGTGTTGTGAAAATTGATTGTGTGATGTGGGATGAAATAAAATATTTTATAGTTAAAAAAATGATTTTTAACGTGTATATAAAATAAATAGTAATAAACAAATCGGACGATTTGTTTATATACACTGATTTGACTAATATAGATTGGGACGATAAATTTTACACATCGCCCAACCAAACAAATAAAATCTGTGTTTGTTGATTTGAAAACCCCACACGGGTATTGGGATGATATTTGACGTACACTACTCCGGATTGTTTCGGTATATGTCAATCGATGGGTTATGTAACAACCCGAATTTTTGCAACGTGTTAAGACAAGAATCAAGGCAAAATTAAATTATAAAATCTGAATCAGGATAAACGGGTTGTGCCATTGCGTTCGTCTCGGAAAAATACGCGAAATAGAGTCCGAAATTTCGTAAATCGGAGTCCGTATGACCCAGTTAAGGCCCAACGAAGTTTCATGAAAATTCAAACCCGAAAACAGATTTGAGATTCAGCCCAGAAAGAGAAGGCGGGAAAATTCCCGCAAGACACACAGGGTGTCGACCCCTGGGTCGACCCCCCCCCCTCCAGGGGGTCGACATGGGTACCCTAGGGTCGACCCCCCCTCAAGGGGGTCGACATGGGTGTCGACCCCTGGGTCGACCCCCCCTGGTCGAACCAGCGACCTGGTGCACCTGCTTCTGGTTTTGGCTCCTGGGTCTTGTTTTGGAGGCTTGTGACGATTTTTGAGGGTTCAGATCTATCCTAGGGTTTATCCTATGGCCTAAAACTACCCTAACATCTATAAAAAGACCCCTAGACCTAGCCTAAACCCTCATAACTCACTCATGCCACGAAGTGCTGCCCAAATGTCAAGTGATCATGCCTCCATCTCCAACACCAAGGGCTTATGCATTCAAATCGGGTTCAAATCAAAAGGTGAAAGCTTCCTACATCAAATCGAGGGTAGATCAACGTTGCTATGCGAGTTTCATGACGGTTCTTCATCAAAGGAGCCAACTTTCTTCGTCAGGACGATTCATGATCTTTCCCTAAGCCTTGCTATGTAAGTTCTAGCTACTTCTAGATTTAAACGGTAGTTTTAATGATGGCATGGAATGAAACGAGATTAAACTAAGTATGCTAGCCTATATGAACCTTGTCATGCCTCTTTTGCTTGAACCTATGACTTTTGGCTATGCTTAGTGACTAGATCATGTTATTCATGTTATGATTAACCTAGTTTACCTTGCAAGTTTGAACCTTTATCTATCGAATGCTAGCATTAACCTTAGGGAACCATTTGACTTGTGAAACATTGGCAAAGATTTGACTTTGGGGCTTATGCATGTAAATGAACCCATACCCCTTATGTATCATGCATGTTTGTGGCCAAATTCACTTATGATACTATGCATGTTTGTGGCCAAATTCACTTATGATACTATGCATGTTTGTGGCCAAATTCCCTTATGAATCTATGCATGCTTGTGGCCAAATTCCCTTATGATACTATGCATGTTTGTGGCCAATATGTTGGCATAATACCCTACTATGTGACTCGCTTCCATTTGGGTTGGAAATACGTTTGGGTAGTTTAGGAAAAACGTAGGTATGACATGAAAAACTTGACTTGAAGGTGGCACGAAAACTTGACATGGGGTTGCATGAAAATGTGACACTCTTGAAACACTTAAACATGAACATGACACGTATGAAAACATGGAACTTGGGGCTAGACACGTATGGGTTGTAGGTGTAATATAACACTAGACCAAACATGAAAGTGGCCAACTCGAGGTTGGGTTGAGTTTGTAGCATAAATCTACCCGGACCCGCCCGGCTTAACTAGTGGCTACAAACAATAGGATCCAATGTGAGAAGTTGGTCATGTCGCGCTTAAGACCCGAGGTTAGACTAGGTTGTGGTGTAAAACTACCCGGACCCGCCCGGCTTAACTAGTAACCACAACAAGGTCTAATGTGAGAGGTTGAGAGTGCATTAATTAAATTAATGCCACATGATAAGGTTAAGTAAATTTGACTAATGACACTTAACCGATATGACACGAATGGGTAGGTTAAGTGGGACCGGGCTTGATTTCTTAATGACACTTAACCATACAAGACAATTAGGGGATGGGGTTAAGTAATTTACGATTAACTAATCCGACTTGGTAATTAGACGGGGTTAAGTAATTTACGCTTAACTAATCCGACTTGGTAATTAGATGGGGTTAAGTAATTTACGATTAACTAATCCGACTTGGTAATTAGATGGGGTTAAGTAATTTAGACTTAACTAATCTAAACACGGTAATTAGATGGGGTTAAGTAACCTATACTTAACTAATCTAAACACGGTAATTCGATGGGGTTAAGTTAAACACTTAACCAATCTAGACTTGGTAATTCAATGGGGTTAAGTAGCCAATGCTTAACCAACTTAACAAGATAATTTAATGGGGTTAAGTAACCTATACTTAACCAATTGTACATGATGATTTGATGAGGTTAAGTAACCTATACTTAACCAATCTAATATGCGGACCTGATAGGGTTAAGTCATAGGACCTTTTAAATATACTCAACCGTTATAATACGATTAGTGGATGGGGTTAAGTTAACCTATACTTAACCAATCCGACTCGATAATCCGATGAGGTTAAGATAATCTGTGCTTAACCAATCTAACATGATAACCTGATAGGGTTAAGATAAACAAGTACTTAACCAAATTGACTTGATGATTGAATAGGGTTAAGTCATGAGCTTCTTGGTATACTTAACCAACTTGTAGGGCTAGGTCTTGGACTTGAATACTTAGCCAATCTTGACATGATTCATAAGCGGGCTAAGCCATGAACTTGAATAACAACACTTAACCCAATAGGCAAAACCCTAGTTAGAGGAACTAGGTAGAAAATTGTAGTTAATCAAGGGTAACGGGGAAATGAAGCTAAGTGGTAAACCTTAGTTAAGTATAACTAAGTAATAATTCTTAGCCAAGGACATGGGACTAGTTCATGAATAGATGAGTAACCCGGTACGGTAGGTCATCGCTTAAAACACGAGGTGGAGCAAATTATCTGACTTAGATAAAGGCTCTAACGAACTGGGTGACGAAGCGGTAGCTTCGGGGGACGCGAGGGTACTCTTGGTATCCCTCTGTGAGGTGGCAGATGGTCCATGAAACCCGGCCTCACAGGGGTTAAGGTCTGCGGTAGAAGAGCCAAGAGTATGCCTTGGTTGCTATGCGAGCGACCTAAAGACTGGGATGGATTAGCGTGGAGTCGACGATACTTGATTTTGCCCTGGATAGCACGTCGCCGACTACCTACCATATTTAGTCAATCGTGTACGAACGGAAAGGCAGGGAACCCCCAACAGACCATGTTCTTGCTATCAAGTCATGGGTGAGGTTGGCCCATAGGAAAGTGGGGCTATAGTGGGGCCGGGATGTGGTTCTCATACATGATTTTTCTTGGATTGCCTTTCAGTAGTTGAGGGAGGGGTCACGTGGGACCATAGCCACGGGTACAAAAACAGACCTTGATATCTGCATCAGCAGACGACTTGAAGCTCCCGACCGAGTTCCGTATTTCTTGATTTGCCCTGGCACGGAACTCGGATGGCACATTGAGGAACATGTGCATCTAGACATGGAAAACGATTCACGATACTTACGCGGGATAAAGGGTGCGGTTGACGGGTGGCATAATCCCTAGCGGCCCTAGGTGGCTTGAACCCAAACCGAGACACGGAAACGTTCATTAGGTAGCATAATCCCTAGTGGTCCTAGGTGGCATAAATCCTAAGTGAACGCGCGATAGTTCATGGTAAGGAAACATAACTAGATCAAGGGTAGCAGTCCAAAAATAACTTCAAGGATAAAATGGTACTACGTCGAGGTGGTATAGATTTACACGGGAAAGCCCGTACGGCCTACGGCAAAGGACTGAACTTATACATGGAAAGAAACATACGAGTTGGGAAAACCTACATATGCTATATATTAGGTTGGCATGGATCATTACATGACATTGGGCAAGGGACATTCATAGTTAACACATGACGCGGGTGGGGACATTAGTACGAGGGGTGCAGAGCAAATATACATGATAGATACCGTGGGATGTTATACATGATAGATACCTTGTGATAGTATACTTGATAGAAACCTGACGATGTGATACCTTGATTCTTGACACCGTAGTTTATCATGATACCTTGGTTTACCTTGCTACAGTAGTTCATCCAGTTATCTTGGTTTAGTTTATCTATCTTGTTGTCATCCTTATGCTTACTTTCAGTTTATGCATGTCATGTTACCTTTACCTGTTTTTATGATGGAAGTAGATAGGACTTACCAGTCTTTATGACTGACCCTGTTTTCTTTCGCCTCTTTGTCTTCCGTTTCCCCCCCCCCCCCCCCCAGGTTTTCAGGGAGGAAACACTGTTATTTAGTTCGGACTTCTTCTGCTTGAAGGTCATCACGCATGGCTTGGATTTTTCTTGGCTATGGCTACTTTACTGTTTTACTTGGGGAATGATTTATGAAATGGTTTTATGCTTCTTTACTATTGCAAGACAGGTTTTGATGTATTCTGATGTAAAAGGCTTTAGACCTTATTTTATAAGGTAATGAAATTTGTTTTACTTCCGCTGTTTTATATATGTTCTGTCTTGTAATATTTCTGTGCATGTTTACCTCGATAATGCTTCACCAAACCTAGTGCATTCCCTTTGTGAGTGACCCTAGCGGAGGTGGGGTGTTACAGGTTAACAGATTGTGTAAGCGTTAATTATTTATATTTAATGCTTATGCAGTTGTGTGGTGCACTCAGGATGATGGTTGATTATTTATCGTTGCTATTATATACATGTGTTGTAGAAAATCCATATAATTAACATTATATGGTAATTGATTGGGCCTCATTCCAATATTGAAAAATATTCATGTGTTGAATAGAATAAACATTCATGTGTTGAATAAAAGCCGTGTTTAGATGGACGCCATTTTGACGTGAACGATATTTATATCGATTTTATTCATTTTTCAATGAATATTGAAAGTGATTTCAAAATTCGAATTAAATTGAAGAGATTTGTAATTCGAATTAAATTGAATAGATTTGATATTCGAATTAAATTGAATAGATTTGAAATTCGAATTAAATTGAAATGAATTGAAATTCGAATTAAATTGAAATGAATTGAAATTCGAATTAAACTGAAATGAATAGAAGTTCAAATTAAATTGAAATCGATTTGAAATGAAATTAAAACGAATTTATACTGAAAAATTCAATCTTGATTTGAATTTGAAAAGGAAGTTGAAATCGTTTTGAAAACGAATTTAAACGATTTATAAAATACGTTTTGAAAGGAAATCGACGAAATATATATAATATATATTATATATATATAATGGCCTGAATAGAACGCGCCGCGCCGCGGTAGTTCGCGAATTTCGACCATTGACTTCGAATTGACGTTGCGGGAGATCCGACCGTCGGATTCTCCTAAAACCGGAACCGTTGGGTTCATATCGGAAAGAGCTTTCTAACGAATATAAGAAATTAGAAATATAACGGTTGGATTTGGAATTATGTCCAAATCATATTTGGAAAAGGTCGTTATAAGTGCAGTTCGATGGCCGTTGATGGAAATCGACTGTACGGGCCTTGATAAAATTATTAAAAATAGTAATAATTTGTGTAAAATCATAAGAAATGATTTGGGAAAAATTGGGATGAAAAACTCCATATTTGAAAAGATAAAAATAGATTTTTATCGAAATGAACTAGTTTTGAAATAGAATTATAATTCTATTTATTTTTAAAATAAATAAAGTGGATTTGAAATGGTTTTAAAAATAACCAGAAATTTCAAATAATTGAATTGGAATGGATTTGAATCAAAATTGTCTTTGGAATATTTCGATGTCGGATTTCGTGATTATATAGATATTGTTAGGGAAATTTGAAAGATATATTTATATCGTTATTTCCATTGCGATATTTGTTGGTCATAGAATTTGATATTGAATATAAGCCGATATATTTTCTATTCAGAGCCTTGTATTTAATATCAAATGGGATTTGGGTTTGTCGTGAATGGTGTCTTCATTAACACTGTTCTTAGACCCAACGGAGTTAAGAAAATCAGAAACTAACTGAAGATTAGTTAAGTTGAATGGTTTCCTAGGTACTGATCTGATGTTGGTTTCGGCCTTCGGGGTTATTACTTAGGGAATTGTTCACTTGCTAATTTACGGTTGAAGGCTGATGGAATAGAACGTGATTTTGGGTTTATCGTGAACCGTGTTTTAAATGACATTGGTTCTTTAACCCAGTTAAAGACAGGATATTGATTTTTGTGAAGATTAAAACTAAGTGGGGTTTTAATGAATCTTTAATTAGATTGAAATGGTCGAGAATGGAGTATCACCAGTTTTGCTCCAGGCGATAGTTAAATCTTTAATTAGATTTGAACGTGAAATGGTAATTAACTTTACCGATAACACCGAGGTGTTAGATATGGAGTATTGCCAGTTTTGCTCCTTGGGATGAATAGGTTGGGATTGGGAAATAAAATAAATAATTACTTCGGTGTGGTTCGCTAATCCGACTAATTTGAAGTGATATTCAAAGGAAGATTAAAGAATAAATTTAAAAGAATTTATCTTTGATAAAATTAATGGGAACCTTTCCCTAAGAATGTGAAATTTAGAAAGTAACTTTAGGTTAGCTAAGCAGAATGGTTTCCTGAGTATTGATTTTATGTTGGTTTCGGCCTTCGGGGTTAATATTTGGGGAATTATTCTCTTGTTAATTTACGGTTAGTGACTGATGAATTGGAATGAGGCGTATGTTGTGTTTGTGTAACACTTGTTTATTATATACGCGAGTTATTCAGAAAGACCGGGTTTATCCCATTCTGAATAACTAATTCGACGTGGTGTCGAAGATGAAGACGGTAGTCGAAGACTGGAGGTTTTCACGTCGTTTGGGTGATTACTGATGATCTTGATTGGGCCGTACACCCAAGAGGAGGGAATCAGTTAGTGGTCGTCCAGACGTACTTGGAGATCGACGGATATGCGAGGTACAAGGTGCCTCCGGTTTCGTTCAGACCCAGAACGGACTTGTAAATGGACTGTGTCTGACATTGGATTTTATTCTGTGTGATTGATTTCTATTGAATATATATATGTTTGGCGGCGGAGAATTTATTCTCTTGCTTAATGCCCTTCTCTGAGACGTACGGGCTCAGAGGTTATATATTGATGGATATCAAACGCATGGAGTGAATTGCCTGTGTGGCATGCCTAAGTGGCAATTGATCAAGGCTTCTGTTGAAAAGCAAAGTCTTGTGGTTGATGATCAAAGCACGGCCTGTGTGGCATAGCTTTGTGTAACGTTGATTCGCGAGCCTCACACCCCGGTTGTGAACCAGAAGCGGGAAAGGACATCAGGGAGGGCATGCATTTCCTTCTAGCTAAAAGTGGCGTCAGTGGTTTTACATGCCCTGACGAGTTTGACTTATGTGGTTGTTGCTGTTGCGAGGCGCCTCGGATATATCGGCGACTATGAGGAGCCGATGGAGTCATTTGTTGGCTCATTTACGCCCCAAAGGGCGGGGAAACGTAGTGTTCAAGCATAATAATCCACATCGGTGGACCGACCCTGACGATCCATGGGGCAGTTGCGGTTGTTCCTGAGACATGGGCTAGATTGTCTCGAATCGGTAAGGACTATCTTTTGCCTCGGTTCACAGAGAAAATCCAACTTCCAATACGTGACTTTGCGGTTTTGATTGTAGAGCCTATATATGGCGACATAGTGGGATGGGGCACTTATGCCGCCTATGATTGGTACTTATGATTGAAATTGTTTTATACACTATGCACTAATAATAGTATCAAATAATGTGTTTTTAAACGTATCAAGCATTCTTTGGCTATTATAAGGTAAAAACCCTATCCTCCGGCTTGCGTTGCATTGTGTGTTGGGACCTGGGTCTTATAATAGCTTCATTTTTCTTTATTTAGCATTGCGATGTTTGTTTTATGCACTGGTATTCTTGGGAGGAAACCCATTCCGTGTTATACGGCGTGGTCCCTTGATTTACCTAACTTTTAAAATAAAGATTAATAACTGTTTTAGTTCTCACACCAGTCACATGACTGACCTGGAGTTTATTGTTTTAACCTAAACTCTGGGTGCCCCTATTTTCCACACGGGCAGCTAGTAGTTGTGGTTTTGCATATTTATATCCACAGGATCCCGATTTACAGCTGGAATGATACTCGGAAAGCTCCGTATCCGTGTATTACTTCTAGTTGTGTTTTGTATTATTTTTTCGCTGCTATGTAATTTATTGTAATCTCTGATATTTATCGAATGTGTAATATTTATTCATACTATGTATATTCTTGTATTCTGATGGAATTGTTGTAATAAACAATGAAATGTTCTTCTGTCTGCACTCTTTTGTGTGTTGTTCTCAAAGTATCCGCTCTTTCCTTAACGGGGAAGTTACGGGTCCTTACAGTGGTATCAGAGCTTTGGTTTACAAAGATCGAGAACAAGACACGTTAGAACCAAACGAAAGAATTCATCAGAGATTGGATTAGTAATATCCAATGAGAATGACTCGTTAGAGATGGGATCAGTAGTATCCTAGAACGGATGTGAAGAGTATATTTTTAAAATGAAAACAAGTTTTGTTTTGAAAATTTAAATCAATTATTCGTATTTGATTATTTATTTGTATTGATTTGGACTATCCAGTATATAAAGATTTTGCGTATACGTCTGATCTGCATGTATTCGAAGTTTTAATATATTGGATAGATTTAGAATCGCACTGTAGTCGCCCAGAGACGATTCTGATGATTGATCGATCATCATCAGAATCTATGTTTGAGTGACGAAAGTGAGATTTCTATGTATTTCCAATTGACTGGTGTGAGAACCAAAACTAGATAGGGCTTATTGTTGTGATTTGGTATCAAAAACGTGATTTTCTGTATATGTATCAAAATTATGTGATTGAAAAGATAATCAACTAATTGATTGCTGGTTGTGTTGTTTGATTATTGGTTGATTAATTAAAATGTTGAACCTTTAGCCAAATTGTACCAAATAGTGAATTGTACTGAAAATTTATCGCATATGCATGCATGTACATATACTTACATTGAACAGGTCATAGCAAGGAGGCTAGAGAAGAGGAATAAAATTGTTTGCCCAACAAATAGGTACATGTTTACTAATTTCTTGGGTTTTGGATGATTTTATAAGCCGCTTGGCTTTTTCTTTTTCTTTTGGATTGAAGAAGGCCATGGGAGGCTATATGAAATATACATAAGTCCCCGTTGCAGGAGAGGTTATGGCGAAATTTTTCGAAAATTTAGGGTGTTAGCCAAATTTTTGAAAAATTTGAAAAGTTCTTAGAAACTGAAAAGTTGAAGAACTTAAGCCGTAAAGAAAATAGTGAAAGTTGAGTTGATTAGTTAAACAACTTTCGGCTTCGTTCATTTTCGGGGACGAAAAGTTTTAAGTGGGGGAGATTGTAATAACCCGGAAATCCGAGCCAATTTAAAATTTTTATTTTGGCAATTTTAGTGAATTTTGAATATTTAAAATGAATTATTTTAAATAATAGCAACGAGAAATTTATTTTGAATAGAATTAGAACATATATATTTATTTGAATCGTCGTTAGAATATAAATATTTATTTTAAATTTTAAAATAAATAATTTTAAAACGAATGGCAAAGAATTCCTACTAATTTTAAAATAACTATATTCTGATAAGGAATTTCAGAAAATTCCTTGGATACAGAAAATGAAATAATTTTAAAACGAATGAGCAAAGAAACCCTATAAAAAAAATGAGACCCCAAATAATGTCAGGTGTTATAACTGCAACGAATTAGGCCATCTGAAAAGATTATGTTTGTATCCAAAGAAACAATATCAACCTACTAATGACAGTTCATCAAAGAAAATGAAAAGAGCGTATGCAACAACTCTAGATGATTCAGATTCATCGTAAGTGATGAAGAACAAGAAACGAATAATTCGATCATGTGCTTCACAACAGTTCACAAATTAGAAGAAATCGAAGAACGGATCCAAAATAGGTGTTGATTGCTTAAATGAGTGTTTGAATTCTTGCTTGATTGTTTGATTATTTGCCTTGTTTCAAAGTTGAGTTTTAAATTTAAATTTTAAAATTTTAAAATTTAAAATTATTTAATACTATAATAATAAAATAATAATATTAATTAGTATTTTTAAAATAAATATTATCCTAGGAAAAAATTAAATAAGAATATAAAGTTATAAATAATTCAAATGGTCAAAATTCAAAAGTCACTTTGAAAATACAAAGGGGTATGTCGACATACCTATTTATACATGTCGACATATGTCTGAAAGTTGGATTTTGAAATTCAAATTTTGAATTTCAAAATTTTAAAATTACCTCCACCTTTTCACCAAACCCAACGTGACTGAAAAGGTGCTCATTAAACCAGCAAATTGTCTTTTGATTCTCTATATTTACTGCCTATTCATATCATCTCCTTCTACCTTTAACTCAAAAATTCAAAACTTATCTTCATATTCTATTCTCTTAAAACAAATTCTCTAATGGCTTCCTCAAGTACCCCAAAAATAATGAGACTAACTAAGACTATCAAAGGCTTCCTCTTCAATAACTCGAATGCTATCAAAGGTTACATTAGTTATGTAAACTTTGGTAAAATCGACACCAGAAATTTTGCTATCTTTAGTGATTTTGCTACCTATGAACTTGAACCTCTCTTTTATCAAAAAGGAATTTTAATTCCTGTTGATTCTTGGGATAATGATGAAGTTTTCTATCCTAATCTTGTAAAAATGTTTTATGCAACACAATTTTTATCAAGGAAGTGAAGATGAAATATGGAGTGGTGTTAAAGGAACACAATGTTTTAGATTGTGATGTTTTAAGTACCATTTTGGGTTGCAAGAATACGGGAATGGATCTTCTGGATTTTAATATCAATGAAAGTGATTTAGAAACTTTTCATCATATTTTTGAAAATGATGAAAATTTGGAATTCAAAAATAGTTTTTACCGTCCAAAAGCAAGAACTGTTAATCTACTTCTTCACACAGTATCACCCCTCGGTCCGGAAATTTTAACAACCCTACTATGAAAGTTAACAAAGCCCTTTTTATTATTTTTGGAAATTATGACATCAATTAGACAAAAGTGATTTTAAGTGAGTTTCAACCAAAGGAAATATCGACAAATGAAAATATGTTATACCATGGAGTTTACCTTACACGTATTTCAGATATTTTGGAGTTGATTTCCAAGGAAAAGAGTTCATTTCTAGAGAAATTTTCAATGCCGGAAATATTTCTCTTATGAAGATCCCACTTGTGTTTCATCCATATGAAACATATGCGAAAGAGCAGGCAAGCTTGGAACAAGAAGAAGAAACTAATCAAATGGATATCGAAGTAGAGGAAGAGGATACCTCTTTAAAAAACAATGAATTCCCACTAATTCTTCCAAGAAAACCATTCTCAAAAATCAAATGATTTTAGCCAAGAATCAAAAGACAATTAAGTGATCGTTTAGTAAGAAATTCGAAAAGATTTCTACTAAAATGAGTAAGTTCTTTGGAAAAGTTGGAAGAACACTTGGCTTGTCATTCTCTGTCATCCTCCTCCTCCACTGAATTCCAAGTTTAATATCGTAATGTATTAGCTTGTGTTTCAATTTCCGCATTTCTGTTTTAAGTTATGTACTTGTTTCATGTATCGTTATCAATAGTTTGATATGAAATTTTTTATTTCTGTCAATTCTTATTTACATCTCTGGTATATCTATTAAAACAACAAGACTAAGTTTATATAAGTCGAAATTATCACAAAATAACAAAATTCTTCAAAAATTGAAAATGGACATGCATATGTCGACATATAGGTTTATGCATGTCGACATATAACTGTGTAATTTCTAGAATTGTTTGAATTTGAAAACTTCTCTAACCAACTCATGTCTATTCAATTCAAATGAATTTTAAAGCCTAGTTATACCTTTCTCTTCTAGAAAAACTTATCCATTTGTTCCTCTTATACTTCCTTTCATTACTTATTAGTAAATTCAAAACTATGGCTACTTAAATCCGTAATCTTAGTGAGAATCTTAAAGAAATCTTTAATTCTTTCAATAATATTCTCTCAATCATTCTCCATAATCATCATCACTTAGAATTAAGTCAAATACATATGATCAAACAACAAGAGAAACATTCTGATGCAATTCGACGGATGTTCGCTTCTCTTTCAAAAGATGAGGACAACAACATCACTAGAGCACCTCCCACCAAAGACAATGAAGACTGCGATGCTATAAAGGATGATCCAATCTACGGTGGAGATGGTTAGGTTGAAGTTCCTCAAAATGTATGAATTTATCATCATTTATGTGGTTTGTCTGAATTATTTCAAAATCTTAAACTTGTTAATAAACATCTCTAAGTATGGTATGGCTTGATTGATTGGATGTATTGACATATATTGGATATATATATATATATATATATATGACTAAAAATGTAGTTTATAATCATTCAAGTTATAGTAGTTAGAATATTATAGTTATTTAGTTAGTTATTATATTTAGTTAAAATAATATTGATAAATAATTTTTATATGTGAGAATTATGCCTTCGTTTTAGGGGGAGTATTATAATCTAGTAAGGATTATATAGTCCTTGTTGATGACAAAGGGGGAGAATTTGTAAAACAAGGCTTATATTAAGGGGGAGTTTCAAGGGGAGTTATCGAAATAAAGGGGAGTAACTGAAGAATCAAGACATCAAGTATGAATATTTTATAACCATGGTTGTCATCATCAAAAAGGGGGAGATTGTTAGAGGCCGAGATATTGATGATGATGGTTTTGATGACAACACCTTGTTTCGTCTTTGTTTCAATTATTATTGTTATAAAATATATACTTACGCTATTATCTAATATATATATATATATATATATATATATATATATATATATATATTGGAAACCTATGCAGATATTTATTATTGAAAACTGTACAGTTCAAAGAAACAAAATTTCAAAGTAGAATAATTCAAGTTTCAAGACTCATAAGTATCAAGAAATCAAGAGTTCAAGAATTATAGAGCAAATAAGTCTAGATATTCTGCCAAAACTCTGGTTAGCACTAGATTTTGATTTCAAATTTAAATTATGATTTTAAATTTAATCCTGATTTCAAACTTCCTTTTAAAATAGTTTCAAAATTATATACTTGATTTTAAATCTGATTTTCAAATGATTTCAAAATTACTTCCTTATTTATAAATACATACTTCTTTATTTTAAGAAATATTTTAACTCCTGAAATTTATTTTAAATTCTATTTTCAGATTTATGTTTAATATATTTTTAACTTAAGTATTACATACAAATTTATTACTTGTTTTATTACAATTACTTATGTTTTCAAATTCCTTGTTTATATTAAGTTTAAATATATTCATAGTTTTATATTTATACTTTTATATCATTTTATATTTTGTTTCTTATATATTTTTATTTCATCTTCATATGAGTTTTTAAAATATATTTTACTTTGAATAAAATGTTTTAATATAAAGGAATATAATTCTTTTTAACTATGGATTCACCATAATTTATTTAAGCATTATTCACTTTGTTTTAAAATTCATTTTTTGATTTTACACTAGCATATGTTGACATATAAGAAGTGATATGTCGACATACCAGTCGTTGTTTGTTTTTTAAATTTTGAAAAGGGTGCCTTTTGAATTCGAACCTTTTCTGAAAGGTTGTGACTCTTGGAAATCTATAAATACCTTCCATAATTCGAATTTTTAATCACTTTTCATCTCCTTCTTCCTCCATAAACATTCCACCATTTTTATACTTAATTTGTTAACTTTCCGCACTTACACTCTGTCTATTTCAATAGAAATCATATCATTCTTCTTCTCTTCAATTATAAATCAAAATCTCTCTGAATTCAAGTGCTACTCAAGAGTTATAGGCTATTTGTAATCAAAGATCTCAAGATCAAGTCCTATTGAGTCAACACTACAAAAATTGATAAGAGAGAGGTGTGGACATGTCCTATATAAAGTGACTTGGTGCGATTATGTCCCAAAAATTGATTGGGTGTAAAGTTGTGGCCCATAAATCAACTAAGTCTCACTGTACTTGGAAATAGATGGGATGTGACCTTATAGCTCTAAAATCAAGGATTGTAATTGGATTTGTTGAATAAAATCCATATCAACCTAGCGTTGTGTAGGACTGGATGTAGGGCAGTCATGAACCAATATAAAATATGGTGTGTACTTTCCATTTACTGCTTTTACTTTTATTTTCTATATTCTATGATTCATTCTGTGTTTGTTAATATATGTGATATGTATACTATTTTGTTTAATCCAAAAAGGTCTCAAGAAATTAATAAATTTCATAAAATACTATTCACCGCCTCCCCTCTAGTGTTTAACTTGCCTTAAGATCCTTAATCTGCATCCCCAACAAACTGAACAGATGTGGACCATGTAAAATGAGGTACAGAACATTTTCCAGGGTCACGATGAGATCCAGTAGCTATTGATGTACTTGTTAGATATGAAATTGCATCCTAAAGAATGCTGAAGAATCCCTTTATTATATGTAGCTTCTTATCCACTTTCTTGATGTAGGAATCTAAAATTTATTGATTTCTGCACATGATTGCCATAGATTCGTGAGAACCTAAGACGAGGCTTGCAAAGATAGTATCATCTTCCAGTTGAGTCGTAAAGGAGGATCGAGTATTAAGAGATAATCTAAGAGGTTATGCAAAGGCTTGCTTTTGTTGTTGAGAAGTAGTTTGTTCATGACCAGAACGTTGTTGATGTAACCAATCTTCATAGGCCAATAAGCGAGAGGGGCATTCTTCAGCAGTCTCATAAGACTTAATGTTTTTGCATTTATAACACCTATGGATGAGATTTGGGAATCGGACAAGGGAACTTCATGACTCATGAGAAGTCTCATGATGTATTCTCCGTAATATACAACATGCATACGATCATGGTTGAAAGTAAGGAATTCGTCAAGTAACAAGCGAATCCAATTCACATGGATGTTTTCCTAAATATCACATAAAGCCTTAAAGTTATTATGGTACACAAATTCACCGCTAACGGTACAATGGGTGACTGTCTTCATAAGAGGTAGTTGAAATATCCTTGCTTTTGGCTGTAACTACACTGATTTCAACTCCATCATATCGTCATCTAAGAACATAAGCTTGTTCTATCTCTTATCACCATGTCACTTTCAACCTCATTCAATTTCCTTTATTGGTGGAGTTCAAAATATGACCAATTCTATCTAAATATAAGAAAGTTGGTTTACCTCATTCCATTGTCTATATGCAATCTTCTTGATTTGTTTGAGTTTGATGACCGAGAATAAGATTTGCATAAAATAACTTCACCATAACATGATTTATTTTGAGATTATGTGCATTGAAATCAAGTAGGGATTCAAATCCACTTATTTTTGCCAATTCTTGAACTTCATATGGTGTAAAATCAGGTAGTTGACAAAGAATCCTTCAAAGATTCTAAAGTTTTGCATTTTCTCCCACTTTTTTATTGTAGTTTGATCAGATGGCCATTTGCGAATTTATGATTTGGAGGTGTCTTGAGAGGAAGATTCTCTATATCTTGATCGTTTTGGTGCAATTGAAGGAGATATTGAGTTGAAAATTTGGTTTTTGAGTAACTAGGGTTTTGGAGAATTGGGTAACTTACGGTTAAAAACTAAGAATGATAAGTGAAGGGGGTAAAGTGGAGAGGGTAATTAGTTATATGGCTTGCTAGTATGTTGATTTAATCTACTAAACTGTAGGGGTAGTCGATTGAGTTGCTTTCCCGAGAGATTTTTTGCATAGGGATTCAGTCGAACGATTGACTAGTTCATTCGAACGATTGACTGGTGAAGTCGACTGAATTAGTATGTTAATTTATTCTAGGTTTTGGATCTATCGACTTACTAGTTGGTTCAGTAGACGGATTCATGTATATTTTCCCAATAAACTTGTTTTGATTAAAAAAAATTATTCATAATATGCAAATTTGGATACAGATTTGATGTTCATTTTATTTGGAAGAAAATTTGAATGTAAAAAATATGATGTAAGAAATTAAATAACATAAGAATTTACTTAGAGGAAGATGAAGAATATTTTCTTGGAGTCTTGCATTTCCCTTTATCCGTTATGTCATTCTCGTTATACAAGTGTAATGAAGACCAGTTGTTGCCATGCTCTCATGAGTTTGGAGACCTAACTCATGAGGTCGTTGTAGAATTGGCTCCCAAGGATATCTATAGGATGAAGAAGGATTGAGAGATGAAGTAGGAGCTGAAAATGGTTCGTGAACATTGTGCTTAGTGGAGCCACAAAATTTTAGTGTTATTTATTTGAGAAAACCCAAATGTCTAGCATTGTTTTTTTTATTCGAAATAAAGTTCACATTGTAATTCCATCTGTTGACATTGGTAATGATGAATATCGTCTATTGTCTTCTTGTGGTTAGAGAAATAAATATAGGTTGTTTTGATTTCTTACTACCAGGAGTGTAACCCGTGTGGTAAGAAGACCATTTGTAAACCGGCTCATGATTTGGGGTAGGAGTCGGAAGTGGTGTTGGTGAAGAGTTGGATGACGATAGCGGTGTAATCAAGCAAAGATTGATTGTTGGAGCCAAGAGAAACCATGGTGAGGCCTTAAGTTTAAGAAGAAAGTTGAATTTTTTATATGAAGATACAATACAGTATATATAAGATAGAACAAGCTGAATAAGAGGCAAGAGATAGTAGTTTAGAATAAATAATAATTTTGAAATTATACCCTTAGGTTATAAATAAATATGAAGGAATAGTTTAAAAGTTTTAGGATATTAGTGGATAAATAAAAAATGCAATAGTTTCATGTAGATAAACAAGAAACAGTTTATAGCATAATGGACGGAGCACATGGTTTCTAATCAAGTGACCAAGGTTTGATTGCTAGTATGCACATAAAAAATGATTTTTATTTTATTTTTTATTTTGCAAAAAGCTATAAATCCTTAAACGGGACGATCCCAAGTTCTCTTCTTAACTTTGTAAAAATATTTTCAAGTAACGGTTTTGTAAAAATATCTGCAAATTGATTTTCAAAGGAGAAAAATCTAAACTTATTAAATATTTCACAAAGAAAATGATGACAAATATCTACATGTTTAGTTTGTGAATAATTAACCATATTTTTAGATAGGTTAACTATGCTAGTGTTATCACAATAAATAGTTGATTTAGATTAGAAAAAAATCCAAAATCTCTAAGTGTTTGTTGCATGTAAATGACTCGAACACAAGCCAAAGCTGCAAAAATATATTCTGCTTCATATGTCGAAAGTGAGACACAATTTTGTTTCTTACTAAACTAAGAGACTTGTGATTTTCCAGTAAAATGACATGTACCACTTGTACTTTTCCGATCCATTCGAGATCCGCCGAAATCATCATCATCAAAGGATAATAGTTCGAAAGAATATTCTTTCGGATAGAAAAGCCCAAAGTTTTTGGTGTTGCTGAGATAAGGAAATATACAATTTATTGCTCGTAAATGGGATTCCATTGGATTGGCTTGAAATCTTACACATAAACAAACACTTATCATTATATCAGGTCAACTTGCAGTTAAATATAGTAATGATCCAATCATACTTCGGTGTAGTTTTTAATTGACACTTTTCCATTCTCATCTTTATCGAGATGTGTTGTTGTACTCATAGGAGTTGGTTTAGCAGAAGTGTTTCTAATAGGGGAGGATGATTAACATATACATTTTCTTTTATATATCCATTCAAAAACACACTTTTTACATCCATTTGATAAAGTTTGAAATTATGAAAACATGCGTAGGGTAGTAAGATACATATTGCTTCTAGTCTGGCAACAGGAGCAAATGTTTCTGCATAGTCAATTCTTTCCTCTTGATTATATCCTTGTTCAACTAATATAACTTTGTTCCTAGTTATATTACCTGGTTCATCTGCTTTTTTTGAATAGACCCATATTGTACCGATGACAGTTTGATCACTTGGTCTAAGAACTATGTAACAACCCGGAAAACCGAACCAATTTAAATTTTTTATTTTGGCAATTTTAATGAATTTTGAATATTTAAAATGAATTATCTTAAATAATAATGACGAGAAATTTATTTTGAATAGAATTAGAACGTATATATTTATTTGAATCGACGTCAGAATATAAATATTTATTTTTAATTATAAAAGGAATTGGAAATGGCGTGGTAGTTTGAAAATTCGATTTCAAATTTCAAATGAATGTACAGGATTCAAAATAAACCGGATTTTAGCAAAACCAGAAATATTAGAATCTAATTGAAAATATCTTTCCAACGAATCCAAAAAATTGAAATTTCATAGCGGGAATAAAAAGTTATGCCCAGTTGAAAATTCAGAATAGTCGCTATGGAATTTTGGCCCTTAAAAATGGAAATTTTGCAAACAACCTCCATTTTCGACGAAACCCCTTTTGTTGGATCCAGGATGTCGAATTATTGCTAGATTACAAAATTCATGATTTTTTGAATCAATATGTGAGTGTGGCGAAGTAAAACGTGCTTTGACAGTTTTAGTCAATTTGGGTCAACCAGAAAATAGTCATTTTTCAAACGGTCTCCAAATTTGACGAAATTAGTTTTGTTAGAACCATATCATCAATACGAAGCTGGAAAGTATTTTTCGAGAATTTTTAGAGTCCGTATGTGGCTCCGGTAAATTGAAATGAGCGTTCAAATTTAATATATAGATTTATATTTTGATTTTGACAAAAACCGATTGAAACAGCCAAATTGGCTTATGAAACATATCCCATTGTGTTCGGAATGGGGTAATTAACTAGGGATGACAGTCGGTGGGTTCGATTTCGAGTTCAAAATAAAAAGTTGCTTTTTGAAATATATATATATATATATATATATATATATATAACTCGCAGCCCCCCTCCTTATTTTCTAAACCTAAATTAAAAATTGAAAATCCCGCTCAGCCTCCCCTGTTTTCCGCCGCCACCGCCATTCTCAATCACCGGACCCCCCGCGCCTCCGCCCAGCAAGCCGTCGCGACCCTCTCCCCCTTCATCTCCAGTCCCGTCTCCCTCCCTCCTCCGCCTGATCGCAAACCCCAACCACCCCAAAAACCGCGCAACAGCCTCCCGCCATGAACCCTGCGTGCCCTAGCCCCTGGAACCCCACGCCGCCACCAACGGAGACCGACGCCGCCGCCCTGATCGGACCCCGCGCGACACTGCAGATCTCTGGCGCCATTTTCCCCCTTCGACAGTAAGTTTTTCCTTATTGTAATTAGTTTTTAATTTTTAAATAATATTTAAAAATCAGTTATTTTAATAAATATGTGGCGTTGACATAAAGATTATATTTTTTTCTTATATAAAGTTAAGATTTTTATTAATAACAAGGTATGATTTTTATTTATATGGTTATACGGTAAAAGATGAGATTTATATATATATATATATATGGTTTTGAAATAAAAATTCGATTTTTACATAGTATAAAAATATGATTTTTATATTATAGAGATAATAAAAATTTGATTTTTATATATGTAGAAAAATAAAAATCTGATTTTTATTATATATATGTTAAAATGGAAATGTGATTTTTGTAGCATCGAAATAAAAATTCGATCTTTATATAAGAAGTAGAGATATAAAAATATAATTTTTATATAGAAAGAAGCATTGTAAAAATATACGAAGTAGAAATAAAAATATGATTTTTATTTATTGGAATGAAGCGATAAAAATATGATTTTTATATATGAACAGTGTGAAAATGATGCGTTGAATTTCGAACAAATCCAGACCGTTCAGAAATAGGAATGGCGGAGTGGATCTCCAAGGTGCGAACTTCTCACTTTAATTTTATTTTCTAGTTGAAATATATACTAGGATGCAGACGGTGCTTTGCAGCACCTGACACCCGTCGTCCACAGACCATGGATGACTTGTTTGTTTGTTTAACTGTGTTGTGAAAATTGGTTGTGATGTGGAAAGGATAAATAAAATATTCATCAATGGAGATAAAATATTTTATAGTTAAAAATATAACTTTTAACATGTATATGAATAAAATAAACATTTATAAACAAATCGGATGATTTGTTTATGTATACACATTTGACTAATATTGATTAGGACAATGAATTTTACACATCGCCCAACTGCACAAATAAAATTCGTTATTTGTTGATTGAAACCCCACACGGGTATTGGGATGATATATGACATACACTAGTTCCAATAATTAGCTGTATGTTGATCGATTGATTGACAGGCTGTATGAGCGTTGAATATTTATTTTAATGCTTATACGGTTGTAGAATGCACTCTGGATGTTGTTTGAATTTCTAATGATTGTTTATCATCGTTGTTGTATACATGTATTGGATAAAATCCATATAACTGAAATTATATGGTAATTGATTGAGTCTGATTCCAGTTCAGAATTAACGAATATTTTAAAATGAAATGAAATTGAATTGAAATCGATTTAAAGTGAATGCAAAATGAATTGAAATTGAATTGAAATCGATTTAAAGTGAATTCAAAATGAATTGAAATTGAAATTGAATTGAAATCGATTTAAAGTGAATTCAAAATGAATTGAAATTGAAATTGAAATTGAATTGAAATCGATTTAAAATGAATTCAAAACAAATTGGAAATTGAGTAGAAATCGATTTAAAATGAGTTCAAAACGAATTGAAATTGAAATCAATTTGAAATGAATTTAAAACGAACTTATAATGGAAAATTCAACTTTGATTTGAAATTGAATATGAAGTTGAAACTATTTTGATAACGAATTTAAAACAATTTATAAAATACATTTTAAATGGAAATCGACGAAATATATGTTATATATTATATATATAATATAATGGCCTGAATAGAACGCGCCACGCTACGGCAGTTCGCGAATTTCGACCAATGACTTCAAACGGACATTACGGGAGATCCGACCGTCGGATTCTCCTAAAACCAGAACCGTTGGGTTCGTATCGAAAAGAGCTTTAAAAGAATATTAGTGATTTGAAATCTAACGGTTGAATTTGGAATTATGTCCAAATCAAATTTGGAAAAGGTCGCTGTAAGTGCAGTTCGATGGCCGTTTGCGGAAATCGACTGTATGGGCCTTGATAAAATTATTAAAAATATCAATAATTTGTGTAAAATCATAATAAATGATTTGGAAAGAATTGGGATGAAAAATTCCATATTTGAAAAGATAAAAATATATTTTTATCGAAATGTACTAGTTTTGAAATAGAATAATAAATCCAATATTTTTAAAATAAATAAATTTAGTTTGAAATGGTTTTAAAAATAACCAGGATTTCCAATATATGAATTGGAATGGATTTGAATCGAAATTATCTTCAGAATATTCCGATATTGGATTTCGTGATTATACGGGTGTTGTGGAGGAATTTGGAAGATATATATATATATATCGTTGTTCCAATACAATATTTGTTAGTTTCAGAATTTGATATTGAATATAAGCCGACATATTTTCTATTCAGAGCCTTGTATTTAATATCAAATTGGATTTTGGGTTTGTCGTGAATGGTATCTTTAATAATATTGTTCTTGAACCGAATGTAGTTAAGAAAATTAGAAACTGACTGGAGGTTAGTTAAGTTGAATGGTTTCCTGGGTATTGATCTGATGTTGGTTTCGGCCTTCGGGGTTGGTACTTAGGGAATTGTTCTCTTACTAATTTACAGTTAGAGACTGATTGGATTTTGGGTTTGTTGTGAACTGTGTTTTCAACGACATTCGTTCTTTAACCCGATTTACAGTGAAATGAGATTTGGAATTTATGAATCATTTTATTAAAATTTAACGGAAATTTTCCAAAGTAAAGTTTTCCAATTTAATATATTTAATTGGAATTGAATTGAAATTGGTCTTTGGGTTTATCGTGAACGGCATTTCAAATAACACTGGTTCTTTAACCCGATTAACAATGGAGTTAAGAAAATCAGAGACTAACTGGAGGTTAGTTAAGTTGAATGGTTTCCTGGGTATTGATCTGATGTTTGTTTCAGACTTCGGTGTTAATACTCAGGGAATTGTTCACTTGCTAATTTATGGTTAGAGGCTGATGGAATGGAAAGTGATTTTGGGTTTATCGTGAACCGTGTTTTAAATGGCATTGGTTCTTTAACCCACTTAAAGACAGGATATGATTTCCCAAGATAAATAATCATTAATATTGAAATTTGGGAAGGTTAAAACCAAGTGCAGTTTTAATGCATCTTTAATTAGATTGAAATGATATCCAAAGGAAGATTAAAGAATAAATTTAAAGAATTTATCTTTGATAAAATTAATGGGAACCTTTCCCAAAATATGTGAATATTTGAAAAAAGGAATATACAGAATTGGAATGAGGCGTATGTTGTTGTTTATAGCACTTGTTTATTATATACGCGAGTTATTCGGAAAGGCCGGGTTTATACCCATTCTGAATAACTGATTCGACGATATGACGAGGATGAAGACGGTGGTTGAAGACCGGAGGTCTTCACATCGTTTGGATGATTACTGATGTCTTGATGTGGCTGTACACCCAAGAAGAGGTAATAAGTGGTGATCGTCCAGACGTACTTGGAGATCGACGGATATGCGAGGGCCTCTCCCCTGTATTGGATATATGGGGGAAGAATAAGGTGCCTCTGGTTTTGTTCAAACCCAGAACGGACTTATAAATGGATTGTGTGTCTGACATTGGATTTTATTCTGTGCGGATTGATTTCTATTAAATATATATCTGTTTGGCGGCGGAGAATTTATTCTCTTGCTTAACGCCCTTCTCTGAGACGTACGAGCTCAGAGGTTATATATCGGTAGCTATCAGTCGCATAGCATGAATTGCCTGTGTGGCATGCTGAGATGCAGTGATCAAGGCTTTTGTTTAAAAGCAGAGTCTTGTGGTTGATGATCAAAGCACGACTTTGATACAGCATGGCTTTGTGTATGGCGTTAATTCGCGAGCCTCACACCTCGGTATGAGTCAAAAACGGGATCGTGACTGCAGGGAGTGCATGACGTTTCTTTCTAGCTATGGACGGTGTCAGCATTTTACTCGCCCTGACATCGTTGTTATTTTACCTATGTGGCTGTTGGATTGCGAGGCGCCTCGGATATAGGTCTGATAGGACCGAGAAATGTGTGTTTAGGAATAACCAATCCTCAAACATAACGGAGGACCGGTCCTGAAGATCCAAGGGTTACCCAGAGTGTGTAGTCCTGAGACATTTGCTAGAGCATCTCGAATCGGTGAGGAGCCATCCCTGGCCTCGACTCATAGACGGAAATCCAATTTCCAATACGTGATATTTCGGTTTTGGTTGTAGAGTCTAGTATTGGCGACATGATAGATGGTACCCATGCCGCCTATGATTGATACATTTATATTTGAAGTTGTTTTGTACACTTTACACTATAATAGTATCAAAATAATTTGTTTTAAACGTACCAAGAATGTTTGGCTATTATAAGGGAAAACCCTATCCTCCGGCTTGCGTTGCATTGTGTGATGGGACCTGGGTCTTATAATAGCTTCATTTTTCAAAAAAGAATTGTGTTGTTTATCCTATACCCTGGTATTCTTGGGAGGAAACCCGTTCCGTGTTATACGATGTGGTCCCTTGATTTACCCAACTTTAAAAATAAAGATTAATAACTGTTTTAGTTCTCACACCAGTCACATGACTAACCTGGAGTTTATTGTTTTAACCTAAACTCTGGGTGCCCCTATTTTTCACACGGGCAGCTAGTAGTTTTGGTTTTGCAGATTTATATTCACAGGATCCTGATTTACAGCTGGAACGATATCCGGAAAGCTCTATATCCATATATCACCTTCAGTTGTGTATTGTATTATTTTTCCGCTGCTATGTAATGTAATTTAAATCTCTGATATTTCTCTGATGTATAATATTTATTCATACTCTGCATATTCTTGTATTCTGATGGAATTGTTGTAATAAGCAATGAAATGTTCTTCTGTTTGTGTTCTGATTAGTCCTGTTCTCAAGGCAATCCATTCCTCCTCTTCTCCTCGGAGATCGGGGAAGTTACGTGTCCTTACAGTGGTATCAGAGCTCTGGTTTACAGAGCTCGGAGAACAAGACACGTTAGAACCAAATGAAAGAATTCATCAGAGACTGGATTAGTAATATCCAATGAGAATGACTCGTTAGAGATGGGATCAGTAGTATCCTAGAACGAGTGTGAAGAGAGTTATTTTTAAAAATAAAGATGAAAACAATTTTTGTTTTGAAAAATAAATTCGATTATTCGTATTTGAATGTTTATTTGTATTGAATTTGGACAATCCAATATATAAAGATTTTGCATATACGCTTTGCAAACGTATATTCGAAGTTTTAATATACTGGATAGATATAGAATCACGCTCTAGTTGCCCGGAGATGATTCTGAAGATGAGGCATCATCATCAGTATTTATGCTCGGGTGCGATAGTGGAATTTCTATATATTTCCAATTGACTGGTGTGAGAACCAAAACTAGATAGGGCTTATTGTTGTGATTTGGCATCAAAAATGTGATTTTTGACTATATATCAAAATTATGAATTTGAAACGTTAATTCACTAATTGATTGATGGATGTGTTGTGTGATTATTCATTTAAACCATTATGTGAGTGTAAGGTAAATTTAGCCAGTTTGAACCAAATATTAAACTGTATTGAAAATTGTTGGTAGTTGCATGCATATACATGTGTATCCATTGAACAGGTCATTGCAAAGAGGCTAGAGCAGAGGAATAAAAATGTTTGCCCGACAAATAAGTACATGTTTATTGTATTTCTTTGGGTTTGGATGATTTTATGAGCCGATTGGCTAGCCGCTTGGCTGTTTCTTTTTCTTTTTGGATTGGAGAGACCTATATGGCAATTTCAGGATTTTCCCAGTGCTCCCGTACAGGGGAGGTTATGGCGAAATTTTTCGAAAATTTAGGGTGTTAGCCAAATTTTTGAAGAATTGGAAAATTCTTAGAAACTGAAAAGTTGAAGAACTTAAGCCATAACGAGAATAATGAAAGTTGAGTTGGTTTGTAAAACAACTTTCAGCTCCGTTCCTTTTCGAGGATGAAAAGACTTTAAGTGGGGGAGATTGTAACAACCCGGAAAATACGAACCAATTTAAAAATTTTATTTTGGCAATTTTAATGAATTTTGAATATTTAAAAGGAATTATTTTAAATAATAACAACGAGAAATTTATTTTGAATAGAATTAGAACGTATATATTTATTTGAATCGACATTAGAATACAAATATTTATTTTCAATTATAAAAGGAATTGGAAATGGCGCGGTAGTTTGAAAATTCGATTTCAAATTTCAAATGAATGTACAGGATTCAAAATAAACCGGATTTTAGCAAAACCGAAAATATTAGAATCTAATTGAAAATATCTTTCCAATGAATCCAAAATATTGAAATTTCATAGCGGGAATAAAAAGTTATGCCCAGTTGAAAATTCAGAATAGTCGCTATGGAATTTTGGCCCTTAAAAATGGAAATTTTGCAAACGACCTCCGTTTTCGACGAAACCACTTTTTTTTGGATCCAAGATGTCGAATTATTGCTATATTCCAAAATTCATGATTTTTCGAATCAATATGTGAGTGTGGCGATGTAAAACGTGTTTTGACAGCTTTAGTCAATTTGGATCGACCAAAAAATGGCCATTTTTCAAACGGTCTCCAAATTTGACGAAATTAGTTTTGTTAGAACCGTATCGTCAATACGAAGCTGGAAAGTATTTTTCGGGAATTTTTAGAGTCCGTATGTGGCTCCGGTAAATTGAAATGACCGTTCAAATTCAATATATAGATTTATATTTTGATTTTGATGAAAACCAGTCGAAACATCCAAACTGGCTTATGAAACATATCCCATTGTGTTCGGAATAGGGGTAATTAGCTAGGGACGACAGTCGGTGGGTTCGATTTCGAGTTCGAAATAAAAAGTTGATTTTTGAAATAAAAAAATAAATATATATATAACTCTCAGCCCCCCCCCCCCCTCGTTATTTTCTAAACCTAAATTAAAAATTGAAAATCCCGCTCAGCCTCCCCCGTTTTCCGCCGCCACCGCCATTCTCCATCATCGGACCCCCCGCGCCTCCGCCCAGCAAGCCACCGCGACCTTCCCCCTTCATCTCCATTCCCATCTCCCTCCCTGCTACGCCTGCTCGCAAACCCTAAAACCCGCGAAACAGCCTCCTACCACGAACCCCGCGTGCCCTAGCCCCTGGAACCCCCATGCCGCCACCAACGGAGCCCGACGCCGCCGCCCTGATTGGACCCCCCGCCGCACTACTGATCTCCGACGCCATTTTCCCCCTTCGGCAGTGAGTTTTTCCTTGTTGTAATTAGTTTTTAAATAATCTTTAAAAATCAGTTATTTTAATAAATATGTGGCGTTGACATAAAGATTATATTTTTTCTTATATAAAGTTAAGATTTTTATTAATAACAAGGTATGATTTTTATTTATATGGTTATACGGTAAAAGATGAGATTTATATATATATATATATATATATATGGTTTTGAAATAAAAATTCGATTTTTATATAGTATAAAAATATGATTCTTATATTATAGAGATAATAAAAATTTGATTTTTATATATGTAACGAAATAAAATTCCGATTTTTATTATATATATATATTGAAATAGAAATGTGATTTTTATAGCGTCAGAATAAAAATTCGATCTTTATATAAGAAGTAGAGATATAAAAATATAATTTTTATATAGAAAGAAGCATTGTAAAAATATATGAAGTAGAAATAAAAATATGATTTTTATTTATTGGAATGAAGCGATAAAAATATGATTTTTATGTATGAACAGCGTGAAAAGGATGCGTTGGAATTTCGAACAAATCCAGACCGTTCAGAAATAGGAATGGAGGAGTGGATCTCCTAGGTGAGAACTTCTCACTTTAATTTTATTTTCTAGTTGAAATATATACTAGGATGTAGACAGTGCTTAGCAGCACCCGACACCCGTCGTCCACTGTGACGATCCCAAAACCCCGTACGACGGTGTTAAGGATAATCATTGGAATATAACACATTAATCATCATTAGCAGAATACAGATAATAGCATATGCAGGAAATAGAATAATTTACATAAATATGACAACGGAATCATACATATCACAACATCGGAGAGCATAGTGTAGGATACAACTTAGTGCATAAAAGTACATGATCAGTCTACATCGCCATAAGCGGAATCATATACATAGATAATAATGGCGGAAAATCAATAGTCCACACTAAGAAGTCAAGCCTAGCCATGAGCCAAAAGATGCACTCCTGCTGCAGTGCAAAGCGTAAATATGTCTAGCTACCTGATACTAGGCTGCCCGTGTGAAAATAAGGGCACCCGAGTTTGCAAGGTGAAACAAACTACGAGTCAGTCATGGGACTGGTATGAGAAATCTACTTAACTAATTAAACAACAATAATAAGGCAAATCAAAGGACCACACCACTTTCGCGGAACGGGTTTACTCCAATGATTGCTAGTGCATGAAATAAAGTTAATTATTAAATCATCGCAATGCTTTTTGTAAAAATGAAGCAATTATAAGACTCAGGTCCCATCACACAATGCAACGCAAGACAGAGGATAGAGTTTTACCTTATAATGGCCAAGAAATGCTTTATACGTATAAAATAAAAGTGTTTGATATTATTACTAGTGCATATATGTTTCAAAAGAAAATTCAATCATAAATATCAATCATAGACGGCATAAGTGACCCATACCACTATGTCGCTATACTAGTAATACAATCAAATTCGCAATTTCGTATTGGAAATTGGATTCCATCATGAGTTGAGGCAAGGGGCAAGCTCCTCTCCGTTCGAGACACTCTAGCAAATGTCTCAGGACCACACACAGCGATCCTTGGATCTTCAGGGCCGGTCCTCTCTTGCTTTTGAGGATTGGCAATTCCTGAACACATGTTTCCCGGTCCTTACAGACCAATAACCAAGGCGCCTCGCATTCCAACAACCACACAGGTAAAATAATATATAAATGTCAGGGCTGGTAGGTCACTGACATCACCCATAGCTAGAAGGAAACGTCGTGTTCTCCCTGCAGTCACTATCCCTTTTTTGACTCATACCGAGGTGTGTGGCTCACGAATCAACGTTGTAACACCCCACCTCCGCTAGGGTCACTCACAAAGGGAATGCACTAGTTTTGGTGGAGTATTATCTAGGTAAACATACACAGACATATCACAAGGCAGAACATAAATAAAACAACGGTAGAAATTAAAAACCCAATTTTTATTTCTTTCAAGAAAATAGTCAAAACCTCATATATCCAAGGTACAAATTATTCCATTACATCAAGTTATAGATAAAGAAGCATAAACTTAAAGTAGCAAAAGTAAATTATTCCCCAAACATAGCAGAAGTGCAGCCATAGCATAGCTCAAGACCAAACCGTACATGAGCTGTCAGAAAGCAAGCTAAATCCAAGCTAAGAGCTAGTGTTTCCTCCCTGAGAACCTGGGGGGAAACGAAAGAAAAAGAGGCGAAAGAAAAAGGGTCAGTCATAAAGACTGGTAATTCCTAGTAACTTTCAGTATAAAAACTAGTAAAGGTAACAAGACAGGTATAAACTTAAAATAAACATAAGGATGATGATAAGTCTGGCATGATAAACTAAGATAACAAGATAACTCAAGTATAGCATCGCATGTTCAAGGTTCGCTGCACCAACCGTACTAGTATTCTAACCCATGTCAAGTATTTATCATGAAGTGATCCCTTAGTCCAATATCATGAAGTGACCCATTATGGGATCCCACGGTACGATCTACTAATCGATCGGCTCCCTACAAGTTCTATCTCGTCAAGTGTCTGTGTCATACGGCCAATTCACGAAATGTAGTCACCTGTGCTAGGTCCAACCTAGGGTGTATCAAGTCCTAGGGTGCCAACCACCGACACGAATCAAGCACGCACAGTGTAAACCTACGGGTGCCCAATGCCTGCTTTTTCAACTCCGGACTACGTGCACGACCATAGTCCGCCTAAACCTACAATGGCGCACCTACTCAGCCGTCGTTCTAGTCGCTTACAATCAGCCCAGTAATCGTGCCCCACCCTGCCTAGTCCTAGGGTATCGTGATACATCTAAGTGGGTTATTGCTGAAAAGGACCGCGTAACTAGGGTTTCTAATGGGTTAAGTGTTGTCATTCAAATTCATGACTTAACCCTATCCAAATCATGTATCAAGTTGGTTAAGTGTGTTCAAGCGGTTCATGACTTTACCCTATCAAATCATCGTATCAAATTGGTTAAGTATATTCAAGTGGTTCATGACTTAACCCTATCATGTGGCATTAATTCATTAATGCAACCCAACCTCTCACATTAGACTAGTTGTTGTGGTCACTGGATTTGCCGGGCGGTTCCGGGCAAATTTACACCACAACATAGTCTAACCTCGGGTTCTAGATGCGATATGACCAACTACCCACATTGGATCCTATTTTTTGCAGTTACTGGATTCGCCGAGAGGTTCCGGGCAGATTTACACTGCAAACTCAATCCAACCTCAAGTTGGCCATTTTCAAGTTTATCTAAGTGTCATGTCCATGTTTTCATGTCAAAATTCATGTCGAGTTTCATGTCAGATTTCATGTAAGTTTCAGGTCACATTCTTGTCCATATACAGGTTCAAGTTATAATAACGATCACATTCAAGTTCAAAGCCAATTCATGTTTTACCTAATCTACCCAAATCGTATTCCCATCGCACGTAAACTCGAATCGATACAAATAAATCTAATTAGGGAATAACATAAAAAGGGACAGATATAAGGTGGCAAAAGTGATTACTAGCATAGCATGGTATAACTTGAGATAAATGATTATAACATTACTGGCATATGGAATATCGGCCTCAAACATAAAGATTCCAAATCTAGCAAAATGAGGTACAAGTCAAGATAACAGTTGGCATAAAGTGATAGTCATGGTAACGGTTGACACAAGGTGATAGTCATAAACTCGTGACTAATAGCAGATTCAACATTTCAGGCATGATAATAGGAGGGGGTTTTCTTTTTGATTTACAACATGAATAGGCCCCAAATCAATGTCATAGTAATACACCCAAAGGTCAAGATCCAAGATGAACAAGAATGGGTGTAAAAAAGTCATCATACACAGGTCCAATTTCAATTTACACATATACATATTACGTTTACGGTTTAAAACTAAAAGTAACTGGGGCTTACAGATCGTGGTTCGAGAATTAGAAAAAGAAAGTCGATGTTGAATCTTTATATGCTTAGTCAAGTCCTAACATAAGTCCCCAAATCAGCAATTCTCTTAACGAAGTTTCGACGTAGAAGAAGTAGCCTCTTTCTCTAACTTTTCAACCAGAATTAGAGCAGCATAATGTCAAAGAGAATTTTGTGTAGAGAGACTAGTGTTAGGGGCTATTTATATAGGGTCAGGTCAACGAATGTAGACATAAATGAGGCCAGAAACATCAAAACGAACTCAAACTCAAAAATGGGTTCTGTCACCAGGTCGACCCCCAGGTCGACACTATGGTCGACCTGGTCCTGGGAAGGTCGACTACATAGTCGACCCCCAGGTCGACCTAGTCCTGGGCGGGAAATTTCCCGCCCCGTCCATTCTGGGGTTTGAATTCAAAATTTGAATTTGAATTCTGAGCTGTTTTGAACTTGAAAATTTATGAAAACTTCGAAAGGTCATAACTTGGTCATACAGACTCCGATTTTCGAAAACTCGGACTCATTTCCAAGCAGAATTTCGAGATGAACGCAATGGTGTAACCCGTTTCTCTTGATTCTTATTTTAAAAATTAATTCTGCCTTGATTTATGGTTATTACACGTTATAAAAATACGGGTTGTTACAGTCTCCCCTCCTTAAAGGATTTCGTCCCCGAAATCTCTAAGTTAGAAAGAATATATCCTACCATCCAATCATCCATCTACTCAAAGCATCATCCACAGGAAACCATTGTCCTTAAAAGATTTCTAATGTTGTATGAACATATGTAGAAAGTGTGTGTATATGTACTTATCTGATGCAAAAGATCAGGCGGTTACTGATTCAGTAAACCTCCTTAATGCAAAATATGTTAGTGTAATGAATCCAACATGTATGCAAATTCCTAACATAGTTTATAATCTCTACATGAGTACACAAACATTCATTCATATGCAACACCCAAGTGATAGCATAACAAGTTCCATCCATGTACAAGTATAAGCACTCATGCATATGCAACATGAAAATGTGACTGAGCCGATCTAGTGCCTAATGTGTGTCATGCATCCACTAGCAATCACTTGCAAACACTTGCAACCATTTGCAAACATCAACCATAACATGTTTCAATCACATGTTTACATCCATATGGTTCTACCTAAGGTTCTCAAGATAAGATCGAGAAGATAACAAGACAAACGTAGGTAGTAAAAGCATGATACGAAAAGGTTTTCATGTTTATAGGAAAAAGAGATCGAGAAAGTACCCTAAAAAAGAAATGGGTAAAGCGCGCGTATCTTCTCTTCGGTTTCCCAAGTTGTATCTTCTTGGGCTTCACTCCACTGAACTTTAACTAGCTTGACTTCTCGATTCCTTAGCTTCTTGATCTCCGTTCCTAAGATACGAATTGGAACTCGCCTCAATGTTGCTTCTTTTTCCACTTCTACGCCTTCAAGGATGCTTGGCTCAACCACTTCGGCCGATCCATGTAAGCACTTTCGGAGATGTGAGACATGAAAGACATTGTGTACTCCGGCCAGCCTCTCGGGTAATTCTACCTTATAGGCCATCCGCCCAATTTTCTCAGTGATAGGGAACGGTCCAACGAATCTTGGTGCTAGTTTTCCAACCGCCTGAAAACGAACTACATTGCGTAAAGGAGAAACTTTTATAAAGACCATATCTCCGACTTCGAACTCTAGGTCTGTCCTTCTCTGGTCCGCATAAGATTTCTGTCTATCTTGGGCCATTTTCATCTGTCTTCGTATCAACTCAATCTTCTCAGAAGTGTCCCTTATCATGTCGGGCCCAAGTATAAGTCTGTCTGTCGTCTCCCACCAACAAGTGGGTGATTTGCACGGTCTTCCATACAGGCCTTCGAACGGTGCCATTCCGATACTAGCTTGGTAACTATTGTTATATGCAAACTCCACGAGAGGAAGATGGTCTTCCCAAGTACCACCAAAGTCAAGAATGCATAGTCTCAAAAGATCCTCTAGCACCCTATTTACCCTTTCGGTTTGTCCATCCGTCTGCGGGTGATAGGTCGTGCTCAAGTTTAGTCGTGTACCCATTGCTTCTTGCAGACTATTCCAAAACTGGCTAGTGAAATCGGGTCACGATCACTAACTATACTAGAAGGAACCCCGTGTAACCGTACTATCTCCCGAAGGTAAATAGACGCTAGCCCTGATGCGGTCCTCTTGCTTTTTACTGGAATGAAGTGAGCACTTTTCATGAGTCTATCAACTATGACTCATATGCTAGTATTTCCCTTCCTTGACCTAGGCAGTCCATCCACGAAATCCATCGAGATACTCTCCCATTTCCATTGTGGAACCTCCAAAGGATGTAATAGCCCACCGGGCTTCTTCGACTCAGCCTTTACTTGTTGGCACACCATGCACTTTGAAACGAACTCTTCCACGTCCTTTTTCATTCCAGTCCAAAAGAAAATGCATTTCATATCCATGTACGTCTTATCCCCTCCGGGATGTATGGTCATCTTCGAGTGATGCGCCTCCTCGAGAACTTTCCTTACTAAGTCTCCCACTTGCGGGACGCATAGCCTTCCATCACGCCTTAGCCATCCCTTGTTATCTATGGCATACCTACAGAGGTGACTTGACGTCTCACCCCTAATCAGCTTGTCCATGATTTCGACTATCTGTGGGTCTTCCTTTTGTGAAGTCCCTACTTGTTCTAGAAGTGTAGGTCCTAACTCAAGAGATGCTAACGTAGCAGCCAATGACTCAACAGCAGGTGTGAAATCAAAGGTTGCTATAAACTCAAGACTTTTCCTTTCAATAAACAAGGGGCTCAAGGTCAACCTTTTTCTACTTAGCGCATCTGCCACCACGTTACCCTTGCCAGGGGTATAAGCTATATCGAAGTCATATGATGCCAAGAATTCCATCCACCACTATTGTCTCAGATTCAAATCTTTCTGTGAGAAGAGGTACTTAAATGATTTGTGGTCAGCATACAGCTCGAACCTCTCCCCAAGAAGATAATGGCGCCAAGATTTAAGTGCAAAAACGATCGCTGCCAACTCCAAGTCATGTGTGGGATAGTTCTTCTCATGAACTTTAAGTTGTCTACCCCATAGCATATCACTTTCTCTTCTTGCATTAGGACTGCGCCTAATCCCGTGCCACATGCATATGTGTACATGGTAAACATCTTACCTCCATCGGGTAATGCCAAAACTGGAGCTGTGGTGAGGGCTCTCTTGAGTCTCTGAAAAGAAATCTCACATTCTATGTTCCACGCAAACGCTAGGTTTTTCATCGTTAACCTAGTAAGAGGGGCTGAAATCTTAGCGAAGTCCTTAATGAACTTCCTATAGTAGCCTGCCAAACCGAGAAAGCTTCTCACTTCAGTTGCGTTCTTAGGAACTTTCCAATCTTGCACCGCAACCACCTTTGCGGGGTCCACGACTATGCCTTGCTTAGAAACTACATGTCCAAGAAACCGAATTTCCTTCCTCCAAAAATGGTATTTGGAGAACTTAGCCTTTAACTGGTGTTCTCTAAGCATATCCATGACTTCCTTGAGATGTCTAGCATGCTCTTCTTCGTCCTTTGAGAAGATCAGAATATCATCCACGAAAACCACTACAAACTTGTTAAGGAACTCCCGAAACACCCTACTCATCAAATCTACAAAATACGCGGGTGCATTCGTTAACCCAAACGGCATGACGAGCCATTCAAAGAACCCATCTGGAGTCCTAAATGCAGTTTTGTCAATTCTATCCTCAGCTGCTCTAAGCTGATGGAACCCTGTGGCTAGATCGAGTTGAGAGAAAATAGATGCTCCCACAAGCTGGTCAAACAGATCGTCGATTCTTGGCAGTGAGTGCCTATTCTTCTTCGTCAGCTTGTTTAACTCACGATAATCTACGCACAGACGAAGCGAACCATCCGCCTTAGTAGCGAATACCACCGGAGCACCCCATTCAGAAATGCTTCGTCATATGAAATTTTTCTCAAGCAACTCCTTAACTTGTTTACTGAGCTCTCTTCTTTCTCGCGGGGCCATGTGCCTAACGGGCAGTGAAACTGGCTTGGCATTATCAACAAGATAAATTCGAAAGTCTATCTCGTGTTTAGGAGGTAACCCCCTTACCTCATCAAAGACATCTGGATATTCTCGGACCACTTTTACAGATTGCAAATTGTCGATGGACGAGTCAAGAGATTCAAGATAACACAACATGACCGGACCCTTAGGGTTACAAGAAGTTTCAAGGGTATTACCAAGGCGAGTCATGAGCCTCACTACCCTTCGTTCACAATCAAGAATGGCTCCATAATTGGACAGCCAATCCATGCCTAGAATCAATCTGTATCCCATAAATCCGAGAACATAAGCATTACACGTGAATTCTATGCTTAAGATAGAAATTCTCAAATCCACACAAATCATAGACAAATGAGCGGAGCCCCCTATTGGATTTGAAACTGTAACGGGATCCTCAACTAGACTAGTACTTAGGTGCAGATTTTCAACAATATCAGAAGAAATAAAAGTATGCGATGCGCTAGAGTCAAATAAGGTTCGAACAGGAAAGTCAGAAATGTAAACAAGGCTTTCTATAGAAATATTACTACCTCGGTCAAGAGCTGGAGTGGTGTTGAGAGCATGCAACTGCCCTCCAGAAGGTCCTGCTCGCTGGGTTTGCCCTTGCCCCTGTCCTTGCTTCTTAGGGCAATCCTTGCTGATGTGTCCAGTATCACCACAATGAAAGCATTCACCCAACTTTCTCTTCTTCTTTCTACAGTCTTTAGCTAGATGTCCCGTAATCCCACAAAAGTTACACTTCCTTGTCTCACGTGCCTTGTTGTTGTTGCCCTTGTTATTCTTGTTATTCTTGTTGCCTCCCTTCTTGAAGTCAACTTTCTTATTCTAAGTCTCATTAGGCTTAACCTCCTTCTTGCTATTCTTGTCTTCCTCATGAAGTAGAGCCATATCCACCAAGCTTTCAAAGGTCACCCCCATGGGTATATGGGTTATGGCCAAACTGTGTAGTGGCTCGTTCAATCCTCGAGCAAAGCGTACAGCCTTTTTCTGGGTCGTGTTAACCAAGTCCAAACCGAACCGAGCAAGCTGATTAAACTTATTCATGTACTCCCAAACATACATGTCCCCTTGCTTGAGTGCTAGGAACCTCTCCATCTGAAGGTTCTCTTCTGCTGACGATAAGAATTTAAGCCCAAACCTCTCTCTAAAGTCTGCCCAAGTCTCAATTGGCCTGGTGGCGCTGGTGACTTCCCACCAAAATGCAGCTTCCTCTTTCAACAACCATGCTGCCAACTGAACTTTCCTATGGTCCTCCACATCAAAGATAATAAACAAGTCTTCAGTCTCCTTTAGCCAGTTTCGTGCCTCAACGAAGGTTTCAGTTCCAACGAAGTTCTTGTCGCCCATCGCTTTAAAGTCTTTGCATATTTTGGCAAAGGTGGTACCAGGAGGAGGAGGAACCGTGGCCACTGGGGGAGGAGGAGGAGGGATGTCTGCCGGGCCCGCGCCGTTGGCCCTAACTTCTAAGTACCTTCGGAACCATCCAGGTACGGGTACTCCCTCAGGAATGTTAAGATCAGAAATGTTGAAAAACGAAAAGAAAAGGATTCAAATGAGAAAACAATGGAAAGTGCTAATGGCTTTTGGGGAATAGCCTTTTTAAACATAAAACTTTTATCGAAAAATGCTTCTTTATAAATGGTTTTTGGAAAATAGTTTTAGAAGGTTTTTTTTAAACTTTTGTCTCGTCTGGTAACCTTCTGCTCTGATACCAAATGTAACACCCCACCTCTGCTAGGGTCACTCACAAAGGGAATGCACTAGTTTTGGTGGAGTATTATCTAGGTAAACATACACAGAGATATCACAAGGCAGAACATAAATAAAACAGCGGTAGAAATTAAAAACCCAATTTTTATTTCTTTCGAGAAAAGAGTCAAAACCTCATATATCCAAGGTACAAATTATTCCATTACATCAAGTTCTAGATAAAGAAGCATAAACTTAAAGTAGCAAAAGTAAATTATTCCCCAAACATAGCAGAAGTGCAGCCATAGCATAGCTCAAGACCAAACCGTACATGAGCTGTCAAAAAGCAAGCTAAATCCAAGCTAAGAGCTAGTGTTTCCTCCCTGAGAACCTAGACGGGAAACGAAAGAAAAAGAGGCGAAAGAAAAAGGGTCAGTCATAAAGACTGGTAAGTCCTAGTAAGTTTCAGTATAAACACTAGTAAAGGTAACAAGACAGGTATAAACTGAAAATAAACATAAGGATGATGATAAGTCTGGCATGATAAACTAAGATAACGAGATAACTCAAGTATAGCATCGCATGTTCAAGGTTCGCTGCACCAACCGTACTAGTATTCTAACCCATGTCAAGTATTTATCATGAAGTGATCCCTTAGTCCAATATCATGAAGTGACCCATTATGGGGTCCCACGGTACGATCTACTAATCGATCGGCTCCCTACAAGTTCTAGCTCGTCAAGTGTCTATGTCATACGGTCCAATCACGAAATGTAGTCACCTGTGCTAAGTCCACCCTAGGGTGTATCAAGTCCTAGGGTGCCAACCACCGACACGAATCAAGCACGCATAGTGTAAACCTACGGGTGTCCAATGCCTGCTTTTTCAACTCCGGACTAGTGCACGACCATAGTTCGCCTGAACCTACAATGGTGCACCTACTCAGTCGTCGTTTTGGTCGCTTACAATCAGCCCAGTAATAGTGCCCCACCCTGCCTAGTCCCAGGGTATCGTGATACATCTAAGTGGATTACTGCTGAAAAGGATCGCGTAACTAGGGTTTCTAATGGGTTAAGTGTTGTCATTCAAATTCGTGACTTAACCCTATCCAAATCATGTATCAAGTTGGTTAAGTGTGTTCAAGCGGTTCATGACTTAACCCTATCAAATCATCGTGTCAAATTGGTTAAGTATATTCAAGTGGTTCATGACTTAACCCTATCATGTGGCATTAATTCATTAATGCACCCCAACCTCTCACATTAGACTAGTTGTTGTGGCCATTGGATTTGTCGGGCGGTTTCAGGCAGATTTACACCACAACATAGTCTAACCTCGGGTTCTAGATGCGATATGACCAACTACACACATTGGATCCTATTGTTTGCAGTTACTGGATTCGCCGGGCGGTTCCGGACAGATTTACACTGCAAACTCAATCCAACCTCGAGTTGGCCATTTTCAAGTTTATCTAAGTGTCATGTCCATGTTCAAGTTTTCATGTCAAAATTCATGTCGAGTTTCATGTCAGATTTCATGTAAGTTTCAGGTCACGTTCTTGTCCATATACAGGTTCAAGTTATAATAACGATCACATTCAAGTTCAAAGCCAATTCATGTTTTACCTAATCTACCCAAATCGTATTCCCATCGCACGCAAACTCGAATCGATACAAATAAATCTAATTAGGGAATAACATAAAAAGGGACAGATATAAGGTGGCAAAAGTGATTACTAGCATAGCATGGTATAACTTGAGATAAATGATTATAACATTACTGGCATATGGAATATCGGCCTCAAACATAAAGATTCCAAATCTAGCAAAATGAGGTACTAGTCAAGATAACAGTTGGCATAAAGTGATAGTCATGGTAACGGTTGACACAAGGTGATAGTCATAAACTCGTGACTAATAGCAGATTCAACATTTCAGGCATGATAATAGGAGGGGTTTTTCTGTTTGATTTACAACATGAATAGGCCCCAAATCAATGTCATAGTAATATACCCAAAGGTCAAGATCCAAGATGAACAAGAATAGGTGTAAAAAAGTCATCATACACAGGTCCAATTTCAATTTACACATATACATATTACATTTACAGTTTAAAACTAAAAGTAACTGGGGCTTACAGATTGTGGTTCGAGAATTAGAAAAAGAAAGTCGATGTTGAATCTTTATATGCTTAGTCGAGTCCTAACAGAAGTCCCCAAATCAGCAATTCTCTTAATGTAGTTTCGACGTAGAAGAAGTAGCCTCTTTCTCTAACTTTTCAACCAGAATTAGAGCAGCATAATGTCAGAGAGAATTTTGTGTAGAGAGACTAGTGTTAGGGGCTGTTTATATAGGGTCAGGTCAACGAATGTTGACAGAAATGAGGCCAGAAACATCAAAACGAACTCAGACTCAAAAATGGGTTCTGTCACCAGGACGACCCCCAGGTCGACACTATGGTCGACCTGGTCCTGGGCAGGTCGACTACATAGTCGACCCCTAGGTCGACCTGGTCCTGGGCGGGAAATTTCCCGCCCAGTCCATTCTGGGGTTTGAATTCGAAATTTGAATTCGAATTCTGAGCTGTTTTGAACTTGAAAATTTCTGAAAACTTCGAAAGGTCATAACTTTGTCATACGAACTCCGATTTTCGAAAACTCGGACTCATTTCCAAGCAGAATTTCGAGACAAACGTAATGACGTAACCCGTTTCCCTTGATTCTTATTTTAAAAATTAATTCTGCCTTGATTTATGGTTATTACATGTTATAAAAATACGGGTTGTTACAAACGCTATACACAAAGCTACGCCACATAGGCCATGCTTTGATCATCAACCACAAGACTTTGCTTTTCAACATAAGCCTTGATCATCTGCCACTTAGGCGTGCCACACAGGCAATTCACTCCATGCGACTGATTTCTATCGATATATAACCTCTGAGCTCGTACGTCTCAGAGAAGGGCGTTAAGCAAGAGAATAAATTCTCCACCGCCAAACTAATATATATTTAATAGAGATCAATCAGCACAGAATAAAATCCAATGTCAGACACACAGTCCATTTACAAGTTCGTTCGGGGTTTGAACGAAGCCGGAGGCACCATATTCCTCGCATATTGTAACAACCCAGAAAATACGAGTCAATTTAAATTTTTTAATTTGGTTATTTTAAAGAGATTTTAGCAATTGAAGTAGAATATTTCAATAAAATAATGAGTTAGAAAGGGTGCGGCAGTTTGAAATTTTGAATTCAAACTTTGACTGACTGTACCGGGTGCAAAATAAAACGGATTTTAGTGAAACCAAAAATATTTAAATCTGTTTATGAATATCTTTCTAACAAATCTAAAAAATAGAAGTTTCATTGCGGGAATCAAAAGTTATGGCCAAATGAATTTTCAGAAAGGTCGCTATGGAGTTTATATAGCCCTTGAAAATAGACATTTTGCAAACGACCTCGGAATTCGACGAAACCACTTTTGTTGGATCCGGGATGTCAAATTATTGTTAGGTTTCAAATTTCATAATTTTTGAAGCTAACATGTGAGCGTGGCAAAAGAAAACGTGTTTGGTTGATTTTTGTTAAATTGGATCAACCAGAAAATGGCCATTTTTCAAACGGTCTCAGAATTCAACAAAACTGGTTTTGTTGGGACCGTAGCATCAAAACATAGCTAGATTTATTTTTCTGGAATTTTTCGAATCAGTTTGTGGCCCTGGCAAATTGAAATGTACGTTCAAATCGAAAATTGAATGATTTATACTTTAATTTGAAGAATAACTGACTATAACAGTCGAATTGGCCTGGGAAACATATCCCATTGTGTTCGGGATGGGGGTATTTAGCTAGTGGCGACAGTCATTGGGTTTGAAAAGGAGTTCATTTGTGAAAACCCTAATTTTCGGATTAATATAAATATCGACCAATCATAAAAATCCATTCATTAATTAAAATATAAAAAAAATTCAGAAAACCCCTCGACCCCCCCCCCCCCCCCCCCGCGTAATCGACGACGATTAGCATCTCCCCCCTTCCCATCCATTTTCCGGCCAATCCATCAAGAATTTGACCATGCCCCAGTTCAACTTTTTGTAGATCTCATCGTCCTCTTCAGATCCATATATAGTTTGCCCCGTATCGTCGCCCTACCTCGAGTTTCACGCCCACGAACGCCAGGTCTTTAAACCGCCGCCACTAGGAGCCACCGAAGTGGACCCCCTTCCTGGCGCACGTGCGCCTCCCCTAGCACTACGACGTGGCACCCTCCGATCCTCCAACCGTGGTGGGCCCATAACCCACAGGTCCCAGGATCGAAACTTGGCTCTGATACCACCTATGACGATCCCAAAACCTCGTATGACGATGTTAAGGATAATCATTGGAATATAACACATTAATCATCATTAGCAGAATACAGATAATAGCATATGCAGGAAATAGAATAATTTACATAAATATGACAGCAGAATCATACATATCACAACATCAGAGAGCACAGTGTAGGATACAACTTAGTGCATAAAAGTACATGATCAGTCTACATCGCCATAAGCGGAATCATATACATAGATAATAATGGCGGAAAATCAATAGTCCACACTAAGAAGTCAAGCCTCGCCATGAGCCAAAAGATGCACTCCTGCTGCATTGCAAAGCCAGAATATGTCCAGTTACCTGATACTAGGTTGCCCGTGTGAAAATAAGGGCACCCGAGTTTGCAAGGTGAAACAAACTACGAGTCAGTCATGGGACTGGTATGAGAAATCTACTTAACTAATTAAACAACAATAATAAGGAAAATCAAAGGACCACGCCACTTTTGCGGAACGGGTTTACTCCAATGATTGCTAGTGCATGAAATAAAGTAAATTATTAAATCATCGCAATGCTTTTTATAAAAATGAATCCATTATAAGACTCAGGTCCCATCACACAATGCAACGCAAGCCGGAGGATAGAGTTTTACCTTATAATGGCCAAGAAATGCTTTATACGTATAAAACAAAAGTGTTTGATATTATTACTAGTGCATATATGTTTCAAAAGAAAATTCAATCATAAATATCAATCATAGACGGCATAAGTGACCCATACCACTATGTCGCCATACTAGTAATACAATCAAATCCGCAATTTCGTATTGGAAATTGGATTCCATCATGAGTCGAGGCAAGGGGCAAGCTCCTCTCCGTTCGAGACACTCTAGCAAATGTCTCAAGACCACACACAGCGATCCTTGGATCTTCAGGGCCGATCCTCTCTTGCTTTTGAGGATTGGCAATTCATGAACACACGTTTCCCAGTCCTTACAGACCTATAACCGAGGTGCCTCGCATTTCAACAACCACACAGGTAAAATAATATATAAATGTCAGGGCTGGTAGGTCACTGACATCACCCATAGCTAGAAGGAAACGTCGTGTTCTCCCTGCAGTCACTATCCCGTTTTTGACTCATACCGAGGTGTGAGGCTCGCGAATCAACGCTATACAGAAAGCTACGCCACATAGGCCATGCTTTGATCATCAACCACAAGACTTTGCTTTTCAACAGAAGCCTTGATCATCTGCCACTTAGGCGTGCCACACTGGAAATTCACTCCATGCGACTGATTTCTATCGATATATAACCTCTGAGCTCGTACGTCTCAGAGAAGGGCGTTAAGCAAGAGAATAAATTCTCCACCACCAAACAGATATATATTTAATAGAGATCAATCAGCACAGAACAAAATCCAGTGTCAGACACACAGTCCATTTACAAGTTCGTTCTGGGTTTGAACGAAGCCGGAGGCACCATATTCCTCGCATATCCGTACAATCAACAAATACGTCTGGACGGCTACCAATTCAGCTCCTTCAGGGTAGCTACTCCAATCATGAGCATCAGTAGCGCCCATCCATCCAATGTGAAGATCGTCGGTCTTGAACCGTCTTCAACTCTTCGACTTCTAATCATCGATCAATTATTTGAAATGAGAATTAACTCGGCCTTTTCAAATAATTCACGTATATTTAGATTTTCAAATCAATTCTTCACATGGTTAAATCATTCGACATTCACATTTCAGTTCTTTAGTATAATTTTCATGTCAAACACATTCAACCGCCAAATATCAAGCAAACCAAGCAGAATCGGTTTATTTCCATTCTATATCGTCTATAATATTTTATAACGATATATCGCCATTTTTATTTATTTAAAAACGGCCCTATTTAATTAAACGACGTTTCAGGTCGGGCCGAGGCACTGGCGCTGTTTTTCCCTAAATTTGTTTTACACATATCTGAAAATCTAACCGTTGGATCTCAACAAAGTTTATATCGTTGGGAAGATATTCCCAAAGCGAACCCAATGGTTCCAGTTTCGTGAAAATCCGATGGTCGGATCTTTCGGTATAATCATTTGAAGTTACGATTTCAAAACGTGAACTGCAGGGGCTCGATTCGTTTTATTTAATTTATATTTATATATATAAATATAATTTATTCGACGATTTCAATATCGTTTTCACTTCAAATATTTCACTAACGCCTTTAAATTTCGAAAAATTTCGCCATAACCTCCTTTGTACGGGAAGGGGTTTGGAAATTTATTGGGTCGTATTAGGTACCCAATAAATCCTAATAAGCATGCACATATTTATAGTGATATATTCCGGTGTCCACAGGGGAGTGTGTATAGATCATAACTCCAGAGAATAAATTCTCATCACCCTATAAATGGTTTTTGTGCCTTAATGACCAGAGAGATGTGTTTATTGTCATCTCCAGACCCGTGTGGTGTTTTTATTAGTATTTCAATTTACCGTTATAATTTATATAGTCCAGATCAGTCATCGATTCAACCTGTAATATATAGTCATTGCCATTCAAGCCTCTCGCTCGTATGGTAAATCTTCAACCTCGTCACACAAGCTCCAAATGCTTATGTGGTATATGATGAAGTATGCCTATCGTCGATAAGTATGCCATGTAGTGTAGTTCAAAATTAATTGTTACTATCCTATGGCGACGTTTATTATTACACACAGAACAACCAGCACTCCGCATCCAACGGCATTCACAGGAGTTGATATAATAATAAAATTGCGCATCCAACTCATTAAGGTTTACCTATTTGTCGGGCACGCAAATAAATTCTTTACTCAACAGCTAATCCACTTTCCTATTCAACACATGTATGTATGTATGTATGTGCAAAACTAAGCTAAAAATAATATTTCTAGCGAACAGAGGTTTATTTCCACATATGGTTATTTTTAACACTTCCTACACATGTTAAAAATAATCTTTTCAACTCACACATATTTATTTGAACAAGTGGTTATTTTTAACACTTCACGTTTCGCATAAAAATTGATATTTTTAGCGAACAAAAATATATTTCAACACATGAATATTTTATTTAGTTCGCCTACATGTTAAAAATAATATTCATAGCAAACAAATATTTGTTTCAACACTTGTATATTTTAAGCGAGCCGTTTACATGATAAAAATGATATTTTTATCATCAAAAATATTTATTCAACACATGAACATTTTTAGCACTTCATATTCACAATAAAATGTAAATTTTATTGTTCAATCTATATATTCAACACATGAATATTATCCATTTCACACATACGATAAACATATGATTTTTATCGTTCCAATCCTTTATTCAACACATGAATATTTTCTATAGTTTACATATATAATAAAAATGTGATTTTTAATGTTAAAACAATTTATTTAAAACACAAATAGTTTATAAAGTTTAGATATGTGATAAAACGTTATTTTTATTTTTCAAAGAATTTTATTCATCACATGAATTTCTATTCAACACATGAATTTCTATTCAACACATGAATATGGTTGCAACACATGAATTTCTATTCAACACATGAATATGGTTTCAACACATGATTATTATTGAAAATTTCGGCAGCATAACGGTAGGGTATTTAAAACTGGCACCGTCCCGAGTACGGCTCCTCGCTCTACCTTAAAACCTCGCGGTTTTCGACAATGGGGATTTCATACATCTAATTCGCACGCAGGCGAGTATGTTTTTCTTTTCCACAATTTATTCTAAATTTGTTTCAATCACAAATGGTTATTTTTCAACCACAATGGTATTTTTCAACCACAATCCAAACAATATCAACCACAAACATTCTTATTAACCATTCGCATTATTCACCAAATTTTTCACACCAATTCACAATCAATAAATATCGCCCATGGTTAGTGGACGAGGGGAGTGTGTATATATATATATATATATATATATATATATATATATATATTCGTATATAAATATATTTTATTTCCATTCCAACACACATATGATTTATACAATGCATGTATAATTCATACATCGCTCATATAACTTATACAACACATGTACATGAGGTACACAACACGTATATAATTTATATTTCGCTTATATAACTTATACAACACATTTCCATTCACATTTCAGTTTAGAAATCTCACATTGGTTTGTTGCTTTGCTAAAAATAGTAGAGAGCTCAGAAAAATCCACGGACACTTCTAGAATGTGGAGAGCGTCGACACGGTCTCGGCGTCTCCTGTTTCACTGAATTTCGACCACATAGCAAAAAGATATGATTTTTAGAAGTTTGCAACACTTAAAAGTGTAAAAATCAGTTTAAATAATTAAACCCGTACCTCTCAGCAAAAGGTTCAAAACTAGGTTTTGATTTTGCGATCAAACGGTGTAACGGTTGGAGGATCAGAGGGTGCCACGTCGTAGTGCTAGGGGAGGTGCACGTGCGCCAGGAAGGGGGTCCACTTCGGTGGCTCCTAGCGGCGGCGGCGGCGGTTTAAAGACCCGACGTTTGTGGGCGTGAAACTCGAGGTAGGGGCGACGATACGGGGCAAACTATATATGGATCTGAAGAGGACGATGAGAACTACAAAAAGTTGAACTTGGACATGGTCAAATTCATGATGGATTGGCCGGAAAATGGATGGGAAGGGAGGAGCTACTAATCGTCATCGATTACGGGGGGGAGGTTGGGGGGTCGAGGGGTTTTCTGAATTTTTTTTATATTTTAATTAATGAATGGATTTTTATGATTAGCTGATATTTATATTAATCCGAAAATTAGGGTTTTCACAAATGAACTCCTTCTCAAACCCAACGACTGTCGCCCCTAGCCAAACACCCTCATCTCGAACACAATGGGATATGTTTTGTAGGCCAATTCGACTGTTACAGTCAGTTATTCTTCAAATTAAAGTATAAAACATTCAATTTTCGATTTGAACGTATATTTCAATTTGCCAGGGCCACAAACTGATTCGAAAAATTCCAGAAAAATAAATCTAGCTATGTTTTGATGCTACGGTCCCAACAAAACCAGTTTTGTCGAATTCTGAGACCATTTGAAAAATGGCCATTTTCTGGTCAATCCAATTTAACAGAAATCAACCAAACACGTTTTCTTTTGCCACGCTCACATGTTAGCTTCAAAAATTATGAAATTTGAAACCTAGCAATAATTTGACATCCCGGATCCAACAAAAGTGGTTTCGTCGAATTCCGAGGTCGTTTGCAAAATGTCTATTTTCAAGGGCTATATAAACTCCATAGCGACCTTTCTGAAAATTCATTTGGCCATAACTTTTGATTCCCGATATGAAACTTCAATTTTTCAGATTCGTTAGAAAGATATTCATAAATAGATTTAAATATTTTTGGTTTCACTAAAATCCATTTTATTTTCCGCCCGGTACAGTCAGTCAAAGTTTAAATTCAAATTTTCAAACTGTCGCACCCTTTCTAACTCATTATTTTATTGAAATATTCTATTTCAATTGCTCAAATCTCTTTAAAATTACCAATTTAAAAATTTTTAATTGGCTTTTATTTTCCAGGTTGTTATATCCACAGACCATGGATGACTTGTTTGTTTGTTTAACTGTGTTGTGTTGTGATGTGGAATGGATAAATAAAATACTCATAAATGGAGATAAAATATTTTATAGTTAAAAATATAACTTTTAACGTGTATATGAATAAAATAAATATTTATAAACAAATCGGATGATTTGTTTATGTATACACATTTGACTGATATTGATTAGGACGATCAATTTTACACATCGCCCAATTGCACAAATAAAATTCGTTATTTGTTGATTAAAACCCCACACGGGTATTGGGATGATATATGACATGCACTAGTCCCAATAATTAGCTGAATGTTGATCGATTGATTGACAGGCTGTATGAATCGTTGAATATTTATTTTAATGCTTATACGGTTGTAGAATGCACTCTAGATGTTGTTTGAATTTCTAATGATTGTTTATCATCATTGTTGTATACATGTATTGGATAAAATCCATATAACTGAAATTATATTGTAATTGATTGAGTATGATTCCAGTTCAGAATTAACGAATATTTTAAAATGAAATGAAATTGAATTGAAATCGATTTAAAGTGAATGCAAACTGAAATGAAATTGAAATTGAATTGAAATCGATTTAAAGTGAATGAAAAATGAATTGAAATTGAAATTGAATTGAAATCGATTTAAAGTGAGTTCAAAATGAATTGAAATTGAAATTGAATTAAAATCGATTTAAAGTGAATTCAAAATGAATTGAAACTGAAATTGAATTGAAATCAATTTAAAATGAATTCAAAACGAATTGGAAATTGAATTGAAATCGATTTAAAATGAATTCAAAACGAATTGAAATTGAAATCAATTTGAAATGAATTTAAAATGAATTTATAATGGAAAATTCAACTTTGATTTGGAATTGAATATGAAGTTGAAACTGTTTTGAAAATGAATTTAAAATGATTTATAAAATACGTTTTAAATGGAAATCGACAAAATATATGTTATATATATTATATATGTAATATAATGGCCTGAATAGAATGCGTCGCGCTGTGGCAGTTCGCGAATTTCGACCATTGACTTCAAACGGACATTACGGGAGATCCGACCGTCGGATTCTCCTAAAACCGGACAGTTGGGTTCGTATGGAAAAGAGCTTTCCAAAGAATATTAGTGATTTGAAATCTAACAGTTGGATTTGGAATTATGTCCAAATAAAATTTGGAAAAGGTCGCTGTAAGTGCAGTTCGATGGCCGTTTGTGGAAATCGACTGTACGGGCCTTGATAAAATTATTAAAAATATCAATAATTTGTGTAAAATCATAATAAATTATTTGGAAAGAATTAGGATGAAAAATTCCATATTTGAAAAGATAAAAATATATTTTTATCGAAATGAACTAGTTTTGAAATAGAATAATAAATCCAACATTTTTAAAATAAATAAATTTGGTTTGAAATGGTTTTAAAAATAACCAGGATTTCCAATATATGAATTGGAATGGATTTAATCGAAATTATCTTCAAAATATTCCGATATTGGATTTCGTGATTATACGGGTATTGTGGAGGAATTTGGAAGATATATATATCGTTATTCCAATACAATATATGTTTGTTTCAGAATTTGATATTGAATATAAGCCGCAATATTTTCTATTCAGAGCCTTGTATTTAATATCAAATTGGATTTTGGGTTTGTCGTGAATGGTATCTTTAATAATATTGTTCTTGAACCGAATGTAGTTAAGAAAATTAGAAACTGACTGGAGGTTAGTTAAGTTGAATGGTTTCCTGCGTATTGATCTGATGTTGGTTTCCGCCTTCGGGGATGATACTTATGGAATTGTTCTCTTACTAATTTACGGTTAGAGACTGGTTGGATTTTGGGTTTGTTGTGAACTGTGTTTTCAACGACATTCGTTCTTTAACCCGATTTACAGTGAAATATGATTTGGAATTTATAAATCTTTTTATTAAGATTTAACGGAAATTTTCCAAAGTAATGTTTTCCAATTTAATATATTTAATTGGAATTGAATTGAAATTGGTCTTTGGGTTTATCGTGAATGGTGTTTCAAATAACACTGGTTCTTTAAACCGATTAACAATGGAGTTAAGAAAATCAGAAACTAACTGGAGGTTAGTTAAGTTGAATGGTTTCCTGGGTATTAATTTGATGTTGGTTTTGGCCTTCGGGGTTAATACTTAGGGAATTGTTCACTTGCTAATTTATGGTTAGAGTTTGATGGAATGGAATGTGATTTTGGGTTTATCGTGAACCGTGTTTTAAATGACATTGGTTCTTTAACCCAGTTAAAGACAGGATATGATTTCCCAAGATAAATAATCGTTAATATTGGTTTTTGGGAAAATTAAAACCAAGTGGAGTTTTAATGCATCTTATATTAGATTGAAATGATATCCAAAGGAAGATTAAAGAATAAATTTAAAGAATTTATCTTTGATAAAATTAATGGGACCTTTCCCAAAGTATATGAATATTTGAATAAAAGAATATTTAGAATTGGAATGAGGCGTATGCTGTGGTTTATAGAACTTGTTTATTATATACGCGAGTTATTTGGAAAGGCCGGGTTTATACCCATTTTGAATAACTGATTCGACGATATGTCGAGGATGAAGACGGTGGTTGAAGACCGGAGGTCTTCACATCGTTTGGATGATTACTGATGTCTTGATTGGACTGTACACCCAAGAAGAGGTAATAATTGGTGATCGTCCAGACGTACTTGGAGATCGACGGATATGAGAGGGCCTCTCCTCTGTATTAGACATATGAGGAAGGAATAAGGTGCCTCCGGTTTCGTTCAGACCCAGAACGGACTTATAAATGGATTGTGTGTCTGACATTGGATTTTATTCTGTGCTGATTGATTTCTATTAAATATATATCTGTTTGGCGGTGGAGAATTTATTCTCTTGCTTAACGTCCTTCTCTGAGACGTACGAGCTCAGAGGTTATATATCGGTAAATATCAGTCGCATGGCATGAATTGCCTATGTGGCATGCTGAGATGCAGTGATCAAGGCTTTTGTTGAAAAGAAGAGTCTTGTGGTTAATGATCAAAGCACGGCTTTGATACAGCGTGGCTTTGTGTATGGCGTTAATTCGTGAGCCTCACACCTCGGTATGGGTCAAAAACGGGATCGTGACTGTAGGGAGTGCACTACGTTTCTTTCTAGCTATGAGTGGTGTCAGTGTTTTACTCGCCCTGACATCGTTGTTATTTTACCTATGTGGCTGTTGGATTGCGAGGTGCCTCGGATATAGATCCGATAGGACCTGGAAACGTGTGTTCAGGAATAACCAATCCTCAAATGTAACGGAGGACCGGCCCTGAAGATCCAAGGGTTACCCAGAGTGTGTAGTCCTGAAACATTTGGTAGAGTGTCTCGAATTGGTGAGGAGCCATCCCTGGCCTCGACTCATAAACGGAAATCCAATTTCCAATACGTGATATTTCGGTTTTGATTTTAGACCCTAGTATTGGCGACATGATAGATGGTACCCATGCCGCCTATGATTGATACATTTATATTTGGAGTTGTTTTGTACACTTTACACCATAATAGTATCAAAATAATTTATTTTAAACGTACCAAGCATGTTTGTCTATTATAAGGGAAAACCCTATCCTCCGGCTTGCGTTGCATTGTGTGATGGGACCTGGGTCTTATAATAGCTTCATTTTTTCAAAAAGCATTGCGCTGTTTATCCTATGCACTGGTATTCTTAGGAGGAAACCCGTTCCGTGTTATACGGCGTGGTCCCTTGATTTACCCAATTTTAAAAATAAAGATTAATAACTATTTTAGTTCTCACACCAGTCACATGACTGACCTAGAGTTTATTGTTTTAAACTAAACTCTGGGTGCCCCTATTTTCCACACGGGCAACTAGTAGTTTTGCTTTTGCATATTTATATTCACAGGATCCTGATTTACAGCTGGAACGATATCCGGAAAGCTCGGTATCCGTATATCACCTTCAGTTGTGTATTGTATTATTTTTCTGCCACTATGTAATGTAATTTAAATCTCTGATATTTCTCTGATGTATAATATTTATTCATACTCTGTATATTCTTGTATTCTTATGGAATTGTTGTAATAAGCAATGAAATGTTCTTTTGTTTGTGTTCTGATTAATCCTGTTCTCAAGGCAATTCGTTCCTCCTCTTCTCCTCGGAGACCGGGAAAGTTACGGGTCCTTACAAACTAATTTCCATGTATTCAATTTGATTTAGCTCTTCTGGCGTAGCTATAATCCTATTGTCATTCAGTAGAGGATTCTTAAGTATTATTAGGTTCAATATTGGAAAGAAATTCTACGTGGACCATTTGGTTTAGTTAACTTCTAATTCAGACATTTGAATTAATTTTTTGATAACATTTTGAACAGCATGATCCCGTAGTATTTTTACTGGATATCATAACTCATTATTATTTTGAATAATGTTTTCATATTCTCTAAAATTATGAATAATGTTTTCACCTTCTCTATTACGAATATCATTTTCAAGATTGTTGTTTCCATATTTGTGATACTATGTAGTGACCCGTAACTTCCCCGTGAAGGAAAGCCCGGATTACCTTGAGAACACGACAAAATAGAACGCAGACAGAAGAACATTTCATTGTATATTACAACAACTCCATCAGAATACAAGAATATACAGAGTATGAATAAATATACATCCGACAAATATCAGAGATTACAATGAATTACATAGCAGCGGAAAAACAATATAAAACACAACTGAAAGTAATACACGGATACAGAGCTTTTCGAGCATCGTTCCAGCTGTAAATCAGGATCCTGTGAATATAAATCTGCAAAACAAAAACTACTAGCTGCCCGTGCTTGATACGTGAAATTTCATCTTATATTATTACTATAAGTGAAGAAAACAATTTCAAATATAAATGTATCAATCATAGACGGCATGGGTACCATATATCATGTCGCCAATACTAGGCTCTACAATCAAAACCGCAAAATGTCGTATTTGGAAATTGGATTTCCATCATGGTGGCTCCTGATTCGAAAGATCGATCACGTAGTGCCATCTACAACGGCTTACGTCTCAACGAGAGATAACACCGTAATGCACATCCGCACTTTTGGGAAATCGAGTATCACTGCGGCTTACGTCTCGACGAGAGAAAACACCGCTTACCCTATCCCTCTGAGCACTAAGCTCAATCTCGGTCGACCGAATCCACGACACCACTAAGGTGCCCATCCTCTAAAAAGCATACTGATCAAACCATCAGTTTACCACCATACCGGGGTGTGAGGCTCGCGAATCAACGCTATACACAAAGCCGTGCTATATTAAAGCTACGCTTTGATCATCATCCACCAAACTTTGCTTTTCAACAAAAGTCTGTAACACTGCATCTCAGCATGCCACACTATCAATCCATATCGTACCACTGATTTCTGCCAATATATAACCTCTGAGCTCGTACGTCTCAGAGAAGGGCGTTAAGCAAGAGAATAAATTCTCCGCCGCCAAACAGATATATATTTAGCAGAGATCAACGAATACAATATAAAGGAATACAATGTTAGACACACCATCCATTTACAAGTCCGTTCTAGGTCTGAACGAAACCGGAGGCACTTTCCTCGCATATCCGTCGACCTCCAAGCACGTCCGGACGGCTACTACTTTAGCCCCCTTCAAGGTAGCTACTTCCATCGTGTGCATCAGTAGCACCCATCCATTCGATGTGAAGATCGTCGGCCTTGCACCGTCTTCAATCTCTTCGACTTATCGTCGAATCAGTTATTCAGAATGGGTTATACCCGGCCTTTCTGAATAACTCGCGTATCTTAATCAACAAGTGCTATAAAACACAACATACGCCTCATTCCAATTTAGAATATTCACACTCCTAGGGAAAGATTCCCATTAATTTTATCAAAGATAAATTCTTTTAAATTTATTCTTTAATCTTCCTTTGGATATCATTTCAAACCATATTATGGTTTTCCAAACTAGTCGGGATTAGCGAACCACACCGAAGTAATTATTTATTTTATTTCCCAATCCCAACCTATTTATCCCATGGAGCAAAACTGGTGATACTCCATATTTAACACCACGGGATTATCGGTAAAGTTAATTACCATTTCACGTTCAATCTAATTAAAGATTTTAACTATCGCTTTGGAGCAAAACTGGTAATACTCCATTCTCGCTCATTTTCCAAATTTGGTAATTTAAATTATCAATTCACATTTCAATCTAATTACCGATTCATTAAAACTCCTTTTACTGGGTTGAAGAACTAATGTCATTTAAAACACGGTTCACGATAAACCCAAATCACATTCTATTTATTATCGGGTTAAAGAACAAGTGTTATTTAAAACACCGTTCACGGTAAACCCACAAATCAATTCCAATTAAATATATTAGAAATTTTGGTTATATAAAACCCATTTCAAATTCAATTTATTTATTTCAAAAATAAATTGATTTTAATTCTAGTTCAAAACTAGTTCATTTTGATAAAAATCTATTTTTATTTTTTCAAATATGGAGTTTTTCATCCCAGTTTTCCCCAAATCATTTCTTATGATTTTACACAAATTGTAGATATTTTTAATAATTTTATCAAGGCCCGTACAGTCGGTTTTCAATAACTGCCACCGAACTGCACTTACAGCGACCTTTTCCAAATTTGATTTGGACATAATTCCAAATCCAACCATTAGATTTCAAATTTCTAATATTCATTGAAAAGCTTTTTTCGATACGAACCCAACGGTTCCGGTTTCAGGAGAATCCGACGGTCGGATCTCCCGCAACGTCAATTCGAAGTCAATGGTCGAAATTTGCAAACTGCCGCAGCGCGGCGCGTTCTATTCAGGCCATTATATTATATATATAATATATACTTCGTCGATTTCCTTTTAAAAATGAATTTTATAAATCGTTTTAAATTCGTTTTCAAAACGATTTCAACTTCATTTCAAATTCAAATCAAAATTGAATTTTTCCAATATAAATTTGTTTTAAATTCATTTCAAATTGATTTCAATTCAAATTCGATTCTATTCAATTTCAATTCGAATTCCTTTCTATTCAATTTCAATTCGAATTCATTTTCAATTCTATACAATTCGAATTCATTTTCAATTCTATTCAATTCGAATTCATTTTCAATTCTATACAATTCGAATTCATTTTCAATTCTATACAATTCGAATTCATTTTCAATTCTATACAATTCGAATTCATTTTCAATTCTATACAATTCGAATTCATTTTCAATTCTATACAATTCGAATTCGTTTTATATTCAATTCAATTCGAATTTTTAAATCTCTTTTCAATATTTATTATAAAAATGAATATAATCGATATATATATCGTTCGCGTCAAAATAGCGCATCACTAATCAACACGGCTTTATATTTTTCAATAACTTCGTTATTCTATTCAACAAATGAATCTATATTTCTTTCAACACATGACTAATCTCAACAAATGAGTACTGTCCACATGTGACTATATTTTATAATATTCTTTATTTTCCCAATTGGAATGAGGCCCAATCAATTACCATATAATGTTAATTATATGGATTCCACACAACACATGTATATAATAGCAACAATAAATAATCAACCATCATCCAAAGTGCACAACACAACTGTCTAAGCATCAAATATAAATAATTAACGCTCACACAGTCTGTCGACCAATCGATCGACATACAACTAAATAATTGGGATTACTGTACGTCAAATATCATCCCAACACCCATGTGGGGTTTCAAACAATCAAACACAGATTTTATTTGTGCAGTTGGGCGATGTGTAAAATTTATCGTCCCAATCAATATCAGTCAAATATATGTATATAAACAAATCGTTCACTTTATTTATAAATATTCATTTCATTTTATATACACGTTAAAAATGATATTTTTAACTTTAAAATATTTTCCATTATAAAATATTTTATTTCGTTCCACATCACACAATCAAATTTCACAACATAGCAACCAAACAAACAAGTCATCCATGGTCTGTGGACGACGGGTGTCGGGTGCTGCTAAGCACCGTCTGCATCCTAGTATATATTTTAAAATAGAAATTGAAGATTAAAGTGAGAAGTTCTGATTGAGGGTTCCACTCCGTCGTGCTTTGCTTTTGAACTGCTGAACCGTCTGGATCTGTTTTGAAATTCCAATGTAGTCCTTGTCCCGCTGTTTATAATAAAAATTATATTTTTATCTAACTAAAAATAATATTTTCATGTCTCTATTCAAAATATAAAAATCATATTTTTATTTCTACTACATATGGATAAAAATTCTATTTTTACACCGCTACTATATAGATAAAAATTCTGTTTTTATAACGATGTTCATATAATAAAGATTATATTTTTATCATGCTATCCTCTATATAAAAATTATACTTTTATATATCTATTTCTAATATAAAGATCGAATTTTTATATCATCGCTATAGAAATCACATTTCTATCTCAACGTATATATAATAAAAATCAGATTTTTATTTCGCTACCTATATAAAGATCAAATTTTTACTATCTATATAATATAAAAATCATATCTTTCTAGAAATAAAATCACTTCTTTTCTAATCTAAAAATCAATTCTTTAGAATCAAAGTTATATTTAAATCACATTTTTAAAACAACTCTATATAGAATTAGAAATCACATTTTTAAAATGTTCTATATATTTTTAAAGATCATATTTTTGTCACCGTTATATATATATATATATATATATATATATAAAATATTATCAATGCTATATTTTTATTTACAAAAATATTTCTTTGCTTAATATACAAAATTAATTACATAAAAAAAACTTAGTTAACTATATAATTAATTAACATTTAAACTAGTTAACCCTTACACTGTTAATCCTTCTTCTGTTTTGTTCCTGCACCACATCGAACAAGGCTCGAGACATAGGGCTTCGCCAAGCACTCTCCAAACACCGCCGGACCTTCATCAGCGCGCCCCCATCCAACCACCCATGCGTCGCCTCCAAGTTGCCATAACCACGTCGAACTCGGTTGTCTCGCCGGGGTTGGAAACGAAGGCGAATACGGCGCCTTTGAGCATAGAATCTGAGAGGAATACACAACGATGATTCTTCAAATCCATATGAGATTATAGATCCCTCGTCCCTCTCCCATTTTTGCTTTGGTTGGGTGGTGAAATTCGGCTTTGATTAGAAGAAAATATCAATTAACATTTGGAGTTTTTCCCGTCGCCCAAATCGTGAAGAGCGTGGCTGATTTCAAGCGTTGACCACGCGGTGAAGGAAATAAGGGTTTGACCCTTTTGACCATGCCCTTTTATATATTTTTATATTATTTAAATTCAAGTTTTATTTTGCTATGGCCTCAAACTCCAAACGAACTTCAAATCAAACCCAACGACTATCGCCCCTAGCTAATTACCCCCATTCTGAACACAATGTGATATGTTTCGTAACCCAATTCGGCTGTTACGATAGGTTTTTATTTAAATTAAAATATAAATCTATATATATTAAATTTGAACGCACATTTCAATTTACCGAGGCCACATACTAACTCTAAAAATTCTAGAAAAATTATTCCTGGCTTCGTATTGACGATACGGTCCTAACAAAACTAATTTCGCCAGATTCTGAGACCGTTTGAAAAATGGCCATTTTCTGGTCGTTCGAAATTGACTGAAACTGTTAAAACACGTTTAACTTCGCCACGCTCACATATTGATTCAGAAAAATTATGAAATTTGGAATCTAGCAATAACTAAACATCACGGATCCAACAAAAGTGGTTTCGTCGAAAACCGAGGTCGTTTGCAAAATGTCCATTTTTAAGGGCCAGAATTCCATAGCGACTATTCTGAATTTTCAACAAGGCATATCTTTTGATTCCCGCTATGAAATTCCAGTCTTTCGGATTCGGTGGAGAGATATTCACAAATAGATTCTAATATTTTTTGTTTCACTAAAATCCGGTTTGTTTTGCACCCGGTACATTCAATTGAAATTTGAAATCGAATTATCGAACTACCGCGCCATTTTCAATTCCTTTTATAATTTAAAATAAATATTTATATTCTAACGACGATCTATATAAATATATACGTTCGAATTCTATTCAAATTAAATTTTTCGTCGTTATTATTTAAAATAATCCTTTTTAAATATTCAAAATTCATTAAATTCGCCAAAATAAAAAATTTAAATTGGCTCAGAATTTCCGGGTTGTTACAATCTCCCCCACTTAAAACTTTTCGTCCCCGAAAAGGAACGAAGCCGAAAGTTGTTTTACAAACCAACTCAACTTTCATGATTTTTGTTATGGCTTAAGTTCTTCAACTTTTCAGTTTCTAAGTACTTTTCAAATTCTTCAAAAATTTGGCTAACACCCTAAATTTTCGAAAAATTTCGCCATAACCTTCCCTGCACCGGGGACTTCGGGATATTTCATATAGCCTCCCATGGCCTTCTTCAATCAAAAAGAAAAAGAAAAAGCCAAGCGGCTAGCCAATCGGCTCATAAAATCATCATCACTCAAACAAAACCGTAAATTATGGTAAACATGCACCTATTTGTCGGGCAAACAATTTTATTTATCTGCTGTAGCCTCCTTGGTATGACCTGTTCAATGTAAGTACACGTATATGCATGCATTTGTAATCATTTTTCAATACAGTTCACTTTTTGGTTCAATTAGGCTAAATGATTCAAAATTATCAAACAAATAAACAAACAACACAACCATCAATCAATTAGTGGATTAACATTTCAAATTCATAATTTTTTTGATACATATACAGAAAATCATGTTTTTGATTCCAAATCACAACAATAAATCTATCTAGTTTTGGTTCTCACACCAGTCTAATGGAAATATATAGAAAATCACACCTTCGAAACTCGAACACACACTACTGATGCTATATAGTCATCAGTAGAATCATCTTCGGGCGACTAGAGTGTGATTCTATATCTATCTAGTATATTAAAACTTCGAATATATGTTCATGACGCGTATATGCATAACTTTTATATACTGGATTGTCCAAATTCAATACAAAAAAAATATTCAATTACGTATGAAACGATTTAAATTTTCAAAACAATATTGTTTTCATTTGAAAAATATACTCTTCACACTCGTTCTAGGATACTACTGATCCTATCTCTAACGAGTCATTCTAATTGGATACTACTAATCCAATATCTGATGGATTCTTTCGTTCGGTTCTAATGTGTCTTGTTCTCGAACTTTGTAAACCAAAGCTCTGATACCAACTCTAGTGACCCGTAACTTCCCCGTGAAGGAAAGCCCGGATTACCTTGAGAACACGACAAAATAGAACGCAGACAGAAGAACATTTCATTGTATATTACAACAATTCCATCAGAATACAAGAATATACAGAGTATGAATAAATATACATCCGACAAATATCAGAGATTACAATGAATTACATAGCAGCGGAAAAACAATATAAAACACAACTGAAAGTAATACACGGATACAGAGCTTTTCGAGCATCGTTCCAGCTGTGAATCAGGATCCTGTGAATATAAATCTGCAAAACCAAAACTACTAGCTGCCCGTGTGGAAAATAGGGGCACCCAGAGTTTAGGTTAAAACAATAAACTCCAGGTCAGTCATGTGACTGGTGTGAGAACTAAAACAGTTATTTATCTTTGTTTTTAAAGTTAGGTAAATCAAGGGACCACGCCGTATAACACGGAACGGGTTTCCTCGCTAGAATACCAGTGCAGAAAACAAACACGGCAATGCTAAATAAAGAACAATGAAGCTATTATAAGACCCAGGTCCCATCACACAATGCAACGCAAGCCGGAGGATAGGGTTTTCCCTTATAATAGCCAAATATGCTTGATACGTGAAATTTCATCTTATATTATTACTATAAGTGAAGAAAACAATTTCAAATATAAATGTATCAATCATAGACGGCATGGGTACCATATATCATGTCGCCAATACTAGGCTCTACAATCAAAACCGCAAAATGTTGTATTTGGAAATTGGATTTCCATCATGGTGGCTCCTGATTCGAAAGATCGATCGCGTAGTGCCATCTACAACGGCTTACGTCTCAGCGAGAGAAAACACCGTAATGCACATCCGCCCTTTTGGGAAATCGAGTATCACTGCGGCTTACGTCTCGGTGAGAGAAAACACCGCTTACCCTATCCCTCTGAGCACTAAGCTCAATCTCGGTCGACCGAATCCACGACACCACTAAGGTGCCCATCCTCTAAAAAGCATACTGATCAAACCATCAGTTTACCACCATACCGGGGTGTGAGGCTCGCGAATCAACGCTATACACAAAGCTGTGCTATATTAAAGCTACGCTTTGATCATCATCCACCAAACTTTGCTTTTCAACAAAAGTCTGGATCATTGCATCTCAGCATGCCACACTATCAATCCATATCGTACCACTGATTTCTGCCAATATATAACCTCTGAGCTCGTACGTCTCAGAGAAGGGCGTTAAGCAAGAGAATAAATTCTCCACCGCCAAACAGATATATATTTAGCAGAGATCAACGAATACAATATAAAGGAATACAATGTCAGACACACCATCCATTTACAAGTCCATTCTAGGCTGAACGAAACCGGAGGCACTTTCCTCGCATATCCGTCGACCTCCAAGCACGTCCGGATGGCTACTACTTTAGCCCCTTCAAGGTAGCTACTCCCATCGTGAGCATCAGTAGCACCCATCCATTCGATGTGAATATCGTCAGCCTTGCACCGTCTTCAATCTCTTCGACTTATCATCGAATCAGTTATTCAGAATGGGTTATACCCGGCCTTTCTGAATAACTCGCGTATCTTAATCAACAAGTGCTATAAAACACAACATAGCCTCATTCCAATTCAGAATATTCACACTCCTAAGGAAAGATTCCCATTAATTTTATCAAAGATAAATTCTTTTAAATTTATTCTTTAATCTTCCTTTGGATATCATTTCAAACCATATTATGGTTTTCCAAACTAGTCGGGATTAGCGAACCACACCGAAGTAATTATTTATTTTATTTCCCAATCCCAACCTATTTATCCCATGGAGCAAAACTGGTGATACTCCATATTTAACACCACGGGGTTATCGGTAAAGTTAATTACCATTTCACGTTCAAATCTAATTAAAGATTTTAACTATCGCTTTGGAGCAAAACAGGTAATACTCCATTCTCGCTCACTTTCCAAATTTGGTAATTTAAATTATCAATTCACATTTCAATCTAATTACCGATTCATTAAAACTCCTTTTACTGGGTTGAAGAACTAATGTCATTTAAAACACAGTTCACGATAAACCCAAATCACATTCTATTTATTATCGGGTTAAAGAACAAGTGTTATTTAAAACACCGTTCACGATAAACCCACAAATCAATTCCAATTAAATATATTAGAAATTTTGGTTATTTAAAACCCATTTCAATTTCAATTTATTTATTTCAAAAATAAATTGATTTTAATTCTAGTTCAAAACTAGTTCATTTTGATAAAAAACTATTTTTATCTTTTCAAATATGAAGTTTTTCATCCCAGTTTTCCCCAAATCATTTCTTATGATTTTACACAAATTGTAGATATTTTTAATAATTTTATCAAGGCCCGTACAGTCGGTTTTCAATAACTGCCACCGAACTGCACTTACAACGACCTTTTCCAAATTTGATTTGGACATAATTCCAAATCCAACCGTTAGATTTCAAATTTCTAATATTCATTGAAAAGCTCTTTTCGATACGAACCCAACGGTTCCGGTTTCAGGAGAATCCGACGGTCGGATCTCCCGCAACGTCAATTCGAAGTCAATGGTCGAAATTTGCGAACTGCCGCAGCGCGGCGCGTTCTATTCAGGCCATTATATTATATATATAATATATACTTCGTCGATTTCCTTTTAAAAACGAATTTTATAAATCGTTTTAAATTCGTTTTCAAAACGATTTCAACTTCATTTCAAATTCAAATCAAAATTGAATTTTTCCAATATAAATTCGTTTTAAATTCATTTCAAATTGATTTCAATTCAAATTCGATTCTATTCAATTTCAATTCGAATTCCTTTCTATTCAATTTCAATTCGAATTCATTTTCACTTCTATACAATTCGAATTCATTTTCAATTCTATTCAATTCGAATTCATTTTCAATTCTATACAATTCGAATTCATTTTCAATTCTATACAATTCGAATTCATTTTCAATTCTATACAATTCGAATTCATTTTCAATTCTATACAATTCGAATTCGTTTTATATTCAATTAAATTTGAATTTTTAAATCTTTTTCAATATTTATTATAAAAATGAATATAATCGATATAAATATCGTTCGCGTCAAAATAGCGCATCACTAACAACACGGCTTTATATTTTTCAATAACTTTGTTACTCTATTCAACAAATGAATCTATATTTCTTTCAACACATGACTAATCTCAACAAATGAGTACTGTCCACATGTGACTATATTTTATAATATTCTTTATTTTCCCAATTGGAATGAGGCCCAATCAATTACCATATAATGTTAATTATATGGATTCCACACAACACATGTATATAATAGTAACAATAAATAATTAACCATCATCCAAAGTGCACAACACAACTATCTAAGCATCAAATATAAATAATTAACGCTCACACAGTCTGTCGACCAATCGATCGACATACAACTAAATAATTGGGATTAGTGTACGTCAAATATCATCCCAACACCCGTGTGGGGTTTCAAACAATCAAACACAGATTTTATTTGTGCAGTTGGGCGATGTGTAAAATTTATCGTCCCAATCAATATCAGTCAGATATATGTATATAAACAAATCGTTCGATTTATTTATAAATATTCATTTCATTTTATATACACGTTAAAAATGATATTTTTAACTATAAAATATTTTATTTCGTTCCACATCACACAATCAAATTTCACAACATAGCAACCAAACAAACAAGTCATCCATGATCTGTGGACGACGAGTGTCGGGTGCTGCTAAGCACAGTCTGCATCCTAGTATATATTTTAAAATAGAAATTGAATATTAAAGTGAGAAGTTCTCACCGAGGGTTCCACTCCGTCGTGCTTTGCTTTTGAACTGCTGAACCGTCTGGATCTGTTTTGAAATTCCAATGTAGTCCTTGTCCCGCTGTTTATAATAAAAATTATATTTTTATCTAACTAAAAATAATATTTTCATGTCGCTATTCAAATTATAAAAATCATATTTTTATTTCTACTACATATGGATAAAAATTCTATTTTTACACCGCTACTATATAGATAAAAATTCTGTTTTTATAACGGTGTTCATATAATAAAGATTATATTTTTATCACGCTATCCTCTATATAAAAATTATATTTTTATATATCTATTTCTAATATAAAGATCGAATTTTTATATCATCGCTATAAAAATCACATTTCTATCTCAACGTATATATAATAAAAATCAGATTTTTATTTCGCTACCTAAATAAAGATCAAATTTTTACTATCTATATAATATAAAAATCATATCTTTCTAGAAATAAAATCACTTCTTTTCTAATCTAAAAATCAATTCTTTAGAATCAAAGTTATATTTAAATCACATTTTTAAAACAACTCTATATAGAATTAGAAATCACGTTTTTAAAATGTTCTATATATTTTTAAAGATCATATTTTTGTCATCGTTATATATATATATATATATAAAATAATATTTTTATTATCAATGCTATATTTTTATTTACAAAAATATTTCTTTGCTTAATATACAAAATTAATTACACAAAAAAAACTTAGTTAACTATATAATTAATTAACATTTAAACTAGTTAACCCTTACACTGTTAATCCTTCTTCTGTTTTGTTCCTGCACCACATCGAACAAGGCTCGAGACATAGGGCTTCGCCAAGCACTCGCGAAACACCGTCGGACCTTCATCAGCGCGCCCCCATCCAACCACCCACGCGTCGCCTCCAAGTTGCCATAACCACGTCGAACTCGGTTGTCTTGCCGGGGTTGGAAACGAAGGCGAATACGGCGCCTTTGAGCATAGAATCCGAGAGGAATACACAACGATGATTCTTCAAATCCATATGAGATTATAGATCCCTCGTCCCTCTCCCATTTTTGCTTTGGTTGGGTGGTGAAATTCGGCTTTGATTAGAAGAAAATATCAATTAACATTTGGAGTTTTTCCCGTCGCCCAAATCGTGAAGAGCGTGGCTGATTTCAAGCGTTGACCACGCGGTGAAGGAAATAGGGGTTTGACCCTTTTGACCATGCCCTTTTATATATTTTTATATTATTTAAATTCAAGTTTTATTTTGCTATGGCCTCAAACTCCAAACGAACTTCAAATCAAACCCAACGACTGTCGCCCCTAGCTAATTACTTCCATTCTGAACACAATGTGATATGTTTCGTAACCAATTCGGCTGTTACGATCGGTTTTTATTTAAATTAAAATATAAATCTATATATATTAAATTTGAACGCACATTTCAATTTACCGGGGCCACATACTAACTCTAAAAATTCTAGAAAAATTATTTCTAGCTTTGTATTGACGATACGGTCCTAACAAAACTAATTTCGCCAGATTCTGAGACCGTTTGAAAAATGGCCATTTTCTGGTCGTTCGAAATTGACTGAAACTGTTAAAACACGTTTAACTTCGCCACGCTCGCATATTGATTCAGGAAAATTATGAAATTTGGAATCTAGAAATAACTAGACATCACGGATCCAACAAAAGTGGTTTCGTCGAAAACCGAGGTCGTTTGCAAAATGTCCATTTTTAAGGGCCAGAATTCCATAGCGACTATTCTGAATTTTCAACAGGGCATATCTTTTGATTCCCGCTATGAAATTCCAATCTTTCGGATTCGTTGGAGAGATATTCACAAATAGATTCTAATATTTTTGGTTTCACAAAAATCCGGTTTGTTTTGCACCCTGTACATTCAATTGAAATTTGAAATTGAATTATCGAACTACCGCGCCATTTTCAATTCCTTTTATAATTTAAAATAAATATTTATATTCTAACGACGATCTATATAAATATATACATTCGAATTCTATTCAAAATAAATTTTTCGTCATTATTATTTAAAATAATCAATTTTAAATATTCAAAATTCATTAAATTTGCCAAAATAAAAAATTTAAATTGGCTCAGAATTTCCGGGTTGTTACAATCTACTTGGGAATTCTTCAATATCGTTAGTACTTGGCCTTTGCTTAAAATTTTCATCAAAGGATACATGAGGAGTTTCTTCTAATGTATTTGTTCTTTTACTGAAAATTTGATAAGCTTTGCTTCTGTACGAGTATCCTAGGAAGATTCTTTCATCCGATTTCGAATCGTATTTACCTAGTTGATCTTCTGTGTTAAAACAATCATTTAAAATATTCGAAATAAAAAATATTTGGTTTTCTTCCATTAAAAAGTTCGTGTGGATTATTTTCCATAAATGATCGAAAAGAAACATTATTTAATACATAACTTACGATTGCAATAGCTTCTACCCATAAATGTTTTGATATGGTGCTTCCATTTAACAAAGTTCTTGCACATTTTTGTAATGTTATTTTTTTCCGTTCTACAACTCCAATTTGTTGTGGAGTTCAAGAAAACGAAAAATTATGAAATATTCCTCTCTTTTTACAAAAATGTTCAAAGGCTTTGTTTTCAAATTCTCCTTCATAATCACTTCTAATGTTCTTTATTTTTAAATATTTTAAATTTTGAATTCTTTTGACAAAAATTTTAAAATGATCAAAAGTATCACTCTTGTTTATCATAATAGTAGTCTCGGTATATCTAGAAAAATCATCCATAATTACAAACACATATTTATTATGATTTATGAATTGAACTTGGGTTGGCCCAAACACAAATACGGTTAACTTTAATTTCCCTAAAGTAATTCATGTTGAAATTACTTTCTTAGATTTAAAAGATGATATAATTAATTTCCCTAATTAACATGTAGCACAAATACGGTTAACTTTAAAATTCATTTTTGGTAAGCCTTTTACTAAATTATTTTTATTACAAAGTTTACTTATTGTTTTGAAATTAATATGACAGAATCATTTGTGCCATAATCAAGGATCATTTTCTCTAGCTAAACATATATCTGAATTATAATTTATATTCATTTAGTACGCAGATGTTATTGTCTCTATTACCTTCAAAGATAAGATTTTTATTTTGACCAAAAATGCTATGTTTATCTTTCGAAAATGTGATTTTGAATCCTTTATCACACAATTGACTGATACTTAATAAACTATGTTTTAAATTTTTAACTAATAAAACATTAGAAATAAGAGATAATTAATTAGATGTACCATATTTGATCACTTTGCCTTTTCCGATAATATATCCTTTGGAATTATCTCCAAATATGATAGAACCACCATCTGAATTGGTAATATTTGTTAGCATATCTTTGTCTTCTGTCATAGTTTTGAGAAACCACTGTCTAGTATCCATTTTCCTCTTTTCTTGAGAAGGATCTGCAAAAAATAAGAAATAACGTTGGTACCCATTTTTGATAGGTCTGAAGAGTAAGGTCTTAGGAAACCAAACCCAGAAGGGTTCAGCATCCATTTTATAAACATAATATTTACTTTTTTGAACAGTTTCCAAAAAAGATTATATATTTATTCCTAATCATGTTATCATTTGTTTTGGGAACCCATATGTTAATAGTTTTGGAATTTGTTTTCCTTTTTGAGGACTTTGAGCTTTACTAAGCATCGAATCGTTTCTTCTCTTGTGATATTTATTTTCTTAGGTGGAACTTTAGAATTCATGTTATATCCTAGTCCTTTTTTGTTAAATACAGGTTAAGAGTTTTCACTAATTATAGACAAGTTTTCTCTTCCTTTATTGAAATTAGAGATATTTTTGGTAATGTCTTCTATTATGTTTTGAGCCTAGAATTATCTAATTCTATTATTTTAACTTTATTTTTTAACTCAGGATTTTGAGAAACAAGAGCAACATTCTTCTTTTTTTGAGTTTCAATTTCTTGACCCAATAAGGTCAGTTGAGAGTAAAATCAAAGAATGATTCTTGAATTATTTTCAAGTTCTTCTAATATTTTCTTCTCATCTTTGAGCTTACCCCTTCCGAATTTTTCTTTGTTCTGATTTTCATGAGATTCCTTGTATTTTCTTTTGAGACTTTCTATAGTATCTAAAAGTTTGAGTTTATTTCAATTATGTCATCAAAAGTGTGATCACTAACCTCATTATTCGTAGCCATGAAACATACATTGGCTTGTTCATTATCACTATTGTTGTTGCTTTCTACGGAAGAGGAATCTGAGTCATTCCATGTTACTGAAAAAGCTTTCTTCTTGAACTTGTCCTTCTTGCTTTTGCTTTGATATCCTTTCTCTAAATAGTTCTTATATATTTGACCCTTTTGTGGCAGTTAAAGCATTCTAATACCGAGGATGGTAGTTTCTTGGAATTATTTTGATTGAGGATTCTTTTGCCATTATTTTTTTCCTTTTCTATACTTTAAAAACTTAATGAATTTTTTGGCGATAAGTGCTAAATCATCCTCATCTGAATCCGAGTCGTCTTTTTCTACATGAAATGCTAGGTTCTTTTTGTCTTGAGCTTGTAATCTTTTAGCCTGCACATCAACTTCTTACGACATTAGATTTTCTGTTAACTCTTCCGGCTTCATAAGAGAAAGATAATTTGCTTCTTCAATAGCTAAAAAATTTCTTTCTCATTCTTCCATTAAAGATAGTTTAGGATTTTAAAATACAATATCAAAATCAGAATATTTTTCTCCTAGTCCTAATAATGAATGATAAATGTCTTGAAATATGGAATACATATCATTTATGGATTCATCTTGCTTCATTCTAAAATTATGAAATTGAATTGTAAGCATGGTTATCTTGCTTTGTTTAAACTTGTTAGTTCCTTCATTAGTAACTTTAAGTGTTTTGCATATTTCATATGCAGTGTTGCACATGCTAACGCATTAAAATTCATTTTTATGCAAAGCACAAGACAACATATTCATAGCCTTAGCATTTGCAGTAGCATCTAATTTTGGTGTATTTGATCATGTAGAATATTCTACTATAGAAATGTGGTATTAAGTTTGTGTGACATTCCATGAATCAAAACCATTTGCTTGCATATAGCTTCTCATTCGTGTAGCCTAATAGTTGTAATTCATGTCATTAAATAGAGGCGGTCGTGCAGTGGATTGACCCTCTAAGAAACTGGTGTTAGTACTATTGCTAGTGTTACTTTCCAAATTAGGTGTTAGTACTATTGCTAGTGTTACTTTCCAAATTTCTAGAATATTAAATAACTGTGTTACGGTTATATGATGGCCTATGCTCTTATACTAAATAAAAAGTCGGGTGCAGTGATGAATGAATATTCGTTATGCACTGGATCGATGATGACCAATATATATATAATTCAAAGCACAGTAATCACAGCACCAGTAAAATAATTGTAATAATGGCAGAAAATATAAGTGACACAAGATATTTATTTATATTGTATCGGAACTCCATCCTACTTTCAGTCCCAAACTCCCTTCTAGAATTTAAAATAAACAACAAACCCTCACTTAACCCAGGAGAGTAGATATACAACATCTAAGCAGCATAACAGGATTTCATGTCTCAATAGCTGAAGAGGACTTCAAGGTGCCTGAGCAGCAGAGCAAGACTTCTACAAATATAAATAATAATTAAATTTTTGTGTTCTTGATAACATGGATTTGTCACTGATAGTACACCCTTCCTTTAATCTTATCCTCAAGTGCATATATTGCGTGTGTGATGATAAGAAAGGAAAATATTGCTTATAATTAAAGAACTGAAGTTCAGATTCCAACAATTGTAAGCTTGAGAATACTTAGAGTATATAAAGAGAGTATTCACAGTAGATTAAGATAGTTAAGGTCAAAGAAGTTCATATTAGTGATTTCAATTGTGAATTAAATATGTGTAAATAGTAGTTAAATAGTTACATTTATTTATAAAGATATTCAATCGAATAAAAGTATCTATATTTTTTTGTAAAGATCGGAAATCTTTATGAATGGAGGTGACTCTTCAAAAAATATGGCAGTTAGAGAAGGTTTAGTTGACTGAAGTTCAATGATATTCGACTGAAGTTCATATGCTCGTGCATATGTGTACGTTATGCATTTTGCAAAGGGTTAATCGACTGACTGGTTTAGTTCAGTTGACTAAACTGTGCGAAAATGCATAGTATGCATATTTAAGAAGATCTGGAAAAAAACGTGTTGTGTTATGATGTAAACTACTTGAGGGTATATTTTAACAATAATATGTACTACTATGACTCTAAACTTAAAAAATAATGAAACTATGCACTAGTTTAAAGTCTTGTTTTTATCGTAGTTCAAATCAATACATGTGAATCTCCTTTTGTCGCTCTAATCACCGATGAATCTCCTTGTTGAAAGATAAACTCCTGGTAATGAATTAAAATTATGATTCAACATCTTCTAGTAGGATTGATATGAGATATGGAGAGTATACATGGCGATCGAGACCTGGAATTATTTCCATCTGCATACACAATAAAAAGAAAACTCACTTTAACAGATGAATGATATGATATTTGGCATTGGAACATAACATTCTACTACATTCTTCATGGCAAAGAAATTCTTGTTGTGACAGACTCATACATGCTTAGAGCTCCTCTTGAAAGGAACATGATGTGTACACACTTTGATCAATAGCGTAATTGTGACACCCCACGTCCATTAATGTCACTCACAAAGGGAATGCATTAACTTCCATGGAGCATTTTAAGTGTGTATAGAACAGAAACTTAACAATAAGACAGATATAAAACAGTACTTAAAAATTTAAAACTTCATTCATTGCAGCGGTAAACAAATATGTTTGGTTACATCATCAAAAAAACCCAAAGACTAGAGTCAAGTACATAATATCCATCTTGATTAAATCAGAGTACATGAAAATGGAAGACATAACCCCAACATAAAATAGCCATAAATAAGATAGGCTGAACTTTTACTTCAGCGATCCAAGCAACTTCCAAAGAAAGAGATAAAGCTGTCCAAATCAAGCTCCACTAGTACTTGTCCCACCCTGAGCACCTAGGGCGGAAAAGGAAGAAAAGAGGTGGAAACAAAGGGGGTCAGACATAAAGTCTGGAGAGTGCAATAACTTTAACAATATAATCATTAAGTAACTAGGATAAGGCATAAGCTGGAAAATAAGGAAATGACTGTGAACAAATGGGTATGACAAAGCAAACAAAGGAAATCAGATGAACAAAGATAACGTTAAAGGCGCACCTAATTACTATAAGATAATTACTACACTACACCACACCAAACACCCTAAAAGTTAATCCCGCCTACAGAACTCAATAATGATAATGGTAGTTTCGTGTACCCCTAGCTGCCTTCACAGGTGCCGTCTGCCCCTATCTCCACTAGGTGTACCCACTACCCCCATTCGATCGGCTCCCTAACTCGTAGATACCCGTGTTGGCCCCACAGGGGGGTTTATCACTCCCCAAAGTGGCAACCCGATACCACCAAAATGCACGGCTTATATCTACATGATGCAACAACGTCTTACCTACCAGCCCAGGCCCACACACACATATGACCCCTATTGGACTTGGGTTGTCACCGCTAACCCGTTTCGACCTCTTACAATCAAACCCAGTATGCGTGTCCTGTCCTCGACTTGGGTCGAGCCCACAAAGATACTTAATGGGTTACTGGTTCGAAAAGGGCCCCAATGCATGACACAAGCTTTCCACCTTTGCTTGGTCCCCTCTAAGGTTTTTCCCCACTTAATCCCATTCTTATCCATGTCTTCTTACATGTTTCAATCTTGGTTAAGTGCATCTAATCATATTTCACATGCCACCCAAGGCACCCACTTAACCCCCTCATGTCCCACCACATGTTTATCTGGTTAAGTGTTTCTTAATTCATTAACACTGTAACCTTGTAAAGACCTCCCACATTAGACTGGCATTTGTGGCTGCTGGATTTGCCCGGCGGGTCCGGGCAGTCTTACACCACAAACGAGCCAAACCTCGTGTCTTTACAACTGTTACGCATTTAATTCATGCCTTCGACCTCTCACATTAGACTGGCATTTGTGGCTGCTAGATTTGCCGGGCGGGTCCGGGCAGTCGTACACCACAAAAGAGTCTAACCTCGTGTCTTAGGCGGTTTATTATTACACATCTTCATTTAACCCCAAATTGGATTAAAATACCTATTCAAATCTGTCAATGAATTCCAAATATACTTATGTCCATAAATGCTAATTTTTTCAATTAATGTCTTAAATTAATTATATGCCTTTTCAAGGCCATTATGCCAATTCTCAATATGTGTATATTCAATATTACCCCCATCGTCCCTACGTTGTTCGTTCGTTTATCATGACATATATGTATATTAGACTAGCAATTAGTCTAGAACATAAAAGGGAAGGAACATCGCAAATTTGCATAACACACAAAATGGATCTAATCTTGCAAATAAGGATTACAACATAACTTTCATAAACTTGGTATTGTCATGAATCTCAACATAGGCCTAAAGGTGTGAACTTGCATATATATAATATAGTTTTCATCCAAAACTTGCATAGGCCATAGTCACAAACTTGCATAAAACTATGTACATCATAGATCTAAATCTAAAGGTGTAAACTTGCATATATATAATACAGTTTTAGGCCATAGTCATAAACTTGCATAAAACTATGTACATCATAGATCTAAATCTAAAGGTGTAAACTTGCATATATGTGAATCCAATTTCTACCTAAACTTTCATATAGTCACTTTATTTGATTCACATGTAAACTTGTGTACAATTCATATAGAAACTAGCATATAATCTACACCCAAACTTGCATATAAAATGATATCAAATGTGAATCAAGTTGAACATAGGTTATTTGGCATATGAAAAGGGATCCACAACAAAACTATCATTATGAACAACTAGCATATATTCACAAAATATCACAATTTTCCAATGTCTCACAAACATATCCATATAACCCAATTTATAACTCAACCCAATTAACTTATTAATTATCTTATTAAAGATATTGAACTCACAACTCAAAGAAGGTCTTGAGTTCTGGAATCTGAGTTCTGAAATTGATTTAGCTCGCCTTTGAAGTAGACAAATTCATTGTTGGTGTTATAAATTTGAGTTGATTAGCTTTTCTTTCCCTCTAGTTGGTGGCGGCTACTCTAGGTTGCAAGGTGATAGCATGACGGCCATGGTTCTAATTTTTATTTGGTTTTAGGGTTTGAGTCTACATGTGTTTATATAGAATTTAGGATTAATTTAGGCCATCCGATCAACCTAGAATCAATCAAGACCATCCAGCCAAGCTAGGGTGACACCTCAGCCCTAATGACTCAGCACTGAGTCACAAAATCGTCATCTCTCAGATCTGCCTGGGGGGGGTCGACCCCCAGGTTGACCCCTAGGTCGACCTGTAGGGGGAGGTCGACACTAGGGTCGACCCCCTGGTCAACCTGGGTCCTGGGCGGGAATTTTCCCGCCTAGCCCGCTTCTGACTTCTGATTTGAATTTTTGAATCTGTTTTGAGCTGTTTGAATTCTCTGGAAACTTCCGACAGCCATAACTTCTTCATACGAAGTCCAATTTACGCAAACTCGGACTCTATCTCAACCAGAATTCCGAGACGAACACAATGGCGTAACCCGTTTCCCTTGATTCTTACGTTTAAAATTAAGTATTCTTTAATTTGTTAACTTTAATATTTAAATTTACGGGGTGTTACATTCTCCCCTCCTTAAAGGATTTCGCCCCCGAAATCTCCAAGTTAAGGAGAATGCATATCCTAACATCCAATCATCCATCTACTCAACCATCAAACACAGGCATCCATTGTCCTTACAAAATTTCTAATGTTGTATGAACATATACAAGAAGTGTGTGTATATGTTCCTTATCTAATGCAAAATCAGGCGGTCTACTGATTCAGTTGACATCCTTAATGCAAATCATGATAGTGCTATGCGTCCATTATGTATGCGAAAGAATCCTATCGATACATATTATTTCTACATGTGTGCATGAACATTCATCAAAATGCAGCATCCATATGATGACACAACCATTATACATCCATTAAATTAATATGCACACACATTTATATGCAACATGAAGGTGATTGAGCCGATCTAGTGCCTAATGTGTGTGTATATGCATCCACGAGCAACCACTAGCAACCCCTTGCATCCATTTGCATCCATCAGACATAACATGTCTCAAACACATGTTTCAACCATAGGGTTATTCCTAACTAAAGATCGAAGATGTCATTGCAAAGATAATACTAAAAGATAGGACAAGTATCAACAAAGCAGTAGAAAAAGGAGAAATTAAAACATACCCTCAAAAAGGAAAGGGTACAACGTATGCATCTTATCTTCCGTCTTCCAAGTCGCATCTCTTTGATCATCTCCCCATTGCACTTTGACCACCTTGACCTCTTTGTTGCGAAGCTTTTTGACCTCCGATCCGATAATGCGTGTAGGAGCTTGTCCGATCGTGGCATTGCGCTCTACTTCCACTTCTTCGAGCGTGCTCGGCTCTACCACTTCCGCCATATTGTGTAAACACTTACGCAAATATGAAACGTGAAACACGTCATTAACTCCGCTGAGCTTCTTTGGTAATTTTATTCTGTACGCCATCTTCCCAATCCTCTCTGTAATTGGAAAGGGTCCTACGAATCTTGGTGCCAACTTCCCTATCGATCCAAAGCGGATTACGCTTCTCAATGGTGACACCTTAATAAAAACCATGTCCCCAACATTGAACTCAAGATCGATTCGTCTCTTATCAGCATATGACTTCTGTCGGTCCTGCGCCGTCTTCATTCGCCGTCGAATCAGGTCTATCTTCTCCGAAGTCTCCCTATTCATGTCGGGTCCAAGCAAAACCTTATCCGTGGATTCCCACCAACATGTAGGTGATCGGCACGGTCGTCCATAAAGAGCCTCAAAAGGTGACATGCCAATGCTAGCCTGAAAACTATTATTATAGGAGAACTCTACTAGTGGAAGGTGTTCTTCCCATGTTCCTCCAAAGTTTAGAATGCATAGCCTCAGAAGGTCTTCTAGAATCTGATTCACCCTCTCGGTCTGGCCATCCGTCTGAGGATGATAAGCGGTACTTAAGCATAATTGCATTCCAACCGCCTCTTGTAAGCTCTTCCAAAATTCGCTTGTGAAAATAGGATCTCTATCGCTCACAATGCTGGAGGGTATGCCGTGTAAATGAACTATCTCTCGAAGGTAAATAGATGCTAACCATGCGGCGGTCCTTTTACTTTTAACGGGAATAAAATGGGCACTTTTAGTAAGTCAGTCTACAATTACCCAAATCCCTGTATTACCCTTCCTCGATCTTGGTAACCCATCTACAAAATCCATGGAAACGCTTTCCCATTTCCAAAGTGGAATCTCTAAGGGATGGAGTAAACCTCCGAGCTTCTTTTGCTCCGCCTTGACTTGCTAGCACACTAAGCATCTAGCAACGAACTCAGCCACGTCCTTCTTCATTCCGGCCCAAAAGAAAACTCGCCTCATATCCCTATACATCTTATCACCACCGGGATGTATGGTCATCTTAGAGCGATGTGAGTCTTCAAGAATTGCCTTCTTCAAACTTTCGTCTTGTGGTACGCAAAGTCTTCCATCTCTACGTAGCCAACCTCTTTCATCTATAGCATATCTATTCAGATGACTCGAGGACTCCCCTCCTATAAGCTTGCCTACTATCTCAACCAATTGTGGGTCATTTCGCTGTGCCTCTCCAACTCTACCCAAAAGTGTAGGTTGCACCTCTAATGATGCCAAAAATCCGGGTACATATTCGACAGAGGGTCTGAAGTCAAAGGAAGATATATACTCCAAACTCTGTCGCTCTATGAACAAAGGACTTAAAGTTAACTTCTTTCTACTTAGGGCGTCAGTTACAACGTTACCCTTGCCAGGGGTATATGCGATCTCAAAATCGTAGTATGCCAAAACTCCATCCATCTCTGTTGCCTCAAGTTTAGGTCCTTCTGAGAGAATAAATACTTTAGCGACTTATGGTCTGTATACAACTCAAACCTTTCGCCAAGCAAATAATGACGCCACGACTTAAGCGCAAAAACTATGGCCGCCAACTCCAAGTCGTGGGGAGGGTAATTTTTCTCATGGGTTTTCAACTGTCTTCCACCATAGCATATCACCCTTACCTCTTGCATTAAAACTGCGCCAAGCCCTGTCCCGCAAGCATCGGTATATATAGTGAATGTCTTACTCCCGTCTGGCAAAACTAAAACTGGAGCTGTCGTCAAAGCCCTCTTCAGACATTGGAAAGCATTATCACAGTCAACGTCCCAAGTAAAAGTCAAATTCTTCTTCGTTAATCGAGTGAGAGGGGTTGATATCTTCGCAAAGTCCTTAATGAACTTCCTATAATAAGCAGCCAGCCCTAAAAGCTTCTTAATTCGGTTGCGTTCTTAGGCGTTTTCCAATCTTGGATTGCCACTATCTTAGCGGGATCCACAGCTATCCCTTCCTTAGAGACCACGTGTCCTAAGAACCTCACTTCTTTTCTCCAAAAATGGCATTTGGAGAACTTAGCTTTTAGCTGATGTGCTCGTAGGGTCTCTAAGACTTCCCTAAGATGTAGGGCATGCTCTTCTTCATTTTTAGAGAAAACCAGAATGTCGTCTACAAAGACTACCACAAATTTGTTCAGAAACTCCCTAAACACCCTACTCATTAAGTCAACAAAGTATGCGGGTGCATTCATCAAACCAAAAGGCATGACGAGCCACTCAAAGAAACCGTCAGGAGTTCTAAATGCAGTCTTATCGATGCTATCTTCAGCCACCCTTAGCTGATGAAACCCTGTAGCCAAATCCAGTTGCGAGAAAATCGAAGCACCCACCAACTGATCGAATAAATCGTCTATCCTCGGTAACGGGTGTCTGTTCTTCTTTGTTAGCTTATTCATCTCTCTATAGTCCACGCACAATCTAAGTGAACCATCAGCTTTTGTATCAAAAACGACTGGAGCACCCCACTCCGAAATACTTCTTCTTATGAACCCCTTCTCAAGCAATTCTTTCACTTGCTTACTGAGTTCTCTTCTCTCTCTCGGAGCCATGTGGCGCACTGGTAATGCAACTGGCTTTACATTATCTACTAAGTATAATCGAAAGTCTATCTCATGCCTTGGGGGTAAACCTCGAACTTCACCGAAAACATCCGAGTATTCACGGACCACTCTAACCGACTGCAAATTCTGAACAGACGCGTCAAGCGATTCTAGATAACTTAGCATAACAGAATTCATGGGATTACAAGAGATTTCGAGAGTGTTGCCCAAGCGAGTCATAAGCCTAACCTCTCTCTTTTCACAATCTAGGACGGCTCTGTTACTGGATAGCCAATCCATGCCCAAAATTAACCCATAGCCCATGAAGCCTAAAACATAAGCATCACATCTAAACCCAACGCTAAGTATAGAAATTTCCAAATCCAAACAAATCATCGATAAATAGGCTGAGCCCCCGATTGGATTTGAAACAACTAAGGGATCCTCTACTATACTGGTGTTTAGGTGTAGTGTCTCAACTAAAGCAGTGGATATAAAAGAGTGCGATGCGCCAGAATCAAAGAGTGTGCGAACAGGATGATCGAAAAGATAAACTAAACTTTCAACGGAAATCGCTCTACCTCGTTCTTGTAGCGGTGGGACCACGAGAGCCTGGACCTGCCCCCTTGACTGCCCTGGTGCCATAAGAGCCTGAATCTGCCCTCCAGAGGTAGGTCCTGCCCTCTGCCCTTTCTTTGGGCAGTCCTTAATCAGATGTCCTGCCTCGCCACAGTGGAAACAACTAGTCTTCTTCTTCTTCCTACAGTCTTTGCTTAGATGGCCTGGTGTCCCACAGTTATAGCATCTTTTCTTTCCCTTACCATTGTTGTCTTTACCACCCTTCTTATTCTGCTGTTGCTGTTGCGATTTCTTTTGATCCCCTTTCTTCTCAAGTGCCTTATTAGCATTGGCGCCTTTCTCCTCTTCATGCATAAGCGCCATGTCAACTAGTCTCTCAAAGGTGGCCCCCATAGGGATGTGGGTCATAGCTAACCCATGTAGCGGCTCATTCAAACCCTTAACAAATCTCAGGGCCTTCTTTTCGGGTGTATTCACCAAGTCCAGGCCAAATCTTGCCAACTGATTGAACTTGTTGACGTATTCTTTCACTGATAGATTCCCCTGCCTCAATGCCAAAAACCTTTCCATGTATAGATTCTCTTCAGCCCGTGAGAGAAACTTTGCCTCGAACCTACGCCTGAAATCCGGCCATGTATCAACTGGACGCTCTCCATTAGTGACCTCCCAACAAAACAAGGCCTCATCCTTCATTAACCAGGCAGCTAACTGGACCTTTCTTTCATCTTCTACCTCAAAGATTCCAAACAATTCTTCCACCTCCTTTAGCCAATTTCGAGCTTCAACAAATGTCTCCGACCCGTGAAAAGGTTTCTCATCCATTGCCCGAAAGTCCTTGCATATCTTTGCGAAAGTGTCAACACGGGGTGGAGGAGGAGGAGGAGGAGGAGCATTTGCTGGGCCTGCGACATGGGCCCTAGCTTCCAGATACCTTCTAAACTATCCTGGTATAAGTATCCCCTCGGGTATCTCGGGAATTCCAGATATGCTGAAAAGAAAATGAAGTGATTCAAACGAAGAATTCGAAAGAGAGATATATGGCTCTTGGGGTTATGTTTTTAAAATAAACTTTTCTCTTGAAGATATTCTCCTCAAAACATACTTTTGAAAGTATTTCTTTATAAAATGCTCTTGAAAAATAGTTTTTCAAAATATCTTATCTGTTTTGGTAACCTTCAGCTCTGATACCACGTGTGACACCCCACGTCCATTAATGTCACTCACAAAGGGAATGGATTAACTTCCATGGAGCATTTTAAGTGTGTATAGAAAAGAAACTTAACAATAAGACAGATATAAAACAGTACTTAAAAATTTAAAACTTCATTCATTGCAGCGGTAAACAAATAGGTTTAGTTACATCATCGAAAAAACCCAAAGACTAGAGTCAAGTACATAATATCCATCTTGATTAAATCAGAGTACATGAAAATGGAAGACATAACCCCAACATAAAATAGCCATAAATAAGATAGGCTGAACTTTTACTTCAGCGATCCAAGCAACTTCCAAAGAAAGAGATAAAGCTGTCCAAATCAAGCTCCACTAGTACTAGTCCCACTCTGAGCACCTGAGGGGGAAAGGAAGAAAAGAGGTGGAAACAAAGGGGGTCAGACATAAAGTTTGGCGAGTGCAATGACTTTAACAATATAATCATTAAGTAACTAGGATAAGGCATAAGCTGGAAAATAAGGAAATGACTGTGAACAAATGGGTATGACAAAGCAAACAAAGGAAATCAGATGAACAAAGATAACGTTAAAGGCGCACCTAATCACTATAAGATAATTACTACACTAGACCACACCAAACACCTTAATAGTTGATCCCACCTACAGAACTCAATAATGATAATGGTAGTTTCGTGTACCCCTAGCTGCCTTCATAGGTGTTGTCTGCCCCTATCTCCACTAGGTGTACCCACTACCTCCTTTCGATTGGCTCCCTAACTCGTAGATACCCGTGCTGGCCCCACAGTGGGGTGTATCACTCCCCAAAGTGGCAACCCGATACCACCAAAATGCACGGCTTATATCTACACGATGGAACAACGTCTTACCTATCAGGCCGGGCCCACACACGCATATGACCCTGTTGGACTTGCGTTGCCACCGCTAACCCACTTTGACCTCTTACAATCAAACCCAGTACGCGTGTCCCGTCCACGACTTGGGTTGAGCCCACAAAGATACTTAATGGGTTACTGGTTTGAAAAGGGCCCCTATGCATGACACAAGCTTTCCACCTATGCTTGGTCCCCTCTAAGGTTTTTCCCCACTTAACCCCATTCTTATCCATGTCTTCTTACATGTTTCAATCTTGGTTAAGTGCATCTAATCGTATTTCACATGTCACCCAAGGCACCGACTTAACCCCCTCATGTCCCACTACATGTTTATCTGGTTAAGTGATTCTTAATTCATTAACACCGTAACCTTGTAAAGACCTCCCACATTAGACTGGCATTTGTGGCTGCTGGATTTGTCGGGCGGGTCCGGACAGTCTTACACCACAAACGAGCCTAACCTCGTGTCTTTACCACTTTTGCGCATTTAATTCATGCCTTCGACCTCTCACATTAGACTGGCATTTGTGGCTGCTAGATTTGTCGGGCGGGTCCGGGCAGTCTTACACCACAAAAGAGTCTAACCTCGTGTCTTAGGCGGTTTATTATTACACATCTTCATTTAACCCCAAATTGGATGAATATCCCTATTCAAATTTGTCAATGAATTCCAAATATACTTATGTCCATAATTGTCTCAATTATGTCCATAAATGCTAATTTTTCCAATTAATGTCTTAAATTAATTATATGCCTTTTCAAGGCCATTATGCCAATTCTCAATATGTGTATATTCAATATTATCCCCATCGTCCCCACGTTGTTCGTTTGTTTATCATGACATATATGTATATTAGACTAGCAATTAGTCTAGCACATAAAAGGGAAGGAACATCACAAATTTGCATAACACACAAAATGGATCTAATCTTGCAAATAAGGATTACAACATAACTTGCATAAACTTGGTATTGTCATGAATCTCAACATAGGCCTAAAGGTGTGAACTTGCATATATATAATATAGTTTTCATCCAAAACTTGCATAGGCCATAGTCACAAACTTGCATAAAACTATGTACATCATAGATCTAAATCTAACTTGCATATATATAATATAGTTTTAGGCCATAGTCATAAACTTGCATAAAACTATGTACATCATAGATCTAAATCTAAAGGTGTAAACTTGCATATATGTGAATCCAATTTCTACCTAAACTTGCATATAGTCACTTTATTTGATTCACATGTAAACTTGTGTACAATTCACATAGAAACTAGCATATAATCTACACCCAAACTTGCATATAAAATGATATCAAACGTGAATCAAGTTGAATATAGGTGATTTGTCATATGAAAAGGGATCCACAACAAAACTATCATTATGAACAACTAGCATATATTCACAAAATATCACAATTTTCCAATGTCTCACAAACATATCCATATAACCCAATTTATAACTCAACCCAATTAACTTATTAATTATCTTATTAAAGATATTGAACTCACAACTCAAAGATGGTCTTGAGTTCTGGAATCTGAGTTCTGAAATTGATTTAGCTCGCCTTTGACGTAGACAAATTAGTTGTTGTTGTTATAAATTTGAGTTGAATTGAGTTGATTATCTTCTCATTCCCTCTAGTTGGTGGCGACTACTCTAGGTTGCAAGGTGATAGCATGACGGCCATGCTTCTAATTTTTATTTGGTTTTAGGGTTTGAGTCTACATGTGTTTATATAGAATTTAGGATTAATTTATGTCATCCGATCAATCAAGACCATCCAGCCAAGATAGGGTGACACCTCAGCCCTAATGACTCAGCACTGAGTCACAAAATTGTCATCTCTCAGATCTTCCCGGGGGGGCAGGTCGACCTGTAGGGGGAGGGTCGACACTAGGGTCGACCCCCTGGTCGACCTGGGTCCTTGGCGGGAATTTTCCCGCCCAGCCCGCTTCTGACTTCTGATTTGAATTTTTGAATCTGTTTCGAGCTGTTTGAATTTATTTGAATTCTCTGGAAACTTCCGACAGCCATAACTTCTTCATACGAAGTCCAATTTACGTAAACTCGGACTCTATATCAACCAGAATTCCGAGACGAACACAATGGCGTAACCCGTTTCCCTTGATTCTTACGTTTAAAATTAAGTATTCTTTAATTTTTTAACTTTAATATTTAAATTTACGGGGTGTTACAGTAATTAATTTATATAATTTTTAATTACTCTTTTAGGGAAGGTGGCTGACATTTACCATGCAGTAAAATTGGTTGATTAGCCATCCAAGTAAGTACTGAAGCGTTCAAAGGGTAAATGGTTTAGTTCGAAACATAATTTACGAACAAGTTTCGGGGAAAAATAGGTTATCACAAGCCTTCTCTTGTTGTCCTTCCTCCTCATGCACTTATAGAATCACTGCTAATAGAGTACGAGCCTCCTCCTTCCGCTCTCACATGTCAAATATGCCACCGTAGAAAAATAGTTCATCTTCGCAACATTCGTAGGAGGAATGTAGACTCACTCCATTGCAACCTCCATAGACCATGCTACCAATATAAGGGGAAGAAGATAATGAAGAGGAGGATTCACTTGATGATTTCCAAGGAAGAAGAGAAGGTTAAAGGGAATGACTTCTCAGAAAGTTTGTAACCTGCGAGATTAATGTTAATGTTGAATTTGGTGAATGTTCTTTTAGAAGTTAAATTTAATGTTAGTATCATAGATTTAATGTTGTATCAGGTATTTTTTCAGGATATGAATTTTGAGATTGGTTGTTTCAAATGTCGAATTTAATGTTAAAAATACGCTAATGTCGAAAATATGTTGAATAGTAGACGTTGAAAATATTTTGGGGTATGTGACATGTTGTAATATGTTTTTCTAGGTTTATGTTTAACAACTAGTTTACTATGGCACTAGTTTAAATATTGCCTACATGCGATATTTGAAAAGTGTCATATTGGCGATATCCATAAAAATGCCACTGCAAATACAAATTTCAACAAGAAACCTGGATTAACCAAGACATTACACAATAATACATCATGCACTGACAACTCAAACAAACATACTGCACATTAAATATTACACAACTAAAGTGCACTCCATAGTAAATAAGAAAACAAGTTCTCAAACGAATTCATTTACTACAAACATTCACTCCATATCAAATAGAAAAACAATTTCTAAAACTTAACAACATTACGTGCTAAGTTGAAGAAGTACAACGATTAGTGTTATTATTATGCACTCTACAACTATTTCACCGTTTTCATTTTGGAACATGCATCCCATCCATAGTAGTTGTAATTATAGAGAGTTGGGTCATCCTGATGCTCTAATGGTTGTTAGAGGTAGAACCAGTTGTCCTTCATATTCACTTAATATTGTTTACTACAAACGCGATGAAATTCTGGTGAATACGTCGCCAGGTAGCCTACATTGATCACCAAGGTGATGCGAACTTCATGTTGAGCTTTATTTTCATCATTTGTAACTGAAGAATAAGCACACATTGCATGCGCATAATGTAATTGCTCAAGTAATAGAATATTGCATGTAAAAGAACAAGTGTTACAATTAATTATTACTTTAAATCCATCATCAAAATAGTGAATTACTTGTCTTCGACTTGGCTGATTCAGACAAGTTGTTAACATGTGATTCACTTGCTCTCTCGGAAGTTTTTGCTTCTCGTTTGGGAGATAAACGAGTTGTTGAAGTTTTAATAGATTCTCTCATTTGATAAAAACAATCCACCTATCAACCAAAGCACTAACATGTAACGATCATGCACCTCTAAGCATGCCATTAAAACTTACAGATGCATATCGTGAAATCGAATGTCACCACCTTTATACAATGTCCAGTTTTCCTCTTTTCAACCCAAACTTCTCTCTATCTAGTCGTGTCCACTAATGTTGGTTGTTTTAATTTTCTATTGGATTTTTATGTATTCAACGTCCCTTGAAGCACATATAGAAACATAAAATAAAGTCATCAATCGTTGTCTCTAACTTTAAAGACTATTGCTTGAAAGATTACTTTTAAATGTCCAATGCAGAATCTATGCTTATGAGGTAAGCTTCAACGTTCACTAATGTTGTCAGCATTTCATCCATTCTATCAAAAACGAAAATCAATATTTCAATAGTTAATACTATGAATGAACATTCGTAAGCTTGGAAAAAACCATCTCCAACTATCACATGATTATAACTCAATATATATACGAAAGCGTAAAGCTAATCATTTGCATCTACTGTAGCTGCAATTAATAAGATATCTTTGTATTTACCATCCAAATTATGTAGAGAAAATGTCGTCAATGGTCAAAACCTTCAACACAAGCCTAAAAGCCTAAAATGCACAATCAATTTCCGTACCAGTGGTTGTTATGTGTCCAATACATCTTCGATTTATTCTGGCAATTTCAACAAATTATTATTATAGGTTAGTACAGAATTTTCCCCACTCATAATATATCCGTTCAATTTTCTTTCTTAGTGCTTTCAATGCTTATATATAACCAAATTTAATAAACAGTTGTCTTTCATTAAAGTATGCATCATTCCAGTAGTTATGTTTAAATTCGTTTTCACAAACAGCATGATCAAACCTAAAAATTTGATATTGCTTACTTATGATTATATCTTACTGTTGGGTTAACACAAATATGATTACATGGATACTGCTGACGTCAAAAAATGTCGTAAACACCCAAGATTCCAATTACTAGGAATTATTAATTTGGTCGTGTAGACAAGAGCGGAAAGCGGTAAATAACATGAGAGATTTATAGTGGTTCGGCCATGAGAGGGGCCTACTTCCACTTTGAAGAGTCGTTGGAATATTATTGATAACACAAAATTACAAGGTCAAGACCATTTCATGACATCTAATTACATTCATATCTAAGCTTTATGATGTCATAATTATCATATATTCAATATATTGGGAAAAGGACACTTTTGCCCTTCTTCTTCCTCAAAGTGAAGATACCATTAAAGGAGCTCTCAAGTTCTCAAATTCCAACCCCTTTGAAGTGCGATGCCATAGGGCATTTATAGGAGAGGGGTTAGGTAGGAGTAGGTAGAAATGGGGGACCACACCCAAAAATTCGCACCAGACCCCTGCGCATGCTAGAATTTCGCACCCAGCCTTGGAGTGTGAAATTCACACCTTGCGGGTGCAAAATTCGTACCCCATGGGGGGCACGAAATTCATACCCCGTAGGATACGAATTTCGCACCCAGTCAGGTGCGAAACTCGTACCCTTCGAGGGCGCGAATTTCGTACCTCCTGGGGTGCGAAATTCGCACCCCAGGGTATGGGTTTCGCACCCTGTTGAGTGCGAAATTCGCACTCGAGGGGTACGAAGGTCACATTACGAGAGGCGTGAAGGCCATGGTCATGGGCGCTCGGGGACTCGATGTTCGGGCTCGTGACTCCTAGGGATTCGAAGCCTTGGTTCGGAAATGTGTTTGGGGTGCTGCGAGGTCTCTGTTGGCTCGATCCCTCGTCAACCTGTTTCCTTCGCTCCTAGGCGTCCCTCTCGGCTTTTGTTCCATGCGACACGTTGAGTCGAGCGTAGCTCCTATACTTTTGGGAACCAGACCAAAAAGCCGGTTAACATTTGCCCCGCAAAGTATGTCTTGACATGATGTGCTTTGCATTGGATAAGGTAGTAGTCGAGTTGTCGACTGGTCCTGTAAGTTAAAAGAAAACATATGTTAGTTATCGGGCTCGTTCGCTGTGGAATCGCCAGTGACCCGTTACTGGTGTGGCATCGTGCTCACGTTGCTTGGCGAAAGGTTATTCCATTTGCGTCTGACGCGTCCGACGCGTCAGAACGACAAACGGCTATTCCCCAACGTTCGTTTCCCTTTCAATTTCTATATATACCTTACCATATATCACTATTTCCTTCACCAAACCAACCTCAATCTGAGATTTCTTCAAATTTTTCGCGATTCTACGTCAACTTTTTCAGGTAAACGTTGTTATTTTCGTGTTTTTCATCTCAATTTCTATCACATGTGTTTTTTTTGTTATGTTTTTTAAGAATGTCAACTAGCCAATCGTCTTCTATCTGCACTATCATCGACTGGAACGACGAAAGAATCAATGTTTTTATTGACTTTTGCATGGAGATCTTGCCGCAGCATCAAGGATCTGTAGCACAGTGGTACGAGGACGTTGTTGTGCTTACAACCAGTGTATTAACCTCAATTACAATGCAAGCCAAATGAATAATAAATTTGATAACCTCAAGAGGGACTGGTTTTCGTGAAACCGACTACTACATATTTCTGGCGGGTATTTGAACGAGGAGGACACCGTTGGTGGAACTGACGAGTGGTGAATATGGTACTCGCATAGTGTTGTAAGTACAAGCATGCATCTCCCAGCAGATTCAAAGAGATGGACGTTCTTTTTGGATGTTGCATGAAGACAGCACTTTATAGTTCCACGAGACCCCCCAGTTAATATGCAGTTTGCAGCTCAGATCTACGGCGAGTTCATCAGGGGCTATACTGTTGAGATCTCTAGCCGTCCAACTCGTCGACATGCTAGGCAGAGTGTCGGCCCGTCTTATTCTGGTCCTCCTGCTATGTCACAGGACGATATTATCGCTGCGTGCATAGCAGTTGCTTGCAATACGGACGACTATGAGGATTGGGAGGTGGCGGTGTACGTGACGGGGTATCAAAACAGAGGGCACAACCATTTTCTTTCTCTGCTAGACAAGCCGGAGCAGCTTAGAAAATGTATCCGTTATTCTGCTGATGAACATAGAAGAAATGCTCCATAGTGTTGTTTTTGTATTTTCTGCTTTTTGATTATGTACTTTAATATCTGTACTTGTATTTTACATTGTTTTGTATTCTGAAATTTGAATTCTGCAATTATATCTCACAATTTGCATTCTGTAATTTGTATATTGTATTCTACTACTTTATTAAACACAAACAAATAAATAAGAAAATAATAACAGTACCCATTTCAATTTGCCTCTTTCCTTTAAAAAACGCATTCTCCATTCGTGAAAATGCTCATTTCCCGGCCCCCTCCAAATACCCCTGTCCTTTTCAGATCGTTTGCAAACACACTTATAAACCTCTAACCCGTACAGCATGACATTGACACTTAAATAAAATTTCTACTTAATAAAGGGGATTAACTGTATATGATTAACAGACGGGTTGTCGTGTTGTTCAAAAGTTACATGAATTAAATTTTCTCAGTGTACACTAATATAAACAATGATGAGTCAAATATGATAATCCTCTTACGAAAAGTACAAAGTATACATTTACTCAGTGTGCAGATGAACAGCTTCCTTGCAACTCTAAATCTCTCTACATTGCCATCACCAAAAATCTTGACACGAACAGCTCCCTTGTACAAAATGATGGAATCGATAGGGATCCCTCAACACTAGCCTTCGATCACAAATTTCACTGACCAGTTTATACACCAAATGACAATCTCCACAAACCCTCAAATTCTTAAAAACTCGAATCTCCGCTCCTTCGGGTGCCTCTATCAATCCAAATGCCAGGGCAAGCTTCTCGCTGTGTTTCCATAAATTACACTCTATTTGCTCTTCGTCTGTGTCATGCAAAGACAATGAAGTATCCACAACATAACCCACTCCTTTAACCATTTGCAGAAGCTCCTCCAATTTCATGTATATCTCCTTCGCTTTGGAGTGAGTTTGATCTCCAATGCCAAATGTACTAACCTTATTCTTCAGTTTTATCCAACTACAAGCCGGCTTCTTCTTCAACTCAATCGATGTCATATGGTTTCTCAACGTCTCAACATCCCCCCATCGCCCATTAAGTGCATACACATTCGATAAGAGAACATAAGCAGAATCATCCTTCGGCGATAATTCAATGAGCTGATTAGCTGCTCTTTTTCCCATATCAAGGTTCTTCTGTGTTCTACTAGAAGATAGTAAGCTTCTCCATATGTAATCGTTTGGAGGCACTTGCATATCTTTGATGAACTGTTCTGCCTCACTTAACCTTCCCGCTCGACCAAGAAGATCAACTATACATACACAATGTTCCACTCTTGGTGTAATCTTGAACTCAGACGACTGCATCAGTTTGTAATATTCAAGTCCTTTGTCCACTAAGCCTCCATGACTACATGAAGACAATAGAGCAACAAATGTAACGTAATCAGGTTTTGTTCCTACACTTAGCATCTCTTTGAAAGTATCCTCAGCTTTTTGTAAAAGCCCGTGTCTGGCATACCCAGATATTAAGGTATTCCATGATATTCGAGATCGGAAGATAGGATCAGGAAGTAACTTTAACATATCATCCAGTTTTCCACACTTACTGTACATATCCATTGCAGCGTTCAAGATATGAACGTCAAAATCGAAGCCGGATTTAGTTACAAGACAATGAAGTTGCTGTCCTTCTTCCAGAGAAGATAAACTTGCACTTGCGGCAAATGCACCCGAGAGGTTGAATTGATCTAAGTTGATTCCGTCATGGCGCATTTGCATGAATAGTTTTAATGCATCTTCACCATGGCCATGACGAGCTTTTGAGGAAATCAAAGCATTCCATGAGACCTCACTTTTTATTTCAAGCCCATCGAAAATGCACACACTTGAATCAAAATCTCCACATTTTGCGTACATTGTGATGAGAGCATTTTTTATCACTTCGTTTGAGTTGAGGCCGGTCGTTATAGTATGTGAATGGAGCGGCTTTCCATAACTCATTAAAGCGTTTGGGGTGGAACAACCTCCTAGAATATTAACCATGGTAATGTAGTTTCCTTTTATTCCATTAACTCTCATAAGAATGAAAGTTTGCATTGCTTTAATGTACTCATCATTGTCCACATACCCACTTATAAGTGTGTTCCATGAGATTAAGTCACGATTAGGCATAAAATGGAACATAACCTCCGCTTCTCTCATGGCGTTGCATTTGCTATACATGGTAATCAAGGAATTTCCCAATAACAGATTATCAATTAGACCAATGCAAATGATCAAACTATGAATCACTTTGCCATATAGAAGAGATTCAGGATTCGTACATGCACTTAATGCATTAGCATATGTTACATGATTCATTTCCGTATTTACTTGATACAATTTAGAAAAGAATATCAATGCATCATCTTCACAGCCATTCAGAGTGTATGAAGACAGCATGTTGTTATATGAAATCAAGTCCCTTTTAGGCATCTCATAATATACTGCCTCTGCCTCTCTCATTTTCCCTGACTGAGAATACATAGTGATGAGAGTATTGCTTACCGATGCAGAAGAAATAAGTCCTTTCTTTAGAGAAAGAGCATGCAATCCTTTTCCCCATTTCAAATATTTCACACAATTGCAAGATGAAATGAGACAACACAAAGTTGTATAGTCTATATTCACATCCTCTTTCTGCATTTTTGCAAAGCATTGTAAAGATTTTTCACACATTCCTTTGTGAGAGTACACAGTGAGAATCGAATTCCATGAAATAATATCTTTCAACCTTATACGATTAAACAAATACACTGCATCGTCTACATTTCCCAGCTTACCAATCAAGTTGACAAGAGAATTTCCTACAGAAACCTCAGTTTCAAATCCACATACAATTACATGTGCAAGAATCTCAAGACTCAACTTTTCATTCTCAAGCACTGCACACGAACTGATCACTGTTGCAAATGAATTCTCATTGCAGGCGACCCCTTCTGTTCTCATTTCACTATAAGCTATAATGGCATCTTCAGGGAGGCCATTCAAAGAATAACTAACCATCAGGGCTGTCCAAGAAACCACGTTTCTCTCACTCATATCTTCAAATGTTTTACGAGCTTCTTCGACAAAACCACACTTTCCATACAAATGCAACAATGCAGTGCCAACATAAACATCACTCATCAAACCTAATTTCAATATCAAACTATGAACATCCACTCCTTTAGTTATAATATTTGTAAGCACGAACCCGTTAGGAAGAAACCCACTTCCTCTCATTTTTCTAAACAAGTCCATGCCTTTTTCCAACATACCTGCTTTGAATAAAGCTGAAATGACCGTGTTCCAAGTAGCGTCATTTTTTTCACGCATTTGATCAAACACGCTGAGTGCGGCATTAAGGCTGTGGAATTTAAAATAAAAGTTGATCAATGTGTTATACTGAAAAATACCAAGTTGGGAAAAGCAGCGAATGGAGAGGCCGTGTATTGATTTCGAGATCAATGGATCGGTGATTTGTGAGAAACCTGTTTGAATGAAATGAGAAATTTGGGGATTAGTGTGTTCGGAAATGAGACCGATAAAGTTTGCTGCCTGGGTGGTAGTGCATGATGAAAGAGTTGAGAGATACTTGAATTTTGATTCGGTAATGAAAATGGAGGGAATTGTATTTCTATTTAGTTTAGCCAGTTTTTTTTTTATAAATATCTGACTTGCTGGCTAATGAAAAATTTCAAGCAGGAAGAAAGAGATTTAAGTTTATTCTTTGCTAAGTGGACTGGGCGGAACGGCCCATATAGATGAAAGCTAAGCCAGCCCAACTCAATGCAGAAGAGCTTCTTATTGAAGCAATTTTCAGCTGGGCCAAAGCAGAATTATATGCTGCAGCCCTGGGCATGGGTGATAGAAAGCAAGAATAAAGAACGCCACACTCCCACAAACCTCCCTCCCTTAGTTTTATTGATAGAAAAAATGTGTTACAAGTTGTATATCTATGCTCAGTGCATAGCCTTCTTAAATAAAAAAGGTAAATACTAAATAAAGAAAAGTAATAAACCATGATTTATCCTTTCAATAAAAAAGAAATAGCCTGCAATATTGCACATATCTTTCTTGTTATCCGTATATCTTTATTGTTATTGGACTAGCTAATAAAGCCTGCTACTATTACATATATCTTTCCATTTATTACATATATCTTTCCTGTTATTAGACTATCTAATAAGGTGGTAAATAAACTAGTTGTCTGTTTAAAGCTTTTACCCTTAATTGACTGTAAATACTCCCCTTCAAGTTGGTGCATAGATATCCGTCATGCCCAAGTTGCCAAGCGAGTAATGAAAAATTGCACTTGAAACACCCTTGGTTAAAATGTCAGCTAGTTGATCACCAGTTCTCATAAATGGAAGAGAGATGACAATCTCCTATATATTTTGTTATATAAAGTGTCTGCTCGGTTCTATGTGTTTTGTATGATCAAGCTGTACATGATTTTGAGATATGACAATTGCCGCCTTGTTGTCGCAAAAGAGTCTCATTCCGTCAATAGGACCAAATCCGAGTTCAGTCATGATTTTTTTTCAACCATATCAACTCCTGCAGTCTTTTTGCTATACCCATAAACTCAGCTTCGGCACTGGAGAGAGCTACCACCTTTTGCTTTTTACTTCTTTATGTCACCAAATTACCTCCAACAAAAGTGAAATATCCTGAAGTGGATTTTCGATCATTAATGTCTCCTGCTCAATCTGAATCCGTATACCCTTCCACTTTTAGGTGTCCATTTCTCTTAAAGTAAATTCCTATATCTGGAGCACCTTTTAGGTACATGAAAATTCGAAACATAGCTTCCATGTGTTGCTCACTTGGAGCATGCATGAACTGGCTTAACAAACTTACCGCATATGCAATATCCGGTCTGGTATGAGACAAATAAACGAGTTTACCAACTAATCGCTGGTATCTTTCTTTGTTGGCTAGTACTTGAGTCTGAAAAACGTCTAACTTAAGGTTTTGTACAACAGGGCATGTGCTGGTTTACAATCAAGCATTCAAGTTTCAGTTAACAAGTCTAACACATACTTTCTTTGAGATAGAGATATACCTTCCTTGGATCTTGCCACTTCGATTCCGCGAAAATAATTTAGTCCACTAAGTCCTTCATTTCAAATTCCTCTGAGAGATTCTTTCCCAATCTTTTAATTTCCACTTGACCATCTCCTGCGATTATCATATCGTCTACATAGATAATCAAAATACCTATCTTTTCATGCCTTTTCCTATAAAACAAAGTATGATCAAAATCACTTTGAGTGCACCCGTATTTATTTATAGCATTACACAATCTCTCAAACCATGCTCTAGGAGATTGTTTCAGCCTATATAGTGCCTTTTCTAACTTGTAGACTAGTTGTTGAGACCCCGAATATACCCAAGTGGGATTTCTATGTAGATTTCTTATTCAAGTTCACCATGAAGAAAAGCATTTTTCACATCAAACTGATGCAGGGGCCATTCAAGATTAGCTGCAAGAGATAATAGAATTCTAATGGTATCCATCTTAGCAACTAGTGAGAAAGTTTCCTGAAAATCAATACTGTGGGTTTGTGTAAATCTTTTGGCAACTAATCTAGCCTTTATCGGTCAACCAAACCAGTCGGACCATATTTTACACTGAATAACCACTTACAGCTTACTGTCTTCCTTCCTTTTGGTAAGCTTTCCAATTGCCATGTGTGATTTTTCTCTAATGCCTCCATCTCCACTCTCATTGCTTCCGACCACTTGGGATCGTTCATTGCTTCTTCAAGTCATTCAGGAACCCGAATAGTAGTAGTGTCAAATTCCTTTAGGGATCTATGCAAGTGTTCTGTTGTCACAAATTTACTAATTGCATTATTTCCTTCACTGTTCTCATTAGGTCTGAACCTTTTAGGAGGTTTCCCTCTATTATGCCTGTCAGGTAATTTGTATCTTGTATTAGAAACTTGTACCTCATTCTCAAAAGATTGGTCATGTTGTAGTAGAGGGAACTGCATCAATTGCCTTTGCTTATTTTTTGGTTCCATACTGAGTTCATCCCAACAACCAACGCTCCTTTTAGTCTCAGCTGGAGATGGGTCCACTTTAGGTGTTAGATTTAATTCCTACACAAAGCTCCCTGTTTGGACAGAACTCGGAATAAAGGATGGAGATGGGTTCGGGTTAGCAGCAGCAGCTTGGTTCGGGTCACTATTAGCAGTTGAATTTGAGTTAGTAACAACAGCTTGGGTTGGGTTTACAACAACACTTCCTGTGTTGATATTACCATACAGACCCGACTGCTGTCAATTTTCATTCTCAAATGAACTCTCCCCCTAAGAATGAATTGTATCCTTTCGGAAAAAACTTTCAGATTCAATAAAGGTGACATCAATGGTAACGAATAGCCTTTTAGAAATAGGACTGAGGCACTTATAACTTTTCTAGTCTTGACCATACCCCATAAAAACACACTTTTCTGCGCAAGGTTCCAATTTTGACCGTCAATGTTTTTGTATATGGACAAATGCCACACACCCAGAAACCTTCGGTGGGAGATTCAAAATCGAAGGGATTTGTACATATGAGGAGAGTACTTGAAGTGGAGCTTGGAAATTTAACACTTGATGGCATGCGGATGATTAGATACACGACAATGGTAACTCCATGATCCTAATAGATTTGTGGTACTTCACACTCAAATAACATAGGGCAGGCTATTTCTAAAACATGTCTGTTTTTTCATTTGGCCACTCCTTTCTGCTGTAGAGTTCCGTCACAACCCATTTCTTGGATAATCCCTTTAGAGTGAAAAAAAATCCCCAAGTATGCTATTCACAAACTCACCACCATTGTCACTTCCTAGAAATTTAATATTCCGACTAAACTGATTTTGTACCATGTTAAAAAAAGATTTAAAAATGTGTGTCACTTCATCTTTTGTTTTAAGTATTCGGTACAATCATCAATAAATAGTACAAACCACCTATTTCCAGTAGATGAATTAACCGGAGACGATCCCCAAACATAAGAATGAACCAATTCAAAAGGTTTAGTACTCTTACTCAAGCTTTTAGGAGAAAACACACGATGACTCTTAGCTCTAATACAAGTTTTGCAATCAAAATTTTCATTCTCATAGCCTAGAAAATAAACTTGGGTAAAGTCTTTTTAGGTACCCAAAAGATGGATGTCCTATTCTCTTATGCCACATTCAAATGCGAGAGATCCGATTCGTTGTTGAACTTGTAGAAAAATGAGCATTTCCAACCGCCATGTCGTCCAAATTATACAGTCTCCCCCTTCTAGTACCACAACCGATTATCTTCTTTGTAAAAAAAATCCTGAAAGATACAAAACTGAGGATGCATGAGAACAACATAATTCAATTCTTCACAAATCTGGCCAACAGACAATAATTTGGTTGTTAAAGAAGGCACAAGTAAAATATTTGATAAAATAAGGGAAGATGAACACTGAACATCTCCAGCACCCTTTACAAGATACGATTCTCCATTAGCATTGACTGTTGCGTTTTTTCTTGGTTTGTATATCTTCACAAGATCCTTTTCTTAGTAGGTCATGTGATATTTTGCTGCCGAATCTATTAGCTAATTAAACTCATTAGTTTGATAATTATTAGAGATAAAACAAGTTTTACCTTTCACACGTTCCTTGTTCTTAACTGGCAGCAAGAGAGAGTATCTACCCGATGAAATAGAAGCACTAGATGCTTGATTTGATCCTTTTATGCCCGGCTCAGTTGGAACAATCTTCCTAGTAAGGGTACCGCCCCAATAAAGGCATCTTGTGCAACCAGGGCTGCAATTGAATCAGCTGCAACCATTTATGAACATTTATCCTGGGTACGTCTTGAATTATGACATTAAGTGCAACCTTCAAAAGGACCATGTTTTAGTTTGGGATCTGGTTTATTTATAGAAAGAGTTTGGATTCTCACATGCATAACCATAGAATTTTCAGCACCATCTCCTTTGTTTAACATCGCCATTTGGCGATTTTCTTCCCTATGTACTAAGTTAAAAGCTTGTTTTACTGTGGGAAATAGCTTTTGAAGAACAGTAGACCAAATAGAATCCAAACGGTCATCAAGACTATCTAGAAAGGTCAAAACACGATCTTCTTGAACAAGGTAATTGTATTTCTCAATATCAACCGGGGAGGTCATAGGGTTTGGTCTACATACATCTAACTCTTTCCATAACCCCTGTAATTGGTGTAATAAGCCTCAACAAAATCACCACCTTGTTTTGCACGGTTAATCTCTATTTTAGGTCAAAAAATTGGGTCAAGTCATCTCCATCAAAAAGGTTATTCTTACTATGTCTCATACCTTTTTAGCCATAGAGAAAGGGGGGAAATTACCCACTAAGGTGGGATCCATGGATGCGATCATGTAGTCTTTAATAGGAGAGTCTTCCATCTGCACTTGCGATATTAGCTATCAGCTTCCAATGGTTTGAGAGTTGTCGTCAATATAGCCGAGTTTATCCTTCATCGAAAGTTTCATCTTCAGCATCTGCGACCATAAATTGAAGTTCTTCCCAATTTGATCGTCATGGTTGACATAGTTCCATCTGAATTAGAGTTGCTTGGTTTTTGTTGTAATAGTTGTGACAAGCTTGCCGCCAAGCTCTCAAGGAGAAGAACATATTCAGATTTCTCGACTTTCTCAAACATTCCCTCTTTTTTAAAAAGGATAAGGGGAAAATAAGATCCGAGTCAGGTACAAAAAATTAAAATAAAATCTCAAAATTGAAATCTTAGCTCTAATTAATACCATGATTAAAAGCAAGAATAAAGAACGCCACACTCCCACATGCCTCCCTCCCTTAATTTTATTGATAGGAAAAAATGTGTTACAAGTTGTATATCTTTGCTCAGTGCATAGCCTACTTAAATAAAGAGGTAAAGACTGAATAAAGGAAAGTAATAAACCAAAATCTATCCTTTCATTAGGAAAGGCATAGCCTGCAATCTTGCATATATCTTTTCTGTTATTCATATATCTTTCCATTTATTAGGCTACCTAATAAAGTTTGCTACTATTACATATATCTTCCTTGTTATTAGACTATCTAATAAGGTAGCAAATAAACTAGTTGTCGGCCTCAAGCTTTTACCCTTAATTGGTTGTCAATACTGGGAATGAGCAACTTTGTTAAAACCAAATAAACCTATCGAACTGTAACGACCCACCATTTCAAACGATGAAATTTACTCAAATGATAAATAGTTATTGGGAGTAATAATAGAATCAATCATAGAACACAGCCAAGAAAATAAAATACAACTCATAATCTCGCAGCGAAAATAAATAATACATAAATGATTCATATATTTACATTTTACTTTATATGAAATAAAACAACCGGGAATAACATAAGTTAGCACTACATAATTAAACTGAAATAATGAACAACTAAATATTAATGGAGTCTTCAACTAAGTTTCCGTCTCCAAAAAATCAATTCACAACTGCAATACCCAGGAGGCTGACCCGAGCATTATGCAAAAACAAAATTGGCTTAATCACTCAGTGTAATATTTTAGTTCAATTATTAGTTTAATCATAACAACCGAGCATTTATTGCATTCTTAAAACAACTAGTTTTAAATGATTTCTAGATTAGTCTAGTCATGTAAATAATTTTCAATTTTCATATACTTCTCCAATTTACTATTAAAAAGTACACGTGAATAATCCAATCGTATATTCATGTTTCATTTTAAAATGCATAATCAATATTTCAAATACAAAACATGAATTATTATTTTTTGGTTAAATTGGCTAACAAACCGAACCCATCAAACTTAATTCCGCAAATTTAATTTGGTTGTTGTTTTTATTTAGTTTGAGTAAGAAATTTTATCATCTAAATTTGATGATACATTCCTTCCTAATCAATCCTTCTATAAGAAAAGTGGATCACACTGATTTTTCCAACTAAGAAAAATGGTGTTGTGGTAGCTTTTATAAAACCAAAAAATGTTAAATGCATTTCGTTTTATATATGCATTTCGTTTTGTACTCCATATTACATAATCTTTACTCCAGTGTAATTTCCACTTATTTAAAGTTTACTTCATACTGCTACGGATGGACATGAGATATGAGTTTATTGTTTACAGCACGGTAAAAGGTATAGAATGAATTTTTTTTATATGTACCTTTGGTTAAAGGTAAAAGTTTGTGCACAAATCCCCTCAAACCATTGCTTAACACGTATCCCAACTTTGGAGCAGAACATCACCGGTCTGCATGAAATTGACTATAATCAGAGGCTATGATAGTGTTTACTAAGTTTATGAATCATTTGAAACCTTGTTGGTAAGGGAGGATATAAGCATACTTCAATTAGGGCCAAAGCTCCACCTCAAAATATATTTTTTCTATCAAAATATCAATTTTTCTAATGTTGCCCTACCTAAATTTTCTGCATTGGCCCTATCTGACTCAACATTCTAGTTTTGTCACTGATTGTTGGATTATATTTATAAATATGTACTTAATGATCACATAATCAATCATAGACTCAAATTAGAAGTAAACTATGTGTAGTAAGGTAAAAAAGAAAAGAACATAACCGATTTGAATATTGGTTTGAAGTTACCCTACATCCAACCCCGTACATATTCCGTAAGGTTTTTTCACACCAATTTAATTACACTTCTTGATTTCAAAGCTACAAGAAGATACCCTCCATAATCTTATACCTCTTGGTGTAACAAATTTGGTTTTCGAACAAACAAGTCATTTTCAATTGTTTTCCGATCATAATCAAATCCAACTAGACTTTAGGGCTAACAAGTCACATAATTATAAGTATTTTGATATTGGTTTTACAAAGAATGCAGATTTTGATATTTCGATCTTAATTAAAATTGCTCATTAAACTCAAAATTGCGCTCTAATCTTGAAAGAGAAATATAGAATCAAATCAAAGATGAATCGACTTGATTCGATTCGAAAGTCAACAATGTTTACTTATAGATTTCTTAGAAAATGAGAGAAAAGACAAAGAAGTGAAGAAATAATAATTTTATAATTAGAATTAGTTTATGGAAGGACATGTACAAGAGTGTAGAGAGGCGGTTGTTACAGAAGGTTGCGACGGAAAGACACTTCAATTCAAATTAGGATTTTGAAATTATTGATAAGTATGTCGACATACTTATCATACATATGTATAGCATTTTGGAATAATTTTTGTTTAGAATTGTTTCGAAATTATAAAACTCTGTATATTGATTTGAAACTTTGTGAAATTATTTCAAAATAGTAAACGTATATTTCAAACAGAATAGAGATTTATGAAAAATATTTTTAAAAAATATAAAATAATATGTACTCAAATTAGTATGTAATATATTTAAACTTAAAATATAAATATCAAAACAATAATATCAACCAGTGATACCAAATTATAATTATTAACACTAAATTATAATATAAAACCAAAGTCTAAAGTATAATTTAAATTTAAAGTATAAGTATACAAGCCAAATATAAATTCTGGAATGAAAAATCTAATTATAATTTTAAAATCAAAATCAGTATTATAAGAAAAATATAAAAGTATTTCAAAGTAAAAAACTTAGAACCCTAAAATTTCTTTTTCGAAAACAATTTGAAAGAAATCATTTTTAAAGTATATAAAATTATAAATACTCTGGTAATATTTTCATATAAGAAATAGAGAGATCAAGTAAGTGTAATTATAGTTTTAACATTTAATCCAAGACTCAATAATTTATCTAGAACATGTTGAACTCTTTAATACCCATAAGCCTTCATTTTTTGACTCCTGAATGTTCATGTCAGCACCAATCTGAATCTTTGATACTGATACTGTACATTCTTCATTATCAACATTTATCTAATGGCATGTACTATATACAATATATATCTAGATTTAATAACAAGCGTAAATATATTTTATGTCATTACTTGAGGTTGTTATCATCAAAACTACCATTCATTATACCAACAGTGTAGCACCTGTCTTTTTCGAATTTAGTCTTATTACCTATATCGCATAGCTGACTAATATTAAGAAGATTATGTTTTTGATACTTAACCAATAAAACATTAGAAATTTTAGGATTACTGGCAACATCGATGTCAATCATATATCCTTTAGAGTTATCTTCAAAATTAACCAAACCACCATCTTTGTAAACAGAGTCTCTGGATTTCGAGTCATATATCTCAAACATACACTATCCAATATCCACTTACTCTTTTTGATTTTTAATTCTTTATTGCTAGTTGTTCTTTCATCAAATTCCATATAATACGTTTATCCCTACATATTATACTTTTTCAAAAGATCAAGTGACTTTTGATAACAAATCGGTGCAAAACTAGATAATAACACCATGATGATTATATGACAAATCCATATGAAAATACTTTTAGAATTTTTCATTTTGAAATTTTCAAAAATCAAAATATGAGTATTTTGAAAATCAAAGCCCTAATACCAAAATGAGAATGATGTGGAACAAGGATCTTAAGGCTATATTAACCTTAGAGGGGGTGAATGGTGTTTACTTAAGCTTATAAATCTTTTCGAAACCTTGTTGGACTATGTTTATAAATATGTAATTAATGATTGCATAATCGAATAAAAAGTAAAAAAAAAACAGTAAAATAAGAAGAAAAAAAAACACTTCAGATTTTTATATTGGTTCGGAGTTACTATATACCCGGTCCCGTATAATTTCATGTTGTCTTTTTCACTATCAATTCAATTACACTTCCTGATTTCAAGGATACTAGAAGACACATTCAAGAATCCCATACCTCTGGCACAACCAACTTGATTTTCGGGCAGCTTTCCGGACATAATCAAACTCAACTTGATTTTAAGGCCAACAAGCCATGCACCCTCATAAGTATATTGATATTGGTTTTACAAAGTACGCAGACTAGGATCTTTCGATCTTGATTACAATTTCTCCTATTACTTAGAGCTATGCTCTGATCTTGAGAGAATGATATAGAATCAAATCAGAGTTGAATTGACTTAATTCAACTTGAAAACCAGCAGAGTTTAGTTATACATTTCTTAGAAAGTGAGAGAAAAGAGAGAGGAGCAAAGGAACAATAATTTTGTTATTAAAATTCGTTCTTGGAAGAAGGATATATAGGAGTGAAGAAAAGTTGTTATTCGTAAAAGATTATGCTTGGACCTCGAAACCTCTCGACTATGCCCAGACCTCGGAACCCCCCGACTCCGCCCGGACCCTAGAACATCCAGCCTCCGCTTCGACCCCGGAACCTCCTGACTCCGCGTGGACATCAAAACTTTCCGACACATCCCGGACCTTTGATTTTTCCGGTACACCCCGAACCTCCAATTTTCCTGGTACATCCCAGATCTCCGAATTTCCCGATACACCTCGGACTTCCGAATTTCCTGGTACACCCCGAACCTTCGATTTTCTTGGTACATCCTAGACTTCCGAATTTCCCGGTATACCCCGGACCTTCTATTTTCCCCGTACAGCCCGGACCACCGAATTTTCCAGTACACCCTAGACCTCCGAATTTTCCAGTATACCCCAGACCTTGGATTTTCCCGACACATTCCGGACCTCGGATTTTCCAGACACGTCCTCGACTTCGGAATTTCTCGGTACTTCACGGACCTTGGACCTACTCGACTACTGCCGATCAGCAAGGAAGCTTGACAACGAGGATGAATAGAACATTGTTAATCATTATAACTACTTGTAATGATGATGTCCATCACTGTATTATCTTGAATGTGAATAAAATCAGCAACGCGTTAAAAGTGGACGTATTTCAATTCTTTATCTTCCCGCATACTATTACTGCATCTCGCACACTTTTCCGCTTGGGACATTTAGTTTCAAACTGTAGAAACTTTCGAGCGTTGACGACCACTTTTGGGCCTCAACAATAGTTAATACAGGTGTTGGGACAAGTTATTATGTTGTCTGCCTTCTACCTTTTCCAAAAACATTAGTTTATGAGTATAGATACGTCATAAAACATTAGTTTAGTATCGAAATTCAAAGTCGATTGGTCAGCTACAAAACAAACTATCAAACACCTTTGCTTTTCTTTTTGTTGCTTTGTATATTGACTTTTTAAAATTGTTCTACATTAAAACATTTACAAACTTTTACCGATTCGAAGAACTGCGAATATTTTTTTCACATATTTTATCATCAACAACAAATTCATTATCAAAATAGCAAATACTTGGAACAAAATTTGAAATCAATCCACAATAACATTGGATACAACATTATATAATTTTCATTTACTAACCAATTAGAATTTCATAGTTTACAAAATCCGTATCTTGATGATCCGAACTAAAGAAACGTTGCTACTCTTCAACTAGGTCTACTCAAATACAAGTTTCGATTTTTTTTAGTTTGAAAATTGTAAGAGATTTAAGTAAAATAGAAAAGAGATATTAGATATTTTGGTTTTAAGTTCGTGAAAGTTATAATGAGAATAGAAGAACGACAAACTGCTATAATACAGATCCATAAGAATATATGACTTTAGAATGACATCCATTAACGATTTTTCAAAAATCTTCTATTTGTTGACTTATTGCATAGTTGGCGACTTATCGTATAAAAAAGACACAATATGTTTTTTTCTAGCTCAAAAACGTGATTAGTTTACAAAAGTGACTTGGAAAAAAAAATCCTTAAATAAATTATTGTTACCAAAAATGGTTAACGTAAAATCAGTGGATAGAGTTATAAACCTCTAAACCGTAGAGCATGACATGGAAACTAAAATAAAATTTCTACTTAATAAAGGGGATTAACTGTATATAATTAACAGACGGGTTATCATTTTGTTCAAAAGTTACATAATTCCCTGTTAAATTTTTTCAGTGTTACACTAATATAAACAATGACCAGTTAAATATGATAATCCTCTTACGAGAACTACAAATCTTGACATCAGCCCCTTGCGACTCGCAATCTCTCTACATTGCCATCACCAAAAATCTTGACATGAACAGCTCCCTTGTACAAAATGATGGAACCGATAAGGATCCCTCAACACTAGCCGTCGATCACAAATTTCACTGACAAGTTTATACACCAAATGACAATCTCCACAAACCCTCAAATTCTTAAAAACTAGAATCTCCGCTCCTTCGGGTGCCTCTATCAATCCAAATGCCAGGGCAAGCTTCTCGCTGTGTTTCCATAAATTACACTCTATTTGCTCCTCGTCTGTGTCATGCAAAGACAATGAAGTATCCACAACATAACCCACTCCTTTAACCATTTGCAGAAGCTCCTCCAATTTCATGTATATCTCCTTCGCTTTGGGGTGAGTTCGATCTCCAATGCCAAATGTACTAACCTTATTCTTCAGTTTTATCCAACTACAAGCCGGCTTCTTCTTCAACTCAATCGATGTCACGTGGTTTCTCAACGTCTCAACATCCCCCCATTGCCCGTTAAGTGCATATGCATTTGATAAGAGAACATATGCGGAATCATCCTTCGACGATAATTCAATGAGCTGATTAGCTGCTCTTTTTCCAATATCAAGATTCTTCTGTGTTCTACTAGAAGATAGCAAGCTTCTCCATATGTAATCGTTTGGTGGCACCGGCATATCTTTGATGAACTGTTCTGCCTCACTTAACCTTCCCGCTCGACCAAGAAGATCGACCATACATACACAGTGTTCCACGCTTGGTGTAATCCTGAACTCAGACGACTGCATCAGTTTGTAATATTCAAGTCCTTTGTCCACTAAGCCTCCATGACTACATGAAGACAATAGAGCAACAAATGTAACGTAATCAGGTTTTGTTCCTACACTTAGCATCTCTTTGAAAGTATCCTCAGCTTTTTGTAAAAGCCCGTGTCTGGCATACCCAGATATTAAGGTATTCCATGATATTCGAGATCGGAAGATAGGATCAGGAAGTAACTTTAACATATCATCCAGTTTTCCACGCTTACTGTACATATCCATTGCAGCGTTCAAGATATGAACGTCAAAATCGAAGCCGGATTTAGTTACAAGACAATGAAGTTGCTGTCCTTCTTCCAGAGAAGATAAACTTGCACTTGCGGCAAATGCACCCGAGAGGTTGAATTGATCTAAGTTGATTCCGTCATGGCGCATTTGCATGAATAGTTTTAATGCATCTTCACCATGGCCATGACGAGCTTTTGAGGAAATCAAAGCATTCCATGAGACCTCACTTTTTATTTCAAGCCCATCGAAAATGCACACACTTGAATCAAAATCTCCACATTTTGCGTACATTGTGATGAGAGCATTTTTTATCACTTCGTTTGAGTTGAGGCCGGTCCTTATAGTATGTGAATGGAGCGGCTTTCCATAGCTCATTAAAGCGTTTGGGGTGGAACAACCTCCTAGAATATTAACCATGGTAATGTAGTTTCCTTTTATTCCATTAACTCTCATAAGAATGAAAGTTTGCATTGCTTTAATGTACTCATCATTGTCCACATACCCACTTATAAGTGTGTTCCATGAGATTAAGTCACGATTAGGCATAAAATGGAACATAACCTCCGCTTCTCTCATGGCGTTGCATTTGCTATACATGGTTATCAAGGAATTTCCCAATAACAGATTATCAATTAGACCAATGCAAATGATCAAACTATGAATCACTTTGCCATATAGAAGAGATTCAGGATTCGTACATGCACTTAATGCATTAGCATATGTTACATGATTCATTTCCGTATTTACTTGATACAATTTAGAAAAGAATATCAATGCATCATCTTCACAGCCATTCAGAGTGTATGAAGACAGCATGTTGTTATATGAAATCAAGTCCCTTTTAGGCATCTCATAATATACTGCCTCTGCCTCTCTCATTTTCCCTGACTGAGAATACATAGTGATGAGAGTATTGCTTACCGATGCAGAAGAAATAAGTCCTTTCTTTAGAGAAAGAGCATGCAATCCTTTTCCCCATTTCAAATATTTCACACAATTGCAAGATGAAATGAGACAACACAAAGTTGTATAGTCTATATTCACATCGTCTTTCTGCATTTTTGCAAAGCATTGTAAAGATTTTTCACACATTCCTTTGTGAGAGTACACAGTGAGAATCGAATTCCATGAAATAACATCTTTCAACCTTATACGATTAAACAAATACACTGCATCGTCTACATTTCCCAGCTTACCAATCAAGTTGACAAGAGAATTTCCTACAGAAACCTCAGTTTCAAATCCACATACAATTACATGTGCAAGAATCTCAAGACTCAACTTTTCATTCTCAAGCACTGCACACGAACTGATCACTGTTGCAAATGAATTCTCATTGCAGGCGACCCCTTCTGTTCTCATTTCACTATAAGCTATAATGGCATCTTCAGGGAGGCCATTCAAAGAATAACAAACCATCAGAGCTGTCCAAGAAACTACGTTTTTCTCACTCATATCTTCAAACGTTTTACGAGCTTCTTTGACAAAACCACACTTTCCATACAAATGCAACAATGCAGTGCCAACATAAACATCACTCATCAAACCTAGTTTCGATATCAAACTATGAACATCCACTCCTTTAGTTATAATATTTGTAAGCACGAAACCGTTAGGAAGAAACCCACTTCCTCTCATTTTTCTAAACAAGTCCATGCCTTTTTCCAACATACCTGCTTTAAATAAAGCTGAAATGACCGTGTTCCAAGTAGCGTCATTTCTTTCACGCATTTGATCAAACACGCTGAGTGCGGCATTAAGGCTGTGGAATTTAAAATAAAAGTTGATCAATGTGTTATACTGGAAAATACCAAGTTGGGAAAAGCAGCGAATGGAGAGGCCGTGTATTGATTTTTAAATCAAGGGATCGGTGATCTGTGAGAAACCTGTTTGAATGAAATGAGAAATTTGGGGGTTAGTGTGTTCGGAAATGAGACTGATGAAGTTTGCTGCCTGGGTGGTAGAGCATGATGAAAGAGTTGAGAGATACTTAAATTTTGGGTGCTACTATTCACACTCCAGATTACACTTTCGGTCATCTTTATTAATTTAATACAAATGATTATTTTTTGTTTTGTTTTGGCCACCATATATTATTCCTTCACTCAGTTATTCACCACCATACTTCTAATAAAAAAGACGTACTTCTCTACAATTTCAAAACTTAAACCATAAAAAAAAACAAGATATTTATTTGTGTCTAATGGAGATGGAAGATGAAGATAAAAAAGAGTGAAGATTTGCTTGATTTTTATTGTTTTCAACTATTTTATAGAACATTTTGTTAGGTTTTTTTTAATGGTTAGGGTTTTTCATGTCGTTTTTGGATATTTTTTCCACTTTTTTGGAAATTTCAAGCTTGGAGGACATTAAATTTGACGATGTTGTAACAGGGAATGACAATGTATGTTTTGACTTGTAAGGTTTTATCCATATAACTTACGTATCTTGTTTTACAAATCGATACATCAACTTTTTTAGTCGTTTGATAGATGGAATATTTGAATGATGATAAATTGGACAATGCCTTTATTGTTTCGGATGATAAACATGATGGTTGTGATAATATAATGCAAGATGTTCCATCAAATGACTCAAAAGACATAAATGTTAATTTGATGAATCATTTCACAATTGACGAAGTAGGTACTCATTCATAAAAATTAAAATTGCTAATGTGGTTATGAAAATAGATTATATTAATTTTTTTCTTAAACTATTTGACTTTAGGTATTTGATGCGAGGAAGCAAGCATTCGTTTAGATGAAAGTAATGGTGGTCTCTCCATTTTTACGTTACTAATTTAGACGGTGGCCAACAGAGGAAAATGGAAATATTTGGGGTGGTTTTAGTTTTGGTGGCCGGAAGTGTAAACCGGGGTGTGAATAGTAGCACCCTAAATTTTGATTCGGTAATGAAAATGGAGGGAATTGTATTTCTATTTAATTTAGCCAGTTTTTTTTTTTTAATATCTGGCTTGCTGGCTAATGAAAATTTTCAGGCAGGAAGAAAGAGATATAAGGTTATCCTTTGCTAAGTGGACGGCCCATAGATTAAAACTAAGCCAGCCCAAATCAAAGTAGAAGTGTTCGAAGTTAGGGGTGTCAAACGGGTTGGATTGAGTATTAATGGGTTGATTAATCCAACCTATTTAATGCAAAAACTAACCCAACCCAATAAAGTCATTTATTAAATGGATAAAACCCAATCCAATCCGCTAATTTAATGGATTAACCCAATCCAACCCATTGAACCAATATTACACAAAAATTCTTCAAGTTGTGACTAAAACATGTAAATTAAACTTTTTTAAAGACAAACATAACAAATACAACCATAACATGTTTTGGAGGCAATTTAAAGTAGTCAAATTTCAAGTTCTTTAATTTTTCAATATTTCAAATTACAAGTTTTATATTTCAAAATTTTAATTTTCAATTTTCAAATTTAGTGTTTTCAAATTTTCAATTCAATTTCAAAATTTAACATTTCAAAGTTCATATTTCAAAATTTCAATGGTTTCCAAAGTTCAAATTTTCAAAATTCAAATTTCACATATTAAATTTTCCAAATTTCATATTCACTTGTCAAAATTTGATGTTTCCAAATTTTGATCTTTTAAATTTCAAAGTCTGAAAACTTTGAATTTTTAAAATTTAAAATTTTCAAATTCTAAACTTTGAATTTTCAAATTCGAACTTTTACAATTCAAATTTTCAAAATTTCAAATTCATATTTCTAAACCTTTTCTTTTCCAATTTTGACTTGTAAGTCAAAGAATTTCCAAATATACTTGTTTACTTCTTTACTTTCTAAATGCAAAAGGACTTTTTAAATGAGTAAAAGTCCTTTTGCTTTTGTTTATCGAATGAGACATCATTTCTTTTATTGGAGAAAAAAAAAACTAAACGCAATTTTTTTTTTTGGGCAAATGGGGGAACGTAAAGAAATGGGTAATACCCATTTAACCAGTAATTAATGGTTTAATCCAAGAAAACCCATTTGTTTTAATGAGTTGCACTCAATCCATTTACTTCTGGGTAAATAGGCTGGGTTGTTTTTTGACAGCCCTACTTGAAGCTATTTTCAACTTGGCCAAAGTTGAATTATATGGTACAACCCTAGGGCTAGGAATGAGAAAACTTTGTTAAAACCAAATACACCTACCGAAGTAGCTCTATGTGAATCAGTTTAGTTTTGAAACTTTTTTTTGAAAGCAAAAATGTGTGATCGATCTATTAAAAAGAAGAGAGAGAGAGCATACGCACACGCGCGCGCGCGCACACACACACACACACATATATATATATATAATGAAAACAAATAGTCCACAAAAACTGCCAACATGCCTAGCAGGTAACCAAAAAAAAAAAAAAAAAAATTAAACTACACGGACTATGACTATATGCATGTATAGAATGGTAGATAGATGAGCTCCGAATAAAACACCGCCCATCATACTTCAAAATTGAGTTCCGGCATGGCCACCACCCGATAGTGAGGTATATCTACTTCTATATAATGCAATAGTCTCTCCAAACAAAAATATGCAATACATGTGAACAGTACATCTCAAAAAAAGAAAGGGCTCTCCAGATCTACACTCCAATTAACTTCATAACATATATCAACTACCTATACTTGCAAGTGACTAAAACAAAAGTAAGCTAATGACACACATATATATGCATATATATATATATATATATGTCATATATATATATATATCCATATATATGTGAATGAAATAAAAATATAGAATAGAAAGAAACGCCTATAATATTCAATAAAAACATAATTCAATAACAAATGCAAATTCTATTGAAACTAAAATACCTACTAATCCTAATAAACAAACTCAAATTATTTCTAACTTTAACTCGAATTTCTCAAATAAAGGATGCCCAATTAACTTATACCGAGGGTTTGACATCCAATCCAGACTAAAAGATACGATCTTAATAATAAGTTTATCTATAGCAACAGAGTTAGAATGAAACATTCTCTGGTTTCTTTCAAACCAAATAAACCAACTAATAATAGTAACTAATGTATCTAGAACATATCTATATATATGATTAAAATAAAATCTAAAATTATTTCAATAGTAATCACAATTCCTAAAAATATTGGAACCGTTAAAAGCAAAAATTCTTAAAACCATTGTTAAAATATTGAAAGATTTTGTGCAAGAGAAAAATAAATGATCAACACTATCATCCAATATATTACAGAAACAACACTTTGAATCGAAAATAATATTTTTCGTTCTTAATTGTTCAACAGTATTTAGTTTCTTATGGATAATAAGCCACATATGAAATTTGGCTTACACTTAAATTTTGAAAACGAAATACCTGTAAAGTTAAGGAACTTATACATAGATTTAGAAGTTTATTTTAAAATCTCATCAAGATCCTAATAAATTTTATCATTATTATTATCAAAATGATACATCGACAGCTTAGCACGTAATAAAGCGAATTGCCTGAATATTGTGCCGTCTAAAATATTCTCGAATGTAAATTCCCAAGGGGGGGGGGTCTAAACTATCTCTACATACATCCTTAATCAAAGCATTCTTGAAGCAGCAAATATCAAATAACTCTTTAAATTATATTTTAAGGAGCACTCTAGTAATCCATGAATTATGCCAAAAGAATGTAATATCTTCTGAGTGGACAATCAACTTACAACCTAAGTTAAAAAAAATTAAAACATTTCAATATGGAATTCCAAAAAGAAGATAATCTATTACTCTAATTATAACTAGTATCAAAAATAATTTTGCCACCATTATAATAAAATTTAGATACAATTTGGTTCCAAGTTGCCGTCACTTCTGGATCTCTAAATCCCCACAACCATTTAGCTAACAATGAGGAGTTAAAATTATGTAGATTGATAATCCCTAGACCCCCGTCCTTCTTGGATCTACAACATACTCCCCAGTAATTAAACATTTGTAACCTCTACTAATGTTTTCTTCACTCCAGAGAAAATTACGTCTAATTCTGCGAATTTTTTCAATCACCGATTGAGGAAAGCGATGAACGACCATCTAATACGTGGGAATAATAGACAACACAGAGTTTATAAGAACTAATCTTCCCGCTCTTGATAAAAATCAACTATTCCAACTAGATAGTCTATTATTAATTTTATCAATAATAATCAACCAATCATCATGTTTTAATTTGGAAGGTCTAATCTTAAATCCCAAATAATCAAAAGGGAATTTTATAGTAGAACAGTTTAAGGTATTAGCGACTTGATTCTCAATATTGTCAAAATCGTTTAAAACCATTACCAAACTTTTATCAAAATTAATTTTGAGACCAGAACGTATCTCAAAACTATATAGAATGAATTTTAAAGTTATGATATGTTTGGGTAAGTGAGACAAAAATAATTGTGTATCGTCAGCAAATTGAAGAATAGATATTTCATTATTAAAATCCTCATTGCCCACATAACCTAAAACTCCTTTTCTCTCCGCTCTATTTATAATTTTAGTGAAAACATTATCCGCAAGATTAAATAGAAGAGGTGATAATGGATCATTTTGGCTAAGCCCCCTTTTAGACTGTATTTTCTTTCCTACAACCCCATTAACAATAATATTGGAACAACCAGATTTAAGTAAAATCATGATCCAGTTAACCCATCTTATACTAAACCCCCTTGCTAATAATAGTTTACATATAAAATCCCAATCTACTGAATCGAAAGCCTTTTCAAAATCAATTTTCAATATAGTGCAAGAAAAATTATTCGTACAACACAAATTGACATATACTTGAACGACGGTCACTTCACCAACTATGTTCCTACCTTTAATAAAAGCAGTTTGGGAACAATCAATTAGACCGTTCATCTTTTGACTAAGTCTATTAGCCAAAACTTTACTAATAATCTTTACTAAATAGTTGATTAAGGATATAGGTCTAAATTCTTTTAATTTATTTGCTCCTAATTTCTTATGAATAAGGATAACATTTGCAAAGTTGAATCTACCTAACTGCAAATTCCCATTATAAAAATCATTAAATAAGTTAATAGTATCGTATTTCAAAACATCCCAAAATTATTTATAAAAAAGAATAGAAAATTCGCCTGGCCAGGAGTTTTATCACTAGGCATATCGTTAATAGCCTTCCAAATCTCATGTTCGGTAAATGGCTTATCTATATCTACTAAATCAATCTTAGAATAAGAAGGATAAGTGTCATTCCATCTCACATTGATCCTCCTCTTAATTTTAGATCCAAAAACCTGTCTATAATAGCTATTGAAAGCTTCATTTAAATCTTTTTGAACAAACAATTCTATGTCATCAACAAAAATAGATTTAATGAAATTGTTACATCTTCTATTATTAGCCACACTATGAAAAAAATTCGTAGTATAATCACGCTTTTTAATCCATTGTATACGATCCCTTTGCTTCCACATGACCTCCTCATTTTCTAATATTAACTTAAGATCATTTTTAAGGCTGCAAAGTTTATCCCGTTCATTAGAGTTAAGAGTCCTGTTCTCACTCATCTTATCTAAATCAAACATCTCACACATAATCTTATCTTTCCTAACTCTAACACTACCAAAAACATACTTATTCCCTCATTTAAGAACAAAAAAAAATAATCTAAGTTTACCTAACTTCACAACATTTTTTTTTGCAGAATTACCAACATAGATATTGTTAAAATAAAATAAAGAATTCCATTTAGAAGCAACAAAATTAGAATTATTTGAATCTAAAAGCCACATTTTCTCAAATTTAAAGATATTGTTAATGGATAAACTCGCCTTACATGAAAGGATAATGGGACAATGGTCCGAATATAAGAAAGGCAAACCTTTTACTCTACCAAAAGAGAAACTATCCTCAACCTCATTACTTATGAAAAATCTATCTAATAAAGCGAAAGATGGTTCATCTCTCACATTAGACCAAATAAATGATCTATTATTTAATGGAATTTCAATCAAATTATTGTTCAAAACAAAATCGTTGAATTCCTCCTTATCAAGAAATCCCCTACAAATAATGGTATTAGGTAGGGTACCTAATACTACAAAACAATTAAATTAAAAGTCGTAAATTAGCGTTGATGGATCGACTAGAACCGTCCATGGTTTTGATGGAAGCTGTATTTGAAATCCTGAATAAGATGGATTTTAAGGTTTCTCTACAATTAGATCCGCTGAGCGACCTCTGCGAATTCTACTTTGAAGAAGATAGGTTCCTACATGAGGAAGGCGCTAATGTCGAGAAGGATGTTCTCAAAGTTAGCATGGCTAAGGATGGAGGACCATCCAATTCTGGAAAGAATAAGGTCAAAGGAAAAGCTCGGGCTAAGAATGATTGAAATGTTCGGGTTCGTAGAGAGCCCAAGTTCGAGAAGTATGTTGCGCTCAATTCTCGATAGAGGAGATCTACTTGGATACGAAGGATTTCATATCCAGAAGGGAGCCAATGTAGCATGAGCGAGAATCTGCAAAGTTTTGTCTATTCCATGAAATGGCTGGTCGCACCACCAATGAGTGTAGGCATCTGCGGGATTTAATCGAGGAATGAGTTAGACATGGAAAGTTGAATGTGGATGTCAATTCACCAATAGTGTTAGCACAGGCACTTCCACCTACTGCTCCCCGGAGAGGGAACAATCATGGACCAAGAAATCAAGGGATCATCGTCGGTTGATCTAGATTGGATCACACTGGATTTTTTAGGATAAGTGTTTTCATATCAATTTATTTTTGTTTTCTGGATGACTACATCGACTCACTAATGCATGGGGATTAGGTTTTAAATCTTAGGCATGCTCTGTGCTCGTCAATAAAACCATCCGATAATAAATGGCTAAGTTGAAGTACATACATACAGGATTAGATTTAGTCCCTAGGCGTGCTCTGGATTCGATGATAAACCAATCACGCTTTTTTTAGTTATGTAATAAATTTACATTTAATAAAATGGATTTCCAAGAATGGATTATACTTGAAGTACTTAATTATCTTGTCAGGATGTGACATGACTACATAATCAGATTCAGAATGGCTTATACTCGATCTACGCTTTTCAGGTACGGATTGTACCTGTGAGGTTGGATTAACTTGTCAAGACTTGGCAAGAAAACTCAATCACAACTCAAGTATGGATTATGCTCAGTATGGATTTCCGAATATGAATTATTCCCAAAGGATGGAGATATAGGTCTTAACAAGGGGATTAATCATAGATCGTGTATGGATTATAGTATTATACTCATCGTGAATTTCCAAGCATGGTTTATGTTTGGAAAATTCAAATAGTAATGTCAGGATTTGGCTAAACTATTCACTTGGTTTGTTTGCGGGTATGGATTATCTGGCATTAGTCCCAACGAGGCCAAGGATTTCTTGGATTTGGATTTTTATTATATTATGATCCGGAGCGATCGTCGGATTTCTTGGTATTTTGGTCTTCTTATAATATAATCCAGAGTGATCATGACTTTCTTATAATACGGTCCGGTGCGACCATGGATTTTTGGTTTTGTATTAATACGATCCAGAGCGATCGTAGTTTATTGGCTTTCAATTATTATTTATTACGATATGACATGATCGTGGAGTTCTTGATTTCAAATATTGGACTTCTATTATAAATTTATATGGCTTGTGGATTATGCAAAACACATCTTCCACCGAAAGATATATTTTGGAGGGCAAAGTGTTGACCTACCTTTTGGCAAGGCAGTCACATTATGGATTTCTAGCAAGCGAAATACTTAGGACATGAGTATAAGCTTATACAAGCTCGGATTTATTGGGATGAAGTGGTAAAATAGCCCAAAGATGTTGGTTGAACATGTTTGGATCTTGGGTCGGTATGGTCGGATCGACCTACCTCCTCACGACTTCACTTTGGATTGGAGTGATCAGGACGAATCCGACTCGGCACTCCTCGGGTCAGTGTACCTACGCTCGGTTATACCTCACACCATCACTTCGGATTCATATCCTCTGGATCGACTATCCCGAATCTGTCATACCGACCTGGAACCTGGATCTTTGATTTGACCTATTATGCAGGCTATGGTCCACTATCCACCTATTCTATCTTCTACATTTCTAGATTGCGGGACACACGTACTGGATAAGCCGAGACGGGATATTTCTCATGAGATTTGTACTTGTTCAAGAATGAGATGGTGGTTAGCTCACATCTCCTGATCACTTAGATCGTATGACACATGGCCAGGGCGAGCCGAGATGGCCGCCACGAGGCATACCGATCCGGAGTGGTCATTCACCAATAAATACACATGTTTGGGATTCAAACAGGGGTCTTCTCTCCGCCACTCATCTATACGCTAGGACATTGTGTTGTAGAGGACGAATTACACAAGGACTTTGTGTTGAAGAGAATCGTATATTTCTTTCTCTATATTTCTTACATACAAATGTGTTGTATCTTGTAATCTGATAGTATAAACAATAAATTATAATGTGTACGTAAGCCCGGATTGTCGTACCACTATAAAAAATGTTGCATATTCCTGTTATTCTACTTTATTCTTGCATTTTGTGGCTGTGATTGTGAGAATATTATATGTGATTTGTGTACGATCATGCACGTGGGGGCTGATCATCAAGTAAATCATTTTTGACGTTAACAAAGATAATACCACCTCATCATACAAAGACACCAAAGAGGAGATGATCTGCCAACTAAGGACTAAAGTTGATCGATTGGCCAACTCTATTGATACAGAACAAGGAAGTAAGTTCAAGTAGAGGGGCCATCTATATTTAATAGGCTATCATAAAGGAGGATTTCCTTAATAATTTATAGTCCCCAATGATTAGCAAGTTCGATGGAATTATGATCTCTATCATTATAATCTCCAATAATATGTGTGTGCTACATTATAATCTCTATCATTCAGTCATTCTTCCACACATCTACCAGAAGACTGACCATGTTTAAAAAAAAAGATAAAGTCGCTTGACAGTCATCTTGATCAATGCCTACGTCATTACGCGCAGTACTTTTAAGTGATATATTCACATGAACACTAAAATAATGAGAGAGAAAAATGAAGCTTCTTCTTCGATGTATGATTTGCAAATAGAACCTTCAACTCGAGCTTTCTACGTCACTTTTTTTCTTTAGATGATTTAAATACCTATTTAGAATTGTAGTAAATTAATTTTGTATACATTTCATTAACCAATATTTAGTTAACTAAATACTACCTTTCAAATGGATATATCCATCCATATTGCACAGGCCCTCGAAGACGTGCTTTTAATGGAAGATGAATAGGTAAATGCTCCATAACATTGAAAAACCTGGAGGAAATATTTTTTTCTAGTTTGCAAAGCAATATAGAGATTTCTTCCTCTATTTTACATAGACGATCAATTTTTAATGTAGTAAAACAAAGCTCTTTATAGAACAGACTAAGTTTTGTTACAACAATCCAAACGTTTACGGGCAACGGTTCTTTGAAAGCGACAGACAATAAATTTTCCATCATAACATGATAGTCATGGCTTTTTATCCCGCTAAGTTTATTGTTTTTATAGTCGGCATATCTACGAAGATTAGAAGATATACCTTCCGGGAATCTTAATCCTTCCACCCATTTTAAAAGTACTTTAACTTGATAACTGTCCAGTTCATAACACGCTTTTGTCTTTTGGTGTCATTTGGCTTTATATGAAGCTCAGGACAATTACATATTGCTTTGATATCATGTCATGATTTCAAATCATCTTTCATCTTTCCTTTGACATTCAAAATTGTATTAAATACATTGTCAAACACATTTTTCTCATTATGCATCACGTCAATATTATGACGAATCAGGAGATTTTTCAAATAAGGTAACTCCCAAAATATTCTTTGTTAGCACCAATTATGGATCATTGATTTACCTTGAATTTCTATCTGTACTCCGTTTTCATGATAATCTTTTACAAGTTCATAAATTTTTTTGCTTGACCATATTTTAGGTGGTCTCAAAGTTTCATGCCTATTGGCTGTAAAATTTTCTTATCTCTTCCAAAAGGATGATTAATATAAAGAAAACATCTATGATAGTCAAACCATGAAATTTTCTTTCCAATACATAAAGAAAATGCTATTGTTTCTTCCATGAAGTAAGGACAAGCTAGATGACCAGCGTACTCTAACCGGAAAGCTTTGCATACGCAGGAAAATCACTAATTGTCCACAATAGAGAAGCATGCATACAAAAGTTTACAGAAGATGCATGTAACCTTTAAAATCTAGGAGTAATAGGTAAATAATTCATACATTTATACAAAACTTCCTTTATTTTTTTCTTTCTTGGTTTGTATCTTTCCTGATTACATATTTTATAATTCTTAAGGTTGATATCTTTCTTCCAAAATGGCATGCAACCCTTTAGACATGTATATATTTTTTCATACCGTAAACCAAAAGTCGACATCATTTTTTTAACTTCATAATGATTTTCATACATTAAATTATTGGGAGGCATATGCCGCTTCATAGCTTGTACAGCAGCAGTAAATCCAGCTTCTGTGAGGTTGTATTTAGATTTCATCGCAATGTATACAACCATTACTGATAATTGAGTTCCGCTTTCACAGCCTTCCCAAAGGGGTTTCTTCGGGGCATCTAATAAATCATATTTTTTTAGCTCCAATATTTGGTTCTTCTTCATCATTACCATCGTCATCGGTAAATTGTTGAACCGGGAACATTGAACGTGCAGTATCTTCAACCATATGTTCTAGGAGATTCGTCGTAGAAATTTCATTATTCACTACCTCCTCAACTTATATAGAAGTAGATGCTAACGTTTCTCCTTGACGATCCCAAACCAAATAGTTCAGCACAAAACCGTACTGACGCAAACGAACTCTTACCATTTGCAGTATCAAACCCTTCAATAACTTGCATCTACTACTTAGACAACGGATTTCGACGTCGTTTCCGTTGTTACTTAAGGCGAAATCAATAAACACGCCAACACCATTAATAAATTGTTCACGTATTGTGCCATTATCTTCTCTCCATTTGTACATCCATCTTCGATCATTAAAATAATTGTCTATTTTTCCTAAGTAGAAATATAATTAGAAAGTATGATAAAATTTGCATTGACATTTTTTTAAAACAATTTTATTGCTGAATGTTATGTTAATTCATCATTCACACTCTTGTTAGCGGTTCATCCTACCTCCCATTACAAATATAGTAACATAATTAAATCACTTAAATCTTTTCAATTTAAACGATTCAACATAATTTCAGCAGCACTTCGCTTCAGTTCACTGAACAGTACACAATTGCGTGTATACGAGGAACATAAAGAAAGCGCTTTCAAAATTTTGAGAACTGTTTAAAATGAAATGATTTACGAGATTTAATTTCGTTATTGTGTTTGTAACTTGTCCAGTACAAAGGACAAATCCAACAAATATTGTATATGATGAATGTAAATGTTCATCCCGTTAATAAAACAAACATTCACATAATGATCATATACAATACTAATCAGGCGGGGCCACATAAACTCTCTAAGGCTTTATGAATATAATATATTATGATTGGAGCTGTTCAATCTCTAATTGCATGTATATGAATTTTATCACATATACGTATAGTTTCAACATTCAATCGAACTAACCGTACGTTATATATAATTAAACATCATTTTCGATAAATTTTTATAAAACAAACTTAATTATTTACATTTACACTAAACATTTTCGACAAATTAAATATCGTTTTCAATGAATTGGGCCTCTAATTCAATAAATACATAGATTAATTTCCAACTATACATGCAACACTATATATGCACATATACATATACAGCATAATTAAACTAGTTAACCCTAGATTGGCAACATAATCAAATCGATCTATATTTTCATGTATTAACAACACTACACATACAAACATACAATCTAACAAAAAAATTAAGCTAAAATTAGCAAACCTTGGGTATTAAATAAAATTAGGGCTTCACACATTCGAAATTGAGAATGAATTGAAGTTTAGGGAGGAGAAGAGAGAGCCTTGAATGTGTTGGAGGGACTATAGTGTAACAACCCGGAAAATCAGAACCAATTTAAAAATTTTGTTTTGGCCATTTCAATGAATTTTGAATAGTTAAAATAATTTATTTTAAATAATAACAATTTAAATCAAAGTTAGAATGAATATATTTATTTTAATTTTAAAAGGAGTTAGAAATAGCACGGTAGTCTGAAAATTTGAATCTGAACTTTGACTGAATGTACAGGATTCAAAATGAAATGATTTTAGTGAAACCAAAAATATCTAAATCTGTTTAAAAATATCTTTCCAACGAATCCGAAAAATCGAAATTTCATAGCGGGAATAAAAATTATGGCCAATTGAATATTCAGAATAGTCGCTATGAAATTTAATATAATTTATAACCCGTATAAATGGCCATTATACAAACGACCTCCGTTTTTGACGAAACCATTTTTGTCGGATCTGGAATGTCAAATTATTGCTAAATTTAATTTTCCATAATTTTTGGAATTAATTTGTGAGCGTGGTAAATTAAACTGTGATTCGATAATTAGTGTTGAATTTAATCGACCGTTAAAAGGGCCATTTTTCAAACGATCTCTAAATTCAATGAAATTAATTTTGTTAGGACCATATCGTCAAAACATAGCTAGATTTATTTTTCGGGAATTTTCGGAGTCTGTATGTGGCCCCGGTAAATTTAAATGTATGATCGAATTTAATAAATAAATGATTCAAATTTTACATTAAAGAAAACAGGCCGAAAATAATCGTTTGGGCTGACGGGACCTAACCCATTGGTTCCGGAACGGGGGCAATTAGGTAGGAGTAACTTTTGTTGGGCTAAAATTGGAGCTGAATGGGGGTTAACAGGCTTAAACGGATAATTAAAGGATTTAATATTATAATATTATAAATAACCTACTCAAAACCCTAATCACCCTACTGTAGAGCCGCCGCCATCTCAAATTCAATGGCCTTAAGCAGCCAATTCTTCTTCCACTTCAATCCATACAATAAAACTTCCTACTCCTTCAGAGTTTATTGTAGAGATTTTCACAAGCTTCGAATCCATACGGAGTTTGGATTTTTTAGTGGAGTATTCGCGGAGAACCACACACCCGAATGACCACGGTTCCCAACGCCGCCGCTGCCAGTAGCCGCCGCCGAGCTACAGGCTATGTGTCCCCCTGCGTGCGCCTCCTCCTTCTCTCCGGCGTGGTCCTGCGATTAGCCATATTGTTAGATAAGCTAGGAAAGATTTCTCATACCTGTCCCATGACTGACTCGTAGTTTGTTTCACTATGCAAACTCGGGTGCCCTCTTTTTCACATGGGCAGCCAAGTGACAAGTTTAGGTATTTATGCACATATGCTGGATTGGCGCATGCTGGTGGGCTAAAGATGGAGAACATTTTTATCTTTTTGTTTATGTTTTGAGACATTTAGACATCCTCTATTTTTGATGTACTTGATGGAGTTTAGACTTATTCCTATTTGTTGAGACTTTCTATTTGCTAAGTGTATCCTGTAACTGTGCTACTCTGATGTCTTTGATGTTGTGGTATTGATGACATTCCTATTTCCGCTGCAATGATTTATGTGTTATGATGTTATCTGAGATCTGCTATTGTTGTAATTATGTTATATTCCTATGATTATCTTTGCTTTCGTACTACGGAAGTTTGGGGTCATCACAGTTGGTATCAAAGCTAAAGGTTAACCTTAGCTTCAGAGTATAACATTCTTAAAAAAATTCGTCTAGATAGAATCAGCAGTATTCTAAGGCGAGTAGTCCATTAGAGATAGGATTAGTAATGTCCTAGAATGAACACAGCAGAATTGCACATATTAATCAGTCATTACATCATTATCTTCTTTCCATATGTCTCTACTTTTAACCTTTCCTTTAAAATTATCATTTCTGTTAGTCTGACTCTTTCCTTGATGGTACAGAACTAACTAGAAATGAGCACTAGGGCGAGAGCTAGAGCCCGAGGTAGAGGTGGGGCCAGAGGACCAGCAAGAGATGAGACAACCACTGCTCAGAGGCAGCCCACTCCCGAGGTTGTAACACCACCACCTTCACCCCCACAGCCTTTTGACTTGGACAAGGCAGCCATGAAGTTCAGGAATTTAGGGGGCGTGCCATTCACCAGGCGAGAGACAGTAATAGAGGCACAGGAATGGCTAAAAAACTAGGAGAAAATATTTGGAGGCTTGGAATTAGAAGACCACCACAAGAGCTTTTTGGCATCATGGCTGTTGAAAGATGAGGCCAAAAATTGGTGGGATACTGTCATAATTGGAAATAATGAGGCCGACATGTCTTGGGCCAAATTCAAGGAACTCTTCAATGAGGAGTTTATTCCTCCGTAGGAAGTAGAGCGTCTCCACGATCAATTTTCCAACTTGCAACAAGGAGATATGACTGTTTCAGAATATGTGCGGAAGTTTGAAGAGCTCTCACGCTATGCTCCAGAATTAATTCGGGACCCAGTCCAGAAAAACAAAAGATTCATTAATGGCCTCTCTAGGAAATATCTGAACAAAGTCACAACACACACTAAGCTCCCCTTTAATGAGGTGATCGAGATGGCTTGCCGCTATGAGGACAATGACAGAAATTCGCAGCAGGAGCGTGAGAAGAATCAGAATAATAACAAAAGGAAGCAAGCCGACAAGAAACCAGAGGTGAGCAATTCTTCTACCGCCAAGCCTCAAGGAAGAAAAAGGGACAAATCCAAGGTGAGATGCTTCAATTGCTAGAAGATGGGGGCACTTTGACTACGAATGCCGAGCTCCAAAGAAACCAAGGAGGAATGAGTCTGGACCCAGTCGGAACCGCGGTCAGAATCCTCGGAATACTCAGGAGTGCTTTAACTACCATAAGACGGGGCACTTTATCAGAAATTGTCCTCTGTTGAAGAAATCTAAGGTGGCACATGTGTATGATGGAGCGGCTACGCCAGTTTCGTCTGAGGGAGCAGGTAAACCCGACGTTTTACGAGGTACTCTTAATATTAAGAATATTCCCATTACGGTATTGTTTGACACTGGTGCATCACGAAGTTTCATTTCTAGTGACACGATTAAAAAGTTAAAACTCAAGCCAAGAAAACTTAAAGAATCGATTAGAGCTCGTAATTCGATAGGAGGTTCACTTATTCTCGATCAATATTGTAGAGTGCCTGTTTCTTATTCTTACTTCCAGTTCCCTTTTGACTTGATCGTTATGAGTTTTTCCGGATATGATATCATACTTGGACTAGATTGGCTTACAAAATATGAGGCTGAGTTACTATGCGCTGAAAGAATAGTTAAAATTAAAACCAAATTCGGAGATATTATTGCTATACCATGCCACGGCTCAGCCACAGATAGGAAAGAATTCTGGTCTTCTCTAGAAGTTACTCCTGCTTCTATTGAGGATATTACTGTAATAACCCGGAAATTCTGAACCAGTTTAAAAATTTTATTTTGGCAATTTTAGCGAATTTTCTATATTTAAAATAGATTATTTTAAATAATATCGACGAGAAATTTATTTTGAATAGAATTCGATGTATATATTATATACGAGTCGGCGTTAGAATATAAATATTTATATATAATTATAAATAGAATTGAAAATGGCGCAGTAGTTCGATAATTCGATTTCAAACTTCAATTGAATATACCGGGTGCAAAACAATCCGGATTTTAGTGAAACCAAAAACAATAGGATCTATTTGATAATATCTTTCCAACGAATCTGAAAAATTGAAATTTCATAGCGGGAATCAAAAGATATGTCCAGTTGAAAATTCTGAATGGTCGCTATGGAATTCAGGCCTTAAAAATGGGAATTTTGCAAACGACCTCGGATTTCGACGAAAGCACTTTTGTTGGATCCGTGATGTCAAATTATTGCTAGATTCAAAATTTCATAATTTTTCGAATCAATATGTGAGCGTGGAAAAGGAAAACGCGTTTGACCAATTTCAGTTGATTTTAATCGACTGGAAAATGGCCATTTTTCCAACGGTCTCAGAATTCGACGAAACTAGTTTTGTTAGGACCGTATCGTCAATACGAAGCTAGAAAATATTTTTATGGGATTTATAGAGTTAGTATGTGACCCCGGTAAATTGAAATGCGCGTTCAAATTCAATATATAGAGTTATATGTTAATTTTGACAGAAACTGATCGAAACGATCGAATCAGCTTGCGATACATATCCCATTGTGTTCGGAATGGGGGTAAAACGCTATGGACGGCAGGCGGTGGGCCTCGTTTAGAGGTCGTATGAAAAAGTCAACTTTTGGAGGATTAATTAAATAATTAATTAAATTACATATACCCCCCCCTTTTTCCTTCTTCCCCCGTCAGTTTCAATCGAAAAAAAGAAGAAAAAAAGAAGAAGGAAAGATGAGGGCGACGGAGCTCCATCTGCCGCCGCTGGTGGCGCGTGCCCCACGGTCACCGCCCGCCTTCGACCTCGCCATCGATCTTCCCCGCTCCCCGCGCCCCCTTTCTCCCTCCCTCCTTCAACATCTAACCCAGACCCTAAAACCCGATGTTCCCCGAACCACCCAGGCAAGCGCCCCTTCCCCCCCCCCCCCCACGTCAGCCGCACCACCACCCACCTCCGATCCGCCCCTCAGCTCCTCCCCAAAAACCGAACTCCGTCCTCCCAAACCCTAGAAAGCCCGCCACCTAATAAGGCCGCCGACCATTGCTGATGCCACATCCTCCGACTGCCGCGAACACCCCTCATTCCTCCAGTCGACGTAAAATACCCTCTCCCTTTTTCCGATTTGCTGTAGGAAAATAAAAAGGTGAGTTTTTATATATTTTGTTAAATTGATTTATGTAATCAAATAAAGATCCGATCTTTTTAAGTGTACTTAGCAGTGAAGTTGTCTACAGATTTTATATTTATATACATTAGTTTATGAAATCAATTTGGTATAAAGGTTATGATCTCTTAGCATAAAGTTTTGATTTTTAATAAGCATAAAAATTTGATTTTTATTTAGTATAAAGCTCTGACCTTTATAACGTAAAACTAAGATTTTTAAACATACAAAGGTCGTATTTTTAAGCATGTAAAGATCGGAGGATTTTAAATTTAAAAGTTGAGATTTTTAAAATTAAAAAGACGAGGTTTTTAAAATTTAAGAAAGGCGATATTTTTATATATAGAAAGGAGAGACTTTTATATTATAGAGAAGTTAAAAATATAATTTTTATATCATAGAGAAGGTAAAAATTCGATTTTTATATATTGAATAGCGAAGTAAAAATTCGATTTTTAAATATATGATGTGATTATAAAAAAATATGATTTTTAAATTGAAAGTGAACAAATAAAAATGTGATTTTTACATATGTAGAGAATACGGGCAACGAAGATGACAAAAAGGAGATCACGACGAAGATTTCTATAAATGAAGTGTCGTGAAGTTGGGATAGCTATTGGTGAGAACTTCTCACTCTAAATTTCCTTTTTCTAGTTATATATATACTAGGATGTAGACGGTGTTTAGTAGCACCCGACACCCGTCATCCACAGACCATGGATGGCTTGTTTGTTTAATTGTTTGGTTGTGTAGTTGGTTAGATTATTTGATTGAATTGAATTGTTTGGTGAAATGAAATTAATTCGATTGATGCGTGAATGGCGTGGGCCTTCACTAGACTGGGGATAAGGCTAGGCCTCGTCCCGTTTCTAGTATCGTGCCGTTATGCCGCCGAAATTTTATAAAATAAGTTAGAAAAATAAAAATATCATTTTTATTGTGTAAATGAACTGAATAAAAATTCATGTGTTAAAATAAAATATTTTATCGTTAAAAACATAATTTTTAACGTGAAAGTGAATAAATAAATATTTATAAACAAATCGGCCGATTTGTTTATATACACTGATTTGACTGATATTGATTGGGTCGATAAATTTTACACATCGCCCAACTGCACAACTAAAATCTGTGTTTGATTGTTTGAAACCTCACACGGGTGTTGGGATGAAATTTGAAGTTCACTCATCCTGATTGATTAAATATGTCGATCGATTGATTGACAGGCTGTTATAAGCGTTAAATATCTATATTTGATGCTTATACAGTGTAGTGCACTTTGGTTGATGGTTGACTATTTTTCAATGCTATTATATATGTGTGATGTATGAAAATCCATATAATTGACGTTATATGGTGATTGATTGGGCCTCATTCCAATTTAGAAAATAAAGAATATTATAAAATAAAGGTTCATGTGTTGACTGTACTCATCCGTTGAGATTAGTCATGTGTTGAACGAAATATTTTAATAATAAAATTTACATCTTTATCAATATAAAATAAAGGTTCATGTGTTGACTGTACTCATCCGTTGAGATTAGTCATGTGTTGAACGAAATATTTTAATAATAAAATTTACATC